>CM025791.1:93421193-94151228 GCA_014635995.1 Sarcophaga peregrina
CTTGTCGGCGAAATTCTTATTCTTGACGGCACCCCACAAATAATAGCCCAATGGTGTCAAATCCCAGCTCGGAGGTGGCCAAACAACATCAGTTTTGAGGCTAATAATGCGATCTTCAAAAACAGGGCCCAAAACATTGAGTGTATTTTCGGCTGAGTGGCACATAGCGCCGTCTTGTTGAAACAAAATGTTGCCAATATCATCCTCTTCAATTTTTGTGAACAAAAATTCGTTCAACATAGCCCGATAACAATCGCCATTGACTGTAACGGCCCCTCCTTGCTCATTTTCGAAGAAAAATGGTCTAATTATGCCTCTGGACCAAAATCCGCACCAAACAGTTACTCGTTATGGGTGCAGTTCATAATCTTCATGCATCATAGCTAAAGAGCATACGGTTCGGAAATATTAACATTAATAGACCGTTAAGCTATCATATTATTTGTTAGTTTACAGGTTGAGTAAGATCAGCGGCCTAAAAAAGGGCCACAAGAAGTTATCAGGCAGTTACAATTGCTCTGCTGACTGCTGTACTAGCGACAAATTAGTGAAACGTGTTGTATATTCTTCAACAGAAGCAATTTTTTCAGTATTGAATTCGTTGCTATGATCTACAAGTTTGAATGGTTCGATCGAAGAAAGTATTGAACTTTTTGGTTGTTCTGCTATTGTCCAACATGGGTGCAGTTTTCTAAATGGAGTCTTACGCCATTGTTAGGGCCGTGAGATAGTTTCAGAAAATGTGTACGTAGGAGGCCAACATGGATCGCTTATTTTCGAAGAAAAACGGCCCAATTATGCCTCTGGACCAAAATCGGCAGCAAACAGTGACTCGATGTATGCGTGCGGATTTTCTGTGCCCCAAATCTGACAATTTTGCTTGTTTACATACCCGCCAAGATCAAAATGAGCTTCATCTGGAAAGATGATTTTTTTTTGCCAAAATCGGCATCTTCTGTAAAGCGATCGCAGGCCCACTTAGCGAAGCGAAAACGCATTGGATGGTCAATATTCGTTCAGCGGAAGGATAAAACTAATTATCTGCCAAATCAAACATGAGCTAAGTGTTACCATTCACAAAATAAGCACTAGTTGAAAACGTTAGATGGCGGACCCGATATATTTATAAGAAAAACTATAGTAGTTAGCACATAAAATATGAAAATTAATCAATACGGAGATTGTTTACTTTGTTGTACTTTATTTTGAAATACACCACAACAGCATTATTTTTAAATTTTGTAACTACTGTCATCAGTTGCAACTCACAACGTAACTTTCATTTCTTTTATCACAAAAACAAGACATAGTAGTTTTCAAAAGACGTAAAATATTGCAAATATTTAAATAAATAAAAAATAATCAATCATTCTTTATTCGTACATACATACCGACATACATACAGGGTGGCTGATATGTATTGCAACCAACTTCAGGTTGTTATCATTATGTAAACCGCTCGTCTGACAGCTGACAGATTTATTCCAGTGACAGTTCATTTTATTATTTACAAGCTTACAAAAGCATTTTAATCTGTTGGATTCAGAAAAAAAAATTATTCGTGATGGAATTCAAGTGTGATGGTGTGATTGCTTTATATTTGGCTGGAAAGCCACAGGTGGCTATCGTTAGAGCCATCCAGCATTTAAATGTGAAGAAATCTTTTGTTTCTCATACCATTGCTCGTTACCGTGATACTGGCAGTGTTGCATTGCTTCCAAAAAGCGAAAAATAAAAACAGTAACACCACCAGAAATGATCAGAAAAGTGAAGTTCAGATTTGATCGAAATCCACGCCGCAGTGGTAGAAAAATTGCTCGTGAGGTGAACATATCGCGAGAACGGATGCAACACATATTGAAGAATGAGCTTGGACTAAACTCATTAAAGATCCAAAAAGTGCAAGAGCTCATCGATAGACAAAAAAAAAGTTAAACTGGAAAGAGCCAAGGAGTTACTTCGCTTGCACGAAAGTGGCCAGTTATCGAATTTGATTTTCTCCGATGAAAAGCCTTTCCAAATTGAGCAGTTTGTGAACAAACAAAATGATCGGGTTGACTTGCCAAAGAGGTCAGCTAAAAATTTACAAATGCAATTGGCCAACAGAACTCAAGTGCCGCCGCTGGTAATGGTGTGGCTGCCGTAAAGGCTGATGGTCACTCCCTGCTCGTATTCATCGACCGTGGGGTCAAAATAAATGCCGAATATTATCGGGAAAATATCTTAAAGACATTATTGAAGCTCTGGGCAGACAAACATTTCGGCTGCAGACCATGGACATTTCAACAAGACTCAGCACCACCACACTCAGCACGCGTCAACCAAGAATGACTTAAAAAAGTGGTTCATTTCTACTGCACAGTGGCCACCAAAATCTCCGGATCTTAATTCGTTGGACTTTTGCGCCAGGGGTATTAAAAAATACCAAAGTGTTGATCATCTCAAGACGGCGCTTCGCCGGGAATGGGCCATAATACCTCGAAGCCACTTTCGTGCAGCCTGTAATGGCTTTGTCGGGCGTATGAAGGCCACAATTCGTACCAAAGGTGGCCAATTCGTACAAATCTAAACTGATTCTAAAATTTAATGTTCTTTCCAACATTTTTTGCTTCTGAACAATAAAATTAAAAAAAAAAATATAGCGCTTTCCTTTGTTGCATTATATATCAGCCACCCTGTACATGCTATGGAAGTAAATTTTTTTTTCTTCATATTTCCTTTAAACATTCTGCCCTTAGAAATACTAAAAAAAAACCAAAAAAAATTCAAAAAATATTTGTTGCCAAAAACCTCCGAAATGTTCTTAAAAACACAAATTTTCCATTGCATCTTAAAACGTGTTACCTTAGGCGTATACTTGATATGTGTAAGCGACTGTCTTCATATCACGTATACGCTGTATATGTCGAAATGAAATCAATGAAAAACACTTGGTGCGTTACCATCAAGAGGAAGAAGAAATAAAAAAAAGGAAACAATAAATTCTATTTCCTGTATTTAATTTATACAAAAAAAACCAAAAAAAAAATATCGAAAAAAACAAGTCGATAAAAATAGAAGAAGAATTCCTTAAGACATGTTTCCCTCATACAGCTTTAGTAACATGAAAATGAACTTTGCCATAGGCAAAGGCAATTTGAATAAAATGTGCGCATAAATAATTTTTGAATATTTTAAAAACAGGCCTTAATTTTCTTATTTTATTTTTATTTCTGTTTTTTTCTTTTTTTTATTATTAAATATTATTATCATTATTCAGTTTATATTTGATGGCTTTATTATTCAAAGAATTTTAAGAGGAAAATTAAAAGAAATTTTTTTTTATTATTTTTTTATAAGGAAAATAAATGATGCTTAAGGTTGATATACATATGTACACCGCATTACATATAATTTTTTTTTCTCTAAAAACAATTCCTAAAAAGTAGCGGAAAAACATAATAAGTTTCCGGAATAAAAAAAAGGAAACAAAAATTAATAAGAAAAACAAGCGATTAGTAAGCAAAATAAATTTTAAATAACGCCGGAAGGTAAAGGAAGAAAGTAAAGAATTTTATGTATTCCTTCGATAGTTTTTTGCTCTCGATGTTTTTCTGCTCTCATCCCCACCCTGTTTCCCTAGATAGTTGTCATATTTGTACGTCTTATTATCATATTTCCATCACCAGAAACTTCTAAATATTGGCAGTTGCTAACAACCATCCTTTTAAAGCCGTCTGGCAGTCTGCGAAACCGTGTCATACGTTTGAATGCCACATATGGTGGCATTAGTAGGTCTTTCAAATTAACAAAACATACCGATGATATTTCCATTGGTCATTACAACCCTTTAGTCACGATTACTATCTAGTTTCTCACATCATTCACGTTTGTGTTTGTATCATTTTATCCCCAAGGCCTACTGTTTAGTGTCGACTTAGAACAATAGATTTGAGAAACATTTCATTGCCATTTATTTTATTCTTAAAGTTTTTGCTAGACAAAGTCGCCTAAAGAAATATTTTCTTCATGTCATTCGAAATGCTTGGACCTCTAATAAACCAACTCTTGACCTACCAAGCTATGATGACTTGTTTTCTTTCTTACACTTGCTTTATTTCATTTAAATTTAAAGATAAGAACCATGGTCTAGTGTGAGGTAGTGTATTGGCTTATTAGACGTAAAACCAGGGTTCGAGCCCCAGTCCAGACATCAAAACAAAATACAAAAAAAACATTTCTTCAGCGATTTTCACTCAACAGATTTCTACCAAAACCTCTGAAAGTAAAAAAAACCTGCCATGAAAGGTTTCTCAAAAAAATCTGTCGTTCAGAGTCGACTTTAAACTGTAGGTCCCACCACTTATGTACAAAAAAATTAACACACACAACATAAGTGGTGTGAGAAACTAAGTCAATAATCCTGACTGAATGGTTGTAAAGGCCAATTATGTACAGTAGCGAGCACAAAAAATGCAACGTTGGGTAAAATTATCTTTAAGTGCGATAATTTTAAAAAAATGGTGACCAGTTCAAAATATTTCTTTGGGTTATTAATCCCTACAGTTATAGATACCTATTATCAATAACATTATGTAAATATTTTTAATTAATGTGATATTATTTTGTCATTTATTAAAAGGAGTGCGAATTTCATGGGAGCAATAAAAATGCAACAGCATAAATTTTAATGTGTTTATTTAAATTAAATAGTAATTCTTACAAAAAAAATCTTAAAATTAATATTTAGTGGCGTAGCCCTTATTTTTTATGACTTCTTGCAACCTAGAAGGCATAGAGTCGACTAAAGCTATTAATGTGTTAATCGATATTTTCTCCCATTCACTTTTCAAAATTTCTTCTAATTGCCTCTTATTTGACGGATGTTTCCTCTTAACTTCCCGATCTAATTGCTCCCATAGATTTTCTATGGGGTTTAGATCGGGAGACTGTGATGGCCAATCCAAAACATTGACATCATTGTCGCTTAAAAAGTTTCGAGCTAAGCGACTTGAGTGCTTTGGATCGTTATTCTGTTGGAATATGCTATCGGGAGGCATTTTTTCCCGCAGATGAGGAAGCATGTGTTCTCCAAGGATTTCACAGTACTTCTTGGCGTCCATTTTTCGTTCAATTTGAGTTAATTGACCTACCCCATCACGGGAAAACGCACCTGTAAATACGTGACGTAAAATCAATAATTTTTTTTAAACATATCGTTCCTTACCCCACACCATTATTGATCCACCGCCATGTTTTACGGTTGGAAGTTGATATCTTGGAGAATATCTCTGTTCAGGCGGTCTTCGAACAAAATTTATCCCATCGGAGCCAAACAAATTAAATTTGCTTTCATCGCTCCACAAGACTTTAGCCCATTGTTCATTTGACCAATCCTTGTAACGTTTTGCAAATTGCAGGCGCTTCTTTTTATTGATTGCACTGATGAGAGGTTTCTTTGCGGGTCATCTCGCATGCAAATTTGCCTCTTTCACCCTACGGCGAACAGTGTGAACGCCTATAGAGACTCCCATTTGCTCATTTGCGAAATTAGCAACGTCCACTGCGGTCTTTCGTGGATCTTTTTTTAACCAGTGCAATCATCTGGCGGTCTTGGCGAGAGGTAGTTTTTCGAGGATTACCACTACCTCGTTTCCTTTCCACACTATTTCTCGAGGAAAATCAAGATTTAATCCGACATACGGTTGATTGATTTACACCAAAGAGGTGTCCAACTTCACGCATGGATTTTCCTTCTTCTAAGGCTTTAATGATTGCAGTTTTGCTGTCAGCTGAGAGCTGCTTCTATTACAAAACACATGTTGTATAACTTATTTAAGAAATTTTCAATTATAATTAAATAAATAACTTACTTTAACTATTTTTTTATCATGTTGCATTTTTTTTTGCTCGCTAAAAATTTGCACTTTTTTCACTAATTCAAAAATATTTAACTTTTTAAAGCAGAATTTGGAATAAACTGTGGTTACTTTGAAAATTTATAATTGAAAGAATTAACAGCAAAAGAAAATAGATAAATTAGTTACCGTTATTTTGAAACAGATCTTATTAAAGATAATATGGCACAGTGTTGCATTTTTTGTGCTCGCTACTGTATGTATGTGATAAGAACGATGCAATAATTATTTAATTTTGAGAGGCCTTCCGCAATGTATTCCCAATACGTTTCCGTTTTCTTCTGAAAGATTTTGGTTTTGTGTAAAGTTTGGTTTGCTCTTTGCCAGATCCTTATCTTCTTTTGGCTGGCCTGAATTCGATGGTATAAAGATATGTTTACTACAAAATGTAGCCTTGAATCATAAAGGTCATGCCACATTTCATATTGCGGTGATGTGAACTGACCAGAATGATCGTGCGAAATGATCCTCTAAAACTTTTTCTTTTGGAGTTTCCTTAAGTCCAAAGTGTTTATAAAAAAACCACAAATCATTGTGCTTCTCAAAGCCAATATAACCCATCGCATCGTCAAATTTAGCCTAATTTTTGTGGCGAAATATATTCTCAAAATTTATCACAAAGATCGTTTTGTTTTTCGTGTTATCCATGATCGCTACAATGACTGATGCCCGGACATGTGTGGGTATCGATATTCAGAATTAAGGCGATTGAAAAAGTATTGCTAGACATGGGACACAGAGTACCGGGTATACAATTGGCATACAGATCAGCCGAATCAGTCTCAAAGAAGTTAATAATCATTCATCTTTGATAGTGATGGTCTGCCCAACGTTTCCCTCAAAGAAATTTCAACCGTTGACGCTTTCAGGTTTAAAATCAAACATCAAGGTTAGAGGACGTGCACCTGTCGGTCAAGACAAGCACAGTACCCGGAGGTCGAAATTGACCCATTGTACCATCAAACTTGGACCTTTTTTCTTGAGATATGGGACACTTTTAGTTCTCATGTGGGTTGGTAGTGCCCTAAATTTTTGAAAAATTTTGTTGATTCATGGACTCATTTATGCAGAAATATTAGGATCAGGCTCCTGTTGCTTTAAAGCTAACACACGTCGTTGTGTATGGTCGTCCATAGTGATTTGGCAAAACAGACTGAATAATTAGCGACTAATTTGGTAGACATGGCTTTATAAAAACGGCCGCTATCAACTGTCAAAGTTCTGAAATCTCTGTTTAATACACACAATATTATTGTCCCTAATTTTGAGCAGAAGAAATACATTTGAGTGAGCCATGGCCTTTAGGTCTTTAGGTCGTAGTGGTAGCTTTGATATCATTAAGCTCACTTGAGCACGCATGGCGGCCCGTTGTGATGCCATGGGTGAACGCAGTCCCTATACTAACCAAGTTCCGCCAAATCAGGGAAAAGGAAGAAGTTGGTCAGCGCAAGGACTGTCATGGCCAAACCTCACAGACAATATGAATATTGTTAGGTTAGACAAGTTCTCTCTGATTATCCTACTGTGGAGTTTATAAGGGAAAGATGATATTTGGAAAGACTTTTCTATACAATAAAAGCTGTTAATGTTGAACCACAAAATTTTCTTAAACTTGTCATTGCAAGATGTTTGTCAATAATGTGTAAAATTCTTAGTAAATGTTACAAACAAAATTGTTGTCTCAACTACAAATTTATGCACGGTCATCATCGTACATAAATTATAGAGGGTGTCTCTGTCTTAATTTCAGAAAACATTATTAATCATGGCACTTGTTGTTCCAAATTAATAATAAAACTTGTTTGACTAATTTATCACAATTTTTTTTATTTTTATTTTTTTTATCAAATTTGTTTGGTAAGCAACAACTGCTTTTAGTGTGGACCAAACATTAATGAAAGAAGAAAACAATTTTTTTCTTAATTAAGAATCTACCGCAGAGGCTTGGTTAAAGAGAAAGCACAAGTACGAGACATTAAAAATGACAACGACACCTGCTGCAATTGTCTTTATGCGTACAGTCTCTGGTTTCGTATGGTTTTGGTGGCATTTTATGAAATTGTCTACCAAATGTTGCTTTTTACAGTTTTTTATCGCTTGTTTTTCTTTGGTTTTATTGCTGACAGTTTATAAATTTCTTTTAAATTTTCTTCATTTTCTTTAGTTTTATGCTGAAGTTTCAGTTTAAATGGCCAGAAATGCTTACTTGGATGGAATTCAATTCAAAGAAGAAAATTCCAATGGAGGGGCCTCGTAGGCTATGATGCTGCTTAAGCCTGCCCTTACCAATTCTTATTAAATTCCTTGATTTATGGCAGAGATTTTTAAATTTTATTTTTAGTTAAACGTTGTGGTGTAAGCGTTAGCCATGTCGTTTGCCTTTTGGCCAATTTATCTTTACAATTGTACATTATAAATGAAATCAATGAAGGGGTTGTTTTGTTTTCTGTTTCTGTCACTGAATAAAGTGTAACACCAAGTAGGAAAGACAAATAAATATGGCCTGCAGCAGTTTGCGGTCATCAATTTTATTTTACTCTGCACGTACATAGTAGGTCCTCCATGGTGTCATATCGTAAATTGTAAACGTTTATTCATAAAATTTGTTTTTCTTATCATTTCTTATTAATTTTTTATTTTTATTTTTATTTTGTATTTATTTTGTATTTATTATGCCCTATTCATCAATATTTAATACACACTCTTCTGTTGGTAATGATTTATTTGCGTGTCTTTATACATACCCGTACCCTCAATGCGTATACGTAATATTCCTTTATTTAATGCTACGTACGCAATGCGTATACGTCATGGGTTACCATTAAAAGGGGAATTTTTTATGGGTTAGGGAGCATAGTTAATAAAAGAACGAAGTAATTTCCTGCCTTGTTTATGCTCAAATGGTTAATATTTGAACAGTTTTTGTTAATTACTTAGGATAGACCATAAATTTTAATGGTTAGAATAACAAAACAGAGGGAGTGTATGAGAGAGAGAGAAATAGAAAGTAATTTTGTATGAAGAAAATAAAAAAATAAAATTAAAATAGCAAAACTACACTTAGAAACTCAACTTAGAAGTTTATTTTGGGACATGCGTCTTAAAGTGTTGATGTTTTAACACTCTACAAGCCTCATTATGGATTACACGACTCATAAAATTATAGGTTAACACTCCATATACATACATAACTGGCTATTACAACCCTTTAGTCAGGATTTATTGACATAGTTTCTTACACGACTTATGTTGTGTGTGTTATTTAGTAGCGGGACCTACAGTCTAAAGTCGACTCCGAACGACAGATTTTTTGAGAAACTTTTCGTGGCAATTTTATTTACTCTCAAGGTTTTTGCCAGCAATCTGCTGAGAGGAAATCGCAGAAAAAATACTTTTTGTATTTTATTTTAATGTCTGGCCTGGAACTCGAACCCTGGCTTTACGTCTAATAAGCCAGCACACAACCTACTAGACCACGGCGACTTCAACTTTTAGCTAATCTTAAACCTTCAAACGATAAAAATTTGGCGTATTGCCTTACTTACTTACTTAGTTAAATGGCTATTAAGAACCCGATTAACAGATTTCAACATATCCTTTCAGGTGTCTTTGCTTCTTGAGCGCGTACGCCTATTGACCATACCAATCAATGACAAGATTTCCTCTATTTGGTCTTTCCAACTCAAACAACGCCGACCTCTTCACCGATTTCCGCAAATCCACGCATCAAAAATCCTGCTCTTTCGACTCGAAAGACATTACGCAGCTGCTGGATGTAAAAATGCTGCACAACATCTATGTCGTTTAGGAACTCATACAGCTCACTGTTGGATCGCCAACTCCTACTCTATCGAAGATCTAACGTAGAGCTTTTCCCACGAATACTTTTAAGGGTTAATAGTGTCCTTGCCTCTGCACCATAAAGAGACACAAGGAGGATGAGTGTCTTGTAGAGGATCAAGTTTTGTCGTATGAGAGAGATCTCTGCTACTCTATTGCCTATTGAGACCTGTTGAGTAGCTCCTGTTGCCAAGAGTGATCCTACGCTTAATCTCCAGACTGACATCATTTTTGGTGATAACCGGCGAGCCAAGCTAAATAAACTCCTTGACTATATCGAAAGTATCGTAATCGATCGTAATATTCGTATTGCATTGTACATTGCGTGGACCTACTAATCGAGAACATATTTACTGTCAGACCCATTTTAATAGACGCTCGATCATTTGCGCTAAAGGCATGCCCTACGATGCCGATGATGTCACCGTACGCAATCAACTAGACCCTTTTTTTTAAAAAAAGGGATCAAAAGGTATTCTCCTGAGATTTATAATGGGTTTAAGCTGGTTTAAAGCTGCTGGCACATCATAGTATTGGTCTATTCGGTACTATCATGCTGTGCAGTGGTTGTGTCTTTTCTCAATTTTTTCTATTCCTTTGGCTTTTATCAAATTTTATTATTTCTTACAACCGATCAATGGATCAGTTTACCTCGGGGTATAGCACTGTTTTCAATAACGAGTGTACGAAGAGAATTAAACGATTATTTACCTACAACGTATGTATGTACATGTCCATCATTATGTCGTAGAAAATTTAAACTCCCAAGTTTATAGCACGTAGTTGAACTCACGAAACAGCGGCATCAGACACAAGTTCATAAGTCATAAGTTTTCGATTGTTCTAAGATTATGGGGAAACATTTTTGAAAAAACAAGATTCCTGCCTAACCCGTCTTTACAAATCCCGGCCAGGTTCCGACTACCCTGTAATTACCCTGCAATTGCGTGAAACTAAGAGCAAATTTTCGTTACGTAGATGACGTAATAACGTAAAATGGGAAGCAGGTTGTAATCTTGACTAAAGGGTTGTAATGACCAATTAAGTCAGTGAGCCTCAATCAGAATTACATCATTAAACATTTTTTTGACTCTAGTCATGTAATTATACTTTCAGGACCACAACATAGTGTAAGCCATTGGGTCTATGGCAGTTGAAACAGTACGGTAAGGGTAGGTGGAGATGTGATCCTCTAGAGAGTAAATGAAGTCTCTAGTCGCCGTAATTACTATGTAGTGTATTGGTCTATTAGACAAGAGCCCAAGCTTCAAATCAAAACGTAATATGAAGAAAATATTCTTTCAGTGACAGAAACTCTGATAAAATTGCCATAAAAAGTTGCTCAAAAATCTGTAGTTCAGAGTTGACTTTAAATTGTAGGTCCCAGCACTTATGGATAAACAACATCAGTCGAATGAGAATGTAGGTTGTAATTTTGACTGAAGAGTTGCAACGACCAATTATTTGCATATGTATGAAACAGAGATCAGTAATGAATCGTGTTTTCGCTACTCATAAGTACTCATGCAATTTTGAGTATGTTTGAGCGAGTCAACTGTATTGAAATTCAACTACTCTGATTCGTTTAGTCGTTCTCGCTACAACATTGATTTATAAGTGCAGGTTACAATGGGTATGAGTGCAACGTTGACATCAAACTCGAAATATGTTTGATTCATACGCAGTACTCATAAATGATTCGAATCATTCATCAAAATTTACAGTCTTAAATGTTGAAAAAAGAAAAGACAAAGAGAGCAAGCAGAGCATATACTCAATCTTCTCGTCGGTATTTTGGTGTTCGTACTCGAATCATACTTATTTTGTGCTTCGTGTATATGTTGAATCATGGAGAGTCGAAATCAACAACATCGTGCGTATTGTTAAGTATCAGTACGATGAGGTCTTTAAACTTTGAGTATGATTCATACGTCCATTCATTCAGATTTTTAAATTTAGAAAAATACTTATAACATGTACTCATAAATGATTCGAATCATTCATCAAAATTTACAGTCTTAAATGTTGAAAAAAGAAAAGACAATGACAGCAAGCAGAGCATATACTCAATCTTTTCGTGGGTATTTTGGTGTTCGTACTCGAATCATACTTATTTTGTGCTTCGTGTATACGTTGAATCATGGAAAGTCGAAATCAACAACATCGTGCGTATGGTTAAGTATAAGTACGATGAGTATTTCAAACTTTGAATATGAGTAGTATGAGTATGATATTGAAATAAGTATGAATGCGTATGAGTATCAGAAATAATAAGTATGACTTGAATCTACTCATCGTTATGAATACTCATTGCTGATCATGAAAAGAAGCCTCTTAATTTGCAGAAATTAGAAAAACTTTGATTAAAATTTTTGCCTTCAGCTGTATACGTATTTAAGCATTTTTGACACCAACATACGCCCCTTATTTTCTCAATGTATTCTAGATATAGCTATAGAAGAATTTTCTAAAGGGAAAGGAATCTTTGGATTTTTCTTTTCTATCAAATTAGATGACATAATAAACATTCTTTCAGTGACTTGATTTGGAGTTCCTTTATTTATGCATAATTCTCCTGATACATAAAACATAACGAAATAAATAACTCTTACCTGAGGCATATTAGAAAGTTCTATTCATCCTGAATTTAATATTCTAAAAATCTTTCGCTAAAATCTTTCCTCTTTTTTCATTTTAGACATACAACATCATGAATTCCAATGGTAAGGACAACAAAATGGCACTTAAAATTTAAAATCTTGCACACAATTTCCTGCAAAACGTGACTGGAAAGCGCTTAAAAAAAAAAGGAAAAACAACGAATAAAAAAATTAGATTTTTCAAAATATAACAAAATAAAGAATTCAAATCAATAATGAAAACGAAATAACAAGAAAAAAAAAACGAAACAAAATCAACAACGAATGCCATAATAAAATTCCATTTCACTACTACAACCAACGAGTAATCCAAAAGAATAACCCTTTTTAAGTAAATCGAATCCATAGACCGAATTGTTAAAACCAGTGGCGTTAACACCATCAAATGGCTAATGAAACCCTAAAGCGACATTTACAGGGCAACGAATATCCCCAAGGATGTACAAAACTTACAGCTGTTGCCTGGAGGCAACAACGTGAACATTTTACGGACAAACATGCTCCTACATATGTGGCATGTAAGTGTTCCAAGACTAGAAACATGTGTAAAGCACTCCTGAATGCATCTTGTGAAGAGCAAATATTTAAAGGCCGCAAGAAGAAAGGAGATTACACAACATATCGACAAACAATTGCAAATAATGGCACAATAAATGAAAGCAAATCGTCTTCTGCACCTTCAAACTTAACGCCTTTAATGGCTGCAACAACAGCAACAGCAACAACTTCTATGCTGGCATACAACAATTTATTGCACAATTTAGTTGGCTCGCTATTGTGGCATATAACAGCCTCAACAGCAATTTCCATTTTAGCAACACTCTACTATTTTATCGCCAATACACAAGGTGCATCAGCAATTTCAGTTGTGGCATCAATGCCAGCATCATTATCGTCATCATCATCATCATTATCAGCCTCTTTGCTAATGTACTCTACTCTGGCGCCGGCCACAGCAGAAGCCGGGGCAACAGCAGCAGTATTAACAATGCCAATACAAACACCTTCATCCGTACCCATACCCATACCAACTCTATTGCCATTAATAACAACAAATTACAGTTTTTTACCAACCATTTCCCCTGGCCATATTACAGCAACTAGTAGCAGCAGCAGCAGCAGCAGTACCAACAATGGTTTTGTGGATTTCAACTACAACTTTAGGATTAATTCAACGGAAATTACTATTTTGAATGGTATTTCCTCTTTAGCTACAACAAATACAGTTTCCGTTTATAACGGCATTGACAATAATAATAATAATAACAACAATAGCAACAACAACAACAACAACAACAATAATAATATTATTACAGTCGCCTACAATAATAATGCCATCAGTCTTAATGACACCATGGATGACTTGTCTGCCGAAGATGCTTCCGAGTATATATTCGATCGTACAGATGTACGCATCATATTCATTACGTTGTATACAATTGTGTTTTGTTGTTGTTTCTTTGGTAAGTAAAATAAGAGAAAATTTTATTCTCAACACTTTTTTTTGATTTTATTCTTTTGGTTTGAACATGTGAAAATAAAGTGGGCTGTTCTAAAAATTACGACACATACATACATACATAATTGGCCATTACAACCCTTTAGTCAGGTTTACAACCTAGCTTCTCACACCACTTATGTTGGCGGTACCTATAGTTTAAAGTCGACTCCGAACGACAGATTTTTGAGAAGCTTTTCATGGCAATTTTTACTCTAAGAGTCTTTGCCAGAAATCTGCTGAGAGGAAGTCGCCGAAGAAATATTTTTCGTTTTGATGTCTGACTTGGGATTCGAACCCGGGCCTTTCGTCTAATCAGCCAACACACTACCCACTAGACCACGGCGACTGCAAGACACACAAGTCTCAAAATTTTAATACCATAAGGCTTAGAATTTAGTCAAGTAGATAGTGTGTTGGCTTATTAGATGCAAGGTCAGGCTTAAAACCCCAGATCAGACATCTCCAGCAAAGCCAAAAGTGTAAAAATATTTCTTCATCGAAGTTTTCTGCCAAAAATTCTGAGAAAAAATAAAATTCCCATGAAAAAGTTTTTTTCAAAAATCTGTCGTTCGACTTTAAACTGCAGGCCGCGGCACTCATGTATAAAAAATTTACGCACACAGCATAAGTGGTGTAAGAAGCTACGTCGTAATCCGGACTGAGTGGTTGTAATGACCAGTTACGTATGACCAGCTGGTTAAGGCTATTCCCTCAGTATTCTAATGAAACACTTAGGACATGTGTTTCATCATGGCTAGTATCAATTGATTACCTAGAACTCGATCGACTATACTGTGCTGTGTTTGAATATCCTATGAAGTGTACATTGTTATGGGAAGAGAATTTAATTTGAAGGCAATACTTATTTAATCAAATTAGGTGTTCGGGAAGAGAACGAATATTTTATTACGAGTTTTTTTAAGAATTAAAAATTTCTTTCTTTTAATTTGAATTTAAAAATCGGGATTTTAATCGATTTTTTAAATCGTTTTTCAATAAAAAAATGGTGGCTTTACATAGTTTAGTACTCCTCTAGGGAGCATGAGACTATTAATTTCGGTAATAAGAGTTATTTAAGATGTACAGCCTGGTGTTGGGGATGCCAACATCGCCTCCAGGCATATACAGTGCTGGGATTTAGCCATCCAAGTATTAAGGTTATACGGGACATGTCGTTCGTCATAGCCTCGTCAGCGTAACAGGGGACACCAAGCCCTTGAAGGACAGTGGGTGAGGTTGAGTTTTGGAAAGGATTACATACATATTTGGTCATTACAACCTTTCAGTCAGGATTATTGACCTAGTTTCTCACTCCACTTATGTTGTGTGTGCTAATTTTATACATAAGTGGCGGGACCTACAATTTAAAGTCGACTCCGAACGACAGATTTTTTTTTGAGAAACTTTTCATGGCAATTTTTATTCTCAGAGTCTTTGCCAGAAATCTGCTGAGAGGAAGTCGCCGAAGAAATATTTTTTCGTTTTGATGTCTGACCTGGTATTCGAACCCGGGCCTTTTGTCTAATAAGCCAACACACTACCCACTAAAAGGAAAAGGATTGGCTTTGTGAAGAAGTACGTTTCTTTTGAACGCTTCACCTTCCTATTAGGTCCCATTAGTTACATGGTTTACCTCCGATTAAATCTATATAAACAAGATGATTTAAATTTTTTTGAGATAGACTTAAGGGTTTAATCAGATTCTTGTTTGATTTATTGGTAGAGTTTGATACGAATTAAGTATAATGATATGAGAATGGTATCTGCAGCCTGTACTGTAATATTCAATTTTACCTTGAAGTACAATTCTTTTTCAAAAGAAAACCATGAACATCTTAAATATGTTCTCCTGTTAAATATTCATTCATTTCAATGACATTAATATTGGGATTTGAAAGATTTTCCATGACGGCCTTATTTTCGGCCACAAGCGCTGCTTAAAATTACGCACTAATGAATGAGCTCTGGAACAGTAAGCCACTGACCCAAATATTGTGGATAGATGGGTATGTGAACAAACAAAACTGACTAGTTTGGAACGATGACAATACACATGACATCCGAAAACGTCTCTTTATGTTATAGATACTCGACTGGTGGATTCACAGCACTTTTCTATATTCTATTTTAAGTCTCACCTTTGGCACGGAAATTTCGAACAGAGCAAGATAATGCTCCACTTTCAGTGGATTATCACTCGCCAGTCTTCTGGCAACTAACTCTAAAAGTAAGTACAATTGACATAAAAAGTTTTCAAAATATTTATAGTTCGTAGTGTAGGTCCTATTACTCATGGATAACACATAACACACACAATTGACACAACATACAATGGGTCAACTCGAGTCCTGTACTTGCCTAAGTCGACAAGTACACGTCCTTTAACATTTAACCAAAGCCACTAATGCTTGTTTTGGGTAACAAACCCAAATGGGAATTGGAAGTGCTGCTTTTTGCCTTATTCCTTACACTTCGGGCTTTACCGAGTAATAATTTGAATAATTGGTCATTACAACCCTTCAGTTAGGGTTATTAACCTAGTTTCTCACACAATGTATTCAAATACATTTTATTTTATTATGATTCCTAGACTTTTAGAAAGTTAAATAAAATACGAAGTCGCCATAGTCTAGTACATTGGTAGTGTGTTGGTTTCTTAGACGTAAAGCCTGGGTTCGAGGCCCAGGCCAGACATAAAAACAAAATACAAAAAGTATTCCTTCGGTGATTTCCTCTCAGCAGATTTCTGGCAAAAACTCTGAAAGTAAATAAAATTGCCACAAAAAATTTCTCAAAAAAATCTCTCGTTCAGGGTCGACTTTTAACTATAGGTCCCACCACTTGTGTATAAAAAATGAACAAACTCAACATAAGTGGTGTAATGGGTTGTAATGACCCAAGAATGATAAACTCAAGATTACGCCTTGCACATGATTTCCCATTAGATGACGTGGTTGGGCTATATTAAAGGTTTCCAAGTCTTTTTCATATGTGAAAATGAACATTTCTTCTGAAAAATGTATGCACTACGTGAAAGTAGTTGGCAGCCCTGCAATATAACTTACATTATCATTAGCCAATAGGAATACAATTGGCGTGACGTCATTGATTCAACATGCGTAAAAAGTTTAAATTTTGTGTGCGTGATGGCGTAATCTTTAGTTTATCATTCTTGGTAATGACCAATTACATATGTATGTATGTGTGTAAGTAAAATATGAACACTGTAATCTGTAATCCTATACTTCTCAAGAGCACACATCATTTACTGGCTTCTGGTTTTTGGTCTCCATAAGAAGGCATTCTGATAAATGATTTAAATGATAAGGCAGTCTTAAAGCGATTAATGACACTTAAGTTCAGTTTCAGCAGACAACAGTAAGAAAAAACTGACATTGAATTGCGTCGTTGAATATAAATTCTAATCAAAACCAAAAAAAATCAAAAAAATAATTGAATTGGAAGACAGCAATTATGGTTGAGACATTGACTGTCAAAAGGTATGGTTTAAGACCTCCCTCTTATTAAATCACTTAAGGACAGTTGATGCATGATGGTTTGGCTGGCAAGCATATGGTAGAATTTTCACAGCTTTTAACGGCCTGCGACAGCCTGTGAAATCAGATGTTTTTCTTTTTTAAAAATTGTCCTCCAAAGACAAATGCAATGCCTTTGAATGGCTTCCCTTAGCCGGTATTAATGCCTGATACATTTTTACAGTTTTATTTTTGTTGTCCTTTTTTAAGTATGCTTAAATAACCGTAACAATATGTATGTAAACACATATAAACATAAATTATGGAATTTTATTGCCATTATTATTGAAATCTTTTCCAATGAAATGCTGCTACTGCTACTGCGGCTGCTTCGGTTGTAATCCACAATGAAAATAAAATCTGGCCGGCTTTTGTTTTCACCGGGTCTATTGTTCAACCTTTTTGGCCTTAATGCGTATTTATTTATTCACTTTGTTTGTTACAAAATATTCATGCGTTTAAGGCAAAACAAAGCCAAATGAAAAAAAAAGAAGGCCAAGTAGGAAAACCTGCACAATTGGCCATAATAAACTGTTTAACGAATGCCATAAGCAGTAACACGTTTATTTCTCTGAAAAATTTCCTTTCTTACAATATTTATGTGCTGACAAAGGCAAATACAAGCTTAATAATGAAAATAACTGTAATAATAATGGTAAATTGCTTTATTTAAAGGATAATAAAATAAAAAAAAAATATTTTTTTGTTTTGTCATTTTGGTCGCCTTCGAAGGCAGGATTAGTGTTTTATTTTAAGCCAACGTTGTGGCCGAAAATAAGGCCAAATATGCAAAAACCTGGCAAATCACATGTCATTGAAATGAATGAATATTTAACAGGAGAACATATTTAAGATGTTCATGGTTTTCTTTTGTTTGTAAAAGAATTGAGCTTCAAGGTAAAATTGAAATTACAGTACAGGCTGCAGATACCATTATCATATCATTAGACTTACTTCGTATTAAACTCTATCAATAAACTAAAAAAGAACCTAATTAGGTTAGATTAGGTTAGGTTAGAGAACGTGCACTTGTCGGTTAAGACAAGTACAATACCCGAATGTCGAAATTGACCCATTGTACATTGTCCTTAGGGGAGGCAGGAAATAAAGGATATAGGATTGTTGGTACGGGGAGGGAGAATGGGAAACGGAGGAATTACACAGAAGGAAACAGACACAAAACAAAAGAGAGTGAGAGCACGACTACACTTATGAAGCTTTAGCACCTCTCAACCAGCTCAAGCTGCTAATGAATCTGTGGAGAGCCTTGATGTCGGTTCTCGACACAGAACACAAAGAAGGTCTTGCCAAGGGTCCTCAACCTCAACCTACCAAGGACTGGGCAGTTGCAGAAGAGAAGTTCGATAGTCTCTAACTCCTTCTCATCTCAACACGCTTTGTTCCAGATCAAAGTCAGCGACTTAATCTCGCAGTGCCCAGCAGCCAATCTGTTCTCTTACTGTCCACAGCAGGCCATAGAGGTCAGAAGAACCTGATTAAGTCTATCTCAAAAAAATTTAATTCATATTGTTTATATAGATTTAAACGGGAGTAAACTATGAAAGTGAAACGTTCAAAAGACATGTACTTTTCCAAGTCAACCTCTTCCACTGTCCTTCAAGGGCTTGGTGCCACGCTGACGCTGCTCTGACAACAGCAGCAGATTTCTGGCAAAAACTCTAACAGTAAACAAAATTGCCCTGAAAAACTTGCTTACTTACTTAATTGGCCATTAACAACCCCATTATCCGATTGCGGCCTGTTTTTGCTTGTTGCGCACCGAAGCCAGTAGGTCCGCCAATCGATAACAGGGCTTCCTCGATTTGATTCTCCCAACTGATACAAGGTCGTCCTCTTCACTGACATTCGAACGACATGTCCGAGCCAGCGTAGCCACTGGATATTAATACGTTTTAGCTTTTGCTTTAATTGCTTTAATTGGACATAATAATCCGAGTAACGGACTTCGGCTTGCCGCATCATATCCTTCCAGGCGCCTCTGCTTCTTGCGCGCAGACGCCAATTGGTCACACTAATCGATGACAGAGCTTCCTCGATTTGATCCTTCCAATGGATACAAGGTCGTCTTCTTTGCCGACTTCCGCAAATCCCCGCATTAAATACCTGTCTCGCAGGAGCATCCTCCTCCATTTGAACGACATGACTGAGCCAGCGCAGCCACTGAATATTAATACGCTGTACAACGATAATGTCGCTGAAAAGCTTATACACCTCACTGTTAGATCGAATGCGGAAATCAGCGCCAACTTACTTTTCTCGCGAATACTTTCAAGGCTGCTTCATCAGTGCATCCTCCTCCATTTGAACGGCATGGCCGAGCCAGTGCAGCCACTGGATATTAATACGTTGCTTAACGATTATGTCGTTGAGGAGTTTATACAGCTCACTGTTGGATTGAATGCGGAAATGATCGACAACTCGCACTGGATCGAAGATCTTACGTAGGACTTTTCTTTCGAATACTCAGAAGACTGTTGCATCAGTGCTTAATTGGATCCATGCTTCTGTGCCAAAAAGAAGCACGGGTAGGATGAATATCTTGTAGAGTATTAGTTTTGTCTTACAAGAGAGGTCTCTGGCTACTCAATTTCCTATTGAGACCTTAGCAGCACCTTTTCTCTCGAATACTCTCAAGGCTGCTGCATCACTGCTTAATTGGGTCCATGCTTCTGCGCCATAAAGAAGCACGGGTTGGATGAACGTCTTGTAGAGTATTAGTTTCGTCTTACAAGAGAGGTCTCTGTCTACTCAATTTCCTATTGAGACCCTAGCAACACCTGTCGGGAAGAGTAATCCTGTGCTTGATCTCCAAACTGTCATTATTTTTAATGGTAACGGCAGAGTCAAGATAAATAAATTCCTTGACTGTATTAAAGGTATAGTTATCGGACGTAATCTAGGAATCAATATGCCGTACGTCTCTACTTTGTTTTGCCCCCATTCACTGCCACACCCATCTTCTTAGACCTCCGTTTAACAGCACTAAACTCGAGCAGTAAAATCTCGCTTGGCACGCCCCTATGATAACGATGTTGTCAGCGTACGCAAGCAACTGGACATTTTTTTTTGAAAAATTGTGCCATTGTTTGCCGAAATTTGCCGCGGCATTCAACGTATTAATGACTCCACAAAAAACGTGTAAAAGTTTTGACAGCCTTCATATGCAATAAGTAAACTTTGTGATAAATTTTATTAATTTTCTCCAATTACACTGTAACATGATACAATCCCCGCTGTACTCCTTTGCATGTCACGAAGACAAAATCAAAAAATCAAAAAGAAGAAAGAGAAAAGGAAAGAGAAATTAAATAAAAATGCTTGAAAACATTAGAGAGCCATTAAATTTAATGTCTGATGACGAGAAAATAAATCCATAAAACATTAACCGTAAAAAAGACCTACAAAAACATGATCATAAAAGCCAGGCCAAAGAAAAAAAAAAAATCATCAATTTTATGGCTGTCAGACTATGACACTCTCTCATATAGAGACCAGCCTCAGAAAAAAAGAAGAAAAAAACAATAATGTTTGGCTTAAACAAAAAAACTAAAAAAATAATACAAAAATAAAAGAGAAACGAAACACTTAAAATAGATGGAGCATTAAATATTTGGCCAAAATCATTTGTTCTAGACAATATAAAATGCCGTTCACAGGGGATTACAATATTTGGCATTGTGGCTTGTGTGGTAATTGTTTAAAAAAAATTCATTCAGCAGCCGAATATGAAATCATGCTAACCTTATGCGCATGTATCCTCCTCCTGCAAAAGAATTTATTTTGGAAATTATTTTCAAATTTAAATTGCATGGCAAATAAAAATAAATGCTAAACATTTACTTTTTATTTGTAATTAGATTTGTTATTGTGTTTTTTGTTTTGTACGAGGGTAGTTAAAGAAAGGTTTTGTATCTGAATTGATGAGACAAAGGTGTAAAGCAAAATGTTGGAAAATTGTTCAGAAATCATCAGGAATCGCTTACAACCTAAGGTACCTCAAACACATAAAGACTGGACCATCTAACGGTTTAAATTTGAATAACAGATTGTTTCGAATCTGGCAATTCTGTAACAAAATTCAATGTATTATTTCCACTGAACGTAATGAATCGATTTACGCTTGAGCAACATTGGGATCACAACGGGCCGCCATGCGTGCTCAAGTGAGTTTTGTGATATCAGAGCTACCACTACGACCTAACCTAACCTAACATTGGGATTTATTGAAAACTTATTTTCAAAACAAAGAGAATTGGTCGGAAATTACACGAAAATTTTGTACAAAAGGAAGGAAGGACTAACAGTGCCAGGTATAAGCAAATTTATTGCTAAAGGCAAGACGTAAGCCTGCTTGTACAATACGTGAGTGAGAATCCATCAACATCAACTCATCATCAATCACAAGAACTGAACGCGTACCACTTTACGTCAAATTTTGCGTTTAGAAATCGGTATGATGGGCTCCCAGATGACTGCAACATCTTTCAGGCGGAAGTGTCAGCAATTCAGGCTGCGGTGAAAATTATTGTGGACAAAAATGTTCATAGGCGAAAAAACACCATACTTTCCGATAGCCAAGCGGCCATCAAAACATTAGATTCTAGTGCAATAAACTCCAACATGGTGTACAACATGGAGATATTCCCGGCAACTGCAGAGCGGATGATTTGACCAAAAGGGCCGTGACCATCGAACTCTCTAATGAATTCTCTACCCCTTTGGATTTATAATTGACATTGCAATTGTGAACTTTGTCGACCGTAGGAAGGCAGCTTCGGACAAGGGCAGAGCGACCCAAAAAAATATTGCTAAGGCTGGATAGGAGGCGCATGGCGACTCTGCTTACACTCCAAACAAGTACTGTTACCGGGGTTATTACGGGGCATGCGAGACGTATTGGTCTTGGACACATCGCGAATGATTTCTGCAGAAGCTGTGGAGATTAGGAGGAGACTATTCTTTACCTACTGTTTACATGCCCGGCACTTAGTCGGAGGAGAAAGAGGCTCCTGAGTGCCTACTACATGGAGGATCTAGATGCGAGGCGTATTGGTCTTGGACACCTCGCGAATGATTTCTGCAGAAGCTGTGGAGATGAGGAGGAGGATGCGACTATTCTTCACCTACGGTCCGCATACCCGGCACTCTGAGTGCCTACTAGATGGAGGATCTAGATGAAGTGCTATGCATGGATATTGGCAGTCTGAGTCGCTTTATCGGAAGCTTCGAGTGGTTCCTGGAATAGGAGAAAATGTGACACTGTGGTATTACAATTGGCTCTGTGTGCGGCCTAAGTGTGTTCGCCCATGACTCCACTTCTACCTACCTGTCTACGATCGGTATGAAGCTATACAGAGTTCAATTGGTTCAAGAGTTGAGGTCGCATGGGTGGCTGGCTACATTAACAAGCAAATTTGCTGTATTTGGGACACAGAAAATCCAAACGCTGTCTTTTAGAAGCATCCATAACAAGTGACTGTTTCGTGCGGGTTGAGTGGCTGAGGCTTCATTGGCCCATATTATATTGAAAATAAGAACAATTCAACCATTACGGTTAATAGATACCTATCGCACCATGATAACCGATTTTTTTTGTATCCGCTTGTCATGGTAGTGATGTGAACAAGGTTTGGTTTCCACAGGATGGTGCAACTTATTTGATGTGCTGTCGAGTTAGGTTAAGTACCACTGTGTAGGGCAAGGCCACACATACCCCAGTGTTTTGAACCATTGTGTTAACACAATCACTGTTAAACACTGTATCACAAATTTAGAAACAACCCTCGTAGCTTTTATTTTTTGTTTCCAAACTCATTTGCATACTGAATTGTTATGTTAAATTGTTATATGACCGCTGTTAACATGAAAATCATAAAAACCTTCCACAACATAATCGTTTATGTGGCATTTGCTATGCCCAGGCATTCAATAATACTGAAGCACATGTTGCAATGGCAATACGTTAAGAGGGGGATTAACTGTACCGCAGTAAATACTATTTGGATAATTCAGGTGCCGGATATGTGGTAAGGTAAAGTTTCTTCCATACATTCTACTCTCGTCCTATGATTTCAAATTGAAATCAAAGTTTCACTGGCCACACCTTAAGAAGGAAAATGTACGCTGTAAATTTATTTCATTTAAAAAAAGTGATTCGTAACATGTTACTATGTCAGAAATGTTCAGTAAGGTTTTCAATTCACTAGCAAATGGGTACGTTAATAATTAGAATTTCTAAATTTGGTGTTAAGATCAGATAAGTGCAGTTTAAGAGCTGCAAATATGCTCTTCAGCTAGGATTGCAACCTAGCTTTTCACACCTCCCATGGTGTGTGTGTTAATTTTATCCGAACGACAGATGTGAGAAAGTTTTCATGACAATTTTAATACGTTTTCGTTTGCAATGTTTGAGTTGGGATTTGAACCACAGGTTGTCGTCTAATAACTCAACATACTACCTACTAGACTACGATGACTTCATTTGATCAGAATTTGATCAAATTCATCAGAATTCAAAGGTTTTTTATCCAAATACCGAAGCAGATATTCTTGCTAGACTGGTTCCCACTCTGTGGATGACGTAGTGGTTGGCTATAATTCTCTGCTACCTCTATGGACATATAAGAAGTGTGCTTATCAACAAGAAGCGAAAGGTTTGGGAGCTTAGAATGGGAAGCCATATATTCATAAGCCTTTTGCTATCGCTCGGATTTGATAAGTTTAGCATGATACTACTCATCACAATAAGGATAGATTGTTGATAATGATCTTAGAAAGGATTCCCTTTGAACCACGTAATACATACATAATCTCACACCACTGATGTTGTGTGCGTTAATTTGTATACATGAGTGGCGGGACCTACAGTTTAAAGTCGACTCCGAACGACAGATTTTTGAGAAGTTTTTCATGGCAATTTTTACTCTCAGAGTCTTTGCCAGAAATCTGCTGAGAGGAAGTCGCCGGAGAAATATTTTTCGTTTTGATGTCTGACTTGGGAACCCCTTTGAACTACTCTGGGATATTTGGAGATGAGGAAGTGTCAGAAACTATAGCGGAACTGTTCCAAAAGCTATTCAACCCTTGATAACAGAGATTAAGTACAAGCTGAAATTAGCGTTTTCTTATGGTTTATAATGCATTTGAGCTGGCTGAAGAATATTCGTTTATCCTTCCATAGAATCTAGCTTCGATTATATTTTACTCCTATTGTCTTTTCTAGGATGATTACAATGGATTCAATATTCTCGTAGGGTAATATCATTATTATTATTAAGGTGGATAGGTTTCATAGTACTGTAACCATGCGATCTTCTGTACTGTCCCTATACCTTAAAGGGTATCCCGGTCACAGTCACAGATCATGGTGCCAACGAGACAATCTCTGTTCATTAATTAAATGTACCTTGAGTCCACAGTGCTTTGTTAAAAGACTGGCTATCATCCTCAAGTTGTTTCTTGATAGTTTTATGCATGACTAAGATCATTTCCTATTGTAGTTTCTGTACAAAAGTTACCATTTCCTTAAGTCCATATGGTCCATATGGTTTGAAAAAGAGTATTTGTCTCTCTTTATAATCTTTTTGGTTTCCAGTCCCAGCAAAGGCATGACACTTTACCTCCTCACAAGTAGGTGTGCTTGCATGCATACATAATTAATCATTACAATCCTTTAGTTAGGATTACAACCTAGTTTCTCACACCACTTTCGTTGTGTGTGTTAATATTTTTTTTTTTATTAAACCAGCACTCAGGGGATGACCCCTACTCATGCAGTGCATTGTGCAGGTATAGGAAAGGTAAAAAGAGGGAAGATGCGAACGGTAAGGAAACGAGTTGCTGCTGGTGACTGTAAAATGGTCAGTGCTATACCTTCACCGTCTACAGCAAACGTCTCAAAGAAGCCCGCAGTTTCTCACAACCACTTATGTTGTGTGTGTTAATTTTATACCGAAGTGGCGGGACCTACAGTTTAAAGTCGACTCCAAACGACAGATTTTTGAGAAACAAGAAGAGAAAGAGAAGAAATCGCCGAAAAAATTCTTTTTGTATTTTTTTATTTTTGATGTCTGGCCTGAGACTCGAAACCTGGCTTTTACGTCTAATATGCCAGCACACTACCTACTAGACCACGGCATAACTGAGAGGACCTTTAGTTTGTACGTCGATTTCAAACGACAGATTTTTGAGGAACTTTTCATGGCTTTTACCAGAAATCTGGTGGGTGGTAGTCGCCGAAGAAATGTTTTATCATTTTTCGTTTAGTTAGAGATGCCTGACCTGGGGTTTGCACCGAGGCCTCAGGTCTAATAAGCCTGGCTGGTATATTGCCGAAAATTTTTATTTAACATGAGTCCTAGCAGAGGCGACCCTATTCGCCTAATTAACATAATTAGTCAATTACAACCCTTCAGTCAGGATTACGACCTAGCTTCTCACACCACTTATGTTGTGTGCGTTAATTTTATACATGAGTGGCGGGACCTACAGTTTAAAGTCGACTCCGAACGACAGATTTTTGAGAAACTTTTCATGGCAATTTTTACTCTCAGAGTCTTTGCCAGAAATCTGCTGAGAGGAAGTCGCCGAAGAAATATTTTTTCGTTTTGATGTCTGACCTGGGACATATAGGGTCTATGTCCCTATCTAAGCGAAATAGCTTTCTCAGAATGCCCTAAACTGTCTTGGATTTAATTTTAGAAGAGCCGTATGCACGAATTGCGGCCTGACTATATTTTGAACCTCCTTTTCAAGTTAAAATAAGTACACCTTTAAACTTTCCCTTGGGGAAACTCGAGGGTTTTCCATGCCTTCGGAATATATTATACTCTGACCTTTCCTTTCCTGTCTCAAGATCCATTCTTAATCCAACAGTTTATCTCACAAATGGTTCAGTGGATTAAAGGATTTCTTTGTTGCCTTTAAGATTTTTTTCATTCAAAATTCAAAACTTCAAACAGAGATTTTAAAAAGAGGCTGGAAAATACACTGAAAAATTAGCACGTATGTAAAGGCAGTCTATTTACGTGTTTTTATTTTTATTTTTGTTTTGTTTTCCTTCTCCATTGAATAGGCTGTAAAGGATCTGTTAAATTATACCCCCTGTTGAAGATACCACCCACTTGTTTATTTTGGAAATATTTTCGTTTGTTATTCTTGCCTTGTTTTCAAGCAAATTTCTAATTTTGTTTATGCGCAGATTCTGTTGTGTTACCAAAACAATTTTTTTTTTATTTGGTTTTCTTCCTTTTTCATGCTATTCCCTCTATTGTTGTTGTTGGATTCAGATTAGCGGAAAAATGAAATTATTTTCACTTGTTTTGCAGGCTTTTCTTTAACATGGATGGGCTTTGTATGAATGGTAGATTTTCCTCCTCCCTTATTCCTTCTTTTTTTACAATTAATGTCGATACCCTGTCATGGTGTGCTTTAGTGCCTTTTTGCTAGTTCAGCAGAAAAATTTTTCTTCTGCCATACTGTGGCCATGTCTATTTCACATTTAGTTTGTGTGTTTCGTTTTGGGGCTTTTGTTTTTGTAGCCCCAAAAACTAGTTTCCTTATCTTGTTTCGGGTTACTTTGGCCTTTTGAGTTGTTAAAACCCCTAACACAACGAAAAAACTGTTGTTGAATAGTGATTGCAACTCATTTCTCAATTCAATTGGGAAAAGAATTGTTGGCCAAATGCGGTGGCGTTTCAATTTCGTTTTTCATTTTGGTTTGTAAAGATGTGTTGACAGTGGCAAATGACAAATGACGTAAATGTTCCTTTTTCTAGTAAATCAAAGAAGATAACTTTGACGATTTCATTTATTTTCACAAGCGAATAAGTTTTTTTGTGTTTTTTATTTCAAGTTTAAGGAAAACTTTTATTGAATTTCATGCAAAATTTCAAGTACAGTGTGAGATTTTCAGCATCATCAACCATATGGGCAGGATATCTCCATCAAAACTATTACGAGTTTTAAGTTATCTTTATCGATAGGGTACTTTCGAACCCGGACAATCGAAAATTTGTATTCAGGGATGAGGTACATGAAGTCGCCGTGGTCTAGTAGGTAGTGTGTTGGCTTATTAGACGAACGGCCCGGGTTCGAATCCCAGGTCAGACATCAAAACGAAAAATATTTCTTCGGCGACTTCCTCTCAGCAGATTTCTGCAAAGACTCTGAGAGTAAAAATTGCCATGAAAAGCTTCTCAAAAATCTGTCGTTCGGAGTCGACTTTAAACTGTAGGTCCCGCCACTCATGTATAAAATTAACGCACACAACATAAGTGGTGTGAGAAGCTAGGTCGTAATCCTGACTGAAGGGTTGTAATGGCCAATTATGTATGTATGTATGATGAGGTACATTTCTAAATGAGTGGGTATGTGAAAAATCAAATTTTGTTATATTTGGGACGACACCACTCAACATTAGTTCCAAGAGCATCCAATGCATACTGAACAAGTTACATTTTGATGTGGACTTCTGGCAAAAACTCTGAATGTAAATCAAAATTGCCATGAAAATGTTTCTCAAAAATCTATCGTACGGAGTCGACTTTAAACTGTAGGTCTGGCCACTCATGTATTAAATTAACACACATAACATGAGTGGTGTTGAGAAGCTAGGCAGTAATACTGACTAAAGGATTACGTATGAATGTATGTTTTTCGTGGCAGACGTTGGCCAGGCTTTTACTGTTAATTACGACTACTGTAGGTTGATGATTATCACCTCTTTTTGGTCTCAATTGGATGACCTGGACTTCAACAGGACGACATAACATGCCACAATGGACATTATGCATTAGCGATTAGGGGGCATGACCGCCATATACGGCGGTGATGTGAACTGTTCATCAATACCATGGGACCGATAGACTCGATATGAGAACATGTTCATCTAAGTGGGCCTTTGTAAACTAGTTGTCGATATCATGGGATCGGTGGACATGATTTGAGAGCATAGTCATCTTACGAGGGAGCTACGCAAACTGTTCATCGATATCATAGAATTGTCAGCCTTTTTCATGGGGGTTTGCTTAAGTGGCTGGTGTATGCTAATAAGCCGCAAGTCATAGAGTTCAACATAATCCATGGCAGCAAAGTTAGACATTAAGCATTAGCGATTTGAGAACTGTTTATCGATATTGTGGGGCCGGTAGACCGGTGATAAGCTAGGTCATAATCCCGTCTGAAGGGTTGTAATGGCCAATTATGTTATGTATGGGACCGGGAAACTCGATTTGAAAATATTGCCATGTTAAGTGGGGGTGATGTAAACTAGTTATCAATATCATGGGACCTGTAGACTCAACTTGGGACCATGTCCTTAATTTTCAAGTAAATCTAATTAATTTTTAAGGACCTTCGTAATGTGTCTCTTTTTCTCTTACAACCCTTGGCATAAATCCACCCCCTGCTTTAAGGATGCATGTAATCAAATTGACTTTGGGCTCACTTTAAAGAGCAAGGATTAGTTGTCAATTTCTGCCAATAGCGATGGTTCTAGCACGTCAGTGTTTAGTTCTACAATTTTTCCAAAACGGTCAAAAACGCTATTTTGAGAGGGTTTCAACCCCCTTTTTCTTAACAACCTGAGGTGATAGAAAGTTTTTGATTCGTGTTAAACGTTCAGGCCTTCGGAAACACGTGGAGCCATCTTATCTTACGAAGGGGCTCTGCAATTTGGTCACCGATATCATGGAATTGTCAGCCTTTATCATGAAGGTTTGATTAAGTGGCTGGTGTATGCCAATAAGCCACGAGCCATAGCGTTCCCCATAGGCAACATTATCCATGCCAGCAGTCAAATTTAGCCAGATTTATATGCCAAAGTTGTGCAAAATGATTTATTACGTATGCGCTCTATTCTAAGAATCTGTGATGGACATTTTTTTTTTTACGCCGAGGAGGGGTAAATGTATCTAACCGCACCATAGAGAATGTCGTCACGTCCTTCGTGTGTGAGGCCTTCACCCACTAAATCCCCTCCTCGTCCCATGGACTTTTGAGCCCACTCCGGAACTATGGTGGTATTACTTCGGAGTAGAGTCCTTTTGGCCTTTTCGCTACCTTCATGCTCATATCCATGTCCTGATTGTGTATTGAAGGTTGTGGAGACTTCTAAGTGTCCCCACTATTCCTTTCGTCTAGGTTCCCGATTGGGATTTCGTTTAACACATGAGCTAGCGTCATGTGATGTACATTTAGACGAGGTTAGTTGCCAGGTCAGTCTAATAGGTAATATGTTGGCTTATTAAGTGAAAGACCATGGTTTAAACCCAGGCCCAGATATCATAGATTAAAGGAAATACGAATTAAAACTATTTATTGTGGCGACATCCTATCAGAAGTCTCCTGGCAAACAGTCTGAGAGTAAATGTAAAACGCCTATGAGAAGTTTTTCAAATCGATCGCTCTAAGTCGGCATTAAAATGTACACAGGTGTTGTCACTCATGGGTAGTGTGAAAAGCTAGGTTGTAATCCTGACTAAAGGTTAGCTTAGAGGACGAACACCTGTCGGTCAAGACAAGCACAGTACCCGGAGGTCGAAATTGACTGAAGGTTTGTAATGATGAATTACTTATGATGGCATTTGTTTTATTTAAAACTGAAGATAGGAGGCGATAAATTAAAGACCGAATGAATAGGATTTCTGCTTTCCTAAATTATTAAAGATTTTTAAGGTTTTAGTAGGCCTTTGACGTACATGCATAATGGATGCTGTTCTGCTTAAGTAATTCTTGTAACTTGTAAACGAAATTGTAATTATCTGTGTAACCCACACAATCATGCTTAACTTGTGGCATTAGCATATTACCTCCATGTTTAAAATTTCCTTTTCATAACATAATACCCGCCATCTCTGTATATATACGCATACACACTCAGATCAGAGATTCACACCAATACTACTATGTACATACCACAATAGAATTTATTTATTTATTAACATGGCGGTGTTGACATGACAATTTGTACAGCCCCCCCCAGTGTAAATTTTAATCTTTTAATATTCAAATCTAAGCCACTAACACACTCGCCTACTACTACCCCACCACCATCGCCATAATTCACACTCAGCGTATATGCTTGAGATAAGCAACGACAACGATTTATTCATTCATTAACGCTTGATTTAGTTGAACGAATACTTTTGCGCTTGATTGTGCATTTCATTGAACGGGTTGAACGTGTAAATATCCGGCGAAAAAGGGATATTAAAGTGTAACAGGGAGCATACTGAGTATACTGTAGTGATGATACCAGCAGCAATGACAATAGAATGTCTCAGCATGGGGATATGTGTGTATATGTCTGTGTAAGTTTATTTAATCCTTAATATCCTTTATCGCATAACTACCTATATACGTGTTGTATGTATTTAGACGAGAGAGAATATGTGGGCGTCATATAAATAAGTTTCTAAGAGAATTTCATATCATGTTGTTGTTATTTTTGTTTTGTTTATCTCAGCATTAAGGTGGAATATTTTGCAATAAATCCTTACTTGTTAAGGGTCCTGTTATATGGCAATAACTTTTGTGTTCATTTCAGATAATCACAAATTATTATCGAAGGATTAGTTTTATTACACTCTACATAATACTAAGGGATTGTAAGGATAATAAAATTGTAATAAATACTCTTCTTTTTGCCGGTTGTTCATTTACTGTTGACTTATTTAATGAATGGTTATGTAAAGATATTCCATCATGGCTAAAATTTATTGTTTTAATTATAAAATTGCACGAGGAAACAAGGGAAATGTTTTGTAAAATCAACAGGAGAAAATTACTTGTGGAGGAGAGAGAAATTATTTGCACAGCTAAGACATTTCGCTAAGGTCCCTGGCATATGTTGTAAAAATATTATGGTAATCCACGGTTACCTAGGTTTGTATTTATATTAGCGGATTTCATGACGCTATTCTGTGCAACTAACCATGCACATACACAATTGATCATTACAACCCTGTAGTCAGGATTACTACCTAGCTTCTCACACCAATTATGTTAAGTGTGTTCACTATATGCATAAATGGCGGGACTTATACTATTTTCAGAAAGGCACTTTAATTGAGTCAATATTTGTTTATTGGAGTACAATATTTTAAGTGTTCAGACACATAATATACGCAATATTTATTTGGCAGCTTGTAAACAAAGCAGCTGGTTGTTTCAACAACATTGTTTTTATTTTGGTTTTCTGTTATGTTGTTTTTGTTTGTAGTTCTTGACATTTGAGTTGTCAAATATCAATTGAAAGTGTTTGGAAAATTGTAATGTCCTCACTGAAAGTACTTATGACAGTACTGTATTTATTATTTTACTCAATATTATAACAATTTGCGTATTTATTGCGCAATAACTAGTTGAAATTTTATATGAAATATTGAGCTCAATAATTGCGTTTATTGCAATTTACGCAATAAAAGTGCCTGTCTGAACATGGTATTACAATTTAAAGTTGACTCCGAATGATAGATTCTTATTTTTGAGAAACATTTCATGGCAGTTTTATTTGGCGATCAGGGTTTTTTCACAGGAATCTGCTGAGGGGTAGTTGGCGAAGCAATATTCCTTCATATTTCGTTTTACTGGAGATGTCTGACCAGGGGTTTAAACCATGACATCATATCTAATAAGTCAACTCACTACCTACTAGACTACCGCGACTACCATAACTAGCCATACACCATTTAATCTCATTTGGCAATTCAGAATAACATCTGTGTGGTGCCGTTTATGAACACAATTACTTAAAAGGACAATTTCAAATTGTCCCATAAAACAATATAAAAAGAATTCAGTTTCTCGGTGTTTGTTTCTAGGTTTGTTAAGGCTAACACTAAGGGGATGGCCCCTACTCAAGCACAGCATGGCGTTCAAATGAGTAAAATAGGTTATGGGAAAAAGCACAAAGGGAGTAGTGTGTGGGGGCATTAGATTTAAGTCCTGTTACGGTATAATCGACAGGAAAGACCTCTGTTGGTAGGATACTACACATACGAATACTCCTGATAAAGAAAAAATTGAGTCTACTTGTGATCTAAGAGAAAGAAGGGGGCTGGTACTCTAGAAGAGAGAGACACAAGCCACTTAGAGACACTGTTTTAATGAATCAGTAGAGTAAAGGGGACTATAATAGATTTTTTCGCAAAAACTCAGAGCGCTTAATAAAATTGTCATGAAAAGTTTTTTAAAAAATCTATCATTCGGAGACGACTTTAAACTAGTTATGGATAAAAATTAACGCGCACAATAGAAGTGAAGCTAGGTTGTAATCCTTACTGAAGAGTTGTAATGACCCGCTATGTACGAGTACGTATTTAAAGGAAATGGTGTTACAAAAACAAAAACCATGAACTTGTTTACATAATAAACAAGTAAACAAAAATATGCCAACAACATCAGTATATAAAAAAGGCGATAAACAAGTAAACAAAAATGCAACAATAAACAATGTAAACAAAATACACAAACCACAATGAAACAATTAGGACGATAAACAAGTAAATAAAAATGCAATAACAATCAATGTAAATAAAACACACAAACAACAATAAATCAAACTATGTTTACAATTATGGAGATATCGAGAAAACGAAACCACGAACATTCGACTCCAAGATTATTCATATAAAAGAAAAGACAAAGGAGTCAGAGAAACTAAGTCTGCCTGAAGGGTTGTAATGATCAATTATGTATGAAAGCAGTCAACGAGATTAGTAAAAGTTCAGTCAGTCTTGTGTGAAGACGAGTTGCGTGTGAAGACAATATCGTGGCTTGAAGATCTCCGTAAAGATCTGTTGAACATTATTGTTATTGTGTCGAAATGTTATTGTTTATGCAAAAGAGTGTAAACAAGAATAACAAACAAAGCAATTGTTGTTGCTTACATCAATTCTGTGTGCCACTAATTGGAGGAACAATAAAGATTAATTTAATTAAAGCAAGACCCAGATTTAAATTTTATTTTATTTGCAATCCATTTTAAACGTTTTTAAAAAATAGAAACGTATGATTGAAAGCCTTTCAAATAAACTTAATTTTTTACTGTATAGCCCTCACCCCTATAATGATAAGGTGAAAGCAATGAAAAGGCAATTTTGTAAATTAATTTTAGATATCAAAAAAGAATTATTTTTCTTCCACAGCTTTAGACATTTCAATTAATTAACAATTATCGTTATTTTAACGTGTACTGCGTTGAAATGTCAAATAAAAATAACAACAATTGGCTGTTTGTCTGTTGTTTTTTGTTTAGCGAACAGTCATTAAAACTGTCTGAAACACTTTTAGCCACTTTATTTTCATTATCGATTCGAATTTTTCTTGGTTTTATTTTTTTTTTGGTGGTGTCACTTACTTTAAGTTGAAAAGACGACAATGACGATAATGACAACGCCAACAACGGCAATGACATTCTGTCTGTTTAATATTGTTAATCAATTCGTATTTCAGTTTTCCTTAAATTTTCTTTGTATTTTCTTGTTTTTATTCTATTTTCAGGGAATTTACTTGTCATACTGGTGGTAACATTATCCCGACGTCTGCGTTCGATAACCAACTTCTTTTTGGCCAATTTGGCGCTGGCAGACTTTTGTGTTGGTCTCTTCTGTGTCATGCAGAATCTTTCAATTTATTTAATAGACAGGTAAGCAAACAACTGCCGCCAGACAACTAAACAACACTGGCATACTGGCAAACGAACTAGCAATCCAAGAGTGGTAAGAGTGGATTTGTTATGGAAAGCTATGCTATGCTGGGTGGGGGAGGGGGGGTGTATTTGTATTATGTTTTCCATGAAATTGATATTTAAACCTTTTTTCTGTCTCTGCTTTTTATGGCTCCTTTTCTATTTTGCATACTTCCAGCTAAGGATTGTTAACAAAGATTATCTGAAATGTTAAATTTTTTTTTTTTTGTTATTCTGTTCTCACTCATTTCTGTCACTTAGGGCATTTGCTTGGATAGAGAGAAAGAAATGTTTTTGGAAAATATGTTGCCAAAAAGGCGTTTTTACCAGTCAAAATCAAATTAGTCTGTTGTTGTTTTTTGGGAATGTCATTTTAATTTAATTAAACACAGCTTTAGTATACTGTAGGCATAGGATAGGTGCAGACAGATACGAAATGTAACACAATAAAAAGGAGGCAAGGATGTAGTTGATACTCGTATTCAGCCATGACATCTGTGATTAAGAGCAAAGCGAAAATAAATTTCTTAAGCAATTATTAGCTATTGCGCTACTCTATTAGTAGCAGTTTAATTTACATGGACAAGTGAGGAGGAGGATTTAAATTTCAGACTTGCTTTGGATCCGATTTTCCGGATATTGAATAGGAATTTTGCAATGAGTTCCATAAAGACATTATTTAAGGCGACAATGAATTCAAATGAAACTAGATGACCCGTGCGAATATTTCGCACCGTTAGTTGTAATTTTTGAAACATAAAATGAAAATAATTAATAAAAATTTTATTAAAAGTATAAAAATATTAGAAATCATAATATCATCATACATATTTACATACATACATATGTTTAAATGCTTTTATAATACTTCTTTGAATACAATGTTAGAGGTAATGAATGACATGATCATCCTTAATACAAACAAAAATTTCTTTAAACGTACGCACTCGAGAAAAAGCCACGTATAACTGCCCATGTGAAAAGACCGGTTCTGGTAAATACAATCCTAGCTTTTGAAGGGTTTGACCTTGTGCTTTGTTTATCGTCATAGCAAAAGCAACTTTCACAGGGGGAATTGTTTTCGTGTCGTTCGGAAAGGCTCAGTTGGATCAGAAGATGGAAGGTTGATTCTGGGTATGAGTACAGTTTTAGCGGTATGAATAATTTTTGCTGATGTGATGTGCTCTCCCAAGTTTGTTACGATTAGCCTGGTATCATTTATTATTTATTAATACATACTAGGGATGCCAATCGGGAAATCCCGAATCTCGAAATCCCGGGATTTTCGGGATTTACAAAATCCCGAATCCCGGGATTTTTAAAAACTTGTCCCGGGAATTTTCGGGATTTTCGTGATTGTGAATTCATATGTACATATTTTGACCCTAAAGGTGCTAAAAATAAAATTCTATATCAGTTGACTTCGATAATAGCTTCTCAGATGAGGAAAACCTCACTTCCATTGATAAAAAGTTATTTGATGGAATTGAAGAATGCAAAAGCCATATAAAACGAATTAATAGGGTAACTGATTTAGATACTCAATTTTCCAAAGAAATAGATTTATTTAAATCAGGAGGTGGTAACTATTTTACCAACAAATGTTGATTGCGAGAAGTATTTTTCAACGGCAGCATATGTTGACAACAAAATTCGTTCAAGCCTATCAGATCACATGTTAGATGCTTTAATCTTTTTGTTGGAATCCAAATAATTTTCTTAAAACTAATGCATTTGCATATGTATGTATGAATAATTTTAATTTTTGTTAATTTACGCTTTTTTGTTACTTTTTGTCTTGTATATAATTCTGATATACATACATAATTGGAATACAAATGATTTTGTTAATGAAATATTTTTATTATTGAGAAAATCGCGATTTCTCCCGTGATTTTTCGGGATTTTTGGATCCCGAATTATCCCGAAATAAGCCGGGGTTTCGGGATCGGGAATTACAAAATCCCGAATCCAGAGATTTTTAAAAATCGATCCCGTTTGGCATCCCTAATAAATACTATATTATGTAGAACTACATTACTATTAAGCGACCCTGTATTACCACACTTGGATAAAAACATATAATCATAATGGCAACAGTATTATCATGCAGTTCTATATAAAATACAATTTTTATCAATGAAAATATTAATTTTTCAGTTTCTAATTATTTTTTGCCATTAGTGTTAGATATAAGCTTTAAAATGAGATATCGTTCATTAAATTTAATGCGGTGGTATGGGAGATATTTGCAACCGACAAAAAAAGTGCTTTAGAAATAATATATATGATTCTAATTTTAATGGTCTTGAAAAGTGCAACTCCCGACAACTACACAAAGAACAACATATACTTGTACCTGTAGGCATTACGGCCAGGCCTACTGGAAGCTTCTAGGTCAACCCTGATGCTGTGAGATAATCCAGCTTTATGTAAAATGTCTTTGAAATCATCGATCTAATTGACTGAAGTTTTCTCAAGATTTTGAAATTGCAATAGTCTAGTAGGCATTGTATAGGCTTATTAGACGTAAAGCCAGGGTTCGAGTCCCAGGTCAGACATCAAAACAAACTACAAAAAATATTTCTTAGGCGAATTCCTCCTAGCAGATTTCTGGCTAAAACTATGAGAGTAAAAAGGAAACCTGCCATGAAAAGTTTCTCAAAAATCTGTCGTTCGGAGTCAACTTTAAAACTATAGGTCACGCCACTTATGCATAAATTTAACACACGCAACATAAGTGGTGTGAGAAGCTAGAAGCTTGCAATACCTGCAACAGATATACACCGTTTTGGAGTTTATTACGCTGGAGCTAGTGGCTCAATTGAAGTTTGGGTATCAGAAGCCATGATAATATGCTTTCCACGAATATTTGTGTTTGTAATAATTCTTCCTGCAGCCTGTTTTCCCAACATTTATATGCTGTAGTCCTTTAACATACTTATGGACTAAGTTATTTTAAAAAAAATCAACCATCCATGGCTTCATTCAGTTTACAAACAATCAGTGTAGTAGGAGTTATTTAATGAAGGATGTAAGTCGCTGCAGTGAGTTGTTTCCTCTACCTATACCTCCATTCAGTTGAGAGTCATCAGTGAAGATTTTTATGAAAATCTCTGGACTTCTTTCGAAAAAATGGGTGTCACAAATTTTCATAAGAAATCTTAAGATAGTCCTAAAATCTTCTAAGATCCTCTCTTCACCAGTATATGACCTAGATGATGTTACTTAGTGACGCCTACTTATCTTATGTTTCATGCCCTTACAATTGCAAGATCCAACTGAAAGAGGCATAAAATTATCTCTAATGCTGACGTTGATGTAGCGATGAACAGGGTGCAGGTAGATATTTGTAACCATCATCGGTTTCAGTTAATTGTCCTACCCAGCAATTTGCTTTATACTAGGGAGCCAAAAGTTTAAGTTAGGTTAGCCACAGCTGTATTGTTCCAGGTTCTAGGTCCCTGAGCTCCTTTGTTACGAGTTAGGAGGTCCATGAGGAGGCTTTTTTATGCCTGTCAACGGTGTTTGGTTCCCAAAACTGCATTCTACCACGAATAGGTCACAGAAAAAATGCGTCTCGTCCTTTAGTTTCAGTTCCATCCAATGCAATCAACAAACGTCAAGAGCTGCCAATGTACTGTTTGCTGATCGCAATGCTATGTGTAGTAGAGCAAGTGTGTCGTACTATAATTATTGACCGTTTTGATCAAAATAGAAAAAATTAACTTGGTTAACAAATGGTCTCAGCAAGACGATGCTTTAAGAGCCTATTGAGAAGTGAGTATCGTGAGTTATTTATGTTTTGAGAGCAGTTTAGCCAACATGCTATCTATCTCTCCCCTCATCACATAGCAAAATAACTCAAAATATTAACATCAACTCCTCTTTGTGAATATAAGATGTGTCAACATTTTATTTTATTTCATATGTACTAAGACATGCTAGTCGTGAATATCAAATTCAATTTAAAACCTATGAATTTAAACTTTCCAAAGAGAGATTTGCTAATAAATTTGAAATTTATGATTATCAAGTGCAGCCACCCAACCACGCCGCTGTTGAATGATTAATTCATTTTAAATACCAAAAATTCCTATTGCTTGATGCCTAGAAATGCTTTAATATTCATAGAAAGGACTGCTATTTGGCTGGCATTAAAAGTCACACATCAAAAGTATTTTTAATTAAAATTTTTGTTTATTTTTATTATTTTAATTTTTTTTTTATTTATTCGTTTGACAACGAAAAGTCAAATTAAAAAGTTTAATTAAATCACTTGAAAGAAAAATGATTTCTTTTTAAATCTTAAACAAGTAACAACTTCTGTTGAAAATTTGTTCCTTTTTCTGATAAGCGAAACATTATAATAATTGACTTGTTTACATCGTTGATCATGTAAACAGAAATAAAGCAACAACATCAGCATAAAAGGAAGGGATTAAGAAGTAAACAAGCAACAACAAAATGCAAAATAAACAAAGCGGATAAACAGTAAACAGGAACCAACAACACTGCAAGCAATTTGTATATGTTTAAAGAAATTTCGCCAAGACAAAGACATTCTCCTCAAAGTGCATTCATCAGACTGCTTACTCTGCGATAAAAAAGGCACAACCGAGTAGGCAACGGCCATTCAGTAAGAATTCAGTCAGTCTTGTGTGAAGGCACGTTGCGTGTGAAGGGAATAATTGTACTTGGAAGATCTCTGTATTAAAGATCCAACGTACAATTGTTATTGTGTACGTGGAAGTGTGTAAAGAAGGATAAGAATTAAAGCAAATTATTGTTGTTTAAGTCAAATCGTGAAAGGTGGCCCTCGGAATTGTGCAAACAATAAAAATAAATAAATAAGATTAAAAATTATGTACATGACGATTAACTTTCCAATGTTATTTCCAAATATCTCAATTTTTTGTGATTATATTACATCCAGTATACGAAAACTCTGGCATTTCTTCCTGTAAGTTATACTATTGAGTGTTGCTGCCCGGTCTTTTCATTAGGACCTCTATTATGCCCCAACAACTTAATATGTCAAGACCTCTTTTAATAATTTCACAGAGATCTTCTTTAGATTTGTCTTGAACTATCTATAACATATTCTCTGGATCTAGTTGTAAAGTTTCATAATTTGTAAGGTTTTTCTCAACACATTGAGATTGATTGACCCCTTGTCCAACAGCATGTTGACTAAAGTATTGAAATCGTGCAGCAGTACTAATGATTGATGGCGATAAAGATATTATCTAACCATTAGACCTTTTTCTTGTAAGTTTTTCTTAAGACATTTAAGTATGCGAAGTAGTTCGCCGAGGTCTAGTAGGTAGTGTGTTGGCTTATTAGACGAAAGACCCGAGTTCGAATCCCAGGTCAGACATCAAAACGAAAATTTGAAAATAATTTTTCGGTGATTTCTTCTCAGCAGATTTCTGGCAAAAACTCTGAGAGTAAAGAAATTGCCATGGAATGCTTCTCAAAAAATGTGTCGTTCGGAGTCGACTTTAAACTGTAGGTCCCGCCACTCATGTATAAAACTAACGCACACAACATAAGTGGTGTGAGAAGTTAGGACGTAGTACAATGGGTCAATTCGACCACCGAGTACTGTACTTGTCAGAATTGACAAGTACACGTCCTCTAACCTAACCTAACCTAAGTATGCGAATAAACTACCAATCATAACTTACATAACCCCTGTAATTAATCAAATTCATTTTTACACCAGACTCATGGAAAGATTGACTGCTCTCCGTGAAAATGTAGACTCCGTTCAAATAGAGACCCCTGATGTGCTAGACTATTAGCGTAAGGGTCGTGGGTTTGATTCCCACCAGAGGCAAAGGCTCTGGGCTGTGACACTATACCAAGCACATGGTTAAAGTTACTCAGTTCGTATAGCATTAGAATATAATTTGTGTTCCATTCAATGCCATGTATCTGTTCCATTAATTAATATTTTATTGATTCTATAACCATCCATCCTCGCATATCATTTCTATGTTGGAAATATTTCTTTATAGTGTAGGAATTTTGTTAATTTTTCTTTCTATTTTTGTTTCTGTTTTTAATTTTGTAAAGAAAACACGTTTAATAACATTTTTTTGCCTTTTTGTTTTGAATTTATAAGCGCCGAAAAGTATACTTCTTTTTATTTAAGCAGGCAAATGTATGCAAAGTTTTTTTCGTTTTTTTTTAACCCAACAGCCTTGGGGAGAATTTTAAAAATTTTCTGAAACTTAATATATGTTTTTATTATTATTTCCCATAAACTTTTGCTTAAAACTTAAAAGTTCTTAATATTCCAAGAACTTAATTGCTGATGATAATAAAGTTTAAAAACGATAGATTTTCGTTCATTAAAGGCAATACTGTAGGTAGGTGGATGATCCAATGAAGCTTAAGTATAAACTGGCATTTAATGCTTCAGTGGTTTTTCAACATCCCACTGCTATCCGATAACAAGTGAACAAATAATTCGCTTTTCTTTCATTTTATTTTTAATTGCGATATAAAATATAAAAATTAAATACAAATTAATTACAATGAAAAATAATTTTCTTTTTTTTAATAACATTGTAGTTGAAAATAAATTGAAAAGAAAAGCAACATAAATTTCTGTTTAAATCTATAATTTCCAAGCAAATGAAAATCAAAAACAGAAAACTGAACAATTTTGCCTTTATTTATCAACGATTGCCCTTCTCCAGTGATTGCTCTTCATTCATCCATTCATTCATTTTCAATGCAATTGAATTCAAATGTGGGTTAATATCGTAAATAAATAATCAATCTTGTAATGATGATTGTAGAGCAGTCTTCAGCGTGAAATAAATTTATCAAACCACCTGAATAAACTAATAAAAATGTGGAAATAAAGAGAAATAAAAAATAAAATGAAAAGAAGGAGCACTTAAACATAACAAATTAAACAATCCCACCCAAATTACACTCAAATGCAGGTACAGTCAATTTAATGTCGTGAAAATTTTCATTGAAGTAGCAAATTTCATGCAGAGATTGAATAAAATTCGATTCCAATCTGCTGAGAGGAAGTCGCCTAAAAAATAATTTTTTCATATTATCGTTTTGATGTCTAATTTGGAGGGTTTTGAACCGTGGCCAATAAGCCAACATACTACCTACTAGACTCTGACAGCTACTAAGAGTGCACTTATTCAAAATGGAGGTTTTCTTGAGCCCATCAATTCTATAATGCGAGAATATTTTTAGAATCTGTCGGACATTAATTCATCCAAGAGAAAATTACCTGCGTTCACATCACTATTAACACCGCAAAGCATCCTAATCATGGCGATTATAAGGATACTCTAAAAATGTTTAAGCAGAGAACAGCAAATCATAAGGCCGCAGTACTATACGCCAATAATATAAATAAAAAAGCAACTCACATCACGAACGTTAGGTAACGATATTTCGAGTGCTTGCACAAAGGAAAATTAGGATTCCTTTTCATAATTGATCCTGACCCTCCAGTCTGCCACCTCTATGACCTCATCGATGGATGGATTAGGGAGGAAGAGCAGAGGCGTTGGGGAAACGGATCAGGTTGTTCACATTCTATGGCCTGCAGTGGACAGTAAGAGAACAGATTGGCTTAAGGCCACCTTAAGGTTGGTTGTCGGTTTTATCACGGGGTACTGCGAGATTAGGTCGCTGACGGGGATTTGGAACACATCCCAGCCGGACTATTGCAGGGTATGTTGCGATGAAGTGGAGTTGAAGACTGTCGAATACCTTCTCTGTAACTCATCGATGGATGAATCAGAGAGGAAGAGCAAAGGCATTGGGGGAACGGATCGGGTTGTTCACTTTCTAGACGTCTATGGCTTGCTGTGGACAGTAAGAGAACAGATTGGCTGCTGGGCTTGGTTGTCGGTTTTATCACGGGGCATTGCGAGATTAGGTTGCTGACGGAGATTTGGAACACATCCCAGCCGGACTATTGCAGGGTATGTTGCGATGAAGAGGAGTTGAAGACTGGATGGCTCAGGGAGGAAAGCAGAGCCGGATCGGGTTGTCCACTTTCTAGACGTCTATGGTTTGCTGTGGACAGTAAGAGAACAGATTGGCTGCTGGGCTTGGTTAAGGCCAGCTTAAGGTTGGTTGTCGGTTTTATCAGGGTGAACTATGCGATTAGGTCGCTGACGGGTATATAGAACAGATCCCAGCCGGACTATTGCAGGGTATGTTGCGATGAGGAGGAGTTGGACCCTGTCGAACAACTCCTCTGTAACTGCCCAGCCCTTGGTAGGTTGACCCTTGGCAGAGCCTTTCTTTGAGAGCTTGAGTTCTGTGTCGAGAGTCGACATCAAGGCTCTCCACAGATTCATTAGCAGCTTGGGCTGATTGCGAGATACTAAGGCTTCATAAATATAGTCGCGCTCTCACCCTCTTTTGTTTTGTGTCTGTTTCTTTATGTGTAATTCCTTCGTTTCCCATTCTCCCCCCTTTACCTACATTCCCTCCTTTCATCCTATATCCTCTATTTCCTTCTTTCTCTAAGGACGTTGTACACTGGGTCAATTTCGTCCTCCGGGTACTGTACTTGTCTTAACCGACAAGTACACGTCCTCTAACCTAACCTAACATTTTTACAGACGGTGTTGCCATCGATAGACGTCAACTATATTTTCCTTAAAACCTGGTGGAACTTTATAGACGAGGAAGAAGAAAAGAGCGGAGATTACCCGCAGCTTAGGGATTTGTGAAGAAGAATTTTTGGGTGCCTAGAATTTATTAACCGAACGTGTCTCTAGCCAAAGGCGATTCGCATAATATTCAAGCCTTTATGAATCTATGGGAATGACTAAGAGTCGCCAACTACATACATAATTGGCCATTACAACCCTTCAGTCAGGATTACGACCTAGCTCCTCACACCACTTATGTTGTGTGCGTTAATTTTATACATGAGTGGCGGGACCTACAGTCTAAAGTCGACTCTGAACGACAGATTTTTGAGAAGCTTTCCATGGCAATTTTTATTCTCAGAGTTTTTGCCAGAAATCTGCTGAGAGGAAGTCGCCGAAGAAAATATTTTTCGTTTTGATGTCTGACCTGGGATACGAACCCGGGCCTTTCGTCTAATAAACCAACACACTACCTACTAGACCAGTCGCCAAATAAGGGAGCTTATAAGTTCAAAGTAGACTATGCTTATTAAGAAGATAGCTAATTCAACCTAGTTTATACGGGCGTACAATAAGTCCAGAACTAAGGTCATAGGGTTCCGATGTTTAACCAAAGGCATCCTTATTTGCTTTTGAAATGATTTATCCCTAATCAAAAATTCGAATGTCATGATGGAATGGCACTCTTCGTACTCTAGTGAATAAGTAGAAATTTTCTTAAATTTATTAAATTCAAAGTGGAATTACGAATTTTAATTTGATTAAACAGCACCACTAATCGATGAATGGATGGGGACATTAATTATATTTTAAAATTTCTCAAACCTTAGCACAAATTCACTTTGATCTTTGTTAACACTTAAGAAATTAGAACTCAAATATGTGTTTCATGCCATGCCATGTACTCGTATGTATTCTGCTAATGAATATTTTATTGTTTCTATAACAAAACAAAGAAATTTATTTTCTTCCACCCTCGCATATTATTTATTATGTTGGGAACATTCTTTTACAGTCTAGGAATTTTGTTAATTTTTATTTTCTTTTATTTTTTTTAATTTTCTAAAGAAAACATGTTTAACAAACTTTTTTGCCTATTTGTTTTGAATTAATATGCACCCGAAAGTATACTTCTTTTTATTTAAGCAAACAAATGTATGCAAAGGTTTTTTTTTTATTTATTTTTTTTCAGATTTAAAATTCTTTTCTTTTGTTTTGAAATAATTAATTGGAATTTATATTTGAAATCTTTTATTCTTTTCGAATTGCAGTTGGGTTTTTGGTGAATTCCTATGCCGTATGTATCAATTTGTACATTCGCTTAGCTATACAGCATCCATATTCATACTGGTGGTGATATGTATGGAACGATATTTTGCTATTGTACATCCCATAACATGCAAACAAATATTAACAGCGGCCAGATTAAGGGTAAGTGGATAAGCGTTTAAGAATTTATTTTTATTAAAATTTCTATTTTTCCTTGAATCCTTAATTATCCTGTTTAACACTAAAACAAACAAAAATGAAACCATTTCTCCAAAATTGTAGTGATTTTTTCCCCTGAAAATTAAGAGAAATCATTTAATTTCCAGTTAATAATACGAATAAATAAACATTGTGGCATGCCACATGCCTTATGTCCTCTCTGGAATAATAATAATTTCCTTCGTTATTTATTTTTCGTGTATCGATAACATTAATGGTCCTGCTTCAATATGCCGCTTCATAAGTATTCGCGACTCTGCATAAAACTAAAAGTTTAATTAACATTTTCACTTTCATTTCATTATTATTCGTTTATTTTATTCGATTATTCTTCATTAATGCTGTTGTTGTTGTTGTCGTTGTTTTAATTTTTATTTTTTTTTATTGCATTTCGATTTATTTGTTCATTGAGGCTGTTATTGGCTGCCATTTTTATATTTTCAAGTTAAATACCCGGCCATAACAGGCCATCATGCAAATAATTGCGAATTATTTTTACACGAGCACAATGTTCTTTGCATTTATAAGTAGCAATGGCGGGTTATTTTAAGTTTAAATAAAGAAAATTGAGAAATAAAAGTCAATACCAGAAGAACCACTCAAGCAACGACTGTTGCTTAGGCCCCTACCCTAATATGCGATCAAATCATCTCCATTTTGCTGGATTGCTGCTGGCTTGGCCAGGGCCAACACAAACCTCGCAATTTCCTGCATGTTGCACGGCATAGGTATTCCGTTATCCATGGGAAGTAGAAGGATAACTGCAATATTGTTACACTGTACTGGATATGTATGGACAAGAACAGCACCCTTCTTCTGTCCTGAAATCGTATGGCCATCCATCGTCCATTTGAGCGATTCTTACAGGCCTTTTGGAAGGCTTACCGAAAGCCTCTGCATTCCGGCTAATGAATTCTGCAGGAACTGTAAGTCTGGGAAGAAGCAGTAAGAGACTTTCTTTCATCTCATATACCAACGCCCTGCTCTTATTAGAAAGAAACGGAGGTTATTGAACTCTCACTTTCCGACATCTTTGGCTGAGCTCCCGAATATTAAGATTGCAGCAATAGCAAGATTTATTTTGGACTTGCGATGGTTTTCTTTAGGTAATGCTTGACCTAATGGTTTTAAATTCTGGTCTATTGGGGTCCTTTCCTTCAAAAAGCATTGCCATCTTACCAAACCTAACTCTTTGTTGGAAGCTGCGGTTTGGCCTTTGCGAAGAGGATTCTTAAAATCCAGTTCTTGCGTTTTTTTCAATAGAATTTCGATCTAAACGACAGTTGCTTTTGGAGCTACACCATCTCAGACTTCGGTAGCAGGAATAAAGGTTATGTTAGGTACTATGGAAAAGGTCCTCGTTGGTCTCTTTCTTCTTCCTTAATTATCAGTTAAGTACCATCAGACATGTTAACTGCTTACACGACAATGAGACTAAATTCTACAAGAACATGAGGCTGTTGATCTGTACGTACCTATTGATCACAAAATATATGGGGTCTCTGGGAATTTTGGTTTGGCTTTGGAGAAGAGGAATCTTCAAATACAGTTCTTGATTTTTTTTCAACAGAATTTTGATCTAGATAACAGTTGCTTTTAGAACCACACCATCTAGGACATCGGTAAAAGGTTAGGCCAGGTAAGATGGAAGAGCTCCTCGTGGGTCTCTAAGTACTATCAGACATGATGACTGACAATGCGGCAATGAGACTAAATTCTACAAGAACATTAGGCTGTTGGTCTGTACGTACCTATTGGTCACACGATATTTTGGATTAACAACGAAAGTACGGAATAAACCCGTTTCTGAAAATGTTTTAGCCTACCAGAGAACATTATTTAAGAATTCATTGACAGATCCAGATAATGCGACAAAGTGGGATAAGTACCTTAAACGGCCTTTTATTCTGGTACTAGTCTTCCTTAAATGGTTACTGCAATCCTTTAGTCAGGATAACCACCTATCTTCTCATAGCACCCATATTAAGTGTGTTAATTTTATCCATGATTAGCAGTTTAACGTTGACTCCGCAGTGCGGATTTCCTCAGTCTGTTATTCATTTTATGATATCAGAAGTTCTTGATGTTCTGGTCATAAAAATTCTGTGTAATGTTTGCTGCAACCGGCACATTTTTCAACTGTCAAAAGAAGCATTCAAGTACAGATGGCGCAAGAAATACGTCAATCACGTCACATCTGGTTTTCTTACTATTTACTCCCTCTTTGTATTGGAGGATTCTTGACCGAGAGGGTGAACTAGTTCACTAATGACGGTAGAATATCCTACTCTATAAATTTAATGGAGCATTGTCGTAATATAGCTTGCGTTTCAGTATTATATTGCTACTATAACGGAATAAGGGTACTTATTTCCGAGAATTATGTATTCCTATGCAGCATTCGTCTTTCTCGCCCATCATATCCGTTTGTTATTAAATTTGGTGGCCAATGGATCGTACACTGCATAGCAGACAAAATTCATTCTTTAGTCGGACTATTTGTATATGAAACTGCCTTCCAGTAAAGGTATTTCCTGCCATTTAAAATCGAATGTCTTTCTCTTTCTTCCTTTCCAAAATATAGTTTTAATACAATGCACTGCATGATAAGGGGCCATCCCCTGAGAATTTTATTTATTTATTTATTTTATTTTCTTTTGCTTACTCTGCAATATAAAAGGCAAGACAGAGCAGGCAACGGCAATTCAGTAAGAATTCAGTCAGTCTTGTGTGAAGACAAGTTGCGTGTAAAGAGAATAATTGTGGTTTGAAGATTTCCGTATTAAAGATCTGACGAGCAATGCACTGCAGGATTAGAGGCCATCCCCTGGGAGTTTTAATTATTTATTTATTTCATTTCCTTTTGCTTTCCCTGCAATATAAAAGGCAAGACAGAGCAGACAAAGGCAATTCAGTAAGAATTCAGTCATTCTTGTGTGAAGATAAGTTGCGTGTAAAGAGAATAATTGTGGTTTGAAGATTTCCGTATTAAAGATCTGACGAACAGTACACTGCAAGAGTAGGGGACATCTCCTGAGAGTTTTAATTATTTTATAATTATCGCTTTCTGAATGTAAAATAACTCTTTTGCAAGCAGCTTGTGGAGTCATCGCTTTAAATACGCTTGCCTGAGTGTCGATTTTATTTATTAAACAAATTATTGGCCATCAATATGGTATCCCCAAAAAAGAAAAAAAGGATTGAACGTGATTTTCCTCATTTTTTTATTTTAATTTTATTCCAATCATCATTTGCATTTTTATTACTTTTCATTGTATTATTTTCGTATTAAATACATCGCTAACTGGCCCTAAGGGAGTTTAATAACAATTAAATAATGTCGGTGGTGTTGATGGTGGATTACTTATAGTGAAAAGCTTGTGGAAATGGAAAAATTGTGAATTTCCTATTAAACAGTGTGTATTTGCAATTGGACGACTGTTTATAATATTTACCTGATGAATAAGAACATGGAACATATTTTCTCTGGCAGTTGGAAATCTGAAACGAAAGAGCCTTTAGCAAGCAGAACATATGCATCGAACATATGGACAGAATATGTCTAACCACAGTGTTTTGGAATGTCTTCTATTATTCAAAAGTATTGACTCATCCTTGACAACCTTGTTATAATTGACCTACATTGGATGTATGGCTTTAGTATCGAATGATTTTTTTTTGTGGATTAAATTGCATACACACACCCTGTTAATTTCATTTATTACGTTCGTACGTGGGTTAATTAAGTAAATTGATTGTATTTGTTAATGTTTCTTACATAAGTTTTTATAGACTCTAGACGATTTATTTGTTTTCATTTTTTTTATTATACACGAAAGTGTTTTCCCCTATTAACACGACTTAAGTACGTTACAATATTGATTTCAAATGGCTTTTATGGGATTTTTTAATAACCCCTGCTTAAGGGAAAATTGAGTGTAAATAGAACTTGACACAGAGGCATTACATTGTATCCTTAAATCTGGACTTTATTAAGCAGGACAAAGTAGGGAAGGCTTTCATAGCAAATTTATTTTGTTTTTGCTAGAAGTTTACTGGAGATTTCTGACTTGTGATTTATACTGCGACCCTACCGTTAATATATAAGAACACTACCTACTAGCTCACGGCGAATAATGTTTAGTTGTTGCGTCTTCAAATCTGTAGCAAAAGCACGTTCGAAGTCGAAGACCATGAGGGAAAATAAATATAATGACACCTAGAGAGACAAGATAAGCATCTGTATTCTGTTGGAATGTCCTTACAGACACTATTAGCTTTGAATTGCAACTAGTCCTTCCATAAAATTGTTTCTATGTAGAGTGTTATGGTATGCCATCAAGAAAGCATTGAGTACTTACCATTTTGTCTACCTAACTAAAATATTTTTATGAAAATGGAAATTGTGATATTAAAGTGATAAACAATAGCTGCAAAAACAAAACAATGGACTTGTTTACAATGTCAACGAATAAACAAAAATATACCAACAACATCAGCATAAAAAAGAAGATAAAGAAGTAAACGATAACAACAGTGCAGTATAAAAAAGGGGATAAACAAGTAAATAGGCTACAACAACTGTGCAAAGGCAAATGTAAACAAGATACTCAAACAACAATAATGTAAACAACTTGTTTACATTTATAGAGATTTCGCGAAGGTAAAGTTATTCTCCTTCAAGTGCATTCATCAGACTGCTTACCCTGTGATATAAAAGGTAAGACAGAGCAGGCAATGGCAATTTAGAAATAATTCAGTCAGTCTTGTGTGAAGACACGTTGTGTGTACAAAGAATAATTGTGGTTTGAAGATCTCTGTTATAAAAATCTATTGCACAATTATTATTGTGTATGCGAAAGAGTATGAAAGAGTAATAATAATTAAAGCAATTAAATCTTCGACTTAGAATTATAGAGTCCTGTCTCTCAAGTACAATATTTTTAACACACACAATATAAGTGGTATGAGAATCTAGGTTGTAAACCTGACTAAAGAGTTGTAATGACCAATTAAATTAGTAAGAAAAAGTAAAATAACTCGTCACAAATTAAGTGCACATAAAATTATTACTTTATGCAATTGCCAAAACGATGTAACCATGTCCAGGTTTTGAGTGGGTTCATTCTGTATTATATGCAATTTGTAATGTTACTGTATTTACACAAACATTGTCTTTCTTTTTTGCTCTAATACAGTATCCATTTTAATTTAATTAACTAATCATTTATCATTTGATAATTTAAAAAAAAAAGCATCAGTAATTGTGTAATCAATTAATTTTTGCATTTTTTTATGAAGTATTTTTTTAAACCAATTAATTAATTGATATGAAACGTTTTTTTTTAAGGTTTTTAGAATTTTATTAAAATTTTTTCCCCGTAGATACATTAACGTTGTAAATAATAAATGTGTGGGAATGTATTTAAATTTCTTTCTTTATTTTTAATAGTTTTTTTTATATAACATCTTAAATAAAATAAAAATTAAACAATTTATTTTGAACAATACAAATAAATCAACATTTAATTACATTTTATTTGAAAAAAATTAGTAGAGCAAGGAATTATCTACTACTTACATAATTAGTTAGTACAACTCGTTAGTCAGGATTACAACCTAGTTTCTCTTACCACCTATATTGGGAAAATTAATTTTATCAATGGGAAAAGGGACCTACATCGATTCCGAACTACAATTTTCAAAACTTTTCATGTTTATTTCATTTACTCTCAGTGTTTTTGGCAGAAGTGTGATGAGAGAAAGTTAAGTATAAGAAATATATTGTTATGAAAATGGAAATGTCGTTATTAAAATGATAAATAAAAGTTCCAAAAATAAACAATGGACTTGTTTACACGATCAACGAATAAGCAAGAATTTAGCAATAACATCAGATAAAAAAGGGAAATAAAGAAGTAAACAGGCAACAACTCTGCTAGGACAAACAATAACAATAAACAGCTTATGTGCACACATACATTGCCTGCGATATAAAAGGTAAGACAGAACAGTCATCGGTAATTCAGTAAGAATTTAGTCAGCCTTGCGTGAAGATACGTTGCATGTAAAGAGAATAATTGTGGTTTGAAGGTCTGTGTTATGAAGTCGTCGTAGTCCAGTAGGCAATGTGTTGGCTTATTAAACGTAAAGACAGGGTTCGTGCCCCAGGCTAGACATCAAAACAAAATACAAAAAGTATTTCTTCAGTAATTTCCTCTCAGCAGATTTCTGGCAAAAACTTTTAAAGTAAATAAAAATTGCCATGGAAATTTTCTCAAAAAAGAACAAAAATCTGTCGTTCGGAAACGATTTTAAACTGTATTTCCCGCCACTTATGTATAAAATTAATACACTCAAGATAAGTGGTGTGAGAAACTAGGTCAATAATCCAAACTGAAGGGTTGTAATGACCAATTATGTATGTAGATCTCTGTTATAAAGATCTATTGAACAATTGTTATTGTATACGGGGAAGAAGTGTAAAGAATAATAACAATTAAAGCAAATTGTTGTTGTTTAAGTGAAGACGTGAAAGGTGGCACACGGAATTGTGTGAACAGTAAAGAATTGATTTGAAACTAAACACAAATTCGTTTTTATTTTATTTACAATCTACGAACTCATATTTTTACCCCTTTAAAAACGTAACAGTACGTATTTTTCTTTTTGTTTTGTTTGGGATTTCTGAGCTGGAGTTTGAACCTTGGACTCTCATACAATAAGCCAATTCGACCCCATCTAGACTACGGCGACTTCAATAATGATAATCTGATGGCTAATGGGCTTTATTTCGTTTTTTGATGTAGACAGACAAAAAAGATTGACTCTGCTAAATAGAGCCAAAGACTGCAGATGGCTCAAGCTATGGGTAAAATTAACACATACAACATGAGTAGTGTGAGAAGCTAGGTTGATTCACTCACTAAAGATTTGTAATGAGAAATAGATAATAAAGAGTGAAGTAAATACATAAAACCATTACGTGTAAAAAATTTATTGAGCCTCACATACATCCAGAAAGCAGTCAAACGGACAATTTGTTTATATCACATACATTACAACCGTTCAGCCAAGATTATTGACCTAGTTTCTCACACTACTTATGTTGCGTGTGTTAATTTTATACATAAGTGGCGGGACCTACAGTTTAAAGTGGACTCTGAACGACAGATTTTTTTGTGAGAAACTTTTGCAGTGCAATTTTTATTTACTCTCAGAGTTTTTGCCAGAAATCTGCTGAGAGGAAATCGCCTAAGAAATACTTTTTGTATTTGGTTTTGATGTCTGGCCTGGGACTCAAACGCTGGCTTTACGTCTAGTTTAGCACCTACTAGACCACGGCGACTTTGTTTATATTTTTAAGTGTAATTCCTTTGCCATTTAATTTAAAAATTTATTTAAAAACTAATTTTAAAAAATGTTTCTTGCCTTTTGATATTTTTCATTGCATTCGACTAAAAATTATTGAAAAATCGAAAACCAATAGAAATTGCATTAAACCTTCAATTCCATTTTCAAAATATTTTTTTGTTTTATTGGTTGGCAATAAATTTTATCGCTTTCTCTGTTTTTGTTATTAAAAAATATTTTTTTTTATTTTTTTTGTCAATAATAAATCCAAATAAATTAAACAAATAAAATAAAAAGTATTTACTAAAGGCTTTGGACCACAAATCAAAATTTTTTTATACGTTTTAATGGAAAAATAAATTTTAAAATAAAAAAATAAACAAATTCGTAAAAAAGAAATTGAATTATTTACGGGAATTTATTTATTTATTATTCAAATGGTTTTTATTTTTATAATTTAAATGATTTTTTGGATTTTGTGGTACTATTTAGTGCTTGAAAGCTTTTAGGATTTTACGGACGATAAGTTTTGAGAGTAAACGATAGTTTTTTTTAGACGCAATTAAACATTATTTTGACTTATTGTTGACGTCAAAATAAAATTTACATTCGTGTACGTTGCAATTTACTTTATATTAGGTCTTTCATTAAGTGCTTCCTGCTTTCCATCTTTAAATGAAGCAAAATGTGTGTAGTCGCCAAGAGCTATTACGCCCTAGCTCTTGACTAAAGGGTTGTAATGGCCAATTATGTATGTATGCGTGCGTGTAGTCGCTGTAGTCTAGTAGGTAGTGTGTTGGTTTATTACACGTAAGGCCTAGGTCCAAACCCCTGGCCAAACATCAAACCAAATATAAAAAATATTTCTTCGACAATTTCCTCTCAACAGATTTCTAGCAAAAATTCTGTCGTTCGGAGTCGACTTTTAACTGTAGGTTTCACCACTCACGTATAAAATTAACACACATAACAAGAGGGGCGTGATAAGCTAGACAGTAATATATTTACCGATATTGGCAATATCCCAGATGGAATCCTACACAGCTACAGGTAACTACAGTAATCAATTGATTTACGTCGCAGTTGGTTCCAAAAAAAAAAAAAAAAATGGCGACGTAAACCGAATTTCATATTGCTCATACTACAAGGTGGTATGTTTTTAACTAGTATCTTTAAAAAGTTACAGTAATCCCTCGATTTATGTAGCAGTTGATTTAAAAAAAAAATGGCGTAGTAAATCGGATGACGACACAAATTAAAGTTTAAGTGGAACTAAAAATTTGAAGATGTAAATCGAAAAAACCGTAATTGAGGCGTCCTAAATCGAAACAACGTTAATCGAGGCGACCTAAATCGAAGGATTACTGTAATGCAAACGAGAGAGAGGAATTCAAGGGTATTGAAATACTTCCGTAGGGTTCCATCAGGAAATGTAATATCTTTTGTCGCTGTTCTTAGTAATAAGGATAGCCTCAGAAATGAAATGAAAGTGCGGTCAAACGAATGTGATTTAAGCTTTTTATAAATTATTTACTGTTGATGCTTGTCTGCATTTTTATGCAATTTCCAATAAATATTCTTTGGTTTGAAAATAAATTTCCAATAAATCTCAACGTTGCTCAAGCGTAAATCGATTCATTAGGTTCAGTGGAGATACACACACATACACACATAATTGGTCATTACAAACCTTCAGTCAGGATTACAACCTAGCTTCTCACACCACTTATGTTTGTGTTCATTCATTTTATACATGAGTGGCGGGACCAGCAGTTTAAATTTGACTGTTAACGACAGATTTTTTGAGAAGCTTTTCATGGCATTTTTAGTTTACTCTCCGAGTTTTTCCCAGAAATCTACTGAGATGAAGTCGCCGAAAAAATATTTTCATATTTTCGTTTTGATCTCTAATCTGGGGTTTGAACTCGAGGCTTTCAGTCTAATAAGGCAACACACTGCCCACTAAACTAAGGCGACTACACTTCTGTGCTAACCAAGTTTAAATATAAGACAGTGCGATCAATGAACCCAGAAGGATTTATTCTGGTCACTTAAAGTTTTATGATTAAGTCTTTGGCCCTGATCGGATATACTTTTATCCTTCAATGTATAACAGTCTATACTTTCAGCGGTAAGGGCAACACACTACCTACTAGACTACGGCGACGATAATATTTAAAATTTTGTAAAAGAATCGAATGAGATAAGTAATGTCAGAACTCTGCAATAAATGATGGTTCAAATTTAAACAAATTGATGGCCCACCCTATATAATGAAGATAAAAAATAAACAAATCTAAGTTAAAAACAAAACTCTAGTGCGGTCAAACGAATCTCTAAGACTTTATTTTTATAATTTCTATTTCCAAAAACCACAAGTTGCTGATAAAAAAAAAAAAAACATTTGTAGTATGAATCATAATTATACTTACCCCGCATTTATTTGCATACTTAAATAGGAAAGTTTTTGCACCATTAACTTGAGTTTTATTGTAGATTTCAAACGTTGTAGTGTTACTTACTTAAGTGCTGTCGCTTGAAAATGAAATTTTTTGCTGTAATTGGCATTTGCCTGTTAGTAATCTCTTTGGCTGCTGCTTCAACTATACCTAGAGAGTGCTTTCATCCACCATGTCCAAAACCCATAAGACGTTGGAATGGAATATATAAAAACGGATTAAAAGATCATTATAGGATCGGAACACAATTTAATGTTTAATGTATGGATTGTTAGAATGTAAACACTTTTTTTTGAAAAATATATTTCCAAACCATTTGTAAAGTGTTTTCTTAACTTGATTTTCTTAAGAAGAAAAAAAAAAAAACTAGAAACATACTTTTTTCGTTCTCTTTGAATGTTATTAGTTAAGGGGCAACTAAATTTGATCAAACAACAAGTATGCTTTGATAATCAAGGCTATCATTTCGGCCTAACCTAGTCCATAATATTTTATGTTCAAAGACAACGTGTTTGAGTGTGCTGAATATCGCCGTAGTCTAATAGATAGTAGACTTATTAGACGTAAGTCCACGTCTCGACACCCAGTTCAGAATCTCCAACAAAACGGAATCTCCGGCTTCCTCTCCGCAGTTTTTTGGTACAAAGTCTGGTAGTGAGTTTGTTAAAAATCTGTCATTTGGCGTCGACTTTAAACTGTAGATCCTGTCACTCATTTGTTAAATTAACACACGCAACATAAGTGGCGTGAGATGTTGGAAGGGTTATAATGACCAATTATGTGTGTATGTATGTATGCATAGAGTCTAATGCAGTTGAGGACTGCCACTTATTGTCATCGAAATGAGACATATTGCTGGAGGATGAACGTACTTAAACGACACCAATCCACATGAGATCCCAAAGCGTAAAATGCACTATTTGTTGTAGATTTTGGACTGGTGGCATTAGATATAGTATTGGATAGCCCATCACTGTCAACCGCATGCCCAATTCATTTAACTCTGAATTGGCTGGATTGGGCACCAACGATATGCGGTGCCACGCATCCTACGTCTTCATTTGATATTTTGCCCAAACAAATTGACGGCAAGGAACAGGTTACCAATATCGTGAGATTTTACCCGATACGATTTTATTTTATGGGGTTTCCTTAAGTCGCAGATGCTTACGAACAAACCGAGGTCCTCATAAGCAACTTAAGCCATGGCATCGTTCGAATTCAATTTAATTTAGGGGAAATTGCACATTTTGGTGCTCCCGCTCATCCAGAGAAGCCTTGAATGACACTTGATCGATGTAAAATTTCACAGATATTGTCATCAAATGTTCGTTTTTAAAAACTACAAAAATTTCTATGATGTTACTCGCGCACACATATTATTTTATTTAAATTTAAAGATAGAAAGCGTTTAATGGAAGACCCTTAATTTCAATGAATTTAAAACAAATTTTTCTTTCTCTTTTTAAACATTTAATTTGATTACAATTTCAAAAATTTCAAATACAATTCAGAATTTCTTTATAATCCATACGTTCCTAGTATTACTTCAAAGGCTTTTTAAATTTTTCACCACCACCACCCGGACAAGGATCAGTTAAACATTCAACTTGAAGTAGTAATTGTGCCTCGTTCTTAGCAGCAAATGTTGACAGAATAAAAGCGTAGAAAACGAATAGGAACAATTGTGTAAATTTCATTTTGATGCGTTGTTGACGAGTTGCGAAGCAAAACTGTTTTGCAAAATTAGCTTATGAGACGTTAAACCCCAATATAAATTAACAAAAAGGTCGTGATTCATATATTTTGAATTTCTTTGTTTAAGAAATACATTGCGGTTTGAGAAACTCACAAAACAAATTGCAAAGTTATCCAACTTGATTACGCATTTCACTAAAGGACGTACTTTTGTGGTTAGAATGGCGATGTTACACTTAGTCCGTGCATTAATTCCATTATTTAACTGTAGACGACGTTCGTTATATTTTTTTCAAGCAGATGAACTAATAGTTGAGGGTTGTGGGGTGAATTCCTATCGAAATTCAAGACCCATAATTTTTAAATTACTAACCTTGTTCCCCTCTCCTTCTACCCCTTCTTTCAAAAATAACGCTCTACATGAGTGGAGACCATTACCTAGACACATACATTCAGAATTAGTCAATACAACTCCTCAGTCAGGATTACAATTTGGTTTCTCACACCACCCATGTTTATTTTATCCATGAATAAAGTAAATATTAATTTTATCTGCTAAGAAGAAGTCGCTGAAGAAAGATGTCTAACCTGGTGTTTAGATTGTGGCCTTACGTCTAATAAGCCGACATACTATTTACTTGACTTCGGCTATATCCATTATATTTAATTACTAAGTCTCAGGCAAGAAATCTTGTCCACATGACAATAATGTCCTGAACCTTCTTGAGATATTTTGTTAGTATTACTACTACTGCACTACTACTACTGCTACTACTACTACTGCTACTACTACTTCTGCTACCACTGCTACCACATGCTATCTACAAGACTTCGGCTATAAAAATTGTATTTAATTACCTAGCCTCAGCCAAAAAATCTTGTCCACATGACAATTATGTTATGAACCTTTTTGAGATAGTTTGTTAGTATTGCTACTACACTACTACCACTACTAATGTGCTTTTATTACTATTACTACTATTGCTACTCCAAATACTACTACTTTTACTGCCACTGCTGCTACCACTACTACTAAAACTGCTACTACCACTTCACTACAACTACTTTCACTATAGTGCTACTACTATTACTACTACACGTCTATTACTACTACTGCTGCTATACTACTATTACTACTGCTGATGTACTATTATTATTACTGCTGATATTACTGCAACAACTACTTCTACTTTACTACTACTCCGACTACTACTACTACTTTTACTACTACTGGTACTACCACTTCACTACTACTACTACTAATGTACTACTACACTTCTATTACTATTATTACTACACTTCTATTACTACCACTACTACACTTCTATTCTGCTACATGTCTATTACTACTACACTTCTATTACTACCACACTTCTATTACTATTACTTCTACAAATACTGGTACTATTACTCCGACTACTACTTCTACTACTAATGCTAATACCACTTCACTAATACTACTGTTACTACTACTACTCTTCTATTACTACTACTACTGCATTTATCTTACTACCACACTCCTATTACTACTACACTTCTATTACTATAACTACACTTCTATTACTACTACTACTACACTTATATTACTACTACTGCTGCTATACTACTATTTCTACTGCTGATGTACTACTATTATTACTGCTGCTATTACTGCAACAACTACTTCTACTTCTACTACTACTCCGACTACTACTACTACTTTTACTACTACTGCTACTACCATTTCACTACTACTACTACTACTACTAATGTACTACTACACTTCTATTACTATTATTACTACACTTCTATTACTACCACTACTACACTTCTATTCTGCTACATTTCTATTACTACTATACTTCTATTACTACCACACTTCTATTACTGTTACTTCTACAAGTACTGGTACTATTACTCTGACTACTACTTCTACTACTAATGCTAATACCACTTTTCAATAATACTACTACTACTACTACACTTCTCTTACTACCACACTCCTATTACTACTACTACTCTTCTATTACTACTACTACACTTCTATTACTACTACACTTATATTACTACTGCTACTATACTTCTCTTACTACCACACTCCTATTACTACTACACTTCTATTACTACTACTACATTTCTATTACTACTACTGTAGCTATTACTTTTACTACTACTGGTACTAATACTCCCACTACTACTACTACTGTTGCTATTACTTCTACTGCTACTGGTAGTGGTACTCCGACTACTACTATTCTACTAGTACTACTACTACAACTACTACTGCTACTACCACTTTACTAATACTACTGTTACCGCTACATTCTACCCAATGGCTTAAGTACCTTCCTGGTAAAGATCTGTTTCACTTTCTCTTTATATTTTTGTTCAAAAAATGATTGAAATTAATCCTTACTAGATGACCCGTGCGAATATTTCGCACCGTTACTTACCATTTTTGTAACATAAAATGAATATAATTAATAGAAATTTTATTAAAAGTATAAAAATATTAGAAATCATAATATCTTCATACATATTTACATACATATGTACATACATACATACGTTTAAATGCTTTCATAATACTTCTTTGAATACAATGACCGTACGAATCCTTAATACAAACAAAAATATCTTTAAATGTACACACTCGAGAAAATACAACATATAACTGCCCATGTGAAAAGACCGGTTCAGGTAAATACAATCCTACCTTTTGAAGGGTTTAATCTTGTGCTTTGTTTATCGTCATAGCAAAAGCAACTTTCACAGGGAATTGTTTTTGTGTCATGCGGAAAGGCACAGTTGGATCAGAAGGTGTAAGGTTGATTCGCGGCATGAGTACAGTTTTATCGGTATGAATAATTTTTGCTGATATGATGTGCTCTCCCAAGTTTGTTACGATTAGCCTGGTACCATTTATTAACCCGTATTGCTACACTTCATAAAACAAACAACGTCATAACAATAACGACATTGCCAAAATGGCTTTTACAACTTTATAAATTATTACGTGGAATAGAATTACAATTAAGGGACCCTGTTTATCGTAATTGATCTAACAACTACTACAAAGTATTGCCAAAACAGCTTTTTACAACTTAATATGCATATTATATAATGTATATATAGTAATAAACTGCATTATAGTAAATAGCGGTATTGCCAGAATGGATTTTAATACATACTATATTATGTAGAACTGCATTACTATTAAGCGATCCTGTATTAACACACTTGAACAAAAACATATGATCACAGTGACAAGAGTATTGTTATGCAGTACTATATCAAATATAATTTTTATCAATGAGAATATTAATTTTTCAATTTCTAATTATTTTTCGCAATTAGTATTAGATATAAGCTTTAAAATGAGATATCATTCATTAAATTTGATGCGGTGGTACGGGAGATATTTGCAACCGACAAAAAAAAGTACTTTAGAAATAATATATATGATACCCAATAATTTCGATTGTTTCATTAGAAGTTGATTAACCAGCGAAACGTTGTTTTTTTTTTCTTTACATTTCAGATGGTTATTCTAACTGTTTGGATAACATCCGCAGTGTATTCAACACCCAAGTTTGTTTTCAGCAAAACCATTAAAAATGTTCACACAGAAAGTGGACGCGAAGAAGAAATCTGTGTATTGGATCGTAAAATGTTCAATTCGAAGCTATTGGACATGATTAACTTTGGTTTGCTGTACGTTATACCATTGCTAGTAATGACGGTACGTAATGGAACAATACAAAAATATTTCATTTGCAAAGGTTTTCTTATGTTTTAAAACATGCTTCTCGTTTATAGGTACTCTATAGTAAGATAGCGATTGCATTGTGGCGTTCATCACGTGGTTTGCAACATCATTTGGCCCAACAAGAGAATGGTATGGGTATGCACAATAGTATGTATCATCATCATCAGCATCACCATCATAATCACAATCATAATCATCACAATCAGCATCATTTGCACAGTCATCTGCAACAGCAGCAACAGCAGCAGCAACTAGCAGCTTCCCTAGGTACTACCATTTCGGTCAATAGTTCAGTTGTAAGTGCAGCAACAACACTGTCACGTAAACAAAGTTGCAAATATGATGCCAAACGGAGTGGAGTCAATCTAACCGACAGTCAGGTAAGAGCAACAATAACAATGAAAATGAGGCTCTCAATGTGATCCCACCCGCCATATAATAACGAAACGGAAATGTTTTCTTTCTTTAGAATTTTGTGTTGTTTTGGGTGATTTAAAGTTAAATTTTTAAATTTTCACTTTCTTTTCTTTTCGTTTCTATTTTTTGAGTTTTTGGTTCTCAAATTTATTTTTGTTTTCTTCACTTGTTGTCTCCGCCGGAGTAGTTTTATGCAACTTTTATTATTCCCGAGTAACGAATTGTTGTGCTAGAAACTTATGCGAAACTTAAAAGGACGAAATTTTTAGTGGGAAATCTAAAAACATTTTAAAGTTTTAAACTCAAGTTTATGCAAATATTTTGAAGTTTACCCCGTAGACCAGTTAAAGAGATTTTTTTTTGGTTTGTTTTTAAAATTTAGAACCTTTTAGGTTAAAATGTTAATTTTTTGAAAAGAAAAATAACAAATTGTAATAAAGAGATGGCATTAGTGAAGCACTTTTATTTGTTATCTTTTTAACATTCATCTTTTACTTCTAGGAACCATATAATGTACCTGACTCTAGTTTTCAAATGACAGACTCAAGTCGTAATTGATTACAACCGGGCATCTCATATCACTCTTGTTGAGTGTGTTAATTTTATTCATCAGTAGAGCCATAGTCTAGTATGTAGTGTGTTGGCTTATTAGGCGCAAAGCCTAGGTTCGTATCCCAGGTCAGGCATCAAAACAAAAATATGAAAAGATTCTCAACAATCTGTCGGTCGGAGCCGACAGTAAACTGTAGGCCCCGTCACTTACATATGAAATTAATGCACACAACATGAGTGTTGTGGGAAGCTAGGCCGTAATCCTGACTGAAGGGTTGTAAGGGTCTATTATGTATGTAAATTTGTCGCATTTGGGACTCAGAAAACCCCCACGTGGTCTTGCAGAAGCCAATGCATTCATTATGAGTGACTGTTTGGTGTGGCTTGTCAAGCAGGGACATTATTCGACCATATTTCACTGAAAATAAAGATTGCTAATAATGGTTGCAGCATTACGGTCAATGGAGACTCCTATCGCATCAGAATAATAGATTTTTTGTACCCGCTCTTTATGGTATCGATGTGAGTTTAAATCTAATCACGTGTCAAAGGATTTGATAAACTTTTCACAGAAATTCTATTTATTTTCAGAGATTTTGCAGGAACATGGCTGGGAGCCACGTGCTCTCATCTAATAAGCCAATACGCACATATTATATTACGGCGACTTAGAAACTGAGTATCGATAGTACCATTGGCATAGCTAGCTGATCTATTGGTGCCCAAGCCTTCGTTTATAATTTATTGGTATTAGCTTTTTCGCATTCTGTAGATCTCATTGTAACACCGTTAGTACTTACTCGACCATATAAATATAATCACTGGCTGCCATGTCTTTGCAATGCCTACAGTTTTGTGATGGTTTCTATCCCAATCTCCCTTTTACTAGACACGTTTAACAGCAAGATTAGATGCTTAAGACTTCTTGTCCTTGTGCTCTTAAATTTTTGTCCATGCCATGAGAGAAGATATGTGATATCTTCTAATTCCTTAAGGCACTACCTTCTGCAGAACTTATTGTGACTTATTTCCAGATCATTAAGGGATCTCGTCCTGCCCATGCTACAGGATGTGTTATATGATGTCTTCTCCTTCCTTGAAGTCCCAGCTTCAGTAGAAGACCAAAGCCCAGTTCAAATTGCTATAGGGTTTCTGGTCAGGCTTAACTCGAATCTTTTTCTGCTTATGTATATCCATATGCTGCCCTATCTGGTATGTGTCTTTGCAAAATACTTCATCAAATTTTTATTTTGGAAATGAGTGAGGTTTGCCTATAACCATAGGGTTGTCCCTTTGGCAAACTAAACTAAACCCAACTAAAAATTTTTCTGAATCAACTATTGTACCTGCTTCAGCATATGCGTCAGTTTTGTTTTCACTTTCAGGAAATCATGTGAAGGGAATCGCTCGCAAGGCAACTGTCAGTAAACATCCGCACAGATTTTGATACCGAATTCGCACAGTCGTCTTTGTAGCCATTATTTCAGCCTGAAAAGAATTACAGTAATCGGACAGTGCAAGCGATAATCTAACAGAGAAATACCCTTGAAAGATTTCTGAACCGATTTTATTACGAGATAGGAAATTAAATTGTAATGCTTGAAGGATATTCTCTAGAAGATGTAAACCATTATCACAAAGGGATTAATTAAATATTTGTGATATAAAACCACAATGGAAGGAGAATTCATTTATCGTAGCTTATGTTGTTTGCGTTAATTTTATACATGAGTGGCCAGACCTACAGTTTAAAATCGACTCCGAACGACAGATTTTTGAGAAGCCTTTTTTTTATTTGCTCTCAGAGTTTTCGTCAGAAATCTGCTGAGAGAAAGTCACCGAAGAAATATTTTCATATTTTCGTTTTAATATCTGTCCTAGGCTTTTAACTCGGGCCTTCAGTCTAATAAGCCAACACATACCTACTTACATATTCGCCGTACTCTAGTGGGCAGTATGTTGACTTATTAAACGAGCGACCTCGGTTCAAATCCCAGATAAACCATTTCTAATAAAACTTTCTTTCAACAGATTTCTGATCAAAATTCTGAAAATATATAAAAGTGATACGAAAAGTTTTTCAAACATCTGTCGTTTGATATTGAATTGACCCTATACTTTAGGCCACTTATGGATAAAGTTAACATGCACAACATACATAAGTGGTGTGAGAAGCTAGGTTGTAACACTAACTGAAGGGGTTTAATCACCAATTATGTACATATGAATAGGTATCAACATGAGGTAGCTTATAAACTCTTGATTTTGTTTGAATTAACCCATACAAACAGACGAACATCTGAAACCATTCGTCTTCTAGAAACAGTCTCTAATAAATTTTATTATTTTTAGTTTTTTAAGATTTTTACAATTATTTTTGTTTTAATTTTCAATTAAATTTTCATTGAAAATGTCAAAATAATTAAAAAAAGTCTATTAATTGCATATACAAAAATGCTTATAACTTTTAAAAAATTTTCCAAACTGTAATGTGTAGCATATGAACAATCCCCACCCTGGATTTTATCTTCATGTTTACGTTAGTGGTTTTTGTATTCTTTAATGTTTTTTCTTTATCCCCCCTCTCCCTGTTGTTGTACATAACGTTTAAAGTGTAAGAATCCTTTTAAGAACATTTACTTTCCCCGTTATATTTTATATTTGTACTCTTCTACACTTAAATATTTATTATTCTCTATGTTTTTCTTTGTTTTTTTCTCTTCTCTTTTCATTCTTTATTCTATGTATTTTACCTTAAAAAAAATAAAAACAAAAAAATTCTTTACCTAACCACTATATTTGTGCTCAAAATAAAAATTCTTCTCTTTTCTTTCTTTTACTGTGAAATTTCTTTATTTGCTTAATATTAAAATTCTTCTACAATAATAACAAACAAAACAAACAAAACAATAAAATGTAACAATACTATAACACCACTATTTACCACTACAACTAAAAAAAAAACAACAAACCCCAATACAAATAATACAAACAATACTCGGAAAACAAAAATGGCATCAACATCAACAACTACAAATCAACTACAAATGTTTTTATTTCGCCTCTTTTCTTGTTAAACAAATAAATACAACTACTGCCATTACTACAACTACTACTACAACTACTACCTTTGCTCTCCTACTCTCGCTCTCTCTCTTAACATGAACAACATGTACAACCATTATAAATAAAGCATGATAGTTACAAGGTGGGTTCTCCATAAATATTTTAAAATACCATTCCTTTTATTCTATGCTTTCTCTTTTACACTCTCTCTCTCTCTCATTTTTGTTTTGTTTGTTTTTTTTTCAATACATTTTAAGTGTACATATGTAAGTGTGTGTGTAGCTATAACAATACTTTTGTACTAGTCATGTATTTTAATCAAATTTATCCTGTGTTGTGTTTTTTTTTTTATTTATTTCTAGAGGTTTTCTCTTTCTCTCTCTCTAAAAAAATATAAAAAAATTTTTATGGTTTTCTTCTTTTTTTTTGTGGTGTTTTTGTTTTCTTTTTTTGTAAAGTAAAGATTTATGATTTTTCCACTCACTGTTCAATGCCAAAGGCTTCAGTGGCAGTTAGAATGTGCAGCCAATTTTATTAGAAAAATCTGGTGTTTTTTTATTTTCATTTTTTATTTCCCTTCTAAATAATGTTGCATTCAAATATTTATTGAATTTGATTTAAAAAATAAAAGAAAAAAGAAAAAACGTTATTGTTGTTGTCGTAAGTGTCAGTTTTTATTTAATTGAATTTTAAAGTTGACATTTGTTAGAAAAAATAAAAATAAATAAAATAATATTCATGCAGCTCAAAGGCACATAAGTCGACTTTAATAAAAATCGTTTACCTTTATGTCATGATCAATACATACATAATTGGCCATTACAACCCTTCAGTCAGGATTACGACCTAGCTTCTCACACCACTTATGTTGTGTGCGTTAATTTTATACATGAGTGGCGGAACCTACAGTTTAAAGTCGACTCCGAACGACAGATTTTTGAAAAGCTTTTCATGGCAATTTTTACTCTCAGAGTCTTTGCCAGAAATCTGCTGAGAGGAAGTCGCCGAAGAAATATTTTTCATTTTGATGTCTGACCTGGGATACGAACTCTGGCCTTTTGTTTAATAAGCCAACACACTACCCACTGATCACGGCGACTTCTAATGTCATTATCAATATTTTTTATAAATCTTCCACTCTTATTTAAATCCAAGATATAATGTCATTGTAATAGCCCTCTAAGGACAACTTAACTTTCAGTAGAGCCAATTACAAGAAATTGACAATAAAGCTGAGACTAATTTTGTCTTCTCTGAGCTTTAAATAGCCTCTTTTTTTGGCGTATAAGGTTGGATTCAAAATGCTTCCACTAAAACAATCCCTCCTCCTCTTCTGGGTATACTCCCTTCCCGGGATACTCTCCTACCTGCATTACTTCGGAAAGGGCCTAGAGCGACGTCCTGTTAAGGACCGTTGTCTACTCTCCCACGTCTGGGTACGCCATATTTGAAGCCAGCTTCAAGCTATTGGGTCGTCTTCTCATGTATCATTTCGTTGTATTATATCAAGGTCGACCTTCTTCCTGCGGGGCACAGCGCTCCATTTCGTCTCGCTTTTGAACATTGTGTCCACAAAGTTATCGGGTGTAAATTGACCAATTTGCTCTATCAAAATGTTCTTCTCGTCTTACCATTTAATGTAAAGCAAGAATGTGTGTTCAGCGTCGTCATTCATTTCCTCGCAATAAATGCAGCCAGGGTCAAACACCTTTCTCCTGCGGTATAGATATTGTGGGGAAATAACCATGTCCCGATAGAAACTGGTTCAGAAAGTAGTTAATTTCTTCAAAATTTCTCCGTATTCATACCTCTATAGACGGAATAAGTCTGGCAGTCAATTTTCCATTTGTTTCCTCACTTCATCTACTTTGCCATCGCCGTAGTGCTTGATATCTGACATCTGCACTACTAATGGCGAGATTTTCCCTCTTCGATTTCCAAGATCTTCTTCGTTCAAATGCCAGTAGGTTAATAGGTATCTCACTGATGATCACGAGGACTACGGTCCACGAAACGGTGCGGTAGACCGAGGCAACTCTTAGTGCCGCTGTTCGCTGTACCGCTGCTTTGATCTGCTTAGATTTGATCTCCAGCACATCTCCTCCTCGCTTCCATACAACAATATCAAGTTCGTTGTTCGTTTAAATAGCCTCTAGGCAACAATATGTTGCCAGTTTAATATTTAATCATGATCCAAACAGTTGGAAATTTATACGTGAGTAGCAGCAGCTTCAGTTTAAGGTCGTCTCCAAACGACAAATTTTTGAAAAACATTTTCTCATGGCATTTTTATTTGCCAGAAATCTTCTCAGAGGAAGTCACCGAAGAAATATTTTTTCTTTCTTAAGCCAACCACCATTTACTAGACCACGGCCACTTCATTAGGTATCGCTTTCCAAATAATTGCCCACACTCCACAAGAAGATTCCGGGCCCAAAAAGCAGCATGGAAGCTCTCCTTTTCGCAAGCACATCTGTATATCCATTATTGCGACCTTTTTTGCCGACCTGAGACCCCTCAAAGGGTGACTTTTCGATTTAAACTCAGAGGAATTTAGTGCTTGGATGACAGTCTGAATGTCAAATAGTGTTTTCGTCTGTTGTTCTATTGAAGCTAATTTGAGCACATATTTCGATAGAGTTCCGCTTGTAAAATAACATCAAGTTTCCCAGTGATATTATAATCAGAAACTGACGCTTCTGTCTTGAAATTTGTTGTTTATGGATCTGTACGAGTATACCACAAAATGTTCACACTTTCAAAACAGTATGAAGTTCCTTGATTGTTGCATTCACTTTTCGTCTTAAGTTTCATAATCGTTTGTCATTATCATAGAGCGTAGAGAGTACGGTTAAAGAGGTAACTTTCAGTCAAATACATACATTTGCCAGAAATCTGCTGAAATAATGTCTCCAGAGAAATTTTTCTTCATATTTCATTTTGTTGGAGATATCTTAGTTGGGATTTCAACCGTGGTCTTTCGTCTAATAGGCTTCCAACTACCTACGAGACTGCAACGATTTTACGTTGCAAGTCATGAAATACTTGAATGAATGAATTTGTTGTTAGGTTTGTCACTTGTTATCCCAAACGTAGTCAGTTCCCCAAAGCTTTTAATACTGTTTTAGCATGAGTTGCGTCCCTGTTGTGCTAACAGCAGCTAGTCAAAGTATTTTGTTGGACTTCATTTGTGATGCTTTCAGAATTGTTCCCCATGGCCCCATGTTTATCTCTGGGGCCAACAGAAAAGAAGGAGATGTTATGATGGAGATAAAGATCATCTGTTTACAGTGCTTTAGGACATATGTATGCTTAGGAATCATAATGCTAATCTTAGGGAATCACAAGGATACATAAGTTAGACCGTGAAGTAGCCGTAGTCCAGTAGGTAGTGTGCTGGCTTATTATTCGAGCTCCAGGCCAGACATCAAAACAAAATCCGAAAGTATTTCTTCGGCGATTTTCTCTCAACAGATTTCTGGCAAAAACTCTGAGAGCAAATAAAAATCTGTCTTTTGGAGTCGACTTTTAAACAGTAGGTCCCGCCACTTATGTATAAAATTAACACACACACAACATAAATGGTCCGAGAAAGTAGGCAAATAATCCTGATGGAAGGGTTGTAATGTCCAGTTATGTATGTAAGTTGGACCATAAATTGATGTTTTTATGATTTTATGTTGAAAAAAGAAATCCTAGTAGAAAGATTTCTATCGCACTATAATTAGAAACATGTTCTCTAAACAAGTTTAGTTTTAGCCTCATCATCTGTAAAAGCTGAAGTCGCCGTAGTCTAGGTGGTAGTGTGTTGGTTTATTAGACGTAAAGCCTGGGTTCGTCTCCCAGCTCAGACATCAAAACGAAATATAAAAAAAATATTTCTTCGGCGATTTCTTCTCCTTCAGGCAAAAACTCTGAGAGTAAATAAACCTGCCATGAAAAAGTTTGTCAAAAACCTGCCTTTCAGAGTCGGGGTTAAATTGTGCTGACCCGGCACTCACGTATAAAAAAAAATAACGTACACAAAGCAACTGGTGCGAGAAGCTAGGCCGTATTTCTGACTGAAGGGTTGTAATCGCTAATTATGCACGTATGTATGTATGTATCTGTAAAAGCTGCTTAAAGGAAACCTTTTTTATTTCTTTCTGTGTTTGCTGAAATTGAGTTTTGTTTTCATTGGGAATAACACTCTTAGAAGTGGAGGATAGTCTAATTGGTTCTCAATATTTTAAGCAAACATTGAAGAAAAACATGTTGCATGTTTTTCTGTGAAATATTTCAAAAATATTTCTTTATTGATTTATCTACCCCTTCTGAACTGTCTGAGAATATTCCAGTCATCCTATATGCTCTTCACAGAATTTATACCATTTTCTTCGTGTACCGAACAGCAGTAGACTTCCCGCCACCTTGCAACACATACATACGTATTTATCTCTTTGCATACATAATTTATTTACCAACAATATTCTCCTTTGCAAAACTCTCCATTTCTACTCCTTTCTTTCCATGGGTAGATTACCGTGTATATTTTACACGCAACATCTTTACCAAAAAAAAACAAACACACACACACGCAAACAAAAAAAAAAAAAAAGTATTACAATGTGTAGACTGCTGATAAAGTAACTGTTTTATCATTAAAGTCAAGTCAAGTCATGTCAAGTCAAATGCTAAATAGGCCTATGACATTATTTTCTGGTTGCTTTTTATTTTAAAGCACTCTGTCTGCCAGTATGATAAAGTGAAGATATTGTGTCGTATGTTAAATATTGTATTTAAAACAGAATAATATGCTATGAAGTAGAATGTTTTTCTTTTTTACGAGTGGAAAATTCATATTTAAAATTAATGACGTCAGGAGAGAAAAGCATTTTTCATGATTTTAAAAGAGGTTTGATGATATGATTGGTCGTACTTGAACAAATATTTGCGTTTGCATGTGTGGTATCATATAAAGGAGTGCAGCTTTCAAGTTAAAATGACAGAAATTAAGCTTAATAGTAGCCCTAGTCTAGTGGGTACTGTGTTGGCTTATTAAACTTAGAGCCAAGGTTCAAAACTCAGGTCAGACAGACATCTGGAACAAAACGAAATATGGAAAAATATTTTTTTGGCGACTTCATTTAAGCAGATTTCGGCAAAAAACTCTGAGAATAAATAAAATTGCCATGAAAAATTTCTCAAAATTCAATCTTTCAGAGTCGACTTTAAACAAAGGTCAAGCCACTCATGTACTAAAAATTAACCCACACACAAAATAAGTAGTGTGAGAAGCTTAATCGTAATCCTGACTGTAATGATCGATTATGTGTAAGCGCAAAAAACTTCTGTTTGGAAATTGCTAGGAACTTTGCATCGAGATTTATTTTGTAAATTGCCACGATTTTGGCATTAAAAGATGCCATTATAACTTGAAAAACCTTGCTGAACACGGCTTAACATTCTCAACCTTCAGACGATAGAAGTCAACAGTTCTCATCCAGCTAAAAAAAGACCAAGAGATATAATTGCAGTGCTTGCCTTAATGTCATCTCGTTGTACTCCTATCTTCAAACGATTTGACATTCTCAGTAATCAAGCGATAGGCCATCAACAGCTCTCATGCAACTACAAAATAAAGAACATACGACCTTCTTGTCTTGAGCTCATCTTCATTTACTCATATTTTCAAGCAGTTTCCCATACTTAGCCTTCAAACGACAGCTATCAACTATCTGACATTGTCAGTCTTCATACGACGCCTGGTATCAACAGCTCTTATGCAATTAAAAAGAACACATATGCCGCAAGTGTACTGCTTGCTTTGATGCCTTCTTCCTGCGCCTCTATCTTTAAGCAGTTTGATATTGTCAGCCTTTAAACGCTGACAGGTATCAACTGCTCTCATGGAACTAAAATGAAAGCATAGTGCTTGTCTTGATCTCATCATTATGTACTCATATTTTCAAGCAGTGGAATTATGCCGTACTGCCATCTTTACGGTCTTATTATTGAGATGTACGGCCTGTCCATATAAATTCTGTTCTCATGCGGTCATGAAGTCCTAATTTTGGAAGTAATCTATTATGTGCCATAGACATTATATAGTCTACGTCTGTTATTTCTTAAATTTGTCGTTCTAAGTCCATATTAAACCATAGCTACCGCTTCTCATGTGTGAAATTAACCCACAACATGTAAACATGTATAATGGGAGAAGCTAGGCTATAATCAGACGCCGGCACGAATTGAACATGATAAAAAAAAGTAACTGTAGTTGTGAGAAGCATGTGTATAACCCAGTAAAAATTGTTAGTAATATTTTCAAGTGTAAGAAAATATGTACATCGCCAAATCTCTAAGGACTGCGTATTTAAATTGACAAATAATCCTTCAAAAATCGAGATCTTTTCTCATTGCTATTAGGGAACCTCATTGGAAAATAATGAATTCTACTGAAATATTTTTTTGAGTGTATCATTGAAACCTGAAGCAAAAGCGACATGAACTTTCTCCTTTAGAACTTAACAATTGAATACAATGTTACGCTCTTGCTTATGTGTGTAAAAAGCCGAGGATTTTCGTACCCCGGGAGCTATTGGTGCTTTTAATAAATACTCCCTACGACCAAATGTAGCATGCTTTCCTTTTCCTTCTTTTTTTTGTCTCTCCCTCTCTTTTGTATGTTCTAGTTTGAAACACTCACAATCACATTTTTTTTTTTGAACAAATTAAAGGCGAAAAACTTTACAAATTACAATAGAAAAAAAGGAACACAAAAAAGGATAATGACCTTAAAGCTCTATTCAGTCTAGAGAATTGTGAAAATTCTTTACATTTTTCGTTTTATTAACACACTGACTGGCGTAAAACTATTTGAAATTGTTTAGAAAATTGTTTGTTATTGAAATAAAATAAAATAAAATAAAATAAACCGGGACAAAAGTAATCAGACAGGATAAAAAGAGGAAAACAAAAAGGATAATTGAAGTCTGCTTAGAAAGTTTCATTGAAGAATAGTTTTTATGCGATTAAAAGACTGAAAACCCATAAATTTTTTACGGACATATATTAGGGACATAAATTCTTTAAGGGCCAGACATAGTATTTAATTTTAAAGAAACTATTCAATTGTAAGGACCTGGTGGGTCAGTAAAAGCACAGAAATTTTTGGAAAATTTTCAAAATAATGCCGTACGTGAACATGATGTTAATTCTTCGACAAAGAATAAATAAAAATGGTTAAAAATTATTAAAAAAAATTTTAAATTTTGTAAGCATTACAAGGAATTTGTACAATTGTAAAGAATTTTTAAGTCTATAGAAGCAGTTGGTCTACCTTATGGCTCATAATGGAGTGTTTTGCATTTAAAATTGCTTCCTCTCCCATATAAAGTAATTCTCAAATATCAATTAAAACTGGTTGTCCCTAAAAAACATGATAGATATGCTAAAGTCGCCGTTGAATAATAGGTAGTGTATTGGCTTATTAGACTCAAGGCCCGAGTTCAAACCCCAGGCAAGACATCACAACGAAAATATGAAAATATTTCTTCGGTGACTAGATTTCTGGCAAAAACTCTAAGAGTAAATAAAATTGCTATGAAAAGCTTCTCAAAAATTTGTCGTTCGGCGTCGATTTTAAACTGTAGGTCCCGCCACTCACGCATAAAATTAATGCACGCAACATGAGTGGTGTGAGAAGCTAGGCCGTATTCCTAACTGAAGGGCTGTAATAGGGAATTATGTATGTACTATGTATGACCACGTAGGGATACGGACGACCAACAAGTTACAACTTTGTTCAGCAAACCGAGTTGTAAAAGGTTATCAAAGCCCTATTCAACCTGCCAGCATTTCATTGAACACGAGACCAGTGCTGTCAATGAAGTACATAGAATTATAAAAGCTTGAATGACACGTGGCTACTTGTTCTTAGATGAAAAACTTCGATACAACATTTTGCTGCTTATAAGCATTGACCTGTAAGCATTTTTTAAAAGTACTTACATTCAAGTAGGATTAAAGATTTCTTCAATTTGTAAAGGGTCCCCCAAATAACTTTTTTTTTTTGGAAAATGCTTAAAAAAAACTACTGAATATTTTCTTAAATTTATTTATTTATTTGAAAGTACAATCCTTCTGGTTAATAATGGAAAATAGTTTCATTTAAATTGCTGCCTCGGCTGGCCTTGCAATAGCCTACATTATCGAACCAATTTTCAGCACATTATCGATTGTGTGCAGCTGTATATCACCAATTGCTTCACGAATATTGTCCTTTATAGCGTCAATTGACTCTGGCTTGTCGGCGTAACAGTTATCTTTGACGGCACCCCACAAATAATAGTCCAACGGTGTCAAATCGCAGCTCCGAGGTGGCCAAACGATATCAGCACTGCGCCTGATAATGCGATGTTCAAAAACGAGGCAAAAACATTGAGTGTAGCTTCGGCTGTGTGGCACGTAGCGCCGTTCTTTTGCAACCAAATGTTGCCAATATCCTCCTCTTCAATATTTGTGAACAAAAATTTATTCCACATAGCCCGATAACAATCGTCGTTTACTGTAACGGCCACTCCTTGCTCATTATGCCTCTGGATCAAAATCCATACCAAACAGTGACTCGTTTTGGGTGCGTAGGCTTTTCTATGTATGCCTGCGGGTTTTCTGTGCCCCAAATGCGACAATTTTGCATGCTTACATACCCGCCAAAATCAAAATGAGCTTCATCTGAAAAGATGATTTTTTTTTGCACAAAATCGGCATCTTCTGCAAGTCGATCTCAGGCCCAAACGCATATACATAACCATATTCATTTAGCGGAAGGATAAAACTAATTATCTGTCAAATCAGACATGAGTTAAGTCCTACCATTCACGAAATAAGCATACATACATAATTGGCCATTACAACCCTTCTGTCAGAATTACGACCTAGCTTCTCACACCACTTATGTTGTGTGCGTTAATTTTATACATGAGTGGCATTACCTACAATTTAAAGTCGACTCCAAACGACAGATTTTTGAGAAGCTTTTCATGGCAATTTTTACTGTCAGAGTCTTTGCCAGAAATCTGTTGAGAGGAAGTCGCCGAAGAAATATTTATCGTTTTGATTTCTGACCTGGGATACGAACCCGGGCCTTTCATCTAATAAGCCAACACACTACCCACTAGATCACGGCGACTTCTTACGAAATAAGCACTAGTTGAAAAAAAATGTTAGATAGCGGACCCGATATATTCAGTTTAACTGAAGTACATTCATGAATACCATAAGAATTTTTATATTTTTTTAAGGATTTTTTTTCATTTCCAAATACGCACACTAAAGATGTCCTTTATATTTATAATTTATCATTTTCTCATTTGGATGTTTAAATTGTTTTACAATAGTACATAGTTTTTGTTTCACTTTCTAAAAATTACTTTAAAAGAAATAATTTTTCTAATCCTTTCTTTAATATGAGATCTTAAGAAATTTAATATTTTTTTGTATTTTTGTTTCTCTTCTCATTGTTTTTCTCTCTACGCCAAGGTTTCATTAGAAGCAGACCGTCCTGTGGTGTCGGCTTGTCGTAAGACAAGTTTCTATCATAATCATCATCAACAACAACAACAGCAGCAGCAGCAGCAACTAACCGCAGTTAATCATCATCGTCAACTGAGCCAAAACAGCCATCATGGTCTTCATGGCAGCCAGCGTGTGTCACACATCTCGCATTCGTCGAACAACGTTTTACGCGCCAGACGTGGTGTCGTACGCATGTTGATTATATTCGTCTTAACGTTTGCCCTCTGCAATTTGCCGTATCATGCACGAAAAATGTGGCAATATTGGTAAGTAGCCCAAAAGGGGGAGGGGGAGCGGGTATATTCAAAGGATAATGAAATTGTCCTTTTTAGATTAGCAATTCGATTCTCTAAGGTGGTAGGGAAAGGAATTTTACATGAAGTATCCTAATGAGATGCATAAATAATTATGTGTGCGGCGTTATTGTATCATACTGACTGACTGATTGACTGACTGACTGATCAAAACAAATGTTATGTAAACAAGGTCAACAACAAATAGAAAATATGCCAAGGAAGCTGGTTTAATTTACTAAAGTAAATATGGAGAAGGGAAAAAAGGAAATAACTTGAAAGGAATATTTAAATTAGTTTTGAATTTTTCATAATGAAAATAACTCATCGTCATCATCATATGCTTATGACAGAGGTTCCAAATTGTTCTGCTTCATGAAAAATCTGCATTAAGACACTACCGGGCTCTGTTAGTTTTGAGTAACAGTCCCTTTCGAAGCTATATCACTGTCCAACCCGATGCCATTTGCTTGGTCTACTGATTAGGCCTTAAGGAAATCTCTTGGCATTAGAGGGACACTGGAACTCCTTAAAAATCATGAGAAACCTCATGAGATCAACCTAAGCAACCTAACTAAAACTTAAACTAGAGCTTCATTTATTTTCAAATTTAGTTCGTATACCTCAGATACCAGACTAATTTGCAACGCAATAAGCAAAAGTCCCCTCTACATGACTGGGGTAAGTGTCACATTAAGTTTTATGTCGTTCACAGGCAGCTTCACTCGGTGGCCCGTATGGCTACCCATGATACGTTTAGTGGTAGTTTTAAAGCACTTCGAACTCCGGCTATATACGGCCATTCGCCTTTATATCCAGATCTTCTAAAGTTTTGCCATCCTTACTTACTTAATTGTTTTGGCTTTCATTGGATACAATTTTTACGTGGTGGGTTCCAAGCCCTACGCACAACTCGAATTTAACGTCCAGGGGATTGGACCTTACTCCACGCATTAGTTAACATCTAGCGGGTGCTAGAAGGCTGCGTGTCAACTTTAATACAACATGACAAGGATCGCCCTGGTGGTCGCCAGTTGGCCACAGTAAGAAACTTTGCCTTGTTTGCATGCATTCCATCCCTCCCAAAGTTTTGCCATCCAAAAACTGATAACGTCTGTTTTAAAGGGCAGAGCATTCTCATAAAAGATGCTGCAAAGATTCTGCTTCGACCAAACTGTGGCATCTTTTACAATAATCCTGGTAGGGCAGACCAAACTTGTCAGCGAAACTTCCAATAGCGCAGTATTCCTTTAGAATTTTCTTGTCGTACTCATGTAGTCTTTTGGCTCTCCTGTTGTCTACTGCAGGGCAGAGCAGTTTTGAAAATCGGCAAGCAGACACCAATGACATGTGTCCTACAGTGCAGAGCACTACCGATTCCGTTTGCTCCATACCATGGAGTAACCATTAGAATGCAAACAGTTTTCTTGTCGTACTCAATTAGTTCCCTGGTTCTCCTGCTGTTCAGTGCGGGATACAGCAGTTTTGAAATTCGGCAAGCAGACACCAATGACGTCTGTCCTACAGTGTAGGGCACTACCGATTCCGTTTGCTCCATACCATGGCAGTTTCTGCAGTAATCCTGCTAGAGCACACCGATTTCCTCAGTGAAAGCAGCTTGTCAGTGAGCCAATAGCGCAGTGCCCCGTTAGTGTAACCATTAGAATGCAAACAGTTTTCTTGTCGTACTCAATTAGTTCCCTGGTTCTCCTGCTGTTCACTGCGGGACACAGCAGACACCAATGACGCCTGTCCTACAGTGCAGGGCACTACCGATTCCGTTTGGTCCATACCATGGCAGTTTCTGCTGTAATCCTGCTAGAGCGCATCAAGCTCGTCAGTGAAAGCAGCTTGTAAGTGAGCCAATAGCCCAATGTTCCGTTAGTGTAACCATTAGAATGTGAACAGTTTTCTTGTCGTACTCATGTAGTCCTTTGGTTCTCCTGCTGTCTACTGCGAGGCAGAGCAGTTTTGAAATTCGGTAAGCAGACATCAATGACGTCTATCCTACAGTGCAGGGCACTACCGATTCCGTTTGCTCCATACCATGGCAGTTTCTGCAGTAATCCTGCTAGAGCACACCGAGGTCGTCAGTGAGCCAATGGTGCAGCGGCCCGTTAGAGTAACCATTGGAATGCAAACAGTTTTCTTGTCGTACTCATGTAGTCCTCTGGTTCCCCTGCTGTCCACTGCGGGGCAGAGCAGTTTTGAAATTCGCAAGCACAAACCGAATACGTCTGTCCTGTAGAGCAGGGAACTACCGATTCCGTTTGTTCCATACCATGGCAGTTTCTGCAGTAATCCTCGTCAGTGAAAGCAGCTTGTCAGTGAGCCAATAGCCCAATGTCCCGTTAGTGTAACCATTAGAATGTGAACAGTTTTCTTGTCATACTTTATTAGTTCCCTGGTTCTCCTGCTGTCTACTGCGAGGCAGAGCAGTTTGTAAATTCGGCAAGCAGACACCAATGACGTCTGCCCTGCAGTGCAGAGCACTACCGATTCCTTTTGCTCCATACCATGGTGGCTTCAGCAGTAATCCTGCTAGAGCACACCGAGTTCCTCAGTGAAAGCAGCTTGTCAGTGAGCCAATAGCGCAGTGCCCCGTTAGTGTAACCATTAGAATGTGAATTGTTTCCTTGTCGTACTCAATTTGGTTTGAATCCACACTAAACTAAATTCCTTGCTTATCTATTTTGTTTTTAATTTTTTCTACTTTCATTCCGTTTTTTTTTTTGTTGTTCTTTTTTTGTTACATTCCAGGTCACGTTCATATCGTGGTGACTCAAATTTTAATGCATTGCTGACGCCTTTAACATTTCTGGTGACGTACTTTAATTCCGGCATAAATCCGTTGCTGTATGCCTTTTTAAGTCGCAACTTTAGGAAAGGCATGAAAGAGCTTCTAATGTGTTCATGGCGTAAAAGTAAAACAAAATCATCAACGAACTCTTCCATGCATCACAAACGCGTCACACTGCAGGTAAATATATAGAGAGTGTTAGTCATTTGCTGTTACTCTTAGGAAAAATTCCATTTAAAGCTGAAAATACTAGATTTGAAATGATTTTCATTTTGTTTTGTTTTGGTTTAAGGAAATTGTAATTTATTTCTTCCTCTATTTTTATTCGTAGACACATTCAATACCCACAGATACAACACATATAGGCAACGAGCAGCTATGATGGTCATTGCAGTGTTTACACTGGCAACTGTTTGGCAAGCGTTACGGTAATGCTGCTAAAAAATAAGCAAAAATAAACAGAAACGAAAAAACAGAAAAAAAAAACACTCAAGAGAACGAATTTTAATGCCTTTTTTCTTTTGGCAAAAAAAAACTCAATTAAATTGAAAGGAAAAATAAAATTAAAACAAAAAAAAAATAAACAAAAAAATTGTAAAATTATGACTTGAAATAAATATGGTCCTTCAGTCTATTGTATTAAAAAAATTTTCAATTTCTTTTTTAATATTTAAAATAAAAAATAAATTTTAAACGACTTAATGTGATGTGAATATTTTCACAAAAAACAAAACAAAAAAAATTATGAATAAAAAACCAAATTATATAATAAATAAAGGATAATTTAATTAAATTATATTTAAAATCGTTATTCAATAATATTTTATAGCCGAGAAAGAGAAATTATTTTAATTGATGATAATTTTTATTTTTTTCTTTTCTTAATTTTTAACTCGTATTTTAATTACATTTTTAATCATTCATTATTAATTAAAGGTATACCTAATTATACTTCGATGTGTATGTGTGTGTGTATGTGTAAACATGCACATGGATTTCCATTTTCAATGTCCTTAATTACACTGTGTTACAAAAGTCTGCAAAAGAAAAAAATATGCCAGATTTCCCATTACAAATTTATGCAGTTTTTGAACAAAAAAAAAATTTTTTTTTTATCATTTGTTATACGTAATCAAAAGCAAACAGCGTCTAGTTAATAAATTGGAAACATTAATTATAGCACCCCTATGGTCTAGTAGGTAGAGTGTTGGCTTATTATACGTAAGGCGCGAATTCAAAGCCCAAGTCAGTCATCAAAACGAAAATATGAAAAGATTTATGCGGTTACGTTCTCTCTTCAGATTTCTGGCAAAAACCCGTGGAGTATATAAAATTGTTTCACGCATCATAAGTGGTGTGAGAAGCTAGGTCGTAATCCTGACTGAAGGGTTGAAGGTTGTAAAGACCACTAATGTTGTGCACGTAATTGTAGCACATTGTATGAGAGGGCACATGCATAGAATATCCATCCAATGCCTTCATTAGGACCTATACTGTCACATGGGTTTTGTCATTGACAAATTTGATTAATATTGGTACTGGGATACCAATAGTTGGTTTCTGATTTATGATTTTTTTAAACGAAACACAATTATCATCTTCTGGGTGTTCGATCCATCTATCTGTTGCCATTAGTCTGTAAATGCTAAAGTCGGCATGGACTAGTAGATAGTGTACTGGCTTAATAGAAGTGATGCCATGGTTTAAACATCCCGAACGAAAAGAATTATAAAAAAAAATATTTTTTCGGCGACTTCTTCTCTCACCAGATTTCTCACAAAAAGAACTCTGAGAGTAAAAAAAAAAATTCACACGAGAAAGATTTTCAAAAAAATCTATCGTTTTTAGATGATTTTAACTTGTAGGTCCCACAAATGCGTATAAATTTAACACCCACAAAACATGTAGTTGTGTGGGAAGCTAGATCGTTCCTGACTAAAGGATGGCAATGACCGAACTATGTATGTATCTACGATATATGCTGTATTTTTGTTACAACAACAAGTTTTTACATCACATTATCGCCCGTCATGAATTGACATCAATTCCCGTGATAGTGTTCTCTACACGTTGTACATATTTGTATGTTTAAAGACAGTCAATGGGGTTTGAGCCAGAGATCAGCAATGAATCGTTTTTTTTTTGGCTACTCATAAGTTCTCATGAAATTTTTAGTATAAGTGAGTCAATAGTATTGAAATTCAACTACTCTATACATTCATACTCGCTACAACATTTATTTATAAACACAGGTTGCAATGAGTATGAGTACAACGTTGACATCAAACTCATAACATTCAAAATATGTTTGATTCATACGCCTACTCATTCAGATTTATAAATTTAGAAAAATACTTAGAATACTTATAAGTGATTCGAGTGATGCGAATCATTCATAACAATATAGAGCCTGAGTTGTTGTTGCATGTACAAATACAGAAAAAAGAAAAGACAAAGATACAAACACAACCTTCTAGCGAGTATTGTCGTGTTCGTACTCGACTCATACTTATTTTGTGCATCGTGTAAATATTAAGTAAAGACGAGTCGAAGTCGATAATATCATGCGTATTATTAAGTATGAATACGACGAGTAGTTCCAATTTTGAGTATGAGTAGTATGAGTATGATATCAAAATAAGTATGAATGTATGAATGCGTATAAGTATCTGAAATTCGAATCATTCATTAAAATTTACAGCCTGAGTTGTTCTTATATGTACAAACACAGAAAAAAAGACAAAGAGTGCAGGCAAAGCAAACACACAACCTTCTAGCCAGTATTGTGGTGTTCGTACTCGAATCATACTTATTTTGTGCTTCGTGTAAATGTTAAGTAAAGACGAGTCGAAGTTAATAACACCAAGCGTATTGTTAAGTATGAATACGACGAGTATCCAACTTTGAGTATTAAAATAAGTATGAATGCGTATAAGTATCAGAAATAATAAGCATGACTCGAATCTACTCATCGTTTTGAATACTCAATGCTGATCTCTGGTTCGCATTAGCGCGCGTGCACTGCATTTCTTAATAATAATAAATTAGCAATTAAGTAAGTGAGTCAGTAAGTATTAATGCATATAAGTATCAGAAATAATAAGCATGACTCGAATCTACTCATCATTTTGGATACTCATTGCTGATCTCTGGTTTGAATGCACCTCTTAATATTAGTTATATCAGACATTCTCAATGGGAGCCTAACTGAACATAGGGAAATGCAAATATTGAACATAATCTAGTCGCTGATAATTTGTTTTTAGAAATTAGGCACGAGTTTCATTTTCTTTTGCCTCCAAAATGGAAAAAAAGGAAAATGCGGGCTATTAACGTAAGATAGGTGATGATAATTTTTTTAAGACTGGTAATTATCGGAGATGACATTCATAACTAGCAAGTCAGTTTGAAACTACTTACACGAAATGATCGACCAGACTCCTTTTGGTGAAGTGAATTGGTCATATCCCAACTAGTTCTGCCATTCACTTCTTCATTCTTATTTCTTCTGTAATCGAATTTAAAATCACAATAGAGTTCAATAATTTAAAGGAACGATTCGATGTGAGAACTCTGCATATTTTGTTTATGCTTTATGTAGCCCAGTGTTGTTACTGATCAATTGATTGTGTATATATGTATGTACGAATATAATGAATTTTGTAAAATGGATTTTGTGTTTTAATGGAAATATTATTTATAATTCAGAATGTGCATAAATAAATAATAAATTGTAAGAATATTATATAAAAACAAAATAAAAAATGAAATATTGTATTAAAATTGAATATATTTCAATAATAAATTTTAATTAAAAAAAAAAAAGAAAACAAAATCATTAAATTATTTGGGCAATTCACACAACTTTGTAGCGTGTATGTTGTATTGAATACAATGCTATGCATATGATAGCACGAAACCAATATAACTTTTTAAAAACATATGAAAAATTTGTATATAAGTGTATAGGATTTTTACACGAAAAGCGTACTCTGCTGTATAATTGTCCAATAATATACTCTATACAACGATACAACGGCTTGTGTGAATTGACCAATTGTTTTATACAACATTGTAATAAGGTGAGTATTATAAAGAGTGTTAATAAATAGTGATAACAGAAGAGGGATAGAAAGACAGACAAACAGAAAAAGAGATAATTGAGATATTTTCATTTTCTTTATCGAAGATTTTGTTTGATTTTATTACAACTAAAAAATACCACAATTCTACACAAGCCTTCAGATGGATCAAGAGTTCTATAAATGCTTAGTAACACTATGTTCAGATAGGCACTTTTATTTAGTCAATATTCGTTTATTTGAGTGCTATATTTTGAAGTCGCCGTGGTCTAGTAGGTAGTGTGCTGGCTTATTAGATGTAAAGCCAGGGTTTAAGTCCCTGGCCAGACATCAAAATAAAATACAAAAAGTGTTTTTTCGGCGGTTTCCTCTCAACAGATTCCTGGCAAAAACTCTGAGAGTAAATAAAATTGCATTGAAAATTTTGTCAAAAATCTGTCGTTCAACTTTAAACTGTAGGTCTCGCCGCTCACGCATAAAATTAACACACACAACATAAGTAGTGCGAGAAACTAGGTCAATAATCCTGACTAAAGGATTGACCAATTATGTATGTATGAGTGCAATATTTTTAGCGTTCAGACACATAATGTACGCAATATTTATTTAATAGTGGTAAACAAAACAGCTGGTTGCTTCACCAACATTGTTTTTATTTTGTTTTTGAGTTGTCAAATATCAATTGAAAGTGTTCGAAAAATTGCAATATGCTCACTGATCGTACTTATGACAGTGTTGTATTTCAAGTTTTACTCAATATTATAACCTTTTGCGTATTTATTTCGCAATAATTAATTGAAATTGAAATTATATGAAATTTTGAGCTCTATAATGCCATTTATTGCGATTTACGCAATAAAAGTGCCTGTCTGAACATGGTATAATGCTTATTTCACAATAATAATAAATAAACAAATTTAAATACATACATATTGGGTCAGTACAACTCTTTAGTTTGTAGATTTTTGGAAAGCTTTTTCATGGCAATTTTGCATATACTTTTCCGAGATTTTGACAGAAATCTGATGAGGTGCAGTGGTGGTCAGTGGTGCAGTCATAAATGGGTTAAACGGTGGAATTTGAAGCGTGGGCTCACATCTAATAAGCCAACATACTCAACTTACAATGTTTGCAAATCAGGCAATTTTCCTATCATTGACGGTTGTTAGTTTTTCCATGAAAAGAATTCTAGAGAAAGTGCCATGAAGCAATTGGAAGTCGATTATAATTTGACCTTTAGTTTTGTATTGTATGACCAATTAAATCGCAAATGTATTCCTCAGAGACAACATAACCTGTGGCAGGCATTTAAACGATCTTTTTTTCACATATAATAGCAACGACCAACTCACTTAAACTCTACTTTATTAAAACTTTAAGATTGGAAGCGCTTAAAGAATTATTCTATTAAATGCAATACTTTTATTTAAATATGGATAAATTATATCACTATGTATGTACATACGTAAACTAATATCGATTACACTTTTTTTAATTCCGCAGCATAATAAAAACTATTATATGTACAGTGGGCGTCAAAAGAAAATGTACATTGTGGATAAGATTCTAGCAATCACCAAATTCAACTTTTATGACTTAAAGAAATAGCACGAAAATATCTGAAAATATTTGGAAATATTTTGATTTTCTTTTCAATTTTTTTTTTTTTGTTTTTATATTAAAAACTTGGCAATGAAACAATTTTAAAATAAAAATGACGGTAATTTACTAATGAATATTTTTTTTTAATGTAAAGTTTGTTTTGACGCTCACTGTAAATAAACATACACATACACTACTTATTCACTGAATTTTTCTGCTGATTAGAAAACCGATGCAAAATAATTCCGCATTTGTAAAGTGTCTCACTGGTAGTGGTAAATATTTTCACATTAACTGATGGAAGTTACATACGTGGTAGGTATTGAAATTACAATTTCCAATCGAACTCATTATTCGTGACTCGTGTGTATTGTTTGTTGTTTTGCTCAACAGCCAAACACTCAAAATGCCAACGCCGATAATGCCAATGTATGTACATGATTACATTTGAAAGGTAGTATGTATTCAGATAATAATGTATTAGGGTGGTAACTAAGTATGTGTTGAAGTTTATTAGGTTTTTAATAAATATTTTATTATTTACGTAAAGAATTACTAAACAGCTGTTAGCAGTACATACTAGTAAACAAGTGCATGTACTCCATTTGATTATGCTAGGGTCTGTCAGTCAAATTATTATTTTTGAAAAAATTACCCGGAAATAATTCAACCCTTAAACATTACATACAACGTAGTTATTGCATACAATTTAACATGTTTAATGGCTTATCAATGCGTAAACATTCAAGGTATGATGTTTATTGATATTATAGGTACAGGATCTTAATCTCCTCATACAGAGGCCTTTTCAGGCCCATTCATGTAACAATTTGAAGGAAATTTTTGAATACAAGTTTATCATTAAATGACAGTTTATTACCAGAAATTGTAAATTAAAGCTTGTGTTGTACATGCCTAAAGAAATAATCATCAAAACTAAGGACTTGGTTTTTTACGTACCCATGTCTAAGAAAGATTGTACGGGCAGTACAGATACTCAAGTTATTTTCTTCCTCAGCATACCTGTTTGCATAACTGAGTTTAGCACTACTTTAGAAGAGCAGATAGCTTACAAACTTAACCATTATTTTGTTATGTACTAAAAAGCTTTCCATGCTTTAGATGGCAGCTGGCAGGCGATAGGGTAGAAAGCCTTAGCTAGTGAGAAAAGTTTTCATAACATATGTCTGCATGCCAGTGAGTTTAAAGCCCGTTTCAAAGCAAGATTCATTTAACAATTTACTGCCATATTCTCTTAATACTCTTGACGGAAACAAATAAAAAAATAACAACTGCGTCGGTCAATTTGTTAAACTTCAGGGGAATATTCAATGAAGCAAGGATCCACCATAGAAGGAACAACTAAACAGCTAGTTATCTATTGATACTAATGCCACACTAGAAAGGTGATATAGAAATACGTTCATATTACATACATGCATACATACATATATAATTGGTCAGGATTAAGACCTAGCTTCTCACACCATTTATGTTGTGTGCTTTAATTTTATACGTAAGTGGCGGAGGACCTAGAGTTCAAAGTCGTCTCCGAACGACAGATTTTTTGAAAAGCTTTTCATGGCAATTTTATTTACTCTCAGAAATATACTTACTTACCAGAAATATATTGAGAGGAAGTCGCCGAAGAAATCTTTTGATATTTTCGTTTTGATCTCTAACCTGCGATTAGAAATCGGGCCTTACGTCTAATAAGCCAACACATTGCCTACTAGACTACAGGGGCACTATAGCCAAAACACTATTTACTAGACTACGGCGACTTCAACGATGTTCATATTAATGCCTTGAAATTGCTGGCAAGTAGCAATCAAAGGAGATGACCTGCAATTATTATGCTGGAGCACAATTCCTCTTGCATTTATTAAAACTGATTGCTAATGGTTGGAAGTAGTATCCTTTAGACGTTCTAATTATTGACAGAAGATATTCAAATCAAAAGAGTTTTTGAACTTAGAGAAACGACTCTGAGAACACACAGTATATTCAATCCGACAGTCAGTCCGGACTTGGTTAACATTTTTCAACGAAATTTGATTTCAGAAAAATACTACATAACCAAGGAGAATTTTATAAGTGCCAGGACATCTAAATTCTGATATTTTTCACTGTATCGTACCTGAGGGTCTAAATTCTTCGAGACCCTTAAGCCAGAATTTGTCACGATAACTTAACCACCATAATCGACAACTTAACAAGCGCTGTTCAATAGCTAGTATGTTGGCTTACAAAACGTGAGGCCGTAGTTCAAACTAGGAAAATACATTTTCTACAACGACTACCTCTCAGCAATCTTCTGACAAAAACCTTTGAGACTAAGTGAAATAGTCTTTGAATATGTCTCAAAAACTTGTTGTTCATAGTCGGATTTAAGTGGTAGATGGCGCCGCTTAATTTAAAAATTAACACCCATAACTTGGGTGATGTGAGAAGCTAGGTTGTAAACCTAAATAAAAGTAAGTAAATCACTTAACCACCCGTGCGTAAAACGTGCTTTGATAAATCGTATTGCAACCTATAGTTCTGATACCTAAGGAACTTATATTCGGCATTGTGACTAGTCTGACGGTATAAATTGTTGCATGGGGTGGACTTGAGGTTGTCAGGAGGCGATGCAAATGCGAAAGTAAAATACGTTATAATAAGGCATTTAAAATAAATCCAACTGCTGTGAGGTTGCCGCAGTCTAGTAGGTAGAGTGTTGGCTTATTAAACCTAAGGCCCCAGACTTCTGCAACGAAACGATATACAGTCTAACTTCTATAATTTGAACTTCTATTTCTTGAATTTTCTACAAGTTGAAGTACAACAAACACATCTTGGAGAGAAATTCTACCAGGTTTTGATTCTTTAACTTGAAGTTTCAATAAGTTGAAGTTTTTTCTGGCTAATGGTGATTCAATTATAGAAGTTCGACTGTATAACGAAAATAGAAAAAACCTTTTTCTAGCAAAAACTTTTGTGAGTAAATAAAAAATTGTTATGAAATATTTCTAAGAAAAATCTATCGTAGACTTTTAACTGTAGATACCGCCAAGTATGGATTGATCGCATTGACGCATACAACATAAGTGGTAGGAGAAGCTAGATTGTAATCCCGACAAAAGGTTTGTAAGGAACAATTATGTGTGTATGCTCTGGAGGCTAATTTATGAAAAAAGCAAAGTAAAGCAAGTATAAGGCCTTTCGAAAGGCCCTTGTGTAAATTATTTAATACCGAGTTTTTGTGTTGTGTGTCTGTATGTAAACGTAACTAAGCGTATGCGGTATAACAAATAACAAAAAGAAAATTGCGATAGGAATTCATAACAATTTCAGTTTCTTTAAACAAATTGCCAGTTTACACACTTTAAACTGTACTAGTACAGTAAGACCTCGCTTAACGCTGTCCCGCTTAACGCTTTTTCAATATTATGCGGTTGCAAATGAAAGCGGTGCTCTATATAACGACTGAATATACTACGTACGAGTATCTTTTTCAATGCTTTGTTATTAGTCTCTACAGAAAAAAGATTCCAAAATTATTTTCTGAAGTCGCAATCATAGTACGAACCATAGATCAGCAATGAATCTTTTTACCGCTACTCATAAGCATTCATGCAATTTTGAGTATGAGTGAATCAACAGAATTGAAATTCAACTACTCTGATTCATTCGTTCGTACTCGCTACAACATTGATTTATAAGTAGCAATGAGTATGAGTATAATGTTGACATCAAACTCACAACATTCGAAGAGTGTTTGATTCATACGCCTACTCATTTTTACTCATAAATTTAGAAAAATACTTATAATACTTATAAGTGATTCGAATCATTCATTAAAATTTACAGGCTTCGTTGTTGTTGCATATACCAACAAAGAAGATGGAAAAGACAAAGACAACAAGCAAAGCATTCACACAATCTTCTTGTGAATATTGCAGTGTTCGTACGCGAATCATACTTATTTTGTGCTTCGTGTAAATGTTAAGTAGAGACGAGTCGAACTCAATAACATCATGCGTATTGTTAAGTATGAATACGACGAGTATTGCTAACTTTGAGTATGAGTAGTACGAGTATGATAACAAAATAAGTACGAATGCGTATAAGTATCTGAAATTATAAGTATGACTCGAACCTACTCATCGTTTTGAATACTTATTGCTGATCTCTGGTACAAACCCATCTTTCCTGGGTCACAGTTGATTTAATAGTTGTCATAAACGTTACTAGGTGTAAAGCATATGTACGTGTTAAGTTGCCTCGTTTAACGGTGTTTTGTTTAGCGCTGCGTTAAGCGGGGTCTTACTGTAGTACACAAATACTAGATATTCTGTTGAATGCCACATTAGAAAATTTGCGCCACATTAAATGATGTCAACGTTAGTGGTTGAATGAAATCGTATATAAATGATGTGCTTTTGGTATAGAGGGTATGTCTATGGTTATGCCTGCCTGATATATGTGATGGGGATAGTAATGATGGCCAGTAATGATGTAAAACTAATGGTTTGTGTCTAAATGATTATCAAGAAATTTGTTCGCACATTGACAGTTTAGCACAATAAAATTAAATAAAAAGTGGGTATTAAATTTAGTGTTTGAGGGTGTTTTGAGAGCGTTCTTTATGTTTTTTTTTGAATTGATAGGGTGTTTATCAGACTTTGTCTTTGATAACTATTTTAATGATAATGGTTTTGTTTTCTTTAAATTCATTCCAGTTTATTTGAAATGTTTAATTCCCATTTAAGAATAAATACGAAAAACTCCCCTCTAAAAAAGATTCCCTTTACAATCGGTTAGCCTTGATATATTACAGTGTAGGGGGCATATTGTATTTCATTTAAACTATTTTTTTTTTTCTCTTTAAAAATTCTTTTATTCATCATGTGCTTGGTTTACATGCGTTCGCAACCATCTTAACTGTCTTAGCCTTCTACTTCTCAGTTGTCTACGGCTCTCTATGTATGCATCACTAAAATAACCACAAAATTGTTATTCTAGTTATTTAATGTCTTATAGATTTTCATCTTAGTTTTCTCCATCAATTTCTTTTTTTTTTCTTTATCTTTTTCAATCATTTGTTCAGTTCAGTTCATTTTATTTCCATTTCTTTATTCCATTTTTTTTTCCAATTTCTTGTTAAATTTCTTGTTAAATCGTTTATTTTAAAATGGATATATGGATGGCAACTATTTTTATGGAAAGACATTGAAAAATTTATTAAATTTTTATTATCCACTTTGCCACTACACATGTAGGAGCTGTATGTTGAGTATATGCAGAAATTTCAATCGTTTCAGGGCAATTTATCAAGCGGTATACAACAGATCCTTATAGTTCTTTGCAGTGATCTACGAGCTTGTTAAAGGGGAGCCCTTGGTTCAAACTTCAGCTCTCAGTTGAATAAAACAACTGAATGTTCAAGCAAACATTCGAAGTCTCCTTTAAAGTCTAGGTCCCGCTATTAATCATTAAAATTAACACACACAACAAGGATGTGGTGAACAGCTAGGTTGTAATCCTGACTGTAGGATTTCAATGGCTAATTACATATGTACGTGTACGTAGGCATTTAGTGACTGATTCTATGCTAGTCACGTAAGTGGGATTTTTGATTACATAATTGGTCATTACAACTCTGCAGTAAGGGTTACAACCTTTGTTTCTTAGACCAATTACGTGTATTTAAAGTGCACTTCGTCCAACAGATTTTTGCGAAATTTTTCATGGCAATTTTATTTTAATATCGGGGTTTTTGCCAGAAATCTTATGAGGGGAAGTCGCTTAAGAAATATTTTTTCATATTTCGTTTCGTTTAAGATGTCTGATATGTGGTTTGAACCATGGCTTCACATCTAATAACCCAACACACTGTCTTCTAGACTATGCGACTACTGCACTGTGGGCTGGACTTGACTGAGTTGACTGAGTTTTAAAGCAGTTTGGTGTCTAAGATATAGACAGGACATTTGAAAGTAATAAAGAATTAAGTAATGAATGCAAGACCATGACTAAATTAATTCTAAGACCTAAGTTTCTAAGGCAACTGATAAGATACATTGGATATAGGGTTAGAAGGTAGAGGAATGTATTGTTACGATTTTATTTTTCGATTTTTAACTCAAGAATTAAACTTACTTTTTGGGGTTTATTGCGGACCCGAACATACTCAATATGGTGAAAAATAAATCCATTGCCCTCTATGGCAATTGCTGAAATTTTCACTGAGGATTAAGAGGAGGTAGTGGAATATATATACGCTTACTAGATATATGAGATAGATATCAGTTATATAAACTGAGGAAAGCATTAGAAAGTATGAAAATATCTAAGCAGCTTCTTTTACGAAAATCAGGCTGCCTTCAGGGATCTGCTTTCCGAAACATTGTTGATTGTCATCAGTTTATAGCTGTCCCTAAGTCTCCCAATGATATATTAGAATACCGGGACTCAGTGTTATTTCAAGTAACTGTATAGCAATAGTCAAAACGAAAAAATATTTCTTCGGCGACTTCCTCTCAGCAGATTTCTGGCAAAGACTCTGAGAGTAAAAATTGCCATGAAAAGCTTCTCAAAAATCTGTCGTTCGGAATCGACTTTAAACTGTAGGTCCCGCCACTCATGTATACAATTAACGCACAAAACATAAGTGGTGTGAGAAGCTAGGTCGTAATCCTGTAGTGGCCAATTATGTATGTATGTATAGCAATAGAAACGGCTAAGTTTGACGATACATCATGGAACTCTCCGGCGAGTTCTATACATTAGGCGACTCTTTGAAGACGTGAGATCTTAATATTGGCAATTAAGTTATAGAGAAGGTGCACAACTGATAAATGGTTTCGAATGCGAAATAGCGCAGAAAATCTTGCAATAGTTGGATATATGGCGTACGAAGAGTCAACTCCAATCCTAAACTAGAGTAACCAGTATGGTTTTTCTAAGTCTAGGTCAACCCCTGTCCTACGGGTTGGACAATTGACACATGAAACGTCTGCTTAAATTCCAAACCAGTACACTCAATATGGTTTATGGGCACATGGTCTTGGACGCATGGAAAACGATGCAGAGAAAACAGAGATGGAATGATTTGAATGATCTGGTGGTAATGAACAGAAAGATCTTTCATTCAGAATTTTAGAATGGTTTTGGGGGAACGGAAAAATTGATAATTGTGATATTACAAAGAACCTTATATGGGTCACCTTTGTCCAACTCTGGATAAAACAGCCGCGAAGGCTGTTTCATTAAAATTCTATTAAATTTTTGCTGTTTTTAGAAGCTTGTAGCCCAACTAATATCCTAAAATCTTTAAAACTGAGATCAATTACTGAGATCTGGAATGACAGATATTAAGATGTAACCATCGAAGCATTTTCAAGAGTAAATGTCCGATTACTTTCTCTTTAATAAATATATTCGCTGTAGGAAACCATTATAACTCTCTTTAGCTGATGTTGGATTTGGCTTGACAGTAGGAGACCATTTTTAGAGCGCGTTACTACTGGTTGTTGCAGACAAACGGACCATAAAGAATGTTCTCAAGATTTTTTAGCTATTATCTTTCTGGCAACACTGGTTTAAACAGCTCACGCACATTTCGTGTTTTGTTTCACTGTCAAACATCTTGAGTTTGGTCTATAATTTAACAATGAATCGTCTTACAAACGAACAACGCTTGTAAGTCATTGAATTTTATTATGAAAATGCGTGTTCTGTTAAGAAATTTCATGGCGCGCTTCAGTTTAATCTACGATTCGGGCTATTCTGACTAAATTTCGCACCAAATTTACACCAATACGCTTACGTACAGTGCGAACTAAAGAAAATATCGCAGCTGTATCGGCCAGTGTTAATGATGACCAACAATTATCGATACGTCGCTGTTTGCAGCAATTGGTTCTTTGTTACTCAAGAACGTGGAAAATTTTGCGGAAGGATTTAGGTGTGAAGCCTTTCAAAATACTGCTAGTGTAAGAATTGAAGTCGAACGACCTATCGCAACGCAGAGGTTTTGGTGAATTGGCTTTTGGAAAGTTGGCCGAAGATCCACTTTGTTTATCGAAAAATTGTGATCAGTGGCGAAGCTCATTTTTGACTCAATGGATACGTAAATAAGCAAAATTGTCGATTTTGGAGTGAAGATCAGCCGGAAGGTCTAGTAGGTAGTGTGCTGGCATATTAGACGAAAGGCCCGGGTTCGTATCCCAGGTCAGACATCAAAACGAAAAATATTTCTTCGGCGACTTCCTCTCAGCAGATTTCCGGCAAAGACTCTGAGAGTAAAAATTGCCATGAAAAGCTTCTCAATAATCTGTCGTTCGGAGTCGACTTTAAACTGAAGGTCCCGTCACTCATGTATAAAAATTAACGCACACGACATAAATGGTGTGAGAAGCTAGGTCGTAATCCCGACTGAATGGTTGTAATGGCCAATTATGTATGTATGATCAGCCGGAAGCATTGCAAAAGCTTACCAATGCATCTAGGAAAAAGTCAAAGTTTAGTGCGGTTTATGAGCTGGTGGCTTCATTGGACCGTACTTCTTCAAAGATGCTGCAAATCGTAATGTAACTGTGAATGGTGAGCGCTACCGTGAGATGATATTTAACTTTTCTTTACCCAAAATGCAAGAGCTTGACTTGCATGACATGTGGTTTCAATAAGACGGTGCCACATGGCACGCGTAACAATTGGCTTATTGAGAGGCGAGTTTGGAGAACATTTTATTTCATGTTCGGAACCGGTCAAGTGGATCGCCTAGATCGTGTGATTTAACGCCTTTAGACTATTTTTTGTGTGGCTATGTTAAAGCTCAGACAAACCCTCTTCAATTGACGCATTGGAAAACAACATTAAAGCGTTTATTCGTGGTATACCGAGCGAAATGTTGGTAAGAGTATGCCAAAATTGTGCGGTGGGTGCGGTCCGCACCGGGCGGCACTTACCTTGGGACGGCATTTTTATATGAAACGAATAAAAGAAAGTTGTGCGCTATTTAGAAAGATAAGGAAGAGAAGGGAGGAAATACAGACTAAAAATACTGGAGCACTACTCAAATATATCTTCCATAAGTCTACTTTTAGTTTTTTTTAGTATTGTTGCCTCAAATACGGGTTAAGAAGCAGCCCTCGAAGGCTGAAAAACATTATCCAATGTTGTTGAAGAGGAAAGACCTGCTTCACACACTGGCGAAGAAGTAGAAAGTTCATCAAGTTCTGATGAAGAATCTGCTGCACAAATTATTCCGCTTATTTCTATGAAAGATATTGGATTATGGCCTATCAAAATTGACGACAATATAAGAGTATTTCTGTTACGTCAAGGTCCTTTTGCAGTTCAAAATTTGGACTTCGACTTCAGCGAAGGAGTAAAACGTCCTAATAATACAATCAAAGTCAAAGGTGAAACAAGAAAACTGAGTCAGAACTGGTTTTTTCAAATTTTGCCTAATGGCGAAAAGCTCTTAAGATCATTTATTGGATATGCACCATCGAAGCAAAGTATTTATTGAACGCTTCGGTCCGTTGCATGGCCTTGTATGAAAATATTATTGTATAATAACGTGTAACCTACTAAATGAAGAATTTTAATGTCAAATAAATGATTTGATTGACATTAATAAAGAACAGTTCCATATTGAAAGAAAAAGGATCCAGGTTTTTGGTAGGCTGTACCTACAGTAAAAGAAGAGGCAAAACATTGAAAAAACGGGGAAAAGGGCCATTTTGATCTGCTAAAATTTCTTCAGCAGTATAGGTGAGATAATTCTCTTCCCAACATTGTAATTTTGTTAAGAATTTTCTTAATAATTTCAATCAGTGTCGCTAGTTGCGAAAGAAGCTTCTCAAAATTTAAGTTATAAAAACCACTATTTGATTGACTTATAATAGAAAGGGCGGCAAACTGGAGATCGCCCCGGGCGGCAAAAGTTCTAGGTACGCCACTGGGCACAGTCGCGGTCAACATTTGCATGAAATAATCTTTAAACATTAAACTATATGGACCCGTACTATCGATTCAAATAAAGATTTCATGCTTTTGTCTTTTATGGGTTTTATGCTCTTAAAAAATCACCCTTTACTAGTCTAGGACAGCTTTCGAGATAGCTACATATGATATATCTGATCTTATCAGCTGATTTTGTAGGGTATTCGTGCTCTAGTTTATGAATGTGCCCTGTTTGATATCCTTAGTTCTCCAGAACTTAAAATAGACACACACAATATTGAAATGAACGACATCATCCAACTACTACACTTTATTTGAATTCGATTTCAAGTAATTTGAATAAAATTTCTATATGAGTTGGACTATCATATTGCCATCGAATGGCAAAAAGGACTTGTGGATTCAAATAAAAAAAAAAAATTAAATGCCTGGGACTACTTGTAAAAGCGTATGTACGAGTATATCTCGATTATCGATGTGAGTGTGTGTGTGTGTGTGTGTAATATTACAATTTCATGTTAAATTTCATTTATTACACAGAACAACTGAATATGCAACAGAATTGCTCGCTCGCAATAGTGTTGATACGCCCTATAACGTTGCCATTGATGATGATAATGATGATAGAAATTTTATTTTTTCAAATTCTGTAAATAAAATAAAATTTTAAAGCAAAAATAAAATAAAAAACAATACAAAAAGGAAAATAGAAAATAAAGAGTCGAGAATAAAGTATAAAAACTATTAGTTTTACTGTCATCCATACAAATTTAATCTATAAAGGAATGAACAATAACTTGTATTATGTTTGATTGTCTTATTTTACTGTGTGCGGGCTGTGTGGGTTTGAGGTTTGACAGTTACGAATGACAAAAATTATAAATCATTCCAAGAACTGACAGATTTTACAGGATTTAACAAAACATGAAATACAATATTCGAAGACGTTAAAGACGAAATGAGAGGGATAAGAAGGATTGTAGTAAAACAACTGGACAACATGAGCAGTTTGCTTTAAAGGCTTTAGTAATCCTATTTATGGTAAAATTTTAAATATTTTGTTTTTAAAGAATTATTTAAATAAAATTTTTTAAATTATTATTTTTAAAATTAAAAGACAAATTTCTTCGACAGACGGGATAATTAAAGTATTATTAAAGTGTACATATGTACCAGTGGTCAGTAATGAGTATTCAAAACGATAAATAGATTCGAGTAATACTTATAATTTCTGATACTCATACTCATTCATAATTGGTCATTAGAACCCATCAGTCAGGATTATTGACCTAGTTTCTCACACCACTTATGTTGTGTGTGTTAATTTTATACATGAGTAGCCGGACCAACAATTTAAAGTCGACTCCGAACCACATATTTAATGACAAACTTTTCATGGCAATTTTATTTACTCTCAGAGTTTTAGCCAGAAATATGCTGAGAGGAAATCGCCGAAAAAATACTTTTTGTATTTTGTTTTGATGTCTGGCCTGGGACTCGAACCCTGGTTTTTACGTCTAATAAGCCCACAGACTACCTACTAGATCACTGCAACTTCAAATACATACTCATTCATACTTTGTTTTAATATCATATTCATAGTACTCATATTCAAAGTTTGAAGTACTCATCATACTCATACTTAACAATACGCACGATGTTGTTTTTTTTCGACTCTCCTTGACTCAACGTATACACGAAGCACAAAATAAGTAGGATTCGATTACGAACACCACAATACTCGCTAGAAGGTTGTATGTTGGCTCATACTTGCGGTATTTGTCTTTTCTAGTCTCTTCTTTTATAAATGCAACAACAACTAAGACTGTAAATATTAATGAATGATTCGAATCACTCATATCATTCGTAAGCATTAAAAGAATTTTTCTATGATTAAGCGAAATTTTGAATGAGTGGTCATATCAAGTCGCCGTGGTCTAGTGGGTAGTGTGTTGGCTTATTAGACAAAAGGCCCGGGTTCGGATCCCAGGTCAGACATCAAAACGAAAAAATATTTCTTCGGCGACTTCCTCTCAGTAGATTTCTGGCAAACACTCGAAGAGTAAAAATTGCCATGAAAAGCTTCTCAAAAATCTGTCGTTCGGAGTCGACTTTAAACTGTAGGTCCCGCCACTCATGTATAAAATTAACGCACACAACATAAGTGGTGTGAGAAGCTAGGTCGTAATCCTGACTGAAGGGTTGTAATGGCCAATTATATTGTGGTCATATGAATCAAACATATTTCGAATGTTATGAGTTTGATGTCAACGTTGTATTCATACTCATTGCAACTTGTACTTATAAATGAATGTAGCTGTAGCGAGTACGAATGAATCAGAGTAGTTGAATTTCAATACTATGTTTTACATATCGACAACTCCAATCTATGAAGTTCTAAGTGTACTTAGAACGTTTTTAATGTTCTACGTTCTCTAACTTAAATACTGTAAAAATTTGGTTAAGATGCGCCGATACGTTCCGAAGTTACAGGGAAAAATCCACTTAGAATATACGCATAAGCGTATGGCGCGTGAAAACTTTGAAAGCTTATAACCCAAAATACACACGAATTAGAATGTTATAGAACGGAGACGTCGATATACTATCCACTGACGTAGCTGTATAATTCGGTAATGAGACAACGAATGGACTCGCTAGTTAAGGTTCTGTTTTGAAGACGATTAGATAGTTGGTTCTGGTCCCTCAATCTGCCACTTCTACGGCCTCATCATTGGAAGGAAGGTCAGGGAGCATGAGTAGAGGCATTGGAGAGATGGATAGAGATGTTATGTGTTAAGAGGAATCTTTGGCTTGCATATATGTACAGTGCTAGAATAGGTATGCTGCTACACTTAGATAAGGCCAGTTTGAGGTTGGTTGTTGGTTTCATTACAGGATACTGGGGGATTAGATCGAGGTCCAAGCGCGTTACCGCAGGGTATGTTGCATTGACAAAGACTTGGAAACTACTGAACATCTCCTCTAAAACTAGGTAGTAGGCAGTAGGTTGAGTTTGACAATCCTGAGCAGGGGCTTCTTCGAAGTTTTGGACTCTCTGTCGAAAGCCGACATTAGGGCTCTCCATAGATTCATAAACTAGTTGCGCTATATGAGCACTGTGAGGACCTTAAGGTTATAGTCGCGTTTTCTTGTGGTCCATCTTTATTTCTCCATATTTTATATTCCCCCTTTCCTAACTTTTCGTCTTCTTCAACTTCCCTTTAATTTCCTTCACTATTCTCTCTATCTCTCTCTCTTGTAGGACGTATTTACAATGGGTCAGTTTGACCTCCGGGTAATGTATTTGTCTAAATGACAATGAGACTACATTAGCCACTGCTAAGCTAGCAAAGGTGAGATGCTAAGCCGCTAATAGTCCCATGGACACCAGTTGCAAAATGTTAAAATCGGACTAGATGTGACCAAAATAACTAAAAGGGCGGTATTTGTAGGCGTGGCAAAATTAAACAAAATCTATTTTTGGAATTGTTTAATCCTTAATGTTAAAGGGTGACTGGCACAGATTTTTTTTCTTCGAATAACTCTAATATATCCTATAGATATTAGTAAAATGGAGGTCATAAATTTTACCTGTGCTATAATGAGGTAGATTTGGTTATTCTATGACCACAGAAAGTTATCCCCTTTGACCAGAATTCATGGATTCAAACTAAGGCGGCTAATGTTTACAATTCCGTGTATTGGGAGCAGGTTAAACCTTCTTGTGTATGAAGATGAAGAAATTTGTCATCCACTACCTCCGACACTATTAAGCGTTATCAGAGAAAGGTTTTTCTATGGAAACCCTTTGGGTAGTTGACCGATTTGGCTTCTTTATATCGGGGGTGCGAAATATCATCCACTGCCTGCGTCATTATTAAGTCTTGTTAGAGAAACGTTCTTATTACAAAAAGTTATCCGCTTTGACCAAAATTCATGGATTCAAAATAAGACGATTAATGCTTACAATTTCATCATTTGTCATCCACTACCTCCGACACTATTAAGCGTTGCCAGAGAAAGGTTTTTATATGGAAACCCTTTATGTAATTGACCGAGTTGGCTTCTTTTGACAGCAAAATGATGGGGAAGTGACTAAGTCCAATACGAAATCTTGCTATTAGATTTTTAAAAGCACTTGATAGGCGATGGATACCATAGAAATTCTTATGAACGTTATTGAGGGTATACAGTGGGTGGCAAAACAATGTAAACTTTTTCAAAAATGTATGTATGTGTTCTAATTAGGTAAAATTGCAAATTGGAAAGAAAAAAATGGAAATTGCAGGTTATTAGTATGCATAAAACTATAAAAAAAAATTATATTGAGTGTTGAAACCTTCTCCAAAATGATGAGTATTTACAGTTCTTGACTCAAAAATGCTCCAATAATTTTTGAAAGTTCTGATTTGTTAAGTCCATATTTATCACATATTGGTTCCTTTTTGTTGAAATTCAGCATTGAAATCGTTTTTTATTAAGAAATAGCACAAATATTTTGCGAATATCTTAAGAATATTTTTAATTTTTAGTGGAATTTTGAAAAAGTTTCCATTATTTTGTCAGCCACTGTATAACTTGATCGAGTAGGTGTCACGAGATTCTAGGGTTCTCATTTTCTTCATATGGTTTGAATATAAATCTTATTTGGAAGATAATTCTTAAAGAATGACCTCTTTGTAGAAGAATATATCATTAAATGGGTAGCGTTTAAATTGAATACATATTCACCAATGCAGAGGCTTAGTTTTCTGTATATCCCTGTTTTGACCTCAATTGTAAACTTAAAATATGTTTTTTCCCCTCTCAAATCTAATTCATTTCTTACTTTCCTTAAATTTAATTTGTGTAATTGTATCATGGTATAAGAAATATAGAAGGTAGTTTCATTCTCTCTTTATTTTTTAAAATAAGGTTTTTTGAAGCTTCATTTTCTCACAAACTATGTATGTAGCGTTCCCATATTTATAATTTTGTTGTATATTCCCAATAAATTATTTATGAAAAATGTGTAATTTAGAATTTAAATGTTCCAAATTTTTAAAAAATCGGCATTAGGCTTATGTACACCTCCCTCGGACAATAAATTTTTATATGTATAATTACCTTTGATATCAATTTAAGCAGAAATACTTTAATATACAATTTTTTCAAAATATTTTTCAATTGAATTGAATTTATTATTTTCATAGAAAATGTGGAAAATTTGAAATGTATATGGTAGCATTATTTTTACGAAAACGTCATAATCCTTAAGCATGTCAGATGGTGAATTTCAAAAAATAAAGAGAGAATGAAACTACCTTCTATATTTCTTATACCATGAATTGTATGAGGAGCCAAGACAGAATAGCTTTTTTTTTTTTTGAAAATAATTTATGACTTAATATTGCCAGGCATTAACAATAATTTCTGTCCTAAACATATTTTTTTTTTTTATTATTTTTTAAACTCGCTAAATTTGTTTTCCCCCCATTGGCATCACAATTGGCATATTAATGACAGAGGAAGGATATAAAACAAAAAGCGAACACAACACAGAGCAAGGAATGTAAAAGAAATGTTTTACTGCCTAACGATACTTTAGTTGAGAGCGGAGAGAAATATTTCAAAATTCCTTCATTCCACATGTACATACATTGTGAAAGTATTTTACATGTGTTCGCAATGCTACTGCCAACACACTACCACTATTGCCACCACCATCAAGTGAAAGCGGTAATATGTAGTTGAGTTACACATACCACTACTGGGCAAATAAGAATATTGTACGGAACAATCCATTCTCATTTCGTTTTTTGAAACTGATTTGAAAATATACTCATGCATACACACATACATCCAGCGAACATGTTGGTATGAAAGTCATGTTAGAAGTTGGCAGAGCAAATTATACTCAACCTAACCCCAAACTCTGTGCAAAAATTAGGCCAAACAAAGCTCATAAACAATAAATATTTACATTTTATATGGCAATACTATGTTGATTCCATTTTCTCTTCTTTTTTTGGTTTTTTTCTCTACTTTTTGTGGCGGAAGAAATTATACCAGCCCGTATGGTACAACAGAGTAGAATTAAATATTGTGTAGGCGATTTATACTGAAATTAAATTCTAAGACTGGAATGCCATTTATTTCCTGTGTGAAGCAATGTTTTATTAAACATAGTGTGGCATATTTTTCATTTCCTTCCTTCTTTTTTTTTTTTTTTGACATAAAACAGATGAATAAAGAGATATTTTTTGTGTGTACAATTAAAGCCTGTAGCCGCAGGCATGTCAGTATAAATCATGTCAAAAATATTTTTCTGCTCATTATCATTACCGGAGGCGGGGGTTTTCTTATTTGTTTAGAAGCATCAGCTTTAAATAACAACAATATGGCTTCCCCATCTTAATAAATCTTCCAATATAAAATCTTAGTTTTGTAAAGTTTAACAACCTACGAAAGCTTAACTCCTTAATTGTTCATTACAAACCTTTAGTCAGGATTATGACGTAGTTTCTCCATATCAAACATGTTGTGCGTGTTAATTTTTTCATTCATAAGTGGCAATATTTTCAGTTTAAAGTCGAATTTGAAAAACAATTTTTTTTAAGAACGTTTTCATGTTCATTCATTCATAATAGGTCATTACAACCCTTCAGTCAGGATTGCGACCTAGCTTCTTACACCACTTATGTTGTGTGCGTTACTTTTATACGTCAGGGCAGGAGCTACAGTTAAAAGTTGACTCCTAACGAGAGATCTTTGAGAAGCTGTTTATGGCATTTGTATTTACTCCCACAGTTTTTGCCAGAAATCTGCTGTGAGGTAGTCGCCGAAGAAATATTTTTTCATATTTCGTTTTGATGCCTGATCTGGGATACGAACCCGGGCTTTAAGTCTAATAAGCCAACATACTACCTACTAGACTACGGTGAATACTAATTGTTAATTATAATTGTTAGTTCTCATTTATTCCCTTAGTTGTTACCAGTCAGTTAGGTGTGAGGAAGGCTTTGCAGAAATATTTCACTTTATTTGAAATGTCTAACCTGGAGTTTGAACCGCTTTCTTATGTCTAATCAGATAACACTCATGACTAGAAGTCATCGTAGACTAGTAGCAGTTGTATGTTGGCTTAGTTCAAATCCCAGGTCAGACATCAAAACAAAAATATGAAAATATTTCCGCGGCGACTTCCTCTCACCAGATTTCTGGTAAAAACTCTGAGCGTCAAATAAATTGCCATGAAAAGCTTCTCAAAAACCTGTCATTTAGAGTCAAGTTTAAACATTAGGTCCTTCCACTCATATATAGAATTAACGCACTCGACATAAGTGGTGTGAGAAGCTAGGTCGCAATACTGACTAAAGGGTTGCAATGACTAATTTGTCTACCTACTAGACTCCAATAGATACCAGAACATAGAGACATTTTGAATAACTGTAGAGCTGATAAACTGGCCAGAAGGGGCACGATCATCGAACTCTCTGACCAATTCCTGACACAGCGGATCCTTTTGGCTACCTACAAGCTTATCATTCACAATGCAATCGTGGACCTTGCAATAGTAAATAGGCGGCTTCGAATACCGACAGAGCAGCTTAGAAAATCTGGCCAATGATGGATAGAAAGTGGGCAGCAGATCCGCTTAAACTCTTGAGAACTCCAGATAGCCTCAGCATAGTTGTCGGGGTCATTAAGGGGCGGCATTGCATTATAGGAAAGCATGCGAAGTGTATTGGTCTTGGACATTTAGTAAATTACTTCTTTAGAAACTGTGGAGAAGAGGAGGAGGAGGATGAGACTGTTCTTCGCTAACTGTGTACATACCCGAAATTTGATTGGAAGAGAAAGAGGAGCGTATTATATGAAGTATCTGAATGAACTGTCATGCATTGATATTGGCAGTCTGTGTCGTTTCATCGTGGTTCCAAGTGATTCCTGGACTAGGGAAAAATGTGAAACTACATATGATATCATATTGGCCCGTTTATGTGGCCTAAGTGTGTCTCATTATTGAGTCTATTCAGGGAACTTGGATGAAGTTATATAAACAGCAAGTTACCCGCAATTTTAACTAAGACACCATAGCTCTGTCAAACGTTTAAAACTACTAGGTACTGCCAGCATTGCACTTCCTAACTGAGATTCCTAACGCATGTCGTATCATCGTTATTCCTCTCAACGTCTAGCTCATAAGCTCAATTTTGTTTTGAGCCGGAAGGTACGTGCAATATTGTTAGACTTTGTTAGACGTATTTAGATAAGACAGGAACCGGTAGTCTTCTATTCTTAAATCGTATTCATGGCACACTTGCGATTCTTTCGATTCACTTTACTATTGGGGGGTATGCCAGCAAATTTGACGTTCCCTTGAAAGCCTTCTGTATGAGTTGTGGCGGTGAGTAGGAGGAAGGCTCCTGGCCTTTGCAAAAGCCATTTTAAATCGTAAAAAATTTTGAACATTAAAGACATAAATCCTTAGAAATTTTTATTTCCCATACACAATCTACTCGTACATGTTTAGCATATTTAAGCCGTTGGTTTATGAGTTCTACCGGAAATGTAAAATTTGTTCCATTTCTCCTCTTTCTCTTCTCTTCGGTGTATGCCATACACTTGCAATTTTTTGGTATACATTCCTACACTTTATGTACAAAAGTTTTCTTTCTACCACATTTTATTTTTTATTTTTGCGCTTATGACAGCGAATAGCAAAATTATAGCCGACTAATGATTTATTTGACACAAAGAAAAGAGAAAAAAGGAAGAAAAAAATGGAAAGAAGGGAAAATAAAAGAGAAAATAGTTTAAAGAAATATGTTGCCAAAGTTGGTAATTTACAGCACAAACGAAAGTTTTGAACAAATCAACTGATTAATCAAAATGAGTCGAAAGTTATGTTTTAGAATTGAATGGCAACATTCGAAATCATATAACGTGGGTGGTAATTGCAGAAATCATTAGAGAAACTAATCGATATCGAGAGGGAGAAGTTTAATGATGATTAATTGAATTCATAAAAGAAATCAAATTTATTCAATATTTTGTTTTAAATAGCAAACGAAAGAAAAAGAATGTGAGGTTAAGTATAAGCCGGTTCAAGACCACACTAACAAAATTTACGAGATTAAGAAAAGCTTCCTGATTGACAAAAATACTCGACTCATGAGTGAAAAAATATTACGAAATTTATATGGCAGGCTTATTAAAAGAGCTTTGCAAAAACCCTACGAACAAAACTCAGGGGGATGACACCTATTCATGCAGTGCATTATATTGGAATTAAGAGAAAATATATTATTGGCGGGAGGAAAAAGGGAGCAGTGTTTGTGGACCCTGAATTTGAATCTCTTTATATCCTACATAATCCTTTATAGTCCGACTTTATAGTCCCAAACGAATTTGCTCTCTGAGAATGACAAATGTTATGTAGGAACACATGATTCTCCGGGATAGGTCCCCTTATTTTGTTCAAACAAAATCCGTTGTATTAGCAGTAAAACAGTAAAATACAAGTGGGTTACTCTGCCGTAATTAATTAGCACCTTCGCTCTGTCGCGGTTGAGAAGCTTTAAAATAGAGTTCGTGACATAGACCCAAACACAAGAGTTGTATTCCATTCGCGATCAGATAAAAGTGGTGTAAATAGTAAGAAGATCTTGCATGTTCTTAAGAAACCAAGGCAATTGATGCTTGTTATGACTCATGAAAAATGTGCTCGTTCCAGGGAACATCTGATTTTTCGCACTGAATTGTCATGCTCCGAACAGTTGCATCTGACTCCGTAATATTTACACCATCCATGGATATCGTTTCGTGTATAACTAATCTAAAAGAATCACAGTTGAAGTTAGACCATTTACAAGGACTAGCGTGTGCTCTTATGACGGGGAAATAAGAACCTCGACTACAGCAGGGGTTAAGGCTCTGTTGGATTAAAGTTCATTGCACATGATCGTGGTGACCATAGCTTTCGACACTATGATTAGGATAGTAGTAGTAATAGTAGTAGCAGTAGTAATAAGAGTAGTAGTAGCAGTAGCAGTAGAAGTAGTAGTAGCAGTAGTAGTAGCAGTAGTAGTGGGAGTATAAGTAACAGCAGGAGTAGTAGTAGCAGCAGTAGTAGTTTAGTAGTAGTGGGAGTATAAGTAGCAGCAGGAGTAGTATAGTAGCAGCAGTCGTAGTTTAGTAGTAGCGGTAGTAGCAGTAGTAGTAGCAGTAGTAGTAGGAGTAGTAGTAGCAGTAGAAGTAGTAGTAGCAGTAGTAGTGGTAGTAGTAGTAGTAGTAGTGGTAATAGTGGGATAGTAGTAGTAGTAGCAGTAGTAATGGTAGTAGGAGTAGTGCAGTAGTAGTAGCAGTAGAAATAGGAGTAGTAGTATTAGTAATAGCAGTAGTAGTATTGTAGTAGTAGTAGTAGTAGCAGTAGTAGTATTGTAGTAGTAGTAGCAGTAGTAGTAGGAGTATTAGTAGCAGCAGGAGTAGTAACAGTAATAGTAGCAGTAGTAGTGTAGTAGTAGCAGTAGTATTAGCAGTAGTAGTAGTAGTAGTAGGAGTAGTAGCAGTAGTAGTGGTAGTAGTGCAGTAGTAGTAGTAATAAGAGTAGTAGTAGTAGAAGTAGTAGTAGCAATAGTAGTGGTAGTAGTAGCAGTGCAGTAGTAGTAGAACTAATAGTAGAAGTAGTAGTAGCAGTAGTAGTAGTAATAGTGTAATAGTAGTAGTAGTGCAGTAGTAGTAGAACTAATAGTAGAAGTAGTAGTAGCAGTAGTAGTAGTAATAGTGCAATAGTAGTAGTAGTGCAGTAGTAGTAGAACTAATAGTAGAAGTAGTAGTAGTAATAGTGCAATAGTAGTAGTAGTGCAGTAGTAGTAGAACTAATAGTAGAAGTGTAGTAGCAGTAGTAGTAGTAATAGTGCAATAGTAGTAGTAGTAATAGGAGTAATAGTAGTATTAGAAGTAGTAACAGTACTGATAAAATAGTACATTAAGTATTGTCATGTGAACAAACCTAAGACTAGGTAATGGAAGATAATGGAAGTCTGTCAAAAACTCTGGCAGTAAATAAAATTGTATAGAAAAGTTTCTCAAAAATCTGGCGTTTGGAGTTGACTTTAATCGACTGTAGATCCAGCTATTCATATGTAAATTTAACACATACAACGTAAGGAGTGTGAGAGGCTTGATCGTAATCCTGAGTGTAGGGTTATAGTGAGTAACTATTGAGGTATGTATGAATGTACTATACTAGGGTATACGATTGAATAGCATTTTTATAAAAATTTTACTTTATGACCAACAACCATATTTTAACTTCCTTAATTCATAAAAAAAAAATTCCAATTTATTTTTGTCGTTTGTTTTCATTTCATTTAAATACTAACCTTGTGTGTGATTATTTTTGTGTAGCAAACATGTTTTATTCATGAATTCCTATTTATGACTCGACTATCTCCCCATTCATAATACGAATACATACCATTTTAGTAGCAAAACGTTTCTGCATTTGCCAAAAAGAAAGACACAAAGAAATTGCTTAAAACGTATAATAATTTTAAAAATAAAGTCTCATGAATACTGAGCCAAGAAAAAAAAAAGAAAAAAGGCTGTCCAAAAATCCATCTACACAGTGTGCCAAATATTGTGTGGACAACAAATTTCTGTGTTGCTTTTCTTCAATTAAAATTTTGTATAAAATATTTATTTACAATAAAAAACTTTTTAAATAAAAAACAAAAAAAAAAACGAAAAATAAAAAGAGGTATTTATTAGAAGTTACTTTGTTTTTTCACTTCTAGTTCAGTAACAGTAACACTGAACACAATGAAAATTAAATTTTAAGTGTGAACACTGCAGGTGACATTTCTAACGCAATAACGAGTAATAAAAATTTTATCTGGGTGTTCGCTGCAATATTGTAAAATGTATTTTATGTTTATGTAGGAAGTACAGGTCCCACCCAATGAAGTTTATCATTAACCAAGAATTTTTTTAGTTCGATTATTAATTATTAATACCTACTGTTTGACCTAGTTTTAGTGGTTAACAAAAGTTTTCTATTTCAAGGAAGTTTGTTGATTATTCTCATCACTTTATTAAAAATGTATAGAATTCAAAAAAAAGGACAAAATATTTGCAACCTAGGGATTTCGAAAGAGTATTTTTCCAACACTGGGCATCATCACGCTTCGGTATACCAATGACGTTTAACAGAGTGCTATACGAACGGGTACTATTCTGAATGATGTACCACCAGACGAAATTCAATTTATTGGCTTTTGAAAACTAAAAGTCAATTGAATCACTCTCAATAATAATACAACACAAGATGTTTAATAATTCAGCTATTTAGAGTATACAATCACGTGGAACAGCAGCACAATTGAAAGCGTTGAAGCACATTACAATAAAGCCCGTCAAGCCCATGTAACAACTAAAAAAGTGTGAGTATCTATAGACTTTTAACCTCAATGGAGTCAGGGGTGGATACATATTGGCCACACACGGCCCATTGTGACGCGACAGTTTCCTTTTATCCCTTAGTCCAGGAACCACTCGGATCTTCCGATGAAACGACTCAGACTGCCAATGCATGACAGTTCATCCAGATCCCCCTTGTAGTATTCACCCAGAAGCCTCTTTCTCGTCTGACCAAGCACAATCACGTAGAGAACAGCACCATTGAAGCACAGAACAAAAAAGCTCGTCAAGCCCATGTAACAACTAAAAAAAGTGTGGGTATCTAGAGACTTTTAACCTCAAGCGTACGTAAGTAGGTGTCTGTCTTGTCGATGGAGTCATGAGCGGCTATATTTAGGCTGCACACACAGCCCATTGTGATGCCACAGTTTCATTTTTTCCCTTAGTCCAGGAACCACTCGTAGTTTCTGATAAAGCTACTCAAACTGTCAATACCTATTTAGTCCACACACAGCCCATTGTGACGCGACATTTTCATTTTTTTCCCTTAGTCCAGAAACTACTCGGATCTTCCGATGAAACTACTCAGGCTGCCAAAAACCATGCACGACAGTTCATCCAGATCCTCCATGTTGTAGGCACCCAGATGCCTCTTTCTCGTCTGACCAACCTCCGTTCATGTGTATGGTAGGTCAAGAAAAGTCTCATCCTCCTCCTCATCTCCATAGCTTCTGCAGAAATCATTTGCAAGGTGTCCAGGACCAATACGCCTCACATGAGTTCCTATAATGCTTCGTAATAACCGCAATAACAGTGCTGAGTCTATTTCTTTGGAGTTTAAGTAGAGCCGCGCACCTCTTACCCAGACTTGACCAGTTTTTTCGCGCCGTTCTGCAAGTTGCACGATTGCATTATCAATTAAAAGCTTCCAGACACCAAAAGGCATCCCCAATGTAGAAAATTTATTAGAGAGCCCTATGGTCCTGTCCCTTCTGGCCAGTTCATCCGCTCTGCAGTTACCAGGTCAGACCTCGAAACGAAAATATGAAAATATTTCTTCGGCGACTTCCTCTCAGCAGATTTCTGGCAAAAAGTCTGAGAGTAAATAAAATTTCCATGGAAAAGCTTCTCAAAAAATCTGTCGTTCGGAGTCCACTTTAAACTGTAGGTTCCACCACTCTTATATAAAAGTATCGCACACAAGACGGGTGGTGTGAGAAGCAAGTACATTGTACAATGGGCCAGTTGGACCTCCGGGTATGTCCTCTAACCTACCGGGAATATCCTTAGGTCCCGGTACCCATGTGATACAAACATCATCTAGATTCGCCATCTCTTTGAGACATTTGCGATAGTCGTATGCCGTCGTGGAGTTCCTTACATTAGAATCCAATGCTCTGATAGCCGCTTGGCTGTCATCGGAAAGTATGGTGATTTTCTGCCTGTGAACATTTTTATCCAAAATAAACTTCACATTCAACGGCTCCTACCAGTCTGGAGCCATAGGCGTAAATCATCACGAATCCAGTGCTGTCAATCAGTCAGAATGACATGTGGCATGCTATTTACTTTCAGATGCGAGATTTTGATATAAGAATTGCCAGGCTTTAAGCACTATACTGTAAGGTGTTATTAAAACGATAAATAAAATCTCCAAAAACAAAACAATGGACTTGTTTACATGATCGACGAATAAACAAAAATATAGCAACAATATTAGTATAAAAAGGAGATAAAGAAGTAAACAAGCAACCATTACAAGCAACTTGTTTACATTTATAGAGATTTTGCGAAGGCAAACACATTTTTCTTCATATGCATTCATCAGACTGCTTACCCTGCGATATGAAAGGCAAGACAAAGCATGCAACATACATACATAATTGGCCATTACAACCCTTCAGTCGGGATTACGACCTAGTTTCTCACACCACTTATGTTGTGTGCGTTAATTTTATACATGAGCGGCGGGACCTACAGTTTAAAGTCGGCTCCGAACGACAGATTTTTAAGGAGCTTTTCATGGCAATTTTTACCCTCAGAGTCTTTGCCAGAAATCTGTTGAGAGGAAGTCGCCGAAGAAATATTTTTTCGTTTTGATGTCTGACCTGGGATTCGAACACGGGCCTTTTGTCTAATAAGCCAACACACTACCCACTAGACCACGGCGACTTCTAAAAAAAGCATGCAACAGCGATTCAAAAAAAAATCAGTCAGTCTTGTGTGAAGATAGGTTGCATGTAAAGAGAATAATTGTGGTTTGAAGATGTCTGTTATAAAGATCTAACGAAAAATTCGCTTAGTGCGTATGAGGAAGAGTGTGAAAGAGGAATAACAATTAAAGTAAATTGTTATTGTTTAAGTCAAATCGTGAAAGGTGGCACACGGAATTGTGCGAACAATAAAGAATTGTTTGGAATCTAAACATAAATTTATTTTCATTTTATTTGGAATCCACGAATTCATATTTTTAATGTTTTTAAATGAAAAAAAAAAACGTATTCTAAGTATGCGTTTTACATGGTCCATTATTAAAGCTTTAAAACTGTAAACAACATGACCGGGTAGTAGCAAAAGTAGGGTATTTTATTTGCCTTGATTGTTGGTCCATTTTTTCAAAACTTTTCTAATATTTTCCTTATGGCTTTAAAACTCTAGAATGAATGTTTCACCTACACAGTTGCAGGGACATTGTCTCTCTAAATAAATGGACACAGAAATAGGGAAACAAGAAAAAAAAGCATTTAAAAAAGCTTTTATTATGCCGTTATTTTTACCGTTACCTACCAAGTGTTAATGTGTTGGTTGGTGTGTTCTGTACAATATTGTTTCCGTAATAAGTACGTGTGTTGCTGCAACTGCTGCATGCCAACCATATTTGTAGACCTTGCATGCATACTCGTACATATGCTTGCATGTAGCCACATAAAGCCGTTATTTGTTGTAAGGCTCAGTGTAGGAAATTAATTGTGTGTGGAAATGACAGTTCTTTTCTTGTTACCTGCTCTTGTTACCAGTTCTGTAAATATTTATCAGGTTTTTTTCTATGTGTGTATGTGACCACCCCTCTCCCCCTTTTTCGGTTATAAAATTTTATAATAATCGTCCACATAAAAAATGAGGGGAAAAAATAGAAACTTTTGTCTCATATGGTGTTGGCTTTTATAAAGCAAAGGAGACACAACTAATTTAATTTAAAGTTTTCTTCTTTCCTCTCTCTCACTCTCTCTCTCTCTCTCTCCTTCTCTTTACTTTGGTTTTTATTACAACCCGACCATAAACCGTATTATTTGAGTGAATGCATACGTATGTAGGTGCTTTGTTTATGTATACATACGTGGATTTACTTGGAAATACTACGATTTAATAGCAGGGAGCATTACCTTTTTTCCGGGTAATAAAAATTATTTGCTATGTTCTCAAGCTGTTGTAGGAAGTTTTTGTAAAACTTTCTCCTTAAATTAAATGTTTTTTTTCAATTGTTTTAAAAGTAAAAACACAAGTAGCTTAGTAGTGTAGAGTACTAATAATGATATTAAAAAAGTTAAAGCCAATGAAACATGGCTTGAGACGTAGAAAGTTTTCTTATATTGTGTGCTAATTGGGAAGTAGAACAAAGTAATTAAATTGTAACAAACGCATACAATAAGTGTGTTAATTTAACTTAAAGTTTTCAATTGTAAACAACAGCATATGTATATAACGGGTGATTATTTTAGCTATTATCTTTCTGGCAACACTGGTTTAAACAGCTCAAGCACGTTTCGTGTTTCGTTTCACTGGCAAAGATCTTCAGTTTGTTTTATAATTTAACCATGAATCGTCTTACAAACGAACAACGCTTGCAAATCATTGAATTTTTTTATCAAAATGCGTGTTCTGTTAAGAAAGTTCATCGCGCGATTTTTTAGCTATTATCTTTCTGGCAACACTGGTTTAAACAGCTGACGCACATTTCGTGTTTTGTTTTACTGTCAAACATCTTGAGTTTGGTCTATAATTTAACCATGAATTGTCTTACAAACGAACAACGCTTGCAAATTATAGAATTTTATTATCAAAATGCGTGCCCTGTTATGAAAGTTCATCGCGAGCTTCTTCCATTTTATGGTCAGTTTAATCGACCCACTGAAGCGGTTATTCAGGAAATTGTGACTAAATTTCGCACCAAATTTACATTGCTGAACATTAAACCACCAACACGCTTACGTAGAGTGCGAAATGAAGAAAATATCGCAGCTGTATCAGCCAGCTGCTTATCAGCCAGCTGCTTACCAGCCACCAATTATCGATTCATCGCCGTTCGCAGCAATTGGACCTCTGTTACTCAACAATGTGCAAAATTTTGCAGAAGGATTTAGATGTGAAGCCTTTCAAAATACAGCTGGTGTAAGAATTAAAGCCGAACGACCTACCGAAACGCAGCATTTTTGGTAAATGGGCTCTTGGAAAGTTGGTCGAAAGTTGGTCCACTTCTTTATCGAAAAATTGTGTTCAGCGACGAAGTTCAATTTTGGCTCAATGTATACGTAAATAAGTAAAATTGTCGATTTTGGAGTGAAGATCAGCCAGAAGCATTGCAAAAACTACCGATGCATCCAGAAAAAGTCATAGTTTAGTGCGGTTTATGGACTGGTGTCATCATTGGACCGTACTTCTTCAAAGATGCTGCGAATCGTAATGTAACTGTGAATGGTGAGGGCTGCCGTGATATGATATCCAAATTTTTTTTTGCCCAAAATGCAAGTGCTTGACTTGCATGACATGTGGTTTCAACAAGACAGTGCCACATGCCACACAACACGCTTAACAATGGACTTATTGAGAGGCGAGTTTGGCGAACATTTTATTTCACGTTCGAAACCGGTCAATTGGCCGCATAGATCGTGCGATTTAACGCCTTTAGACTATTTTTTGTGGGGCTATGTTAAAGCTCATGTCTATACAAGCAAGCTCGCTTCATTGAAGTATTTGTTCGTGAGATACCGGTCGAAATGTTGGAAAGAATATGCCAAAATTGGACTAAACGGATGGACCATTTGAGGCGCAGTCGTGGTTATCATCTTCAAACATTAAATTATATGGACCCGTACTATCGATTCATAAAGATTTCATGCATTTTTATGAATTTTATATGTTTTTTTTCCTATAGTTCTTAAAAAATCACTCTTTACATACATATGTACACAATTGGTCATTATAACCCTTCAGACAATATTACAATCTAGCCTCTCACTCCACTTAATGTTGTGTGTGTTAATTTTTCTACATGAGTGGCGGGACCTACAGTTTAAACTCGATTATAAACGACAGATTTGAATGAAAATTTTCTTCGTAATTTTATTTACTGCCGAGAATAAGTCGCCGATGAGATATATTTTTTTGTTTCGTTCCGTTGAAGATGTCTGACCTGGGGGTTTGAACTGTGGCCCACTCCTACTAGACTACGGTGACTTGAAATAACTACATTAGCATTAATTCCATTAAATGGAATTCTAAATTTAAAAATCTAATAATCTTAGTAGGTAGTATGTTGGCTTGTTAGACGGAAGGCCCGAGTTCAAATCCCAGATCAGATATCAAAATGAAAATATGAAAATATTTCTTCGGCGACTTCCTCTTAGCAGATTTCTGACAAAAATTCCGAGGCAGAAATAAAATTGCCATGATAAGCTCCTCAAAAATCTATCGTACGGAGTGGAATTTAAACTGTAGGTCCTGTCACTCGTGCATAAAATTAACACAATATTAGTGGTGTGAGAAGCTAGGCCGTAATCCTGACTGAAGGGTTGGAATGTCCAATTATGTAGTCTAACTTAAATTTGTCGTTCAATTTTTCAATTTCACTTTACTTAACTGGTCATTTAGTTAGGTTTACAACCTAGCTTCTGACGTCATCCATCTTTTGTATGTTGTATATACGCATTTTCGCTTCGCTAAGTGGGCCTGCAATCGACTTACAGATTATGCTGACTTTACATACATACATAATTGGTCATTACAACCCTTCAGTCAGGATTATTGACGTAGCTTCTCACACCACTTATGATGTGTGCGTTAATTTTATACATGAGTGGCGGGACCCACAGTTTAAAGTCGACTCCGAACGACAGATTTTTGAGAAGCTTTTCATGGCAATTTATACTCTCAGAGTCTTTGCCAGAAATCTGCTGAGAGGAAGTCGCCGAAGAAATATTTTTTCGTTTTGATGTCTGACCTGGATTCGAACCCGGGCCTTTTGTCTAATAAGCCAACACACTACCCACTAGACCACGGCGACTACAATGCTGACTTTGGCAAAACAAAAATCATCGTTTCAAATGAAGCTCATTTTGATCTTGGCGGGTATGTAAACAAGCAAAATTGTCGCATTTGGGGCACAGAAAACCAGCACGCATACAGTGAAAAGCCGACGCAGCCAAAACGAGACACTGTTTGGTGCGGATTTTGGTCCAGATGCTTAATTGGGCCATTTTTCTTCGAAGGAGAAGCAAGGAGTGGCTGTTACAGTCAATGGCGATCGTTAACGGGGCATATTGAACGAATTTTTGTTTACAAAAATTGAAGAGGAGGATACTGGCAACATTTTGTTTCAAGAGGACGGCGCTAAGTGCCACGCAGCCGAAGCTACACTCGATATTTTGTGCCCTGTTTTTGAAGATCGCATTATCAGCCTCAGAGGTGATGTCGTTTGGCCACCTTCGAGCTGAAATTTGATACCGTTGGACTATTATTTGTGGGGTGCCATCAAAGTTAAGTGTTACACCGATAAGCCAAAGACAATTGATGCTTTAAAGGACAATATTCATGAAGCCATTGGTGAAATTCAGCTGCACACAATCGATAATGTGCTTAAAAATTGAACCGATCATGTAGGCTACTGCAAGGGCAGCCGAGTTAGCCATTTGAATGAAATTGTTTTCCATTATTAACCGGAAGGATTGTATTTTCAAATAAAAAAAGAAATTTGAGAAAATATTCAGGAGTTTTTTTTTAAAGCATTTTCAAAAAAAAAGTTATTTGGGAGACCCTTTACATTACGGCGAATTCAGAACAGAGGTTTATTATTTGTTATGATGGCATTAAAGCCATCAGACTAAGACTTGAGGGAAATTTTTATTTCTTTTTATTTCTTGTCGGTCTCTCTCTCTCTCTCTCTCTTTCTCTGCCATAAAGTTATCCTGTCCGACCCTGTGCTACTAAATTAAATAATTTTGTTAAACCATTACAACCTAAATGGTGTATAAATTATTTTGACTTCCTTGTAAGGCAGTTTTGCCTTAAGGCAAGTAAAAATGTTTTAATCATTACAGCTGAAGCTTTGAAAAAAAAAACGGGGGAAAAAATTAAAATCAAGACAAACAAACAACTTTTCAACATATTTTAACAAATATTTACTGGTCATTTAAAGTTGAAAGACAAACATTTTCTAACAAAAGGATTTTCACTGACAGCCATATGCTTGATATTGTTCTAAGAGATAATGAAGCTGTTGGACCAGAAAGACGCGTATGGCTCATGGAATAATGGGTTAGTAAAGACCGCTGTAAAAGAAAAAAAATAATCTCTACTTAAACAAAAAAATAAAGAAAAAAATTAAAAAGAGAACAAAAAAAAACGGTAAAAAGCAAATAAATCCTTTATGGTATGCTTCAGTTCCTTTTGAAAACTTTATGCCTGCGTGTATGCTTTAAATCTTTCCATCCATGTTGAGTTAATGAATGAAAAAAAACGTAGTAAAGTTGCGTTAAAAGCAGTTGACATACCGATGTATGTATGTATGAGTTAAGCATACAGCTATATGTGTGCGTGTTGGGTCATATTATATGAAGGATTATTTATTTTAAGACCATTATTGTTGTGGGCCCTTACTTTCTTTTATGGTGCCCCGTTTTTTTCCATCTTTTTTTTTTAATCTAAAATTTATTTGTTTGATGTACTCAACAGACAGTTTTATCTCCACAAACCATAGGCATTAGGTCAAGATATTTAAGGTGGTCTTATTTTTGTAGATGCTGAAATTTAATCTATTTCTTTAAGAGCACAGAAAATTTATATTCTCTAGGATATTCTGTTCTTCTATTCTACCATTCTTGATTTATTTTAAAACTTTTTAGCAAGTAAAATTAGTTTGAAGTCCTAAAAATGCCTCTTGGGTTTCCCGTTTCCCAGAGAAGTTACCTAAACTGACCCATTTAATGAAGCGTAATTATGCTTAACAATTATATGGAAAGTTTCGTGGAGAGAAAAACTATGAAATGTTATCCCTTGATATTTGAAATTCCATGAGATCAAGCGGTATCTTTAAATTTGATTATCATCGAGAATTTTGTACATTTGAAAACGCCATAGTCTAGACTCTTACTACACGAAACCCTGTGGTTCAAAACCCAACTAAGACATGTCAAGTGCAAACGAAATATTGCTGCGGAAACTTTCTCTCAGCTGTCTTCTGGCAAAATCTCTGGGAATAAATATAATATGCCGCGAAAACTGTCTCAAAAATCTGTCTTTCAGAATCGATTTTAAATTTGTAGGTTCCGACTCTCATGTATAAAATTAACAAACACACAATGTGGGTGGTGTAAGAAGCTAGGTCAAAATCCTGACTAAATGGTTGTAAAGACTAATTAAGTAAGTAAGTTGACAGACCTATTGATGCTTCCATATGGTGAATAAAAAATCGTATAATTTTCCATAGCCCTGTCATATTTATCAGATATAAATAATATTGATGGCATGGTAAAGGGTCCACCAAATAACTTTTGTTTGAAAATGCTTTAAAAAAAATCTACTAAATATTTTCTGAACTTTTTTTTTTACTTGAAAGTATAACCCTCGGGTTAATAATGGAAAATAATTTCATTCATTAGAGGTCGCCATGGTCTAGTAGGTAGTGTGCTGGCTTATTAGATGTAAAAGCCAGGATTCGAGTCCCAGGCCAGACATCAAAAATACAAAAAAAGTATTTTCTCGGCGATTTCTTCTCTTTCTCTTCTTGTTTCTCAAAAATCTGTCGTTCGGAGTCGACTTTAAACTGTAGGTCCCGCCACTTCTGTATAAAATTAACACCCACAACATAAGTGGTGCGAGAAACTGCGGGCTTCTTTGGGACGATTGCTGTAGACTGTCTAATGGTGAAGGTATAGCACTGACCATTTTACAGTCACCAGCAGCAACTCGTTACCTTACCGTTCGCATTTTCCCTCTTTCTACCTTTCCTAAACCTGCACAATGCACTGCATGAGTAGGTGTCATCCCCTGAGTGCTGGTTTAAACAAAACAAAAAAAAAATTTCATACAAATGACTGGCTCGGCTGGTCATGCCGTAACCTACACGATCGGTCCAATTTTTAAGCACATTATCGAATGTGTTCAGCTTTATTTCACCTATGGCTTAACGAATATTGTCCTTTAAAGCGTCAAATTGTTTCTGGCTTGTCGGCTTACACTAATCTTTGTCGACACCTCACAAATAATAGTCCAACGGCGTCAAATCGCAGCTCCGAAGTGGCCGAACGACATCAGCTCTGCACCTGATAATGCGATCTTGAAAAAATAGGGCGCAAAACATCGAGTGTAGCTTCGGCTGTGTGTAACGTAGTGAGGTCCTATTGAAATCAAATGTTGCCAATATCCTTCTCTTCAATTTTTGTACACAAAAATTCGTTCAACATGGTCCGATAACGATCGCCAGTGACTGCAAAGGCCACTCTTTGCTCATTTTCGAAGAAAAATTGCCCAATTATGCCTCTGGGCCAAAATCTGCAGCAAACAGAAACTCGTTTTGGGTGCATTGGCTTTTCAATATATGCATGCCCCAAATGCGACAATTTTGGTTGTTTACATATCCGCAAAGATCAAAATGATCATCTGAAAAGATGATTTTTTTTTTGGCAAAATCGGCATCTTCTGTAAGTCGATCGCAGGCCCACTTAGCAAAGCGAAAACGCATTGAATGGTCAATTAGCTTAGCGTATACACAACCATAGTCGTTCAGCGGAAGGATAAAAAAATAGTTAAAAAAACGTTAAAAGAGCGGACCCGATATATGTTCACTTCGAGGACCACTGCAACTTGTGGCTTATTCGCATGCACCTGCGACTTAAGAAAACTCCACAAGAAAAAGCCTAACGGAGTCACATCGCATGATCTCGGTGACTAGCTCAGAATATAATTTAAAAAAATTTATTTGTTCACGTAACCATAATCCATAGAAGTGGCTAATCATTGAAGATAATTTTGAGATGAAAATCAGGGTCAATTGCTAAATACTCTAGAGCTCCTCCAAGGGACTTACGTTGTTTTCTGTGGTCGTACAGGATTAATAAAAACTAATTTCGCAGATGTAGCTTCAATAAGAGATGAAATCTTCGTTGGAAAATCTAAGATTGTGAGCTGCTTAGCCTAGTAAGACCATATAATCAGTGTAGTATTACAACCTCTCTAGCGGGAATTGAAATAACCAGTCACATACTAATAGAGTAGTACACTATCCCCTTGACTAGGCAATGCAATGTCGTGTACTTGACATTGTGATTCAATAATCGGAGGTTAAATTGAGCCATTGTATTACGTCCTTAAGAAGAGAGAGGGAGAAAGAGCATAATAAAGGAGATAGGAAAAAGTGGAGGAGGAATAAAGGAAGTAGAAAATGGAGTATAAGGAAACGAAGGAATAATACAGAGAGCGCGACTGCATTATTGAAGCCCTAGCACTTCTCAACCTGCTCAAAGTATTAATAAATCTATGGAGAGCGTTAATATCGACACTCGACGAAGAGTTTAAACCCTGCAAGAATTTCTTACCTAAGGTCCTCAACCTCTACCTACTAAGAGCTGGATAGTAGTTTGCAATTTCTGACCATCACAACATACACTGTAATAGTCCGACTGGAATCTGTTCCAGATTCTTATCAGTGATCTAATCTCGCAGTACCCTGTAATAATTCCAATAATTAACCTCAGACTAGCTTAGCAACAAATATATTCTATCAATGTCTATAGCAGGCCATAGAGACCTAGACACGTAATATCTTGATCCATTCCCCTAACTTCTCTACTTCTCTCCTTTCCTCACCCATCCAGTGATGAGATTTAGAGGTGGCACCCCCTTTTCTAGAATAGAATAGAATAGAATAGAATCCAATAGAATAGAAATACTTTAGAATCTCCGCAAATATTTCTGAAACAAGAAATGTTTGGGAACCTCTGATTTAAAATTAGGAAAGAACGTATCCGTAAATAAACAAACAATCGCTTTCTTTTATTCTCATTCATTTTGTCAAGGAAATTGACTAAAAATTAAATGTTTTTGAAGAACAAAAAATTACAAATCTTTCACTTTCTGGAACAATTTCTAAGAAAAAAAGGAAAATTTTTTATAAAAAAAATAAAATAAAAAAAAGATTGCTTATGAATTTATGTACACAATATGTACAATAAAAATGTAATTTTATAATGAATTTTTTTTATTTAATTTTTTATTTAAAACTTTAAGAAATTTTTTCATTTTTTTTAAATTAAAATTTTTTTATTTTAAAGAAAAACATTTTATAACAGGCTGACAGGATTATCAGTAGCATAAAATTTTATTTCATACGATAAACACTTTATTTATTTAGTAAAATTTCTTTTATTTTTTTTATTTAAAAATTTTTTCTTACAATACACACACACTCATGTACACACTTTCATTATGTTAGTCGTAAAGAAAGAGGAAAAGGAAGGCAAGAATTTTATTTTTGAAACAAAAACTTTTTTTGCTTTACTTCCCCAAAAACTGTGCAGAATATTGGTTGCTTATCTAGGAAAGTTTTTTTCTTTCATTTTCCTAATGAAACATTGCACCACTTTCTGGCATACGAACGAAACTCAACAATATTTTTTGTTCCTTTACTACGACTTTGTTTTTTTCGTTTTGTTTTGTTTTCCTGGGTTCAAAAATGGCAAACTTTTTGGCCAACAAAAAAAAAACACACACACACACAGAAATTGTTGTGAAACAAAAAACAAAAAGAACACAAAATTGTTTCAAACTGTATATGGTTGTTATACGGATAACAATAATCGAGATGATGCGGATGATGTTGATGATTATGATGATGCTGTTATGCCGTAAATTTGTTGAAAAGAAAAATATTTGTAAGCAATTTTATACCAATAATTATAGGGATAGGAAGTATGTACATATATACAGTGGGCGTCAATAGAAATTGGTACAGTATAGATAAAATTCGAACAATTACAAAATTCAACTTCAGGAAAGTGCCCGAAAAAATTTCTTAATTTTTCGAAATATGCCCATGAAACAGTTTTAAAGCAAAAATAACGATAATTTTTTAATGCATATTTTTTTTTAATGTACAGTTTCTTTTGACGCTCAGTGTACCATGTGTATGTATACCATGTGTGTATGAATTTCATAAGAAAGTTTTAGATTTTTTTTTATTCTGAAATTTTAAAGAAATTGTTTTTAAGGTTTTTTTCTTAACTCTAAGCGGAACTCAAATAATTGTTGCATATGAAACATTTAAAATTTTTTATTTAAGAATTACAATACAATTACAAATTATATTATAATCATGTACGAGCTGAGTAATTTCGACCATATGCCCGGTGTAGTGCCACAGACCAGAGCCTCTGGTGGGAATCGAACCCACGGCCCTCACGCTAATAGTCTAGCATACTACCCACTGGACTATCAGGGCGCTCACAATTAAAATCATCTTGCTGCACTACAAAGCGGCTTAGAACCATTATTACTTACACATATACGTACTATTACGTTTTTAACCCGTTTAAAAACATTCAAAATATGATTTCATAGATTCCAAATAAAATAAAAATAAATTTGTTTTTAGTTTCCAAACAATTCTTTATTGTTCGCACAATTCCGTAAGCCACGTTTCACGATTTGACTTAAACAACAAAAATTTCCTTTAATTGCTATTCCTCATTCACACTTTTCCGCATACGCAATAACAATTTTTTGTTAGATCTTTAAAACGGACATCTTCAAACTACAATTATTCTCTTCACATGCAACCTGTCTTCACACACGACTGACAGAATTCTTTCTGAATTGTTGTTGTCTACTCTGTCTTGCTTTTATATCACAGGGTAAGCAGTTTGCTGTATACACTTGAAAAAAATATCTTTGCCTTCGCGAAATCTTTATAAATGTAAACAAGTTGTTTTCAATATTGTTGTTAACTGTTTACATATTTATTCGCTTTTTTTAATACTGATGTTGTTGTTATATTTTTGTTTATTCATTGATCATGTAAACAAGTCTATTGTTTTGTGTTTGGAGCTTTAGTTTATCATTTTTTGAACAATATTTCCATTTTCGTAACAAGACATAATTCGTCATTAGATCCCATTTGTCATGATTACGCTCTAGTTTCTCATATCATTTAGGTTATATGGGTTAATTCTATATACATCAGCGGTGGGACCTACAGTTTAAAGTCGTCTCCAGAAGAGAAGTTTTTTCATGGTAATTTTATTTATTCACCAAAGTTTTTGCTAGAAATCTGCTGAGAGGAAGTCATCGGAAAAATATTTGTTCACATTTCTTTTCGTTGGAGATGGCTGAACTGGAATTTGAACCGGTTACCTCACGTCTAATAAGCCATTATCACCATTATCTACTAGGTTAAAGCGACTTCAAGAATTACGATTAACATATCTAATAAATACATGACATAGTAGAACCCTTCCCAATATACTCATTAGACTGGATTAAAGAAGGTCATACAAATGGGAAAAATCTTTTACACCAATTAGCGTCACATGATTGATATTGAAAACACATGAAAAACCTGTGGCCAAGTACATAAGATGTGCGGTATTGAGTACAATTCTTGCGATTGCATCCTAAGTAACAAGCATTCAATGATAGGATACAATACTCCTTTCGAGACTATAGATACGACGTTGAATAGAAGGAGTATGGGCTGTATGACATCCAGATGGATGACGAAAGTTCTGTACACATAATCTGTTGAAAAAAGAAACGCAGCACAACCAGAGCTTGCCCGGAAGGAGGGTTTTTGGAGCATTGATGCAAAGTTTAGTTATGGATGAAGTTTGGGTAGTTCTAATGACTTGACTGGACTCCTTATGATGCCATTAAAATTAAAACGGTCGAAATTTTTAAGTTCTGATTGAGATGATATCACGGAAATGAAAGGAAATGGAATAGAAAAATAGTGTGGAGGTTCACTATCCACTGTTCCATAACCATGAAAAAAAGACTTGCAGGAAAATCTAAATGAAATCATGAATTCTGTATTGTAAGGACGTAAGACCAATATGTAAGTAGGAAAGACTGAGGCATGACCGCTAATATAACCGCAACAATGAAAACCCATCCACAAGAGACTCTGCTGGATTTACGGTAATAAAGAGCCACAAATAGAACAATAAGTGACAAGTCTAGCATAAGATATATGAGATAACATCGGGACACACCTACACTAAATGGTATTCATCTGGTTCACAGATGACTAGTACTGCCTTACAAAGTTAAATATTTGGAATCTTTGAAGAAACATGCTCTTTCAAGCGAAAGTGTACTCTACCGAAAACTGTTCTCAATTCAACAAGGAGAGGAAGTAGTGAAATTTTAATATAAAAATATCTAACAGACTCAGCTTCTATGAGGTTTGTATGTGACAACTAGGCAAGCTGAATTATGGACACAACATGGAAATCATTTCGCTTGAAAATTGAAGTGATCTTACACACTACACATAAGTAGGTACAGAAAATCAGTCTGGAGTGGTATACTTAATGAAAGAGAAAATTGATTAGAGTTGAAAACTTCGAACAAAACAACTCATATTGGAGTAATTTGATGGCGTGGTCATCAAACCTGAAAGTAATGTGATGTGATCGCGGAGAATATGCGAATGTAAGTCACATAATATGAACAAATTTTACAAAATTTTACATTTTTTTGCGCTCCGCCCAGTGAAATCGTGACAGATATTTAAGCGATGTTACATTCCTCAAATTATGGCATCAATAGATCTGTCAAACGAATAAAAAATTCCAATGTTTTCTTACACACACTATGTTTTATTTAAATTTAAAAATGGGACGCCACGATTTAAATTTCGTCTAACGTGTGACAAACCCTGTATCTCGTTAGCAGCGTTAGTTTGTTGCATGATTTTGAAAGCCTACCACGTTTTTATTTTCCTTTTCTGAGCGCCCTGGTAGTCTAGTGGGTAGTGTGCTAGACTATTAGCGTGAGGGTCGTGGGTTCGATTCCCACCAGAGGCTCTGGTCTGTGACACTACACCGAGCATATGGTCGAAGTTACTCAGCTCGTATAGAATTAGGATATAATTTGTAATTGTATTGTAATGAATAATTAAATAAATAAATAATATTTTCCTTTTCCAAAGCTAATTTTACAGCTGCTCTGTCCTTTTCTTTACATGACCAGCCCCCCCACATTTCATAATTCTTGGCAAATTAAAGTGAATGACGTCAGACTTGCCCCTACAAACCTTTTATAAAATTTTTTAAAGAAAACGAATTTTTTTTGGGTCATCATCATCCTTATCTCTTCCTTTATGACATATTTAGGATTTCATAATAAACAATTTATTTACTCGACCCTATAAACGTTACAATTACTGTCTGCCTGCCTGCTATGACATGAAAATGCTGCACGTGAAAAAATTTTCTAAAGAAAGAAAAAGGACGCACATTTGGCATCCAATTTATTTGAGCACACTTGAAGAAAAAATAAAAATATGTTCTCTCTCCCTCTCTCTTTCTCTCTCTGTCTTTCTGTCTGTGTTCTTTATTTTCAATTACAATGATGCTTGCGGGGAACACTACAATTACGCAAGCCTATGTGGGTTATTTTAACGATTCAACAGATGCTTAGAAATAAACAAAATTTCACATTCAATTGCGAAAAAAAATTTAAATTTTTTTTTTTTTAATTTATGAAATGACCCACATACGTACATAAATATATCCTGCTGCTCAATACGTCTAAGGTCAGCATAAACATCAGTGAGCGTGTGTGTATGTGTAAGAAAAATATTTATTTGCTCGTGTTTAAATTTACGCGTGTGTATTTGTGCCCGACTATCAAACGTGTTGTTAAGTTGACTGCATTATCGCAAGTGTGTGTCGCCCATTATTACGAACACAAATATTTGTTCAATTCATGTCCATTTCATAAACAACCACCCACACACACACACATACACAGATACAGTTTGAACAACAAGTTGTTGTCGCTTTACAAGGAAGTTCATATTATTTGATATTCTTGTCTCTAAAATGTTACGAAAATAATAAATTTCTTCGAAATCATTACATATTCAGCTTGCACAAGGTCAAAATTAATGTAAATAACACAAAAGATATTCGATTTAATTCGAGTTTTTCTTGGGGAAAGCTTTTCAAGTGTTCAATAATAATTAAGAATCATATTTTTATCACCAAAAAGGAAATTAATTTCGCCAAGAATAATAAAGAAATCTTTTTATGTAAAGAAAACTTAAGACATTTTGATGGTGACTACTTGGCCATAAAAACCCAATTAACGGATTTCGGCCAGCCGCAACACTTCCTTCCAGGCGCCTCTGCTTCTTGCGCGCCTACGCCAGTTGGTCACACCAATCGATGACAGGGCTTCCTACATTTGGTCCTTCCAACGGATACAAGGTCGTCCTCTTCGCCAACTTCCGCAGATTCCCGCATCAAATACTCGTCTTGCCGAAGTATCCTCCTCCATTCGAATGACATGGCCGAGCCAGCGCAGCCGCTGGATATTAATACGCTTTTGCTTCTGCTTTAGTTGGCCATAACAACCCGATTAACGGATTTCGGACTGCCGCAATACTTCCTTCCAGGCGCCTCTGCTTCTTGCGCGCCTACGCCAGTTGGTCACACCAATCGATGACAGGGCTTCCACGATTTGGTTCTTCCAACGGATACATGGTTGTCCTTTTCGCCAACTTCCGCAGATTCCCGCATCAAATACTCGTCTCGCCGGAGCATCCTCCTCCATACGAACGACATGGCCGAGTCACCGTAGCCGCTGGGTATTAAAACGCTGTACAACGTCCATGTCGTTGAGGAGCTCAAACAGCGCACTGTTGAATCGGATGCGAAAATCATCGCCAACTCACACTGCACCGAAGATCCTACGACTTTTCTCTCTAATACTCTCGAGACAGCTGCATCAGTGCTTAATAGGGTTCATGCTTCTGCGCCATAAAGAAGCACGGGTAGGATGAGCGTCTTCTAAAGTATTAGTTTCGTCTTACAAGAGAGGTCTCTGCTACTCAATTGCCTATTGATAATGGCACCTGTTGGCAAGAGTAATCCAGCACTTAAGCTTCAGACTGACATCATTTTCGGTGGTAATGGTGGAGCTAAGATAAATGAATTCCTTGACTAAAGTATAGTTGTCGGCCGTAATCTGAGAATCAATACGCCGCATGTCGCTATTTGTCAATAACATATACTTCGTTTTGCCCTCATTTGCTGCCAGACCCATCTTCTTAGACTCCCGTTCAATAGCACTAAAGCCAGCAGTGACATCTCGTTTGGTAGGCCCTATGATGTCGATGTCGTCAGCGTACGCAAGCAGTTGGAAACTTTTTTGAAAAATAGTGCCATTGCGATGCAATCCCGCCTTTCGCAGAACACTCTCCATTACAAAGTTGAAGAGGTTGCATGATAAGGGATCGCCTTGTCTGAAACCTCGTACGGTATCAAAAGGTTCGGAAAGGTCCATTCCTACCTTGACGGAGCTGCAGGAATTTGCTCAACGTCATTCTGTATAGCCTTATCAGCTTCGCAGGTATACCGAGCTCAGATATTGTGGCAAAAACACGATCCCTTATGGGGCTATCGAAAGCAACCTTATTGTCAACAAAAAGATGGTGTGTGTCGACTTGATTTTCGTGGGTCTTTTCCAGGATTTGGCATAGAGTGAAGATCTGGTCGATGGTGGACTTACCAGATCTGAAGTCGCACTGTTAAGGTCCAATCAGTGTTTTGACGAGTGGCTTCAATCGTACTGCACATTATGAAGTATTTTGCATGTAGATTTGTAAATATTTGGGTGGCGTTGTTTGTGTGGTGTAAACCACTATAAATAATAAATGTTTAGCTTCGAAACGGTTTAGCAAGGATGTATGGATTCCTATTTTGAGACGCATACAAAATAATACTCAACTCTACAAGACAACAGTTTCTAACTTGTGTCAATCAAAAATCCTTTACTTAAATAATGAGTTGCAACCACGTCAGTTTTCATATTGAATTCATAAGACTCACATTTCATTCATTCTTCTTTGATACATCCTCCCTCCCTTCTTACCATTATTTGCTTCATAAAATCCTATGCAAAAAAAAATTCTCTGTTTATTGTTTGTAATTCTTGTTGTTTAAGTATCCAATGACGTTGGCATTGAGATGCTCACAACAAAAATAAACCACCCATCCAGCATCATCATCAATCTAAACGAAAACTGCGAAAAGCTGTCAAAAAATATATTTTCTTGCTTAAAAATCTATTTAAAGCTCTTTGAAAATATTTTCCATAAACTGTCAGAAAGTGCTAATGTACAGTGTGTGTGTATGTACTGCCTTGCAAGAACTTTTCTCTCATAAAGAAAATAGGGTAGAGGTAATATGAGTATGTGGCATATGTATAGAGTTTAGAGAATACTGGATACCCTATGATTATATGAAGCGAATTGGGAAATGAACCAAGTCGTAGATGATTTATGAGAGAGTAATTTACGTAGTTTTTACGTATCACCAGGTAACTTTTCCAAACCAATCGACCTAAGTTTTCAAGTGTTCATGAAGGCCGTAGGGAATAGCTATAATAAACTGCCGCGTGATAAGTTTAAATTCTATTGATACCATCAAGAGCGGGTACGAAATATCGATTATTATGATGCGATAGTTGTCTCCATTGCTCATAATTTCGCAATCATTCTCATCAATACTTATTTTCAGTGAAATATGGTCGAATAATGTCTCCGCTTTACAAGTCGCATCAAACAGTTACTCTTAATGAATGCATTGGCTTCTGCGAGACCACGTGTAGGCTTTCTTCCTCCATTTCTTATATTCTCTCTTTCCTACTTCCACCACTTTTCCAATTTCTATATCTACTTCAGTATCCTTTCTCTCTCTTCTCTAGGACGAAATTTTGATCATTTTGATCTCTGGGTATTGCACTTGTGCCAGTAGCGTATACACGTCCTCTAACTTAACCTGATGGAGGTTGGAAGCAGCATTATGCTCTATTGGGGGGAAATTTGGGCCGAAACGCTAGAGGTTAAGAAGCGGGCAAACTCACTGCTATCGGCAGAAAAAACGGCTGCACTGGGTATCGCGTCGGCATATCGTACAGTGTACGCCCCAGCCGTACATGTAATAGCAGGTACAATCCCTGTGGATCTACTGGCAGTAAAGCGGATGGAGATTTATAAGGCGAAATCGGCTGGAAATCACATAACCGGCTACTTCAGGTAAAACACAATTTCAGAATGGCAACCACGATACAAGGAAGAAGATGGAGGAAGGTGGGCGGCGAGACTTATCCTGGACATAAAGCCATGGATTTTTCCCTCCCCTTCCCTACTTTCCTATATCCTCCATTTCGTTCCTCACCTAAGGACAATGTACAATGGGTCAATATCGACCTCCGGGTACTGTGCTTGTCTTGACCGACAGGTGCACGTCCTCTAACCTAACCTAACCTAAAGCCATGGATTGGTCGTTACGCAGATGCTATCGGGTCACGGATATTTTAGGAAATATCTGCACAAAATGGTCAAGATCACCGACTCCCCTTACTGTCTTTGCGAAGAAGGGGAAGTAGGTGATGATGCGGAACACATTGTGTTCGAATGTGCACGCTGGCAGAGCTATAGCTCTGTACTGACGTCAACGATTGGAACGATCACGACTGCTAACATATCCGGAGTTATGATGGCGAGTAGAGAGAATTAGTTCTCGGTGGAGAATTACATGGAGCGCATCCTGAGACTGAAGAAGAGGGATCAGGAGGCTGCAGAAAATGTACGCCCGCCGGCATAGATGAGACTAGCTCACAGGTCAAACGAAATCCCAGTCGGGAACATGGACGAAAGGTATAGTGGAGACACTTAAAAGTCTCCTCAACCTTCAATACGCAATCCGGAAGGTGGCCAAAGGTCCAAAAGGACTCCACTCCGATGTAAAATCAACGTTGTTCCGGGACGAGGAGGACGGATTTAGTGGGTGAGGATCCCACACACGGAGGACGTGATGGCTTCCTCTACGGAGCTCCTCCTCGGCGGCGTAAAAAAAAAATTACAACCCTTCAGTCAGGATTACGGCCTAGCTTACCAAACCACTTATGTTGTGTGCGTTAATTTTTATTCAGCCGTGTCGGGACCTACAGTTTAACGTGTCAACTCTGAACACCAGATTTTTGTAAAACTTTTTCGTGGCCAATTCATGTACTCTCAGCGAGAGTTTGAAACGTGCTGAGAGGAAATCGCGGAAGAAATTTTTTTTTCATATTTCATACCAAAAGCTTTGTACAAAATTCGACATATACTGGTGCGTGAAATGTTCAATTCTTGAGTACTATGATGAGATTCTTTTGGAAGTGTACGTACTGTCTGAGCAGACTCACGACATGGCTTAGCAACAATGAAATCTGTTTCACGAACTTTTGCAATAAGCTTCCATATACCGGGCACTGTTGTTCGTTTTCTGCGACAAAATTTTATACGACATTTTCACGCAATTTCCAATCAATTTTCTTTGTTTTGCAAATAAATTTCCTATGAATCTCAATGATGGTCTAGTCTAGATCGATTCATTACATTTAGTGGAGATAATATAATGAATTTTATGAGAGAATAGAATGACATAACCGACGAAATAACAGTGGCGTCAAATTAAAACCGATAGATGGCCCACCCGATAGATTACAGATATGTTGTAAACGTTACAATTCCAAGAGTAAATCGAATTCATTGTATTAAATTAGGGTATTCACTCAGTTTACCATGTAATTAATGGACGCTTGCCTCCCCCTATTATTTTCTTTTTTTTATTAAGGAAGACTGTTTTAAACATTTTATTAGGCTTGACACATAACTACCCCTAAAGCTGTTTTGAAATCTAAATTTCCTATAAAATATGCTCAAAATAAAATTAAAATTTTAATATTTAACCTATTAGTAGTTACTGGTGATAGGCTGTAATAAAATTCAATTGAACCAATTTAAGTGACCCCCTTACTTGACTTCCATCAAGTAAACTGAAATTGATAGCAACTTAAACGACAATAAATGCCAAAGGGGGACTGTGTTAACTAAAAATATTCCTTAACAACAACGATATTTTAATGAAACATAAAAATGTTTAACATGCAAATTGTTTTAAAATGCCTTCTGGTCTTCTTTGTAATTTCAAGGATCTAATTAATTTGATTTTATTGCAAAAAATGGGTAAATACCCCAAGTTTTTGTTTTTCCATACAACACTTACTGAAAAGTGCTCTATTTTTTGGCTGAGTACTAATAAAAATACTATCACTGTAGGACCCAAGTAAATAAATTTAAATTTAGTTTAATTTGATAAATTTCTTTGAAAAAAATTTTCATTTGTTCCTATTCCTTAAAAATGAAAATTGAAAATTAAAATAAACATTGCTAAAGAGCCTTAAGTTATGCTTCAATTTTTAAAAAAGAATTTTTTACTTTACTACTTAACTTGAGCGGCATTTGAAAATTTGGTTTTGGTATTTGGAAAATAAATAAACTGTTTATACAGTGGTGGATAATAATTGGACATCGCCAATATTTCAGCAGATTTCTGCCCAAAAAATCTGTCAGAAAAAAGCCATTAAAAGGTTCCTTTAAACAATCTTTTGTTCGAAGTCGAATATGAACTGTAGTAGGTTCCGCCACTCCTGTACAAAAAATTAACCCAAACAACAGAAACTGATGTAAGCAACTAGGTCCTAAAACTGATTGACAATCTAATGACAAATTATTTATGTTTGTATGTTCTTGCAAACACTCTCAATATCTGAGAACGGTTATTGCCATACACCAATTTCGAGAGACTGTTTAGTGCGGCTTGTGTAGCAGCTCATTTATCTTTCAAAATGAGAATGGCACAAACATGGAGGCACATACCGCACCGTGATAACCGATTTTTTTTTTAACCGCTCTTCATGGTATGAACGATGTTTAGTTTCAAAAGGGTGCTGCAACTTGGCACATACGTCATGCCACAATCGATTTATTGTGTCAAACTATTGATAGCCGTTCAATTAGCCATCAAAAAGCTGCAATTTGACACTGTTGAACTAATTCCTATAGGGCGGCTTTAAAGAAAAATATTATGCCGATAAATCAGAGACAATTGAGCATTTAAAGACCAACATTCGTGATGCCGATCAGAGATCAGCAATAAGTATGCAAAACGATGAGTAGGTTCGAGTCATACTTATAATTTCAGATACTTATACGCATTCATACTTATTTTGATATCATACTCATACTACTCATACTCAAAGTTGGAAGTACTCGTCGTATTCATACTTAACAATACGCATGATGTTATTGACTTCGACTCATCTCTACTTAAGATTTACACGAAGCACAAAATAAGTACGATTCGTGTACGAACACTACTATGCTCACAAGAAGATTGTGTGTATGCTTTGCTTGATGTCTTTGTCTTTCCTCGACTCGAATTACTTACAAGTATTATAAGAATTTTTATAAATTTATGAAACAGAATGAGTAGGCGTATGAATCAAACATATTTCAAATGTTGTGAGTTTGATGTCAATGTTGTGCTCATACTCATTGCTACTTATATTCATAAATCAATGTTGTAGCGAGTACGAATGAATGAATCAGAGTAGTTGAATTTCAATTCTGTTGATTCACTCATACTCAAAATTGCTTGAGTGGTTATAAGTAGCGGAAAAATGTTTCATTTGCTTATCTCTGGCTTATACCGATGACTTAGGGATGTGTGATAGTGAGAAATGTATGCATACATGTTGTCTACTTGTAACCCTTGAAGTCACCATAGTCTAGTAGGTAGTGTGTTGGCTTATTGGACGTAATAAAACGGTTTGATTGTCGTTCAATTAAAAGCTGCACTTGATAATGTTGAACTAATTTTTATAGGGCGCCGTTAAAGAAAAAACCAGAGACAATTGAGCATTGGAATCACAACTTTCGTGATGCCGATATACATACGACTCCATACATTCGAAAAAATGCACGAAAATTGGACCAATCGAATGAGGTAATTTTGAGGCCACCGGGGTAGCCATATAAATGAAATGAAGCTCTAGGTCTAACCGGACTTCACAACAAAATCAAAATAAATTTTGATAAATTTTTAAACATATAAAAAAGAATTTGAATAAAGGTCACATGACCTCAGTTGTCTAAGGCAACAATTTGATTGTGAATAATGGCATCGAAATATTATTTCAAATGTTAAAAGTAAGCAAAATGTGAGTGGTTTTTATGAAGAAAACTTCAATTATGTAAACACCTTAATTGAAATTCTTTGAATTTTGCAACACATTAGGTGATTTATTGACATTTGAAGTGTTGCCTTTGAAATAAATTCCTAGAACACATGCCATAAGTGGTGGCAACAGCAAAACTATAGTGCTTCGAAATCTAAAAATATTACAACGAATTATTTAATAATTTATATTTGAGCATCATTATTAATGAAATTTTTATTACAAGCCTAATATCAAGTCTAATATCAACACATCCATCCTATGTAACACATTCTTTTATCTCCCTCTAGGCTGTATTATAATGTCTAATAAGCCCTGAAAAACATTTCCTTCATTAAAAACAAGTTTTCTTTTAAATGCGCATTAATTTCACACACAAATTAAAATGAACACTTTTATTGCCCATCCTGCTTGAATGATAGCAGTTCTCATCATCATCATCATCTCCTTTACATGACGGCTCCTTGTGATTTTAGTTTCTAAATTTCAATCATAATTTTAAATGAAGTGCCTCTGCCTTATTTAGGGAACATTCTATTGTACGTGTATGGGAAATAAAAATATTTTTCATAATTTGAAACAGTTTTTGTCTTATTTTAATAATAAACATTTAAATGGCTCACTCTATATATGTTGTTTATATTAATAGCTTTTAAATTATTTTATTTCATTATTTATTTATTTAAAACCACAATTTTCTTGTTTAATGATGGATATTTTTATTATGAAACAAAGAATGAAAGTCAGAAAGAAAACAAAATTAAATCTTAAGAATTCCGTATTTATACGGAAGCCTTTCCAATATTTGCATCGCAGTTTTATTTTATACTTCAAGAGCTATAGTGTTGCTTCAGTTCCATTGTTGAAAAATGAAATTTTTTGCTGTAATTGGCATTTGTGTGTTGGCGTTGTTGGGTTTGACTTCTGCATCAGCTAGATATATTGAGTGCTTTGCGCCACCATGTCCTAGGAATCCTACAGATCCTTGGAGACCCATGCGTGTATAAAATAAAGAGAATACGCTTTAAAATCATGATCAAATAAAAGAAATTAAAAAGAAATATTATTCAATAAAAATAATGCAATAAACACAAATAATAAATACAAATAAATTTGCCATCATCAACAAAATTTTCTTTATTAAAAATTGGTTGAAATTTTACTTTAAAAATATTTAATTTCCGTTCTTTTGTTTATTAAATTTCTATGTCAAGAACCACATGATCGTTGTCTAGACTAAGGTGTTTGTAAGTTTACTTCATATCCGAGGTGAGCAATGAATCGTTTTTCTGCTACTCATAAGCATTCATGAAATTTTGAATATGAGTGATTCAATAGAATTGAAATTCAACTACTCTGATTCATTCGTTCGTACTCGCTACAACATTGATTTATAAGTATAAGTAGCAATGAGTATGAGTACAACGTTGACATCTAACTCACAACGTTCGAAATGTGTTTCATTCCAACGTCTACTCATTCTGTTCATAAATTTAGAAAAATACTTATAATACTTATAAGTTATTCGAGTGACTCGAATCATTTATCAAAATTTACAGCCTTTGTTGTTGTTCCATATACAAACAAAGAAGAAAAGAAAGACAAAGACAATAAGCAAAGGATACTCACAATCTTCTTGTGAGTATAGTAGTGTTCGTATGCGAATCATACTTATTTTGTGCTTCGTGTAAATGATAAGTTGAGACGAGTCGAAGGCAATAACATTATGCGTATTGTTAAGTATGAATATGACGAGTACTTCCAACTTTGAGTATGGGTAGTATGAGTATGATATCAAAATAAGTATGAAATTATATGTTTTGAATCTACCCATCTTTTTGAATACTTATTGCTGATCTCTGCTTCACTCTCATTCCACAGCATGTCATCAACCTAAATAACAGAGCTGCTAAATGCTAGTTTGCCAGCTTGCTGTAAGTGTTGCCCCTTTGCTGCATTAGAGGCTCGTTAAGAAATCAATTTCACATGACGTAAAGCGCTTCGTAAGTCCTAGACAGTAGCGATAACAGATATCGTACATCGATATTTTAAAAACGATCGTTGCAACCAATCGATACATAGAGATATTGTTTTTAATTCAATGCAAGTGAAGTGAAAAACTTCATTCAAATACAAAATGCCATTCATAATCCACCCATAAAAGTAGTAATACATTTTGCAAAAACCCTCAACTCACGTGAAGTTAGAAAAGATAAAGAGACTTGGTTAAGCCTATACTACGATGGCACTGCAGACTTTGTTGGATTTATGGCAGTGAGGATCCGAACCATGGCAACTGTGATTAGGTTAATACGAGGCAACTGTAACGAATAGTTGATCAGTGTAATCATGACCCTAGCATGAAGAAAATCTTCAATTATATAAACACCTTATTTGAAATTCTTTGCATTTTGCCACACATTAAGTGATTTATTAGCGTTTGAAGTGTTGCCTTTGAAATAAATTCCTAGAATGGCAACACTATAGTGCTTCGAAATCTAAAAATATTATAACGCATTATTTCATAATTTATATATTAAGCACCTTTATTAATGAAATTTTTATTATATAATCACGTCTAATAACATCACTCATATCCAGTCCATTTACCACATTCCTTTGTTTGCCTTTCTGCTGTATTATAACGTCTAATAAATCCTGGAAAATATTTCCTTCATTCTAAACAAGTTTCCTTTTAAATGCGCATTAATTTTACACTCAAATTAAAATGAACACTTTTATTGCCTATCCTGCTTGAATGACAGCAGTTCCCATCATCATCATCCCCTTTACATGGCGCCTCCTTGTGATTTAAGTTTCAAAATTTAAATCATAATTTTAAATGAAGTGCCTTTGCCTTCGCTTTATTTAGGGAACATTCTGTTGTATTCCGTATCTAAGATTCGTGTGTGGGACTCTCCCCCTTCATTGGTAGTGCTTTAAACGTCTTGTATTATAAAGACAGCCTGTCATAGATTCCTCCCACAATGTTTTTTAAGGTGAGACTTAAAATAATTCTTTTCCTTGTTGTTTTTTTTTTGTTTCGTTTTTTTTCTGTATTTTTCTTATGAGTTTACGTGATAATGAGAAAATTTTTTTGTCTTTCTTTACTGTAGGAAAATTCAATAAATTCTCTTTAAGTGATGATACCAGGATAAAGGAATTACCTTTGCCAGAGTCATCAATCTATTTGCGAACAATAAACAAACGAATTAGAAAATTATTTAATAAGTAAAGTCTTCCTATATGATACCCTACTTACTTCCTTAATAGGCCATTACAACCCTTTAGTCAGGATTACAACCCAGCACACACATTTTATTCAAGAGTAGCGGGACCTAAAGTTTAATCTCGACTATGAACGATAGATTTTTGAGAAACTTTTCATGACAATTATATTTTACGCTTTAGCGTTTCTGCAAGAAACAAATAATTGTTCATGTTTTCGTTTATTCGATCTGTTTGAGTAAGGGTTTGAACCATGGGTTCTCGTCTAGTAAGTCAATACATTACTAAAAAAAAAATATGGGGTTTTTAAGATTTTCTTTTCAGTGGATAGTTTTTAGTTTTCATTTTGAAATATTGATACGATCAAAGTATTGCTTTGTCTACGTCACTTGTCCTCCATTAGATAGCTAATTGGTATGGGTATTCAGTGATACAAAACTATCAACGTATAAGCTGTTCTAATGCAAGAAGACATATTAGTTGTGCTCTTATACGAAAAACCAAATCTATGTTAATATCGTTAGTAATGCGACCATATGATTTATTGTACTTTTAAAAGGTATCTCTAAGGCCCCTCCTACAAGCCCTATTGCTTTGACAAAATTTTGGTTTGCTGCTCGTTGTCAACAATAGCAATTGTCTGTTTAGCACCTGATATGCATTAGGATGTCCTTAGACTCCATAAATGCGTTACGATAATTCATTCTCCTCATCGCAGAATCTACATGTTGGACTCGAAACAACCATAATTCTGAATAAGTGCACTCTAAGTCTACGAAAGACCGCTGAACAAAGCTCAGGTATTCGTGGATATATAAATCAGTTTTGATTGTTTGTTCATCAGTAATGGACCTGATTATAATTCTTCCATCATGATTGCGACCTAGCTTCTCACATTACTTTAAAGTAGATTACGAACGACAGATTTATGTAAAGTTTTTCATGGGGGTTTCTATTTGCTCTCCGAGTTTTTGCCAGAAATCTACTGAAAGGAAGTCGCTAAAGAAATATTTTTTATATTTCGTTTTGATGTCTGACCTGGGATTTGAACCATAGCCTTACATCTAATAAACTCACATGCTACCTACAAGACTATAGCGATTCGAATGGCAATTAACGGTGGACATGATTTTTGGGTTTGTTACCAACTGATTCAAAGCCCATTCAACGGACACACGTCGTTGTCTATGGTTGTTTATTATCAGTTCCCGGATCGATTAACTTTTGTACAAATACAGGCTCAAGCTTTGACTCAAAATTCACCAAGTTATGAACTGCGAGCAACGTGAAATCAATCTTGGATCCTCCTGCAAATTCTCACAGTCAGCGGGGTGGTTCAAATACATCAGCGCACTCTAATAACGTGAATTGTCATGTCATGCACATAGTCGATGTAGTCTAGTAGGTGGTGTATTGATTTATTAGTCGTGAGGTACGGTTTAAACCCCACGGTTAATCGACAACTTTTTCTCTGTAGATTTCTGCCAAAAGCTATGAGAGTAAAAAAAAACAAGTCATGGAAAGTTTTCCCAAAATTGTATCTTATAGGAATCGACTTTGAACTGTAAGTCCCATCATTCATGTATAAAAATTAACACACACAGACACACAACGTTAGTGTGCCGTGAGAAGCCAGGTCGTAATCCTGACTGAAAGATTGTACAGTAATCCCTCGATTTATGTCGCAGTTGATTCCAAAAAAAAAGCGACGTAAATCGAAACGATTTAAATCGAATTTCATATTGCTCATACCACGAAGTAGTGTGTTTTTAACAAGGAGCTTAAAAAAGGTATATGAATTTACAGTAATCGCTCGATATATAGCGCAGTTGGTTCCAAAAAATTCGACGTAAATCCAATGACGACGTAAATTGAACACTCAGGGGATGGCCACTACTCATGCAGTGCATTGTGCAGGTTTAGAAAAAAAAGGTTATAGGAAGGTGGAAAGAGGGAGTAGTGTTTGTGGACATTTAATTTAAACTTACTAACAGCGTAAGTGACGGGAAAAACCTTCGCAGGAAGATCATTCCACAAGCGAGCAGTGCGAGCAAAAAATGAATTCTTTCTGTAATGCATTGTGCTGATCACTGGATAATCAACCACAAAAGGTTGTGCTTTGCGAGAAGCTCGAGTACCACGTAAAAATATGTGATTATCGGGAACGAAGTCCCTTATCTCTCAAGAACACCTCCCATTACAGTACCGATAGAACAATGAAACAAACGCCACATTGCGACAATGCTCCAACGAATCAATAGAGTTGGATACCCTACTATCATTAATAAGCACCTTCGCCCTCTCCTGTACGCTGTCGAGAGGCTTCAAAATAGACTTTAAAGCACCGGCCCATACATGAGAGTTGTACTCCATCCGGGGTCGGATAAAGGTCCTGTAATAGTAAAGTCCTGAAGTCGCCGTGGTCTAGTGGATAGTGTGTTGGCTTCTTAGATAAAAGGCCCGGGTTCGAATCCCAGGTCAGACATCAAAACGAAAAATATTTCTTCGGCGACTTCCTCTCCGCAGATTTCTGGCAAAGACTGTGAGAGTAAAAATTGCCATGAAAAGCTTCTCAAAAATCTGTCGTTCGGAGTCGACTTTAAACTGTAGGTCCCGCCACTCATGTATAAAATTAACGCACACAACATAAGTAGTGTGAGAGACTAGGTCAATAATCCTGACTGAAGGGTTGTAATGGCCAATTATGTATGTAAATAGTAAGAAGGTCCGATGGAGTGAAGTATTTTCTGCATCGTTTCAAAAAGCAAGGCACTTCCTACGACACTCGAAAAATGTAATCGTTCCAACGGACATCACAACTAATTCTCATGCCCAGAACATCAAGACTGTCCGCCTCCTCAATATTCACATTACTCATAGATACAGATGAGAGAATACCAGTGCCAGCATCATGCCGGTGTGTCAAAAAACAACATCAACCTCTCAGAGATTGTTATCAGGTCACCTGTGAATGCGTCATTCATGTTCGACCTCCTTGGCCCAATCTCCAAAAGGCTCGGCCTCCGTTCAAATGAATATGAATGACAAATGTTGCTATCATCCGCAAAAGAGCAAATAGGATTCGAAGTAATAGGTAGGAGATCATTGAGAAAAATAAAAAAAAAGAGTAGGAGAAAGAACAGAGCCCTGCGGTACCCCTGAATTTATACTGAACTCGTCGGAAATGACGCTATCTATAACCACACTGGCTTTATGGTCATTTAGAAGTCACCGTAAGGTTCGCAGGTATCGATTCGCAATTATATATCGATTCGAAATTATATACTAAAAACGATATTGCAGATCAAATCTGCCTGTAAAATTTTTTATAAATTTCACTAGTCGAGTCCATATTTTCCATAAAAATTCAATTAAAACGCAAATTTTTATTTTAATAAGAATTTTTAAAAAATTTATTAAAAAATAATGCCAATAATATGTAATAATAATGAGTTTTAAATCTAAAAATAAAATATAATAATTACATGGGGGGTTTGTTACTATCAACTAATTTGTGTTAAAGTTGTTCTTTGGTTTTGGATTTCAAACTACAAACTAAGACAGAAAGACAGATAATGGGAGATAGAGGGGGGTAGGTTTGCAATAATAAAAATATCATAAAACTAATAATATACAAGCCTTTTTTTAAATAAAGGAAATTTTTACAAAATTAAATCATAAAATAATAAAAATTGTTTTAAAATTACTTGTCATTGCAATTGTGAAGGCCACTTGATTGGTATATTTTACATTCGCGTATAAATTGTTGTATGTATGTGTGTATGTATGTTTGGTAAATATATATTCAAAATAATAATATTTTCTTAAATAATAATGTTTGGTTATTTAAATTTTAATCATAATTTTAATAATAATAAAAATATTATTAATGCCTCTTAAAATACATTCAAATGACTTTGATTTAAGCTTAACAAAAATAAAAATTGAAAATTGATTTTAAACACCCTGGTGTACACAGATATATACAACTGGGTGTAGATTATAGTATTAAACGGATATTTATCAGATCAAATTTGCGAGTTCTTTAAAAAAATTCTAATTAATTCCACTCTACAGTACAGCATTGAATCCTCCTCAATCGATAACATTGAGTTTTATTTTAAAAATATTGTTAGGCATAATTTGTATTTAAAATTTTCAAAATGTGTCAACAAAATTTTAAACTTTCTAGTATAATTCCTCATATTACCATATAAAAAATTTATCGATAACTGTTATGAGGTACAAACAAAAAAATTATTTTTATCCAATATTAGGTAAATAGAACTGGAATTTAAATAGTTTTTGTTTAAATATTTAAATTAATTTGTAACCTCCAAAGATTGTAAAAATATATATAGTTATCGATAACATAAAAATCTTTGCTATTTATTTCTTGTTATATATTTTATGAAATTATTTAACATCTAAGCTATATTAATAAATAATTTCAATATAACCAATTACTATATCATGAATTTGAGAAAAGTTATCGATAAATTCTCTTGTACTTCAAAATTTATTAAAAAAAAAAAGCAAACGAATAAAAGGAAGTATTAAAAATTGTTTCAATAAATTACATTCCAATCAGTTTATATTATATTTTGTATTCAGAATAAGAAAAAACTTATCGATAACAATTTTTAATGCAGTTTATCGATAAAATAAAACAAAATTAAATAACTTTTTAATTCTTAGTCGAATTTTTATATTAGAATTCTAAGATCCATGTTAAATCTCTTCAATGAAAGGCTTTTATTGTATCATGGGTATACACCGATAGCTAAGAAAATCTAACTATATCCGGATTTCCATATCACTATATTGTTATCGATTTCAAATTATACAATAACTGTGTGTTAAAATACAATTAATTCTTTTAATTTAAACACTAAAAGATCAAAGATTGGAAAAAATTTATCGATAACTTTTATTTTTTCGATCGTTAAAACGGCTTTTGTGAATAATACAATAAGAAATGTACATATATAAATAATTTTCTTTAAAAATTAGTCGATAACTGAAATATTTTCAATAAACTTTGTTTAAGGAAACATATCGATAACATCATTTAAAAAAAGGAAATAATTAAAAAAATTTTAGTAATTATTGATTCTTTTGGTTATTTATGAATTGGTTACTAATATAAATTTTCGATAAGAAAAATATTTAGTACGAAACATAGTTCGCTTAATAAGCTTATCGATAACTTCAATTAAGAAATAAAATTTTCTAATAAATATTGCTTTTAGAAAGTACATTCATGAAATCAGCATTTATTAATGTTTAAAATTTATCGATAACTTAAATTTTTGCAACAATTTATTTCCATATTGTAAAAGTTTCTAACAACTATCGATAAATGTTATTATGAAATAAAGATTATTTCTCCATTTTAAGACTACAAACGCTATAAAAAGTTGTTTCGTATACAAATTCAGTTATCGATTTTCATGAAAACAAAATCTTACAGAAAATATGAACACTGTGAGAATTTTTACATTTAATTATAAACAAATACAGTTAATAAAAGTTATCGATAACTAAACTTAACAAATTTCTAATAAATTTTTTTACAAAATCTGAATTATCCGTTTAATACATACTTTTTTGGGATTTCTGCTCGATACTTAATATACAATGAATACTTTAACTATTTCTATCGATAAAAATTCTTGACCATTATCGATAAATAATCAAATTTTCTATACAAAATATATATTTTTTAATTTAAATATAAACAAAATGTCCTAAACCCTTAGATGGATCATTATTTACGGCCTCACCAGCCAATGTGGTTGCCTCCAGGCTGGGCGTGACTTTGCGATTACCATTAATGTCCTGCGATAAGAACTCATCGGCCGAAGTGGTTTCATAGGCGCTTGTAGCATCTAGAATCATGCGAGGCACTGAACGTGACATATAAACACTTTGAGGCCTGAGGCGACATGAAGAGGCTTCCAAGCGGCCATTCAATTCGATATCGAGCAGTTTCTTATCGTTGCCCAAAAACGAAAAGGAATGTGTTGCCGTTCTTATCTCGCGTATATTGTATACGGGGCTATAGGTTGGCAAAGTCGAATTAGGGCTAGTCGATGCAATGGAAACGGAGGTATTTTTTATATTATACGAGGGTGTTCTCAATAACATATTCATGTTGGAATTTTTATGACAAAAATCGCATGACTTGTAATTATTTTGACAGTGATTGCAAACGTCTGTCGCCAATGAGGATGGCAAAACCAAGGGCTGTTTGACTATGGTCAGAGTTGAGGGCGTTCTTCGGATACTGCAAGAGCCATCCGATGATGTATCTGAAGAACCAGATGTTGAGGAGGCACAATCATCATCGCTGGTCATTAAACTTTGCAGATCTTCCGATAGAGAGTCCATAGAAACATCCAATAAACTGGTATTATCCTCCAAAGAACACGTACTAATATCGCCATCATAAGACTGATTGGTATTCGTGGCTGACGAGGATGAGGTTGTGGCCGTAGAGTTATAAGTTTTAACCACTTCATCCAAAGCATTTAAGATTTGTCGACGCCGTGTATAATTGGGATTACGTCTTACCAGAAAATGGCATGTTTCACCACGTTTAGCACGCTCAGCCTGAGCTCGTAATGGTATATCATCGGGATGTAATTTACGTTGATATTCTTGGCCAGGACATACCTAAAGAAATGATATAATAAGACAGGCGTAAAACCAAATGTTCTTATGCAGAAGTTTATAATTTCGGAACTTACCTCGTATATGGAAAATTGTTCTACCGGTTCCATGGAATTATAACAGGATAATAGCAATTGCAATAACTCATCTGAAGTGGTTTCTTCGGATATAACCAATGATTTGTATTGTGATGTAGGTTGCAATGCCGAAGTATGTACTCTTATTAGACCGCCTGGCTTTAATTGTAAACAAAATCTTGATTCTCCTTTTGGATGACATGCCTGCAATATGGCTGGCCGGGTATCGTCATCTAAAACTAAAATGGTTTTGACTCCAGCTCGACGTACAGAGACCTCCATGGACAAATAAAATAGGCGTGGATCACGATGGCGCATTTTTAAACTGAAAGAGAAGAAAATGTTTTAAGACTTCAGTAAAATTAATTCAAATTCAAATCGTTCCCTAGGCAGCCTAGACCTTACTTTACTCCTAAAGACTGATAATTTTTAGGGAATGTGATCTCAACTGCCACACAAAATTATACTAGTTTGGTAGCCCGCTTTCCATAATGGATGTTTTCGTTGCTATTTTATTTCTTACAGTTAAAATATATGATTCGCGACATGTGTCAATGCCAAAAATGCTCAGTGGCCATTTGGGTAAATGAACAACGAGAAATGAAAATCTATTCGCGATTATCTTCAACGACTAAGCCCAGAGGAAGAGCCAAAGGCTATGTAAGCAACTGCAAATATACACTGAAAGATCCACAGCTTGATGAGGGCCGAGGGCATCGTTGGGCCATCCAGTCAAATAAAAATCGCAACTTAAGTTTTAATGGACAAACGTACCTTATGATGATTACTGCCTTTTCTATGCCCATAATTAAAGAATTATACTTGATTGACATGCATCAAGGCATTGGATTCTAACTCCAGGGCGATATACGACTGTCACAGGTATCTTAACGAGGTGGTGAATCGATATGATAGAATACGGGTACCGGGCCAAAAGGACATTCCCGGTAACTGCAGAGCGGATGAACTGACCAAAAAGGGTACGACTATCTCTGCTGAATTCTCTACGTTGGGTATCCCTTTGGATACCTGCAGGCTTATAATTGACAAAGCAATCGTGCACCTTGACAACAGTAGATGGGCAGTTTTGGATACGGGCAGTAAGGCGCAGAAAATCTGGCCAAGGTTGTATAAAAGGTGCGCGAGGGTTCTCTGTAAACAGCTTAGCACTGTTATCGGGGCATTGTACTATCGGAACTTATGCGAGGACACCTTGTAAACGTTTTCTGCCGAAGCTGTGGAGATGAGGAGGGGGATGAGACTCTTCTTCACCTACTGTCCATATGCGCGACACTTGGTGGGAGGAGAAAGAGGCATCTGGGGGTCTGGGTTTTGAATTTTGTAAAGAATGCCTTCAAGTTCGATCTGTAAGCTTATAATTGACAATACAATTGTGGATTGTGTCAACACTTGCTGGGCGGCTTCGGTCACGGACAGAACGACACAAAAAATCTGGGTAAAGCTCATACCGAATTAGATGCTATACCAGGCAGATATTGAAAGGCGAATTTGGCGAGCAATTAATCCAAACTTTTCTATGCCCATAATTTCAAAATTGGACTTGCTTGGCATGTGGTCTCAACAATATATTGCCACATGCCATGTCCTAGCCTACATTTATTAAAACGCATGTTTGGAGAGCAATTAATTCATTTGCTGTCAAAACTAATTTTTGCGAGACATGACTAAAGGAAAATTCAGTCTCAGACATAAGTAGGTTTGATTTGAGGAGGTCTACATTTACACACAGAGGTAATTGGACCCATTATGATCGTCCTTGAGGTTAATCTCCTTAGAGATCGCAATTATAGGCTCCTAAAAAATAGTTTAAAGCCTCGAAAAACCCTCTGCCTAGAATATTTAATTTCGCTCTACCAAAGGCTGGGCACTTATACCGAAGATATAGAGTTAGTTAGAGTCCCCAAATCCTCCTCATCTTAACATATTCTGCAATAGTCGGGCAGGACCAAGTTCTGATTTTTCTAAGACCCCTTACTTCGCAAAGCTTTGCGAAGAAGAGCTGAAACGCTTGAATAGTAAGAGCTTCCTCTGTTCTATCTATTAATCATGTGACTCAAAACAACAAGTCCAAAAAAACTCCTATCATTGCTTCTGGCGCCATACTTTTCCTTCTGTAGTTTATTTTCGTATATACAGAACTGAGCTTTAACTGTAGGACTCTTGGGACCCAACTGTTTGATTTAAATTTTCAAAAACTATTAATAAGCGAATCGAATCTTCTCATTTAATTCAAAATAGAAGGCTATTGGTGGTTTCGCGAGCATCTCTCCTATTATCACTTTCGCCTAATGCTCCTGATCTTGTCAGTTTGATACTCCGTCATGAGGATACTTTAAAACTTTTCATATGCGTAGAACGAGTAAGGCCTTAAAGTACATCCCTAAAAAGCTGCCGAAGTTTTCTGGCATATATTTCGACTTTGGTATTTCAATCTGACAGATACTACATAGTGCTGGAAGACTATATCATTAGTTGGTCTCATGTAGAACGGCCCTAACTCATACCTTTTTTGAAATTAATTTTTTTTATGATTCCAATGCATTTGACACAACTACACCTCCTCACCAAAAATTTAATAAAAAAAAAATATGCGAGTTAGGGCCTTTCTACTTAAGACCAACAATATAATTCCTTGACATTAGTGCCATGGATAAAAATTTCCGTTCCTGTATTAGCGTCTCAATTATTGTAAAATATTCCTTGAATATGCGTGCTTCTGCGATGCAAGTGTACATAATTGATTAATACAACTTTTGAGTCAGGATTACAACCTAGCTTCTCACACTACTTGTGTTGGGTGCATTACTTTTATATATCAGAGGCGGGACCTACAGCTTAAAGTCGACTTCAAACTACAGATTTTTGAGAAACTTTTCATGGCAATCTGCTGACCTGAAGGCGCCGAAAAAATATTTTTTTTTATTTTCATTTTTTATTGGAAATATCTGACCTAAGGTCATGGTTCAAGGCCTCATGTCCGATTGGCCAATACACTACCTACTGAACTACTGCTCAACTGGTTTACTTACTTAATTGGCCATTACAACCCTTCAGTCAGGATTACGACCTAGCTTCTCACACCACTTATGTTGTGAGCGTTAATGTTATACATGAGTGGCGGGACCTACAGTTTAAAGTCGACTCCGAACGACAGATTTTTGAGAAGCTTTTCATGGCAATTTTTACTCTCAGAGTCTTTGCCAGAAATCTGCTGAGAGAAAGTCGCCGAAGAAATATTTTTTCGTTTTGATGTCTGATCTTTAATGTGAACCCAACACACCACCTACTGAACTACTGCGATACTAGCTTGCCTTTACCAATTAAGAAAGTTTTGTTCTTTTTTTTGAAGCAACTTACCGTCTCAATAGCTGCATGATAACTTCTTTGCTGGTGGTGTCCCACTGTATGCCCAATGTTTTATATTCGATATCAATCTTTAAACAGCTAGTAAATACCTTAATCGTTGTCTAAAAGTGAAATAAAATTAAAAAAAAAAAACAGAATCGTTTTAATATCACAATTTTTATGCCATAAACACGCAATATTTTATGTCTTCATTTTCCCTTTACTCACCTGGGGCAATTGATCATTTAAACTCGAATAACTGGAGGCTCTAGAGGGTGTACGTTGTAAATCGCTGGGTGGCTCTGGGCTGCCGCACATCGATGAAGCACATGAGGTGCTTGAACGCATTGAAACTGAATCTGAACGATTGCGTAGCGGTGAAATTTGTACGTGTTTTAGCATCTGTAAAAGTAATAAAAACAAACAAAAATTATTTTTTTATAAGACAATAGAGGACGTACTTTGTTTTCTCATTACAAAGGTTTTCTTTGTAAAAGAAAAAGCAAAAACAAAAAAAATTCTTTGAAAAAAAGTTGAAGAAAAGTTCTTCTTTGGCATATCAACGACCTTTTAGGCTTGTTTTTGCCAAACAATTGTTTGTTGAAAATCAATAAAAAAGAAACGAAGTGAAGTGAATTGTTTTAAGAAGATGTATCCGGTTCATTCAGGCGTAGCGTTTCAATATTTACAAAAAAAAACCCTCTTTTTTTGTTTCCCTTTTTTTTGATTATTTAAAATTCATACCTTTTGTTATGCGTTGTTTTTCATAAGCATTTTGCATATTTTAAAGACTTTTTCAAAGTGAAACCACACACACACAAAGAACTTATCAACAGTAATGAAAAAAAAAGAAGGGGTCGTGATAACATGGCTCGATAGGGGCTTGTTTATTTTTATTAGCCCATAAATATCGATTGTGTTTGAAAGATGGGGGAAAAGTTTTTTTGTTTTTAATAAATTTTAAGCACAATGTAAAAGCATTTAAAAAAAATTTTACTCAATTATTGTATGGTTTATACACACCCATTCTGTTTGGTTATTTAAGAGTCTTAAAGCGGAAAAGAGGGAGTCAACTTTTTGTGAATTATTATCTACAGAGCTTGCACTTCATAAGCATTCAGCCATACATCCCTTTTATGTTAAAAAATTATTCAAAAAAAAAATTAATTTTTTTAATCCCAAACCTGAAATTCGTTTAAAAACTCTTGCCAAAAACCAAATGTTTTTATGGTCATTTAAAGGAAAAACTAATGTAACGTTCATGTACCATTAGGGTAGCAATTAATTTAGTCAAGTAGGCAATAAAGAGGTTTACAATACGATCAATCCGATTTCAAACCTTAAAAATTTTAGCAAAGGGATCTTCAATTTCGACCTCCGGGTACTGTGCTTGTCTTGACCGAAAGGTGCACGTCCTGTTGCAATTTGACACTTTTTCAGCGACCTCGCCACTTTTTGTGCCCCCTTACTAAAGTAAACTAAATCTGACACTTTTCAAGATTTTTGACCCTTTTTTCCCCTTTTTTTAAAAAAGTATTTTCTCTAGACTATAGACTAGGCTATATACTAGGCTATAGACTAGAGTGTACACTAGACTATAGACTAGACTATATACCAGACTATACTCTAGACTATAGATTACAGACTAGGTTATAGACTAGATTATAGACTAGATTATATACTAGACTGTAGACTAGATAAAATAGATTAGACTATAGACTAGATAAAGTAGATTAGACTATAGACTAGACTATAGACTAGACTATAGACTAGACTATAGACTATATACCAGACTATACTCTAGACTATAGACTACAGACTAGGTTATAGATTAGATTATAGACTAGATTATATACTAGACTGTAGACTAGATTAAATAGATTAGACTATAGACTAGACTAGACTACAGATTAGACTATAGACTAGGCTATAACTAGACTATATACTAGACTATTGACTAGACTATATACCAGACTATACTCTAGACTATAGACTAGACTACAGACTAGGTTATAGACTAGATTATAGACTAGATTATATACTAGACTGTAGACTAGATAAAATAGATTAGACTATAGACTAGACTAGACTACAGATTAGACTATAGACTAGACTATATACTAGACTATAGACTAGACTATATACTAGACTATAGACTAGACTATATACTAGACTATAGACTAGAGTATAGACTAGATTATAGACTAGATTATATACTAGACTGTAGACTAGATAAAATAGATTAGACTATAGACTAGACTAGACTACAGATTAGACTATATACTAGACTATAGACTAGACTATATACTAGACTATATACTAGACTATAGACTAGAGTATAGACTAGATTATAGACTAGATTATAGACTAGGTTTTAGACTAGACTATAGACTAGATTATATACTAGATTATATACTAGACTATATACTAGACTATATACTAGGCCATAGTCTAGACTACATACTAGACTATAGACTAGACTGGAGACTAGACTATAGACATTTTCTTTTCTTTTAAAAATTTTGCCCCTTTTTACTGCCAAAATACACTTTTTGTGCGACTTTTTCTTCAAAAATCATCTTTTTGTGTGACTTCTTAAAAATTTCCAGCGGTAACACTGATTATAACTCTTCACTCAGTATTACAACCTAGTTTCTTACACCACTTATGTTGTATGTGTTAAGTTCATATACACAACTTAAAGTCAACTCCAAACGACCAATACATATTTAAGAAAGGTTCTCCTTGGCCTCATATCAAGCTCGTAACATTGCTTACATAAATGCATTATAAAGGGATTCTTGAAAAAGTCTCTACTTAAGAACTGTCCGTTTAAGAATTGCTTAACCATTGAATCCATCAAGAATTATGACTCTTGGTTATCACAAAAACAAACTTTCGTTGCTTTTATTAAGGCCCTCAAAATAGCTTGACCCTATCGGTTTAGTTACTTCAGGAGTACTACGCTACTGGAACTCACAGGACAGAAGTCTTTTAATCCAATGAAGCTTCTAGCTCCAGCTGCCACCTTCCTAAGTGAAGGACAACATCCCTAGGCACCCTATCATGCTACACAATGATATTCTTCAGTCACCGTTTTTTACAAAGAAACACATCAACTTATACTCATAGTACGCAGCATAGTCCTCTCCAAAGTATATTTTTTCGGCGACTTCCTCTCAGCAGACTTCTGGCAAAGACTCTGAGAGTAAAAATTGCCATGAAAAGCTTCTCAAAAATCTGTCGTTCGGAGTCGACTTTAAATTGTAGGTCCCGCCACTCATGTATAAAATTAACGCACACAACATAAGTGGTGTGAGAAGCTAGGTCGTAATCCTGACTGAAGGGTTGTAATGGCCAATTATGTATGTGTGTGTATGGAAAGAGGGAAGATGGGAATGGTAAAGGAAACGAGTAGCTGCTGGTGACTATAAAATGGCCAGCGCTTTACCTTCACCATTAGACAGTCTACAGCAATCGTCCCAAAGAAGTCCGCAGTTTCTCGCACCACTTATGTTGTGTATGTTAATTTTATGCAGAAATGGCGAGATCTACAGTTTAAGGTCGACTCCGATCGACAGATTTTTGAGAAACAAGAAGAGAAAGAGATGAAATCGCCTAAAAAATACTTTTTGTATTTTTTTTTTTATTATTGATGTCTGGCCTGGGACTCGAACCCTGGCTTTACGTCTAATAAGCCAGCGCATTACTAACTAGACCACGGTGAGCGCAATCCTCCCTCCTCAATCGTAGCAAACCGCTTTCCTTTCATCGGTATTTTCAGTATTGGGAAGAGGAAGAAGTCAGCGGAATCTAAGCCTGGTGAATATGGTAGTTGAGGCATGATTACGGTTTTGTTTTTGGACAAAAACTAACACACAAACATCGTAGTGTAAGCTGGTGCGTTATCACACTGCAAAATCCAAGATTGGTTTTTCTACAATTCTGTGCATTTCTGACGGATTGCTTCGCGTAATCGCAGCATAACTTCAAGGTAGTATTCCTTATTGACCGTCAGATCTTGTGGCAAGTAATCATGATGCCTCACACAATTGCAATAGAAGAAAACAGGGAGCAAAACCTTTAACATTTAAGCGAACTTCTTGTGATTTTTTCAGTCTTGGCTCCTCTGGGCGCTTACATTGGAATGATTGGGCCTTGGTTTCAATGTCATAGCCATACACCCATGATTCGTCTCCAGTTATGATAATTTTTGAGGAAATCTAAATCGTTGTTGAACATCGTCAACATCTCCTAAGCGATGTCCATGCGACATTGTTTTTGCTCAAAATTTAACAATTTTGAAACAATCTTCGATAGCGCACGTTAATTGCCTAAAACATCCGTAAAAATTGCTTGGCATGAGCCGAACTATAAGCCAACATCATCAGCAACCTCTCAATCCAAAATAATTTTTTTCATTGCTTCAAGTGCTCAGGCGAACAGGGCAACCAACTTCATTGACATCTTTTCGGCCTTCCATAAACCGGTTATACCATAATTGAACTTGTGTTCTGCTCATAGTAGACTCTCTAAAAGCCAAGTCAATATTTCAAATGTCCTTCCACATTTAATTTAATATTTTTTACACAAAACTTAATACAGTTTCTTTGATCCATTTTTTTCGGATAGTAAAAAATGGAAGAGCAGACTAGAACATCACTAACCTTTTTATCTATCCAAAACAAACTGGCAATCAAATATGGCTGATATATTCAAAATATATAATAGACGTGAGTATCAAAATAATCGAACATACGTAACTCACGAAATTTGAAAAAAAAAAACGATTATTTTTTGATCACACCTCGTATATATGTAGGTGGTAGTACTTAACAGTGTGTGGTGTATTCTTCTTCATTCCAAGGGTGCCGTATTACATGCCATCAGCATGATTAAGTGTAAGTCTTGTTATTAAAACAACTTACTTACTTACTTACATACTAAAGTACTTCCTCTTATTTTATAGGGGGAAGTTTAGTTTTTTTCATGCATCATATACTGGGTGTCTAAAATTGTAAAAGTACTCATAGACATAGAATGGAAAGCAAAAGATTGTATGACTGAATATGTAAATGGCAAACTAGAATACAAAAGTATTGTCTGGATGAAAAAAATTAAAAATGGTGCATGTACGTGCATCGTACTCATGTTAAAACAATGTTTCAATGAGTACTTAATAAAAAAATAAAGCAAAAAACGAAAGGAGACCCTGTTAAAGCATTTAAAGAGAGATGAATGAAATTAAAAAAAGGAATTATAACTTACTGAAGGGGAGGAGAGGAAGTTATTAAAAAAAAAGTAATAATTGGCATCAAATGGTGGAAATTTTCATCTTAACCTAAGCATTAAGGCAAGCATGTACCTACAGCTTGTTAAAGCCTGAAGAGTAATTCTTAAAACGCGATTTTTTTATTTTTTAAAGCTTAGGAACACTCATAATTGCGAAACACTGATGACCAGACGTCGTTACAAAGAGAACATAATAAAAATGTAAGCGTATTATGTGTTAACCCAAAGGAAAATTGTTAGTAATAGTACATGTAATGGAAAATATAAGAAAATAACAAAAACAACAGCGTTAAGTCCCTAAAGACTGAGTATTTAACTTGACAAATATTCTTCTAAAAATGGCGATAATTTCTCATTGTTATTAGTGAAAGTTAATTAATCCTACTGCAATATTTTTTTGAGTGTAAAAAAGCGAAATGAAACTTTCTCCTTAGAAATGGCTCAATTCGACCTCCGAGTACTGTACTTGTCACAGTTGAAAAGTACACGTCCTTTAACCTTCTTCTTTAGAAGCTGACAAGCTACTGAATGCATTTTTACGCTCTTTTTATTGAACATTATTGATGTTCATGTCCAGTGGGTGTAAGCCGAAGATGTTTTTCCCCTGGGGGACATTTAATGACTTAAAAAGGAATTATTTGAACTGGAAACAAATCACAAGTAGTTTCTTACCCATAGAAAACGTTCAATAAATCTGCTGCTAAGTCCACAATCTCTAAAGACATCGACGTAAATGACAATATCTGCTATACATTGGACCATGTGCTTAGGCGGAGGTCTACTGACTATGATTATCGTAAGGTATGAATGTGTTCGGAAGTCTAGTAGGTAGTTTGTTGGCTTATTAGACGTAAAGCCCGGGTTCGTATCCCAGGTCAGGTATTAAAACGAAATATGATAAATATATTTCTTCGACGATTTCCTCTTAGCAGATTTCTGGCAAAAACTCTGAGATTAAAAAAAACCTGCCATGAAAAGTTGCTCAAGCCACTTACGTATAAAATTAACACGCTCTACACAAGTGGTGTGAGAAACTAGGTTAATAATCCAGACTAAAGGGTTGTAATGACCAATTATGTATATATTTGTATGTAGGTATGTGTGCCATAGTCTAGTAGGCAATGTGTAGGATTATTAGACGTGAGGCCTCCCGGTTCACACACCAGGTCAAACCTCTTCAACAAAACGGAATACGAACAAATATTTCTTCAACGATTGTCTATCAGTAGATTTCTGGCAAAAACCCAAAGAGTAAATAGAAATTGCCATGAAAAGTTTCTCAAAAATCTATCTTCGAAAACAACTTTTAACTGTAGGTCCCGCGACTTATGGATAGAATAAAAGTACACAACATAAGTGGTGTGAGAAGCTAGGTCGTAACCCTGACTGATGGGTTGTAATAACCAATGTATGTATGCAATGTCTTTCAGATGGAAATTTTAGGGGTAGTTTAGGCCATAAAACTACTATAGCCAGTAAACATATAGCGAAGACCTCAAAAGTCAACATATCGTATGTACCTGAATAGTCTGACTGGTCTGAAGACTTTGATTGGCATGCTTTTAGATCACATTTGGTTTCGGAGTGTCATTTATGAATGTGGGTTATCAGATAGCTCTAAAAGCTTTGGATGGCATGGTTTTAGATCATATTGGGTGTAGAAGTGTCAGAGGTTGTTAAGCATTATTGGTTTAGTGGTTTGGGTTAACGAATTAGTTTGGGCGGGGTACTTATTTATTGAGACATGGCTTGTAAAGAAGTTGTAGAGAAACTGACAGAATAAGGAATAGATTTAGGGGTAACCATAGGAAAAAATAGTCGTTAAAATCATCAGTAAAAGTACATACAAGTAGTGCTAAGTATGTACATCAAACTGTAAGAGTACAAGAACTTTATGGCCCAGTCTAAATCTTAAAGTTACGAAACTTATCTTAAGAATCAGTATTAGGGAGTTAATTGCTATAATAGATGTCTGAAGAGGATTTGGAATATTTTTATAAAGGTTAAGCTGCTTTCGTAGTCACAATAGTTTAGTAGGAAGTGTGTTGGCTCATTAGACGTGAGGCCAGGGTTCAAACCCTAGGTCAGGCATCTCCGACAAAACGATAAATGAAACAAATATTTCTTCTACGACTGCCTCCGACCAGATTTCTGACAAAAACCCGGAGAGTAAATAAAATTGGCATGAAAAAGTTTCTTAAAAAAATCTGTCGTTTGGAATCGACCGTAACTGTAGGCCCTGTCACTCATGTATAAAAATTTATACATATAACATAAGTGGTGTGATAAACTAGGTTCTGATTCTGACTAAATGGTAGTAATGACCAATTATGTGATGTATGTAATAGAAGCCTCAAGAAGGCTTGGTTCCCCCTTTTGTTATAGATAAAGTTGTGCTAGACAGTCGCCGCAGTCTAGCAGATTGTGTGTTCGCATCCCAGATCAGACATCAAACCGAAATATGAAAAAAGAAAAAAAGTATTTCTTCGACGACCGCCTCTCAGCAGATTTCTGACAAAAACCCGGAGAGTAAATAAAATTGGCATGAAAAAGTTTCTGAAAAAAATCTGTTGTTTGGAATCGACCGTAAATGTAGGCCCTGCCACTCATGTATAAAAATTTATACTAGGTTGTGATCCTGACTAGATAGTTGTAATGTATTTAATAGAAGCCTCAAGAAGGCTTGATGGCTTGATTCCCCTTTTTTCTGTAGATTATGTTGCTTTCTATCACTTTCATTTGAATATGTTCATTCTTTTCTTACAGTGTACAAGGATATTCAGTATCCTATCGTAGAATAGTTAGAAATTAAATTAAATTGTGATTCTTAAGAAATCCATTCATTTTCATAAATTGTTAAGCATTCTGTTTCACATATGCATGAACGTCAACACATTGCTTATGTGGAAGCATTTTTCTTTCTTCTTTACGAAGTAAAAGAAAAGAAGCAGAAATAAATATGTAGAGAGAGAGAAATTTTCAAAAAATACATTCATTTTGTCGTTTTATGGAAATAGTGGAAGCAAAAGTCAAAATTTATTGTGCTAGTACAAGTAACACTAAAAGGTAATGTAAAAAGAAATGAAAAACAAATGAAGTTTTCAAAGAACATTTTCATTTTACAGCTATTTTTACTAGGGGTGTTTAAAACTTTTAAAACATGCTACTGTATTAAGTTGTGTTTTTTGTTTTTTCATTCTTTTTTATTGTGTTTTCTGTTCTTAGTACGTGTTAAGTGTATGAAGCATTTGGTTACATTTGAAACTTTAGACATTTTAAAAGCATAAAATGGCAATAAATTATTAAGAATTTATTTCTTCTTTTTTTTTACTTTTAAATTGCTTATAATAATAAAACGTGTACTTTTTGAGCAGGCATTATAAGAACTGTTTGTTGTTGTTTTACAACAAATATTTATTAAATCAATTTACAAAACAATATGTACTCATAAAGAACTTAAGCCAGAAATAGAAAGAAAAAATTTTTTACAAAAAAAATTTAAAAAAAAATACAAATAAAAATTGAACAATTATGCCGTACATTGTTTTGGAAAATTCCCATAAAAAAAAAATTTTTTTTGTTTTTATTTTTTAATTTCAAAAAAAATTTTACATCATCATCAACAACAGCGGCAATAGTAAATGAATTCATCATAATTTATGGCTTTTGCCATATGAAAACCATGCATAGACGCTCTGCTTTTGACAAATTATGAGGAGAACTCAAACAGAAAAAAAGGTTTCTTCACACGCTAAATTAGTTGTAACATAACAAACAATGCAGCAATGCGAATTATGTCTAAGCCGCCGCCATCACCACTACTAGCATCGTCGCTAGCACAATAATAACAATTAAAATTAATAAAAAAAAAACTTAAAAAAAAACTTAAAATTTCACAAACAACACCGATATGAGAAAAATAACAGACATCTTCCAACATTATCAATAGTTGTAGTAGGATGGATGGGTTGCTTGGTTGGATGGCTACAATTTATAATTCCCCCCCCCTTATACACACAATTAAAATACAAACTAAGTAAGCAAATATTTTATGAAAAATTAATTTTGTATTCCCTTTTGTGGTCTACCCCAACTCCACCCCCCTTTTTTTAAACTGCATACATACATTACATATGACAATTGCATTACTGCGTGGCCTATTCAATGTATTGCAACGTTCACACTGGCAGTAACTATTTGACGCTGAACATGCGACCGAGTGTAACGGGGCTGCCATCATATGATACATGAAATCATGTAATGAAGGGTCACTGGTTGAAAATAGAAAAAAAAAACTTCAATCATCATACAAATATTAAATTATTGTTCATTCAATAATTTTAAAGGGCCAATGAATCAAATTTTAAAAAGTTGACAAACATTTACCGGAAATTGTAAAGAAAAAAAATTTTAAAGGTTATGCACAAAGGGCAAGCCTAACTAAATGCAGTTTTAAAACCATTCATATGAGGTAACATATTTTCAACAGATTTCTAACCGTTTATTTAAAGTATTTCAACCCACAGTCGTCACACAGGCAGAGTAGAAGAGTATCCACTAGACTACTAAATCTTCCTCGCAAACGTGTACACCAGAGATCAGCAGTGATGCCAACTCTTAGGACACCAAACGCGTAAAAAAAAATGAAAAACGGGCTAAAACGGGCTAAATTGAAAAAAATACGTTTTTAGTACAATACAATTTCAATTTTTTCAAAAAAGCGTAAAAAGGGGGCTAAAATTAAAAAAGTCTTTTCAGGTAAAAAACCACAATTTTTACAATTTTTGAGATTATTTTACATTCTATAGAATTAAGGTACTAGATTAATTTCAAATAGAATTTGCATTACAATCTTTCAAAGTTGGTCATTGTTAAATACGATTTGTACTTCTTGGTCATCCTCTTCTTCATTCCATAAATCACCTTCTATATAGCTTTGACACTTGTTTCTATCAAGTGGTCTATGGAAGCAAATGCTGAATAGATTGCAATATATAACGATTGGGCAGCCTAACATTTCTTTTCCACGGATACCACTGCAGGTTTAAAACAAATTTGTAGTTGTACTATATTAATGCTGTTTAAAAGGTTCAGATGCTTTTTGTTTCTGAATGTCTGACCAGGTCGTAGTGTTTAGTGGCGATCTGCGTGTTGCAGTAAATACGCCGTAGTCTAATAGGTAGTGTGTTGGCTTATTAGACGTAAAGCCAAGGTTCGAGTCCCAGGCCAGACATGAAAGCAAAATACAAAAAGTATTTCTTAGGCGATTTTCTCTCAGCAGATTTCTGGCAAAAACTCTGAGAGTAAAAATAAACCTGCCATAAAAAGTTTCTCAAAATTCTGTCGTTCGGAGTCAACTTTGAATTGTAGGTCCCGCCACTTATGTATAAAATTAACACACACAACATAAGTGGTGTGAGAAACTAGGTCAATAATTCTGACTGCAGGGTTGTAATGACCAATTATGTATATATGTATGTAGTAAATACATACTGCTTTAGATTCATCTTTACAAGGCTTTATCCATTCCTTGAAAAGGGGATCTGTCTGCATAATTTTACAATATCTTTGGGTATAGCGCTTCATCTAAACATAGCATAACATTTATGTTAAAGATACATCCAAGAATATCATATTATGACCTACTTAAAGTTATAAACTCATATACTAATTAATATGTTTTTTATCAATGCCTAATTATTAGGAAAAACAATTTTAAACTTTCAGTAAAGCTTGTTTTTCACGGTACTTTTGTTAATTCTATGTAAATCACAGAATAACAATGTAAATGACAAAGATGAAAACAAGAAATAGAAGAAAAAAGTTCTGCCACATTGGATTACAATTCGACATTCCCAGAGAAACATAAGATAATATTGCCATACAGAGTTGAAGGAAAAACGGGCTAAAAGGGCTAAACAAAAATACTGAAAAGCGCTGAAATTGCGCGTTTTTTAGTTTAGGGCTAAACATTTTTTTTCGCGTTAAAGGTACTTCAAAAAGGGCTAAATCTAGCCCGAAAAGGGCTAAGTTGGCATCAATGGCGCTTAGTATTCAAAACGATGAGTAGATTCGAGTCATACTTATAATTTCAGATACTTATACGCATTCATACTTATTATGATATGATACTCATGGTACTCATATTCATACTTTGAAGAATACTTATCGTATTCATACTTTACAATACCTACGACGTTGTTGATTTCGACTCTCCTTGACTCAACGTATACAGGAAGCACCAAATAAGTATGATTTGAGTATGAATAATACAATACTAGCTAGAAGGTTGTGTGTTTGCTTTGCTTGCTGTCTTTGTCTTTTCATTCTTCTTTTTTTCTAAATGTAACAGCAAATAAAACTATAAATTTTGAAGAATGATTCCAATCCCTCGAATCTTTCGTAAGTATTATAAGTATTTTTCTAAATTTATAAATCTGAATGGTTAGGCGTATAAATCAAACGTATTTCAAATGTTATGGGTTTGATGTCAACGTTGTACTCATACTTACTGTAACCAGTACTTATAATTCAATGTTGTAGCGAGTACGAATGAATGAGAGTAGTTGAATTTCAATACTGTTAACCCATTCATACTCAAAATTTCATGAATTCATTGAAGATCTCTGGTTTGCACCCAAAACACATTAGCGTCATGCCTTTCATTTTTAAAATTCTTGAGAAAATTGTAATCAAGAATATTTGAAAAAGCACCACTGCATTACAGGCACCACGTTTAAATAGCTCTTGTCGATAGAGTGTTAAAGATTCCCGAATCTTTGAATCTGAAGCAGGTAACCATATTAGCATTTCTTGCCATACAGTCACAGAATAAGGTCTACACTCACCTTTGCATGTATGTAGACTTTTTCCCGCTAATTTTTTAAGTATTTTTCTAATAATTTCTAGATTATACTTTTCATATTCGATTTTGTCTTCAAATATTCTTCCCTTTTCTATTTTGAAAAAAATTTGCCGGGAAAAAACGGTGTTGGTAGACTTTTGTCCTTGACTGTAAAGGACGCATTCCTCACGACTTCAGAAATCGATTATTAGATAAAGAGAATACAAGAGGTCTTTACATATCCAGATGGATGTCAGAGATCTTATACATACCATCTGCGTCAATGAAGTAATAAGGCAGGCAACAGAACTAAGGTGGGATGAAGTCTCGTTTCACCACTAATGGGGAAACCTGGTTGTGAACTCGTAACAAAACTTTCCGAAGCTAACATACTGGGCTTAGGATATGCAAATGATTTTAGCCCGGATAAAAAAAGGAAAATCTAAAGAAATTCTCTCTGTCATCAATCAGAGAGGACTTAAAATTGTAAGTCGTTGGTGCATGACAGTGGGCCTGAAGATAAATTCAAGCGAAATCACAAAAGTACCATTTGTAAGGAGAAAAAAAGCTTTTAAAATGCGAGAATATTCGACTTAAGGATGCCACAGTAATACAGAAAATTGAGGTAACATATCAAATAATATCACTGGATAGTAAGGCTTATATAAGCTTATATAGAGGACATCTCAAGAAAGGCCACGCATAATCTGAGCTCATGCAGAAGGTTTGTAATTTTAACCATCAGGTCAATAATCTAAGCAAACAGAACGAAAAGAGCTCTATTGGAGTTAGACAAGGAACAGAGACTAGCGCATATTGGTATAACAGGGGTAATAAGAACCTATCCTTCGTACCCATTAGATATCTTAAATGAACTTAAGTCCGCGGCACAATGGCAGTGAAGATCAAAAGTTTTAGAGATTATAGTGAAAAACACTATAATTGTATTTTTAATTATAACTCCCTTTTTAGATAAGTTCTAAGCTGCTATCCGAAACAGATTCTAATAAGCCTTCTTAGCATCCTTGTGTTCGAATCATAAATTCTCATTTTATAATTCGGCAAATCAACATAAAGAAAAAAAAACTGAATTAATAATGGCCTCTACCTCATACTTTATAAATTTACTATGAGAGGAATCGATTACCCTCTTTGTAATTTTGAAAGATGCGTAGTTAGTATGCCTCTCTTATTTCTTGGAGTACATTCCTCCGTTGAAGGACGCATTTTCAGCTGATATTCTGCAAGCTGATATCAAAGTTACACTTTAACTTCTACAGACTGTGAATATGGAAGAAAGCAATAAAAATATCACGAGAACTAAAGCCATAAGAATAAACCATGTAAGCATAGCCAACATAATGCTATGAAACCAACTTATTTTTTTAAAGTGCTATTCTAGGGATCTTATATTTTTAAGCATACTTTTGGGTGTTGAAATAATTTTTTCTGACCTTACTTAAGCATCAAAAATATTTGCATCTGAGGGTTTAAAATTGCTATTTTTTTGCAATTTTCCTTGATTTTTTTTCTTACTTTCTTAACTTCCTTTTGTTCTCCAAACGTTTATAACTTACGATATGAGAAAACTTTTTAAACTGTTGTAAAACTAACGTCAAAGTTCTGTTGAAAATATGATGTGTGCCATAATATTTGTTCTTTTTAAACATTTTTTAGCAACAGATGGAATACTTTTCTTAATTGCACTACAAATTTCACTTGCTATTGTTGTGGGTTTTCATTTTATTTGTTTAATTCATTAAGTGGCGTTTTGTTCTTGAATTAAAAAAAAGAAATTAAACAAACTTAATGCAATATGTAGCAAATAACACAATATGTTCTGTAAAACACTTTATGAAAACAATTTGAAATTACAAAAAAAAGAAGAAAAAATGTGGCCTACTTTCAGTCTAAGTATAGCAGATGACAATATGGAAGATTAAAAAAGTTTAAATATGGGAAAAAAACTTAAAATTTTATAACAGTGTTGTGTTGACTTATGTTTAAACACATTACCAACCACTTATAAGAGGCGTTTAAGGCGGGCATAAATGCTATACGATTTTTTCAACTTCTTTTAAGTGTTCTTGAAAAACTTTGTTCCTCAACAAGGAAGCATAATTCTCTTCTATTTAAGTTTTTATTTTCCTTGTTACTGCAACACCCAGCGGTTAATTTTGTATTTTAATATTATGGTGTATATTTTAAGGCTAATAAACGTCTGTGGCCTAAACATTAACATTCGCTGACTTGGCTTTATTAAGGCGATAACAGCAAGCAAAGAGATTATAAAGAGAATGAGAAATAATCTTAAAATGTTTGGTTTTGTTTTATTTTTTCGTCCATGGAAAAGGAAATTGAAAAGGAACAGCTAAAGTAATAATAAAAAATTAAAGCATACTTTAAGGAGTTTTACTTAATGTTAAAAGGAAAGATTTATTCATAATTTAAATGAAGCTTAATTTGTAAGAAAGAAAATATTGTAAAAAAAGTTAAAATAAAATAAAAAGAAAATTAAATCTCTGAAAATACAATCTGAAAACATGTGTAAGATATTAAAAAAAAGGGGGTTTTGGTTTTACAGTGTATCAGGGAAGTATTGGCTGAACAAGCACAAGACAGAAATTCTTGCTACCAACGAGACTGTAGACTGGGCGAAATGGTAAACCGCCCGTCCAATATTAAAAAAAAAAAATTAATACCTTAAAATTGAAAGCATGCTTTAAGGAGTTGAAATAAATAATGAAGGAAATCGAAAAGCTGTTCTAAAACAGTCTCTAAAGACAATCTATTAAAAAAAAAAACAGATTTAATAATATGCAAACAAACATTTTAGGCTATTTTATAAAACTTAAATAATTTTCAAAGTGTTTGCTTTAAATTATATTTTAAAATATCAAGAATCAAAAACATATTTTTAGGCTAAACATCATATTCGTTACTTCTGTTTAAATTTATTTTATACATCTAATAAAGCATATCATTAGGGGTAATTGAAATAATTTTACTGAATATATTTATTCAGAAATTTAAGTTTAATACAAAATGGTAATTAATAATAATTAAATAATGACAGAAGCATACGAATATTCATAACATTATAAAATAATAAATGAGCAATTAAATTAGTTATATTATTATGAATAAATTCCTTAACTGGATATAAATGACATGCTTAATATTGCATAATTTTAGGAAACTTTAAAATTATCATAATGATATTAAAAGTAATTAAAGTATAGTTTTAGATATTTTAGAGCTATTTTGAAGTATGTAAGGTCCATTAAGGCAGGGTTCACACTTCATATTCCTAATGTAGAAGTAGAATATATTTCAAAATTAAAATGTTTGATAATTTAAAATTGGGTGCACTGGCGGTGGATAGTGGATGCTAGAGTAAAAGTTGCGGGTTCGATGCTCTCCAAATACTCTGGTCTATTACACTGCATTAAGATGTGTAATATAGAGCTTATAGCTCACATATCTTTACATAATTATAATAAAAATTTTATTTGTATTCTAATTAATAAATAAACAAAAATAAACTTGCAGCGTTTTATGCGCAATCAAAAGTCTGCACGATTTTTGTGTAATGAACTTTGATTTCAGGTTTAATATCCGGTCCCTAGAAAAAATCCATGGAAGTCGCCAAAGTCTAGTAGGTAATGTGCCGACTTATTAGACGTGAGGCAAATTGAGATCAATACAGTACTTGCAGATCCAGTTGACCAACTGTACCATATTTTAAAGGGCGAGGGGATAATAAAGGAAATAATAAGAAAGGAAAGGAATTAAGCAAGAGAGAATGAGAAAAACCATGAAAAGTTTCTCAAAAAACCGGCCGTTCGGAGTCAACTTTAAACTGTAGGTCCCGCTGCTCATGTATAAAATTAACACACACAATATAAGTGGTGTGAGAAACTAGGTCAATAATCCTGACTGATGGGTTTTAATGACCAATTATGTATGTATGTATGAATGAGAAAAACGGAGAAATTACACACACCAATAAAACCTATCGCCGTGGTGTGAGAAGCTCGGTCGTAATCCTGACTGAAGGGTTGTAATGGCCAATTATGTATGTATGTATGTAATAAAACCTACAAGAGAGGGCAAAGCCCTAGCACTTCTCAACCATCTCAAACTGATAATGAAACTATGGAGAGCCTTTAAGTCGGCTCTCGACATAGAATTCAAACCCTTAAAGAAGCCTCTGCCAAGCCTGAACCTACTAAGGCCGGACAGTTACAGAAAAGGTGTTTGACAGTCTCCAAATGCTCCTCATTGCAACATACTATGCAATAATTCGGTTGGGTTCTGTTACAGATCCCTGTCAGCGATATAATCGTGCAGTGCCTCGTAATAAACCCAATAACTAAGCTTAAACTGGCCTTATCCAAGTCAAGAAGTCAATATAATTCGTCATCACACCCCTTCAGTCAGGATTATTAACCTAGTTTCTCACACCACTTATGTTGTGTGCGTTAATTTTATACAAGAGTGGCGGGACCTACAGTTTAAAGTCGACTCCGAACGACAGATTTTTGAGAAGTTTTTCATGGCAATTTTTACTCTCAGAGTCTTTGCCAGAAATCTGCTGAGAGGAAGTCGCCGAAGAAATATTTTTCGTTTTGATGTCTGACCTGGGATTCGAACCCTGGCTTTAAGTCTAATAAGCCAGCACACTACCCACTAGACCACGGCGACCTCAAGAAGTCAATACTTTACTTAATTTAAGTGATAATTACAACCCTTTAGTCTGCATTACAACCTAGCAACACACACAACTCATGTTCTGTATGTGGTAATTTTATTTACGATTGGCGGGACATAGAATTTAAACATTGTGTTTAAACGATGGAATTAAGAAACTTTAATACCAGCATGTAGCCAGTGGATAAAGGGAAACTAAGTTTACTAAACCATTTAGTGCCTAAGTATTTAGCAATTTCGTTGAAGTTCAACTCAGGATTATTCAATACAGTAGGGCGTATATCTGGTATGCCATTACTGAGCCAGGAGACTTTGGACTTCTATTTTAGCATATAATTTTGAAGATTGAGTGATTCAACTGCTGGAATTTATATGAATTTAAATGTTAAAAATTATAAAATACTTACAAATATAAACTTAAAGCATTTACTTTAAAAATCTGGTTAAAACCTGTTAAATATGCTTTAAAATAACTCAAAATTTATTAAAAATATTTTGTATTTACTAAATAATTCATTGACGGCAATAAAATCTTCTGAAAAATTTACAAAAAAAAAAATGGTTTTAAAAAAATAAATGAATTTTTAAAATCCATAAAATATTTATACTTTCCGGCAAAGTGATTATTGGAGATTTATTTTTGTACAAAATTTATGCAAAAATTGCAACAAAAAGAGAAAAAATAATTGAAAATATTTTGAAAATTTATTGTTGGTTGGAATTATTTTTATTTCTCTTTATATGTAGCTATGGAGTGTTTTGCGGCCATAAACTCCATGAGTATGTGATTTCCGTTTTTAGGAAACAGAAAAACTGAAATAAGAACGAAATGCATACTAATCTAGACATAAAGTTATTTTAATGGAATTAAAAAATAGCATAGAAAACGTAGGGCAAAACAAAAAACACGATATGTATGTACACGAGAATTATAGAAAAATTCAACCATGCAAAACGCCCCTTTAGTTCAAGTGTAACTGGTAATTTATATTTTATGGGCCCCTGTGTTTTTTTGTTTTACCAAGCCAAAGCAACATTGCAACAACATAAACTGCAACTCATGTGTAACACAAATTGGTGGAAATAATATGAAGAAAAACGAAAAAAAAACAAAACAAAACAAAAACTGAAAACTGAAAATCAATGCAATTGAACTAGTGATACATACTTCAGATAGCGATAGAAAGTAATGCTAAAGAGAACATTGAAAATCAAAATTTTTCAACAATTGAACAACCATAGAAAATCAAAATGGAATAAATATGCGGGCTTTCGTACAGTATCCCTCAAATATCCCTACGAATAAAACGCAGAACATTCCACGTTTGCGTAAAGACTGCCTTAACGTACGGATGTAAAACCTGATCAGTAAAAGACACAGTTTCCTAAAAAAAATACCTCAGAAGTCCAGGTCATAATCAAAGAAGTTCTTTACAGCCAATACAGTATCCCCTAAACATCCCCACGAATAATACACACAACATACCACGTTTATGTAAAGTCTGGTCTGTTGTTCGGATGTAAAAGCTGGCCAGTAATAGACATAGTTTCCTAGAAAAATACCACAGAAGTCTAGGTCATAATCAAAGAAGTTCTTTACAACCAATGCTTCAATGATAATGGAGGCTGAGGCCTAATGGTCGTAGCTATGATCCACAATAATCAAGCGTACATGACTTTAACAAGGACCTACAGATTTTTACTGTTTTTAATAATCCCTACTTTTCAATACATGTTTTCAAAGCATTTACAATTTTAAATTTGCAACTAACTTTTTGTTAAGGCACCTAAAAGTATGCTATTCTTTGTACAGACATTGATGCCTAAAAAACATTATTAAATTTTTTAATAATTAAACCTCATACGAACCTTAGGTTTGATAACACAAAGCTCACTTAAGCACGCATAGCGGACCTTTCTGGTGCCATAGAAGAACGCAGTCCCTGTACTGACCAAGTTCCACCAAAATCAGGGAAGAAAAAGAAACAGGACCCATATGAACCTTAAATCATTAAATTTAAATTTTTACTTAAAAGCTTCCCCCTAACATAGACTATAATTACATCAGCATTTGCTTGTAAGCAATATTTTTATATCATAAAAATTTGTCTAGCAATGGTTAAAGCTGTGCCTGTAAATATGTTTTAGTTTAAGACAAAAAAAAAAAATTATCAATAAAATATTGTTATTATTTATGCTGTTTTTGCATATATTTTTAATAACCCTATAAATATACTTTATTGTTTTCTTTTCAATATAAAACTCTTTTGCCAAGCAAATCCACAAATATTCTCAGGCCATACTAGGCCAACCACTAGACAATGAAGTAAAACAAAGTGATTGTTGTTTTTATAATATTCACTTTCATGCTTAACCATCCTTTGCTAAAGTAAGGTCTAAAAGCAACATTTTAAGCCATATTTATTGTTTTTGGCAATAAAAGTATTCCTATGCTTAGCAGACCTGAAAATATTATCTGCTCATAAATACGCTAAAAGAAAAAAAACCCAATAATTGAATATTAAAAATTTATAGAAGAAAATTGCTTAAAACAGCATAAGCTTAAAGAAATATTTCTGTGCATAATTTAAGGCATTGCAAAAAATATGTAACAAAAAGGAATTTAATAGAAATACAGAAAAAAGTGGGCAGACATTTGAAGAAAAGGGTGCAAAAATTCCAGCCTCAATTAACTCTAAACAAAGCCACAAATATTTTTAGCATAGCATAGCTTAAGGCTGAAATTAGCTAAGGCGTTAAGAAAGAAAAACTTTGTGCATACCTAAAAGGGGTCAACAAATTCTAAGAAACTTTTGACTTAAATACGGCAAAAAAGGGCCAAAAAATAACAGACATCAGTATATGAAAAGCTAAATATGTTGTACAATAACAGCAAACATTTGTTGCATATTTTAGGGTATATATATGTGGCTAAAGAAAATAGTTTAAGGCCTAGAAATATTCTTAGGCAAATACAAATTAGTTTACACTTAATAAAAGCATAGAAAGAATGGAAATTGTTAATATATGCAGGGTTAAGGAATTTGTAATAATTTGTTGAGTTGAATACAAAAAAAAACAAGTAATAAAACATATTTTTGGGGATTTCTTTAATAATTATGCCGTCACACTCTAAAAGATTTGCTTTCTAAACGATTCAAGTAATATGGTATAGATTAGTAGTCATCAGCAAAGCATATTTTAAGGCTTCGATTATAGTATACAATGTACAATATAATTAAAGAAATAAAATAAGGCGTTAACATCTGAAAATAATACATTTAGGGTGATGAAAAAGCCGAAGTATAGTAAAAGGCTAACAGTAATTTTTTTATGCCATTAGGGAGTACAAAAACATTTTTAGTTCCACAAGGCAGGTTCATAAACAAGAAGAACAAAGGGCTGTAAACTGATGGCTTTATAGACAAATTTTATTTTAATTGACCCTTAGAAAAGCTTAAAAAACAAGACAAATACATAAACCTTAGCAGACTTTTAGGAATAATAAAAAGGTTGATGTTGTCAGTAAGCATGATTTCACATTTACAAGTTCATTAACACAGGCACATAATTAAGAACGTAAGAAATGTTAAAGCATATGTAAAGGGGGAAATAAATAAATATATAAAAAGTCAAAATCCTTGCAATTCAATGGCCTTTTTAACAATCACACAAACACTAAGCAATTCCCCAGCAATAGCAAATAAGACGTTAAACAAACATACAAATAAAAAAATTGCATTGCATACTTTCAGGTGAATGACACCAAGCCTTAGTAAAATGTAAAGTGTATGTAGTGCAATACAAGTCTAACAATTTTAACAAGAAAGAAATCAAATATTTACTAGCTAAAGCGATACTTACATGGTGTTAAAGTGTACATATTTACATACATATTTGAGTGTATCGAGAAGCGATTGTTAACAAGTAAGCTAACAAAACGTTAAAAATATTGAAGCATGCTTTTAGGAGAATAACAAATATTTAAAAGCAGTGCATAACGTTAAGAAGAAAGTATCAAATAAAAGCAGTATTTACAAGTGCTAAAAAGTCAGTAAAAAAATATTATACTTGTCATTGACACCATGGCATATGTTAAGGCAAAATAAAAGCTAATTTTTTACTTTTGCAGTAGAGATGTCCATAGGATTTTAAATCATTCTGTTAAACAGAGTATATTGATATAAGGGTCATTGTATTGCTGCCATAGAATTTATTATACTTTGTAAAGTTTATTAGCTTTAAAGGATTTATAGCATATTTTCGGGAGCAAAAAAAATAAAAATTGAATTTAGAAATAATCTTTTGAAAAAATCAAATAATATATCTGAAGGCTAACAAGAAATTATGAAATTGTTTAATTTTAAAGCATACTTTTAGTAGCGAAATTTTAACAAAAAATTAAAAATTAAATTTTATAACAAACTGTGTTACTATTTTTACATTAAAATTAAAATTAAATTTAATTTTTATTATTCTAATTTCCCTTCGTGTATATGACACTTCTATACACGATACTGTCATTTCACTTTACTTAGGAAACCAGTCATTTTCCATTTAGTTTAGTTCAGTATTTTTTCTTCCTATTGCAAACCATAGTAGTGGTTGTAATTATATGCTGAAAGAAGAAAAAAACAAACTCTAGGAAAAACCCAAACCCAAAATATATGCAAAAAGTTTACAAACATTTGCCAAAAAATGCTACAACAAGGGAAAACTAAAAGCATAAAATAATGTTAGAATTTTAAATAGTTTGCAATATTTTTGCACTTACAAAGTTAAACTAACGGCAAACAGAGACCAAAAATAATGGTTACAGACGAATATGACAGGCAGCTAGCTGGCAGTTGCTTATTGTTGGAAAATAGGGCGTCTCTAAATAAAAACAATTGGCATCCAAAACAGTGTTACGTTGCAAATAAAGAGAAAAATGCAAGAGAAACTTTTTTGTAATAAAATTTACATTAACCAAGAAAAGTATTTTAGGAAATGTAGCCTAACTTTAGGCGTAAAATATAAAATAAAAATTAATATTTCAAATAATTTTTAAGATCTAATTTTTCTATGTAAGACCTGCCTAGGGAACAGTTTATTGACCAAACAAAATTATAAATTTTTATTGGGACGATATTAGACATACTTTTCTATGGCTAACTTAATTGATCTTAACAATCCTTTATCCGGCATTATCGCCTTGCTTCTCACACCACACATGTTGGATATGTTAATTCTATCCATACGCAGCTGGAGTTACAGTTTAACGGCCACTCCGAACGACAGATTTTTGAGAAACTTTCAGTCTTAGAGATGCCATTTTGTTTTCTTCTTCCCATGAACGTCCATCGCACTATTGTGATTCTCATGGGACACTATCTTATTGAAAGAAATGCTATTTGAGTTGACATTCCATCGACTGACTCCAATAGGAGCTGTGGCCCTGGTGAGAGCAAACGAACGATAATTTATAAAAAAACACTTAATAACCCAAATATTTTTAATTAATTCCCATACAAATTGAGGTTCGTCTGACATCTTTTGACATACAGAAGAGAAAGTTAGTCTTAAAATAAATGGCTAAGTAAGCAAAATTTCATTCGAGTCATTTAAGAAAAAAGCCGCAAGTCGAACTAGGCAATCTGTTGTGAATCCAAAATTTTTTTTCGGAAGCGACTAGACTAGTTTAGTCTGAACTAATCTCTCAAGTTTTAAAAAATTAAGTTTGATTTAAAGCAATTGATTTTAAAGGGAAACATATCAATTTTCAAAAAAAAAAAAAAAACGCCTAAAAATATACCCCAAAAAACTATACTTAATAAGCCCTTTAGATTATGCTACACTATAACGGAATTTCTAATGCAATAAAAACGTATAATTTAGGGTATAAGCTTACAAAATGAGGTTACTCTGACATCTTTTGACGTAGAGAACAGAAAGTTAGTCTTATAATAAATGGCCAAGTAAGCAAAATTTCATTTGAGTCATCTAAGAAAAAAGCCGCAAGCCAAATTAGGGAATCTGTTGTGAATCCAAAATTTTTTTCGGAAGCGACTAGACTAGTTTAGTCTGAACTAATCTCTCAAATTTTAAAAACTTAAGTTTGATTTAAAGCAATTGGTTTTAAAGTGAAACATATCAATTTTCAAAAAAAAAAATTAACGCCTAAAAATATACCCCAAAAAATTATACTTCATAAGCCCTTTAGAGTATGCTACACTATAACGGAATTTCTAATGCAATAAAAACGTATAATTTAGGGTATAAGCTTTTGATTTCTATTTCGAAATGAATTATTTAATTTCCAACGCCTAATATCATACAATAAAAAAGTTTAATGTTTAATGTCTAAAAGTATGCTGAAGTATAAAAGAACTGCGAATGCAATAAACTAATGTCTGTTAAACATAAGAATATATTAAAACTTTTCCAAGTTTTCCAATAAACAAGTGATTGGTAATAGATTTTATTGCCAGCCTCCATAATATCATGAATTTCAGGCACTGCTTTTTTTAAGTTGAGGAGAGCTTTTCCCCTTCCATATAAATTGCATAAGTAGTTATGTAAGTATTCCATGAAATTTTCTTTTTTCCTATCAATATGCTGTGATTTTATGCCCGCCTAAAGTCATGCTTTAATATTTAATAATAGTTATTAAACAAGTATATAAAAAAGCATTTATTTATTAACAACGAAAAATGTTTTCATAATGAAATATGAAAGCAAAAAAAATTCCGTTTGCTTGGTTTTTATAGCCACATTTTTTATAGGCTATGAAATTCGATTATAAAAACTATTTGTTGGTTACAAAAAGCCTGCATGAAAATAAAATTAAAATGTTTTTTTTTTTAACTGGTTTACTGTGTCCAAATAGTGGAAATACGAAAAGCAAGTAAATTATTACAAATTTATGGGAAAAAGTTATGTAGAGAGAAAAAATTTCTTTGCATACATCAAGGGGTTGTTAATATTAAATAAATTATTTATTTATAAATTTATATTTTAAGGCTTTTGATATAATAAATTATATATAGCCCATATGATATGCTATGGAATTAAAAATTGCTTACGCCTGCAGTTATTTTGATATAGGCTTTCCCAGCTTTTCCTGACCTGTTTTTAGGCATTTAACAACTTTTTTCCTCTGAATTTTTTTTTTTTTATTTTTAATACTACATTTTAATTAACTCCTGAAATAAATTTATTGTTTTTATTTGATTTTTTTTTTATAAAATCACATCTCAATAAATATTAAAAAATAATATTTGAAATATTTATAGTGAGTTTATGTTATTTATTTGATTTATGACAACATAAAACGTATTGTATTTAAATAAATTGTATTACAATATACAATTTTATTTATGGCAATTGTTTTTTAATTGTTTTTCAAATGATTGGCTTTATAATATATGAAAATATTTTTATTAAGCTCCTTAAAATAGGCAATAAATTTAAATTTTTTAAAATAATACATTTTATTTGAATTTAAATTGTGATAAGCATTAAAGAAATGAGCATTTAATTTGATAATGAAATAAATAAATAAATATTATAAACAGACAATACTGGTTTATATTTTTTAATTTATTCTCATGCCTTGGAGTATGCTAAATAATATTGCAGTTGCTGCTTAATGGAACCAAAATTGGGTAAACAGAATTAAAATAAACCACATGCCTCTATAAGAGCCATTGGTAAGATTTGAAGACTTAGATCCGCCATCTTGTTATGGCTCTATTGACTGAAGGTAAAGAAGCTTTAAAAGAGAGTTTGGGGTACCGAACCATCTACAAGAGTTGCATAATATTTTCGATCGAATAAAATCTGATCACAATCCGTTTCAACTAAAGCATTTATTGGAATACTTAATTGGCTGTTCTCTGACCATCTATTGCAATAGTGGGATGATCTGGAAGAAGTTTTTTGCTGGGGCAATCCGCTTTATGGACATGTAGAGATTTTTGGCGGACATAAACACATTTCGGTTGATTCCTTCCAACTACCGTAATACATTCATACATAATTGGCCATTACAACACTTCAGTCAGGATTAGAACCTAGTTTTTCACACTAGTAATGTTGTGTGTTTTAAATTTTTTATACATGAGCGGTGGTTCAAAGTTTTTGATAGATATCTACTGAGATTTTGTTTGAGATGTCTGATATGGGGTTTGAAGCGTGGCCTCACATCCAATATACCAACACACTATCTACTAGACTGCAGTGATTTCGGCTTTCTGTATAGGACGTTTAATTTTAGAACTACATACAGACATAATTGGCCATTACAACCCTTCAGTCAGGATTGCGACCTAGCTTCTCACACCACTTATGTTATGTGCGTTAATTTTATACGTAAGTGGCGGGACCTACAGTTTTTAAAGTCGACTCCGAACAACAGATTTTTGAGAATCTTTTCATGGCAATTTTTACTCTCTGAGTCTTTGCCAGAAATCTGCTGAGAGGAAGTCGCCGAAGAAATGTTTTTCGTTTTTATGTCTGACCTGGGATTCCTACCCGGGCCTTTCGTCTAATAAACCAATACACTACCCACTAGATCACGGCGACTTCAATTTAATTTTAGAACTCCAAATCGTTAATTCCGATCTGAAGGTCCGAGAGATCCCAATGAGAACATTGAATCCATTAAACTGAGATCTATTTGAAAGCAGCGTATTACTTGTTGGGTAGCAGGATTTTCTTTGAAAATCTCTTGATTTATTCTATACCGCTAGGTTGCTAGTGAGGCCTTAAAGAACGTCTCATTCAGTTCCATTCTTTTCCATGTATACCAAGGATTTTTTATAACAATTTCAAGCTTTTCCAATGTAACTCTTGTAGAAATTTCAGGACGCAAGGTTATCATCCTGTACTGCTTTGCTGACTACCCAGCACCGATAAAGAGCACATCTTCGACATGTAGGAGTAGGTATACATCGCCAATTTAACAGGTTCAACTCTATGTAGGTATGTGTATAATTATATTTTTATGTATCTATGGACTTTTATAGAAGCTTTGAGTCGGTGGGAAGGGAAAAGACAAATTAATATTGTTGACAGTTTGCTTTCATTTAGGGAATGCTTGTATCCTGAGTTAAATATTAACTGTGTTGGCTCTAAACCCTACTGTATGTGGCATAGCTTCTTTTAAGGGGGGTTATTTTTGTAGCATGTATTTCATAAAATTTTCTATTTCGGTCATGAGTTTTTTTTTTTTTAATTGCAATCAGCTTTTCCAAGTCATAGGCAAGTACATGCCTTCAAAATTTAAATTTCTTTCATCACTTTGATTTATTTCAATTTATTTTTTATTCGATTTAATAAAAGATAAATCAAGCACGCACCTTTATTTCATTTCCTTTAGTTATTTTCGTCTGTTTTCTTCATTTTTCCAACGTTCCTATAGATTTTCCACTTACGCAAAACGTAATTGCGTAGTTAAAACGTAAATCGTTGATGATACGCAACTACATGTACGTAAATTTTCATTTAAGTACTTAAGCATGACTGCATGAACACACCTTAACGGAAGGCACCCTACCCCAAATACCATTGCCATATGAGTGATAATTTTTTCTCTCTTTTTTTAAACAATTTTATTGAATTGATTTTCATTTTGTATTGGAAAAAGGAAATACGTTTTTACAATTTCTTTGTAAAAATTTAACTTTACAGGCTCGTCTTTAAAGTTATTGATCATTATCGATTAAAAAGTTAAAAAAAGAAGGTCTTAAGCCAAGAAAAGTAGAAAAGGTATACAATATTAAAAGTACTGCCAAAAAAGAAAAGAAGTGCAGTAAGCTTTTAGGGATATGTATAGTAAATTATTAAAGCCTACTTTTAGGCATTAATATTAAAATTGTTTAAAACTACTTTAAGGCAATTAAATTTTATTTGTTCCCCCTTTTTATTCGTAATGATTTAATATGCAATTTTAATTTGAAGTTGTATTTATTTTTTAATTTTTTGTTGCCTACATTAAGGCTGCTGTTTATTTTTATGTAACCAGAAAACAAATATGTAACATATGCTCGAATTAAGTTTTAATTCAGCCATTAAAACACAAAAAAAAAACAGAAATTATGGCAAAAAGTTTGTCTGAAATTAATATAGTGATGTGAACACAGCACATAACATTAAAAATTAACATGACACTTTACGGGCAGCAAAAGGAAAAAACTTTTACCAAAGGACCATGCCGAAAACAGTCCACATTTAAACATACATTCAGTCCAAGTGCTGTCAAAGGCATTCTTTTTAATTTTTTTGTACAAAATGAGTCAAAATACTTGATAAAATGCAATTTTATGAAATGATTTTTGGTTGATGCATTTCGTTCATTGTGTGCTTGTGAATGGCATGTTCATACATGAAGAACATGTTACAACTACTATCACTGCATTGTGCTTAACGCCCCAAAAAAACAACTCTTGGTTTATGCAAAAATATTCTCTCTGCTTAAATGAGCTCCAGCTGTGCTGTAATAACTACAATGCATAATCCAGGCAAAAAAGAATATTTCTGTGGTTGACATTCTCCTCGCTACTCATCTAACCAAGCCAGTAAGGCTAGAAAGAAGAGCACAAAAAAAAAACATGGCCCTGTAACTATCAGTATAGCTTGCATACATACATGCCCACAAATAATATTCTGTTGGAAATCATGCTTCTTTTTTCCTGGCCACAATTACACAATGCTTTGGGTAATGATATCTGCTGTTGGCTTGCTTATAATAAGAATAAATGTTACTACAAGCCCAGATAATCTGATTTTAAATTAAACTCGTAAAAGAAAATTTTCAAAAATGCAGCATATTTTTAGGTGTTCTACAAGTAAACTGGCTTTTAAACTTGAATAGGTATGTTTAATAAATGAATTGCAATTTTTTAAAAAACTAGTAACATGAAGATAAATTAAATATGCATAGCATACTTTTAGGAACTGAATTTAGCATGTGGAAAATAAGTATAAATAAAAAAGTAGTGCATATTTTAAGGATGGTTTTTAGGATTTTTAGAAATAGATTTTTGTGTAAATAAATTAAACCTTAAATTTATTTCTTTGTAATACATGAGTTTTTAATAAAAAATATAAATTATGTAAAGCATACATATAGGCCGAGGTTAAAAAAAAATGTGAAAAAATATTTTACTCCTTGGTAAATTAACTGGGTATATTCCTAGATAATAAATTATCAAGGAAGGCTAATATAGACAGCCCTAAATGGTATCTAGAAGGCTTGTAAGAAAATCCTGGAGATGCAACTCAGGGCTGATTATGACACGATAATATAGAGCAGGCTTCCAGGGAAATGTGCATGTATCTTAGGGATTATGGAGTGGATAAATGCCCTGTCGGCCATATTTGAAAAGCACAGTGGTAAATAGGGCCTCTGAGAACCTATGCTACAGCGGCATTGGAAGCTCTCTGATGAATTTAAATCTGATGTCCAAGATAATGAAGTCCAAAGATTTAGAGATTACCGTTACGGAAACTAAATTTATTAGCAGACTTTGCAGTCTTATGAATCGAGTGGCTGGCAACTCCCACTTTAAGTATCTCCTAGACTAGGTATCCTCTATCAAAAGTATATGCCATCGAAAGAAGAGCTCAATACAACTTTGATTGAAGGTGTAAAGGATTGAACACAGCAATACTAGCTGACACTCAGGCCAACATCTGAGCACTTTCCTTCATAAGGTTAAATCGAAGTTAGTATGGAGCTGTCTGGGATACTGGGCCGACTAGAGATTGAAGAATATATTCTTCTAGGTCCCAGAGTATGTAGGAATTTATGGAAATAAACAGGTGGTTAAGCTTACGATAAGACCAAAATCTATCTGTAGAGTAGGAAGAGAAACTCTAGAGAAGGCAATGGAAGTAAAGATCCTTCTTAAGCTAAATAGTTTTAAAACTAACAAAACTTTTTCAGAGAAATTAAAATAAAGATTTTAGTCATGCATTAGACTATCCTTGGGCAGCCTAGAATGGCTAGAAACCTGTCTTTTAACAAGGCAATGTCAAAATTAAAATAAATAAGTATTTGAGTCATGCATCAGACTATCCATGGATAACCTAGAAAAGCTAGAAACCTGTCTTATGACAAGGCAATGTGGACTTAAAGTATGCTTTTTCATAGTGGGTATTGCCTCGAACTTAACGTGTAGATCCTTTAATGATGAGAAGGAATCAACAGAACACCTTCTTGAAATCAGTGGGGCATTAACACATCCTAGAAGGAGATAGATGAGTCCATAACAGTGTAAGGCAGGGAATTCTTTATGTTGACACCGAGCAGTACGAGAGAGAAGTGACGTAATATGGATACTCTGTACAAATTGATGACAGTATACTAGACTATATGGTAGTAATGCTATAGTGCCCCTTCATGACGTCACTTGTCACAATATACCACAAACTGTTTATAACTCTAATTCAAAGATATGAACGTTAAGAAAAACCTACCAATAGGCCTTTAAATGTGAGTATCTTTTCTTTCACCAGGATATCATTTAAAATTTTCTTGCTAATTGTTTATATTCCCAGCCTTTATGGCAACGGAAATAATGTAATCAAGATAACGTTTAAATTCCTATCATCTCTGTTGATTTCATTTTGGTCTTTATTTTCTTTTCTTTTAATAATTAAACGTAAAGACTTAGATTTTACTTCCGTTCTAATTTATTATCGTCATTTGAACATTCTTTACATATGAATGCATATACATAAGCACACGTAAGTAAGTATCTCTAGCATTTGAGGCATAAAACTTAAATTGTTTAATTTTCCTTTTTTTTTTTTTTTAATAGAAGACAAGGGAAAACTGTTTAAGCCTTCACACGCAACAGGAAATCTTTATAAAATCGTAACGCAAGAGAAAGAAAGACAAAAAAAATGTAAAAACTTTGATGAACTTCCTTACAGCCTACAGGCGTGCTATTGATGATAGTGATGGTATGACACTGGATTGTCAATAACTTGAAACTATGCACGTGATGTTTAATGATGTTTAACACTTTAGAGGAACTCAAATGATACTTTTTAGTTACAAAGAAACAATTTTTCAACTTTTTTTTTTTTGTTTTATTAAGAGACACGACATGTATGTACTTGAAATATTTAAAAGAAAAAAAAATTCTAGTTCTAGACACTTCCTCTCACTTCCGTTTAAATGCCAATTATTTATCACTACAATTTTTCTTTTGCTTCTGCTTCTTCTTAAGAATTAAGTTTTTTTTCTTTCCTTCCATTTTTCTTGTCATAAAACTAGTTTGCATATCTCACAATTGGTAAGCCAAGCTTATACAATAGAATACCTGCAGATTTTAGTCAAATTCTTATAGTTTTTCATAACAAACTCTGTTTAAGCTTTAAAGCCATTGCAGGCCGCTTGGTTGACAAGCCAACAATTTTGACATGTAAAAATGAACCGGTTAAGGCATCCGGTTTATGTTTAATTTGGAAAAAATTTTTTGTTTCTTTGTTTTTTTTTTTATTTTTTTAAATCATAAATAAATTTAAATGTTTATTTTAATTTAATTTATTTCTGAAGATTTTTAATGTCAGTTTTTCTTTGGAAATTAACATTCACAAGATTTTTTGTTTTACAACCAACATTTTATACAAAAATTTCATTTCCTCTTTGATACAATAAAGAAATTAATAAAGATTTGTCTGTAAACACAACTGTAGCGTTAAGCGTTAAGCGTAACAAATATTGTTTTTTTTAATTTTTCTTAAAGCACACTTTTGGGCGTTCAAAGAGTGAAATGAACTTTAAAAGTTATTTAAAAAATTTGTATGTTTTTTCTTATTTTAAAGTATAATTCTGAAACTATTCGAATCATGTTTAGGGGGTTCATTTTAAATGACACAATTATGAAAAATAATGCGTTTATATTTTTAGCATATCTTCATACCATTACATAAATTTAAAGTATACTTTCGGGTGAGCAATAAAAATTAAATGAAGCATACTTATATATCTAGTGACAAATTTTAATTTCACATCCTTATCCAAGGATTTGAAACATCATAGCTAAATGCATATTAAGGCTAGTGAGCTGATGCATGATTGTCTTTAACGTGGAGCCACAGGCAAATATGAGAAACCCATTTACTGAACCTTTTCATACATATGCACCATCATAACCAGCCTTCTTTCTGGATTATTGACCCAGTTTCTCACACCACTAATGTTGTGTGTATTAATTTTTATACATGAGTGGCGGGACCTACAGTTTAACGTCGACTCTGAACGACAGATTTTTTTGAGAAACTTTTCATGGCAGGTTTTTTTTACTTTCACAATTTTTACCAGAAATCTGCTGAGAGGAAATCGCCGAAGAAATATTTTTTATATTTTGTTTTAATGCCTGGCCTGGGACCCGAACGCTGGAGTTACGTCTATAAGTCAACATACTACCTACTACCACTATCTAATAGACTATATACATATGCACATAATTCATCATAACAATCTTTCATTCAGGATTACGGCATACCACTTATGTTGTGTGTGTTAATTTTGTAGTAGGGGTCTACCTATCATTTTAAATTTAAACCATCGGTTATTTCAAAACTGGCAACACGTATCCCATTCGATTCTGTTACAAAACTCAGTACTTATTTCCACTGAACCTGATGAATCGCTTTACTCTTGAGTAACGTTGGCTTTTATTGGTTTAGATAAGCCAACGAGAATCTGCACGATGATATCGATTTTGCCAGAAAAAAGTCATCTTTTCGGGTGAAGCTCATTTTCATCTTGGTGGGAATGTAAGTAAGCAAAATAGTTGTATTTGGGACTTAGAAAACCGATAGGTGCTCTTACAGAAGCCAATAAACCCATTCCGTGTGACTGTTTGGTGCGCTTTGCATATTTAAGGACAGCGCGACCATTACGATCAATGAAGACATCTAAGGCACCATTATAACCAATTTTTTTGTAACCGCTTTTCATGGCATTAACGTGAACGATGTTTGGTTTTAAGAGGATGATCCAATTTGCCACACATCACATGCCACAAACGATTTATTGCCTCAAACGTTTGTTTGTTGCTGGATGCAATTTTGGTTGCCGTGGTGTATTATCTAGCTTATTAGATGTGAGACCATGGTTCAAGTTCTACGTCATACATCCAAATGAAAATATGAAGAAATATTTCTTCGGCATCTTTCTCTCAGCATCGGACAAGGGCAGAACGGATAGATAGGAGGCACACGGCGACTCTGCTTAAACTTTATAGAAGGGATTATTACAGGACATTGTATTATAGAAACGCATGGGTGGCGTATTGGTCTTGAAGACCTTGCGAATGATTGAATGATTTCTGCAGAAGCTGTGGAGATGTGGAGGAGGATGAGACTTTTCTTGACCTACTGTGCACATGCTCGGCACTTTGTCGGAGGAGGAAAAAGCAGTTGGGTACCTACTATATGGATCATGCATGGATATTGACAGCCTGAGTCGCTTCATCGGAAGCTGTGGTGATGAGGAGGAGGATGAGACTATTCTTTACCTACTGTGCATATACGCGGCACTTGGTCAGTGGAGAAAGAGGCGCCTGGCTGCCTACTACATGGAGGATCTAGATGAACTGTTATTGATGGATATTGACAGTCTGAGTCGCTTCATCGGAAACTGTGGTGATGAAATGGAGGATGAGACTATTTTTCACCTACTGTGTACATGTTCAGCACTTGGTCAGAGGAGAAAGAGGCACGTGGGTGGCTACTACATAGAGGATCTAGACAACTGTCATGCATGGATAATGGCAGTCAGAATCGCGTCATCGGAAGCTGTGGTGTTGAGGAGGAGGATGAGACTATTCTTCACCTACTGTGCATATGCCCGGCACTTGATCGGTGGAGAAAGAGGCGCCTGGCTGCCTACTTCATGGAGAATCTAGACGAACTGTCATGCATGGATACTGGCAGTCTAAGTCGCGTCATCGGAAGCTTCGAGTGGTTCCTGGAATAAGGGAGAATGTGAAACTATGGTATCGCAATGTTTCTATGTGTCTCCGCTAATGAGTTCTTCAAGGGGACAGCCACTTCTACCTTCCTTCCTCTCAGCAGATTTCTAGGAAAAACTCGGAGAGCAAAAAAAATTGTTATGAAAATAATAAAAAAAAAAATCTGTCTATCGGAGTCGCCTTTAAACTGTAGGTCCCACCACTTATGTATAAAATGTGAAAAACTAGTCGAAAAAATTATTATTTTTTTTTCAAATTTCGATCTGTTGTGAATTACAAAGCTCTTCCTGGTTGTACCAGCACAAAAATATTCGAAGAAAATGTTGAGAAAGTGAATAAATGGTTAATGACAACTCTAAATAGGAGATTAAGTTGTGCTCACAATAAGGAAATTTTTAAATGTAAATTAGTTTCGCAAATGACTAAAACCGCCGAAGGCTATTGGAATTTCATGTTGTAACAGAACATAGCATTAAGGATTAGGAGCCAAAGGTTTCTATTAAGATAGTAGAGAAAAAGGCTCATATTTGAACTTAAAAGTCTTCTGGTGAAAAACTGTATTTTTTCTGTCTTTTCTATTGTCTCTTATAAAATTATTTTTATTTAAAAAAAAAAAATTCCTTTAACCTTCTTATCATCAACTATTATTTTTGCATGTTTAGCATATTTTATTATGGCGCCTTTTTGTTATCAAATGCTTGTGTCTTAAAATACTTTACGTTGTTTACTTGACGTATGCATTTGTTTACTTAATAAATAAGCCTCGACGATGGTTATTTCATAACGTTTTTATGTGATGGATTGTATAACACATTCATTGCTTATATTTACATGCCTATACAGAATACAGAAAAACCTTAAAATAAATATTTATTTACTCTCGATTATATTATTTTTAATTTTTTTTATTTTTTTCTCATTTTTTTACTTCGTCTGTCATTTAAATCTTTTTCTTTCAAAGATCACAATAGTCTTTAAACAAAAAAAATCATCAATTCAAGTAACCGAATTTCATCAAATGCTGTTGTTGTTGTTTGTTTATTTTTGTTAAATATTTGAAGTGGAAACCCACACTTCTATTCAAGATATTCAAATCGCAACTACCGTTTTTGAAAAGATTAAATTTCCAAAAAAAAAACTGAAAAAATCTTGAAATGGAATTCATCATAATAAAAGGAAGAGGGGTACGCTTGTATGTTCAAATGTACTCACTTGACAGCCAGCCAGCCGTTGTCGTTTTGTATTGTTATTGAAAAATGCTTTTCAAAAAAGCCTTGAGTTAGTGAAATGAGTTGTTGTTATTGTTATTGTTGTTGTTATTTAATAGTTTACATACCTGAAATTGAAAAGAAGAAAAAAAAATTAAAATTAAATCAGTTTTATAGTACAACAAGAAATTTTCAAAGGAAAAATATTTAAGAAACAACGACAAAAAAATATCAAGTACAGTCAACCCTCCTATAACATGGTACTTTCAGAACGCGGTTTCCATATAACAAGAAGCTGAAATTGCAACAGCCCTGCTATATCGCGGTACTGTCAGAATGCGGTATCCATATAACACGAAGCTGAAATTGCAACAGCCCTGCTATAATGCTGAGCTGAAATTGCCACCACCCTTCTATAACGCGGTACAGTAATCCCTCGTTTTAAGTCCCGGTCAGTTCAAAATAAAGGCGCCGTAAACCGAAACGACGTAAATCGAATTTCATATTCCTCATAATACAAAGTATGTAGTATGTTTTTAACAAGGAACTTAAAGAAGTTACTTGAATTTACAGTAATCCCCCGATTTACGTCGCAGTTGGTTCCAAAAAAAAAAAAAAAAAATGCGTTGTAAATCGAATGGCGACGCAAATTGAAGTAAGAGGGAACAAAAAATTTGAAGATATAAACCGAAACAATGTTAATCGAGGCGCCATAAATAGAAGGATTACTGTACTCTTACAACGCGGTTTTCGTTCAACAATATTTCATAAAATCCTTCCGTACAGTCTATGAATGACTCTAGTAACTAGATATTGTAAGAGGGTTCTATATCAGTTTTTTAGTCTGGTTTGTACTGTTACATTCAAGTTTTCATACAACACATACACACCCACCGCGTAGTAAGAGGGTTGACTGTATTTCAATAAGAATTTTACAATAAAAAATGCTAAGATTTTTCTTCATATTTTTGTGCAAGGAATCTAAAGTAAGCTTCATCCTCAGGTATTGTTACAGTATTTAGATCCGTGTTAACTCATGTTTATTTCAATTTAATTTAAAGAAAAAATGGAAGGAAATAATTCAAATTCTTGTCCCCACTATTTGCACAATTGATAAGGGTATCAAACACTTCTAGCATGAGTATTGTCCACTACGGCGTCTTCAATAGCAATACAGTGAGAGAAAAAAGTATACAATTAATATCTGGATATGTGAACGTCGACGCCCGCCCTGGAACGCCCCAGCGCAATGATGATCGATGCAATTTTTGAGGAAAGTAAATAAATGATTAAGTTGCAGAGGATGTAGGCACAAAGCTTGGCTCATTCCATGCAATATTCTCAGAATTTTGTGTATGAAGCGTGTGCCAGAGAAATTCGTCCAAAATTTTGGATTTTGCCAAAAAAAAATAATAATTTCTCATTAGTATCGCTCGTAACAAAAGCGGGTACAAATATAGTAGTCTACAGACATTTTAACCGAATTAAATATAAACAAGATTCTAGCTTGACCATAGCTTCAGCTTGTAGTAGTCGCAGTCTAGTAGGTAGTGTATCGGCTTATTAGACGCAGGGTTAGACATCAAAACAAACATTTTGGAGTGAAGATCAGCCGGAAGGTCTAGTAGGTAGTGCGTTGGCTTATTAGACGAAAGGCCCAGGTTCGTATCCCAGGTCAGACATCAAAACGAAAAATATTTCTTCGGCGTATTCCTCTCAGCAGATTTCTGGCAAATCTCTGTGAGTAAATAATATTGCGATGAAAAGCTTCTCAAAAATCTATCGTTCGGAGTTGACTTTAATACTATAGGTCCCGCCACTCACGTATAAAATTAACGCACACACAAGTGGTGTGAAAAGCTAGGTCGAAATCCGGACTGAAAGGTTGTAATGACCAATTATGTATGTATGCTCTCGTAGCATTCAGTTTCAGTGCCGCATACGTAGCTCTTTGATTTGCTAACACGTCTGCTGGTATCTAGTTGGAGAAACAATGTCTAAGATGATGATCAAACAGAGTTTGATAATTTCGAATGTAGAGTTAAATTCGACCTTTGCTCTCCTTCTCCTCTTATCAATTTTCGAATGTCTATTAATTTTTAAGCTTGGTTAGGGTGTCCAATATAATTCCAAGATATTTTCAATGCCTGCATTAAATCCAAACTTTTCCAAGCCTCTATGTAAATAAATGTTCGTAGAAAAGTATTCTAGTTTCGCATAAAGAAATTAAGGACAAAAAAACATAATCAGAGTGAAGCATGAACAGAAGAAGTAAATAAAAAAGTTAGGTTAACACACCATTTTGTATGTTGTGTGTGTTAATTTTGTGCATGAGCGGTGAGTTCTACAGTTTGAAGTCCCCTCTAAACGACTGATTTTAATAAACTTTTCATGGCAATATTCTATTTACTTTCAGAATTGTTGCCAGTAATCTATTGAAAGAAATTTTTCTTTGTAAACTTCGTTTCGTTCGAGACTGTTTGGACTGGGGATGCTAACATGCAACCTACTAGACTTTGTGTAGTACAGCTCATTGAAAAATGTTGCTAGTGCTGCTTAGTATTCCTATTCATTGAATCGAGAGCTTTTCGTAATGTTTTAGGAAAAAATTTTATTTCCCAAATATTTTAAAGAAAAAATTCAAATAAGAAGTCAAAAACTTGAATATCGTACTGAAGACTTAAAAAATTAAATAAATAAAAAAAATTTTTTTTTAATTTATTTAAAGAAAAAAGATTTTTTGAAGATTCCATTTTAAAAAACAAAATCAAAAAAAAATTTTAATTTTCTCTACTCCGTGAACATCATGTATTTGGTAATACAAAGTAGATAGGCTTACTTTGAGTGCAGAGCAGTATAGACAGTCATTATGTCATAACTTCCTTAGCATACCAGAAATATTCTGTAAGAGAGAGGCAGGCATTGAAAGTTTAATAGCATTTAACTGGTTATGTCACTTTTTCTAAAGAAAATTCCTGCACTATTAATTTGTTTTTCCTGTTGTTGGCTTTTTAAAAGAAAAAAGAAACACATACGTAAGGAATTTTCAATATTTTTTTTTTATTCTTTCCTACACCCCTTTTCTTTAAATACATTCATTACCTCTCTTCATCCTGGAAACTTATTTTTCATTATTTACACACTGGGCTATGTAAGGCTATGTATGGCAGGCAGGCAAGCAGGCAGGCAGCCATATGAAAACTAAGAAAACCACTGGACTGGTCTTGCTTAAGTCATGCTGGATGGAGATTTAACATGTGAGATACGCTTGTCATACAAAATGTGGTCAACAACACAACACAACATACAACATCAGTGTTGGTTGGTTGGTAAGCAAGTTCATATGAATTCTGTCTTAGTGGCCGTTTGTAAGTTTCTAACTTTGCCAACGAAGTTGTTAACTTAACAGATCATAAAGTTGTTGCCTGGTTTTTTTCTTGTAGTTTTCTTTACAATTGTAGTGTTTCTTTTGAATATCTCACTTACTTGTTGGTCTTCCTGTCTTTAGTTCTATGAGATTTCATGTTTTTTGTTTCTTGTTTTGTTTTCTTTACATATCCGTTGGTAATACATCTTAATGGTCGAAAAAAATGGTTGTTGTTGTTATTATTGTTGTCATATCATTTAACAGTTTTTTTTTTTAGTATTTTTTTTTTGCAAAGTTATTTTGCTGGTACTTTTTTTTATAAGAAAAAAAAAACGGATGTTTTATTACCACAATAATGACAAATAAAGGGCCAGTACAGTGGTGCTATGTTTACCTCTTTTGCAAAACGTTATTTCTATGAAAACTTTGCTCTAAATTGCGAGTTAAATGAGAGACAATTACAGCAAAAATTAAAGAAAAATACTTCAATGCAAGAAAGTTTTATAAAAATAAACATTCTCTGACGATACGTTAAGCTGGAAGGCAAATAGTACTGAATACGGTCTTCAAAGATTTCATTTTACTTCCACTAACAAGTGTTAAAGAGCGTTCTTTTCTTTTAATTATTTACAGCAGCTCAGTTCATTATGTAATACAACACAAAATATATGTCTTGTTTAGCTTATTTTCCAAGCTCTGAATATATTCAGAGCTCTATTTAGGCCTATCCTCAAGGATAGGTAGATAGGCTAAAGGAAATGAGACCAACCGAAAGGATTTAAGCTCTTATTTTAATTACAATTAAAGCCGGAGGTCCACACCACGCGTTCTACGCGTTCTCGCATTCTACGCGGCTGTCAAAAAAGTAGAATTAATGTATTTATATGATGCAAGGCCCGGGTTCGAATCCCAGGTCAGACATCAAAACGAAAAATATTTCTTCGGCGACTTCCTCTCAGCAGATTTCTGGCAAAGACTCTGAGAGTAAAAACTGCCATGAAAAAAAAAGCTTCTCAAAAAATCTGTCGTTCGGAGTCGACTTTAAACTGTAGGTCCCGCCACTCATGTATAAAATTAACGCACACAACATAAGTGGTGTGAGAAGCTAGGTCGTAATCCTGACTGAAGGGTTGTAATGGCTAATTATGTATGTTATGTATATGATGCAAGTTACACGCACAAAAGCGTAGGATGCCATGACGCATAGAACGCTTAAAGTAAATCTACTTTCTACTTTTGTAAGCATCACAAGCGGTGCGCGTACAAAACAGCTGACTTTGACAAGTTGTTTTGTTTTAATTTATTTAAATTTTCCAAAGAACAATGGAGGAAAAATTAATCGAAGCTGTGAGAAAAGATGAAGTCCTATATAAAAAAGCTCGCCTGTTTATAGGAATAAATTTAAAAGACCAGCTGCTTGGAATTCCATTGCAGAGGAGGTATTGAGGACGGTATATCCTATTGCTTGTTTTTAGAGAACGTTTGCCAATCTCGTTGGAAAACTTTAAGGGACCGATTCGTAAAAAATGCGCGGAGAGATATCATGCCTCTGGTAGTGCTGCAGAATTCCATGAAAACTAGTGGGCATATCAGCAAAATCTTCGCTTGTTCTTTTGGAGCTTGTTATACACACTTGTGGCACAAAATATTATATTCACAAACTCAATTAATTCTATAAATGCTTTAAAAATTTCAATTTCATTTGCCATTTTTGTACGAAATGTTTTATTCCAGTATTTTCAATCAAATGTTTTTATTTCGTTAACACCTGATCAAAACAAAAATTGGCGCGTAAAAAGTTTTGCATGTAACTTGAAGCGTAGAACGCGAAGAACGTATGAAACGCACGCAACGCTTTGAGGCGAAAACGCGTGGTGTGGACCTCCAGCTTAAGGTAAAAGACGCCGTTGTATAGTATATTTTAGATGAAAGCCTATATGATTCAACACATGGCTGAGGTATCTCGAACAAAACGATACATGAAAAAATATTTCTTCCGCCGACTTCTGGCAAAAAACAGGAGAGTAAAATCAAAATGGCATCCGGAATCGACCACAAACTATAGGTTCCGATACTAATGGTCATTTCCTGTTAGCAGATTTCTGGCAAAAATTCTGAGTTTAAACGAAAATGTTTGAAATCGAATGTTCTATCGTGTGTAAAATAAACGCACAAAACATGGGTGGTGTTTCAAGCTAGGTTGTAATCTTGACTAAGTAAACAATAGCCTTATGGATGTCAATTTTAAAATTCTAGATTTTTATCGAAAGAAATGTTTAATCATGTTTTAAATGCCTTAATGGGCTATTAGCGTGAGGGTCATGGGTTCGATTCCGACCAGAGACTCTGGTCTGTGACACTACACCGAGCATGTGGTCTAGTTTCTCCGCTCGTATATAATTAGAATATAATTTGTAATTGTATTGTAATTAATAAATAAATAAATAAATTCCTCAAGCTGATAACAGAGGGAACGGCGTTTGAGTTTCTAAAATATTTCACATACTCGCACTCTGTCATCTACTTTAATTTTAATGGAAGAAACTTTGTAACAAGACCGACTCTCATATAAATTGACACACGTCTCATGTCGAATAATAACACACTACCTACTAATCTGCGACAATGTCAGAATATGTAATCACTTCGTTTTAACCTCTGATGGCCATAGAATCGAATCAGGTCCCTGGCATTGGAGTGAATCGTTAGTTTATCGATGTATTTAGTGGTGAATTTTATAATTATTTCCTGAATTGTAGGGATGTTAAGATCTCTATGGATATTGTCATTACGAATATACCATTGAGCGCAGACAATTTGTCGTAAAAGCTTGGACTGTCTTCTTTGTAATTTCGGAACGTTAGACGCGTAAGCACTGCCCGAAAGCTGAATGCCGTCGGTCCATATATTGGGTTTATAATGCATTTTTATGAAAGAACTTTGTATTTAAGGCCTATGTACTGTTGAATTAGGATCAATAATCCAGAGCATTTAAGCGGGTTTCAGCTTAATGGCAGATAATTTGGCCTCGATGTGGCGGGACTCCCAGGTATTTGCAAGGATTTTCAACAGGGACATTAATACTATTTAATTTTCTTTGTGGACAATCTTGTCTTGTGAGTGTGAAGGTTACATGGGCACACTTGAATAGATTCACCTTTATTCTCCACTTTTCAAACCATTTTTCCATATCGTATATGTATGTGTAGGAGTCGCCGTGGTCTAGTAGGTAGTGTGTTGGCTTGTTAGACATAAAGCTAGGGTTCGAGCCCCAGGCCAGACATCAAAACAAAATACGAAATGTATTTCTTCGTCGATTTTATCTAAACAGATTACTGACGAAAACTCTGAGAGTAAATAAAATTGCCATGAAAAGTTTCTCAAAAATCTGCCGTTCGGAGTCGACTTTAAACTGTAGGTCCCGCCATTTATGTCTAGAATTAACACACACAATATAAGTGGTGTGAGAAACTAGGTCAATAATTCTGACTGAAGGGTTGTAATGGCTAATTATGTATGTATGTATGTATGTATGTGCGACTGCAGTTGTGTTAGTGCTACTTTTGGCTCCTTGTTGACGCTTATAAATGCGCTGCTGTCTTCATAAGTTGATGTGTATGTATTAGGATTTGTGGGCATGTCCGAAGAATAGGCCCTAGTATGCTACCCTGGGAGAAACCTGCAGAGATCTTTCTTGTTGTAGATAGTTCGTCCTTCAATATGACCTTGAAAGTTCTGTCAGTTAAATAGTTTTTTTTTATAAAACCAGCACTCAGGGGATGACCTCTACTCATGCAGTGCAGGTTTTTTAGGAAAGGTGGAAAGAGAGAGGGAAGATGCGAACGGTAAGGAAACGAGTTGCTGCTGGTGACTATAAAACGGCCAGAGCTATACCTTCACCATTAGACAGTCTACAGCAATCGTCCCCAAGAAGCCCACAGTTTCTCACACCACTTATGTTGTGTGTAGTAATTTTATACAGAAGTAGTGGGACCTACAGTTTAAAGTCGACTCCGAACGACAGATTTTTGAGGAAAAAGAAGAAAAAGAGAAGAAATCGCCGAAAAAATAAGTTTGTGTGCTAATTTTTTGTGATTTTTAAACTTGAAAAATCACCCTTTATATTTATTATGTTATTTTATTTGTTTTGTTTAAAGAAAAAGAAATAAGAATTATTAAAAATAAAATTTTTGCTAAAACAATAAAAACAAAAATATTACGAAATGAAATAAAAAACAGAAAAACTCCACAATGCCTTAAGTGTTTAGGTTCCAAGGGTTAATCACTGTTTTAAAGTTGACTTTAATGATTGTGGTTATATTTTTTGGTTAAAATGTAGGCACACTAAATAAATTAATCATTGAAAGTAAGCCTTGGTTATGTTCTTAGATTTCTTGAAAATGATTTATTAACGGAAGAAAAACTTTTTTTGTGAAAAAAGAATTACGCATGAAAATAAGTTTCATAATATGGAACAGAATTAATGATGACGATAAGGTTGCCTTCTTAAGCAGATAATAATTAAAAAAAAAAACACAAGTTGAGTTCCTTTTAATAAAAATTTTCTCAGGATGTAAATCAATAAATTCCATGGACGGGCATCTGTTGCAATTGCTAAAATTAATAACAAACATGCCTTATTCAAGTGCTAAACAGCTGTAGAAGAGAGAGATTTCAAGAATTCTACTTTCCCAAATCCAAAAGCAAAAGAAAATATCTGCCATTGGCTTAAGGAATTCATAATAGAGATGCACAAACCATGAATCAAAAGAAATCCTTCAAGCATATGTAAGAAACACTAGGGGCTGTCTAATAGCAGATGTCTCTATGATATCCAACTAGATCTTTGGCTATGTATTAAAGCAATGATCTAAAGCCACCACCACCATTATGTTGTTGCATGGCCCTAAATGAAGTCCTTTTTTTTTGCATTCAACTAATGAGAACCTGCACTGAAATCAGCGAGACAGCAGTAAATGCATGAAAAGGAGGGGCAAAACAAACAAAAAAAACTGCATTGAAATCCTCATATAAACTCGTACAAGTGTGGGAATTTTTTTTTTCTGAAAAAAATTTTTATTTCATTTCACATTTGCACTTGAAATCCCAGGGAGAAAGAAGACTCCAAAAAAAAAAACAACAACGACAACAAGCTGTTTAGCACATTCACATTCCCATTCCATATTGGAATGCAGTTGGGATATGTAAGAACTGCTGCAAACAACATCTTGTACTCACATATTCTCTAGAACAAACTTGTCTGTCCACTTTCAAGCACCACATGTTCTTCTGTTTCTGTTTGTTTTCTTATTCTGTTGTTGTTGTTGTTGTTTTTTTTGGATAAATTTTAATACAGGTAGTACGAGTAAAGTGAAATCTCTAAGATTTCATCTGCTCTACAACATAGCCAACATAGCTTCCATATACCATGTCGTCTCGTATATAAGAAATGTTTTCTTTTATTTTTAAATGGAAAGTGAATTTTATTTTCTAAAGAAAATTTTCAAATTAAAATCCATAATAAAGAAAGGAAATTAAAAATCAATATTTAGAACATTCAAATGAATATCATCATAGTGTAGATAGTAAAAATATTTCCGGTTTGAAAGCATTTTTACTTTTAATTTCCATTAATGAACAGCATCTGCATAAAAATCAAATAAACACCAGACATCAGTTTTTTTAAAAAAAACAAACTCGTCTGGTCAAAATTTTGTTTTAATTTTCTCTTTTTTTTATTATTATTGGGGGCAATATCTCATAAACCAAATAAAATATTAAAAGGAAATGAAATTTTTTTTTTTTAAATAAAATTTTTCCAATTAAAACAAGAAAAACAAAAAAAATTCAACAGAATTTAAGAAAAATTAATGAAATCCCTACACAATATGTCTTGTAATATCGCGTCAGTTTTTAGCTGCACACATAGAATCGATTACGTTAACTTTAGATTCGACAGCTAAGCATGTTTAGCATACATACGTTACGTAACGTAATTGGCCATTACAACCCTTCAATCAAGGTTACGCCCTGGCTTCTTACACCACTTATGTAAAGCGTGTTAATTTTATACATGAGTGGCTGGACCTATAGTTGAAAGTCCTCACCGAACGACAGATTTTTAAGAAGCTTTTCATGGCAAATTTTTTTATTTACTCTCCGGGTTTTTGCCAGAAAACTGCTGAGCGGCCGAGTCGCCGAAGAAATATTTCTTCATAATTTGGTTTCATGTCTGACCTGAGATTTAAACTCGGGCCTTACGTATAATAAGCTAACACACCACCTACTAGACTACGGTGACTACAATGACAAACATTTTTGGTATTTCTATAAAGTAGGATTTGGCAACAGAAGTCGCGGTAGTCAAGTAGATAGTGTATTTTGTCTTATTAGACATGAAGCCACGGTTCAAACCCAAAATTAAACATCACCAATAACGAAATATCGACATCTCCATTCTATAACGTTCTAACCATACTTAGAACGTTTTTAATGATCATGTATTTTTGGTTAAGATGTGCTGATCCGTTCCGAAGTTATAGGAAAAAATCTACTTAGAATACACACATAATCGTATGTCGCGTGAAAACTTTGAGAGTTCATAACTCAAAACACTCTTTTTCAACATAGCATGTTATAGAACGGAGGCGTCGATATGAAGAAATTTTTCTTCAGCGACAGATGTGTGATAAAGTCGACTTTAAACTGTAGGTTCTGCCATTCATGTATAAAATTAACGTACACCATATGCTTGGTTTAAGAAGCTAGGTTATAATTCTGACTTAAGGACTATAATGGCCAAATACGTTACGTAATGTATGTATGTTTGATATGATCAGCTGCCGAACCCAAAGTTAACGTAATCGATGCTTTGTATGCAACTAAAACTGACACGATATTGCAAGGCAGGTTATGAGTGCATTACATTAATTTTTCTTATACGATTGATTCAAGAAGCTTGGTTATAATTCTGACTTAAGGAATTGTAATGACTTTGAAAAATACTTCGAAAGAACAACTAATAACAAGAGTGAGTAAGGTAACCTGGAGTCTACATGCTATTTTTAAACAGACCTCAATCAATGGTATACGAATGGATCAAACACGATATTAGGAAATCAAAGCATATTTTTGAGAGTAAAATATTCCACGGCCAAGAAGAAACTTGACTCATAAATGACTTTTTAAGGAGAGTAGCGTTTAGTCACCTTTTTTCTCCCAACAAAAGAATCTTTTATAATCAGAAAATGAGCGCATATTCTAGCATTTTAATTGCGCAGAAGAATCAAAAAAGACTCGAATTTGATTAAAAATTTCCAAAAATGCTGACCGAATTATAAGTAAACCAACAGCAACATCAGTATGAGAAAAGGAGATAGACAAGTAAGCAAACGCAACAGCAAGCAATGTGTACCGAAAAAATACTCCAGCAGACGGAACCCCGAATGTTCCACTTCGAGAACCTTCATCAGACCGATTCGTGCGTATATAAAAAGGCAAGACAAAGTAGACAACAAGCAATAGCAATTCAGTCAGTGTTGTTTGAAATTCTGGGCGAAGTAAACAGTCGTGGTTTGAAGATTGCCTTTACAAAGATCTAACGAACAAGTGTTGATGCTTACAAAAAGGTTTTGAGCAGAGAAGAATAACGAAAAAGTAGTTATTGTTACATAAGTTGGAAACAGTGGAACATAATATAGTGCAAACAATAAAGAGTTTAATTTAATAAAGAGTTAATAGTAGGTAGTGTGTTGGCTTATTAGACAAAAGGCCCGAATTTAAATCCCAGGTCAAACATCAAAACGAAAATATGAAAATATTTCTTCGGTGACTTTCTCTCAAAAACCCGGAGAGTAAATAAAAAATTGCCATGAAAAACTTCTTAAAAATCAGACGTTCGGTGACGACTTTCAACTGTAGGTCCCTTTGCTCATGTATAGAATTAACTCGCTTTACATAAGTGGTGTGAGAAGCTAGGTCGTAATCCTGACTGAAGGGTTGTAATGGCTACTTACGTATGTACGGATGTATGTATCTGATAAAGGTGGCTAGTGGAAAATTAATACCCCCAAATTGTTATCCTTCTTTACGTAGCATTTTCATAATTAAACACAAATTTTGGTAATTGGATTTGAATTCCTTTTTCATTTCTTTTTAAACTGATTAAGAATGTTTAACCAGAACCTTTTTTAAAATATGATAAGAATGCATACCTAATTTAAAAAATACAAAGAAAAGTAACACTGCGAGCATAAGATATAAACGATTGCCATAATGTGATAAAGCGAAAGGAAAAAGGAAAGTGTTAGAAAAAAACCAGCATTAAAAGTCCAGACACAATTTAAGCACGTTAGGGAAATAATTGGCTAAACGAACTAAAGAAAAAGTTACAAGAAAGGAAAAAATAATAAAAGAAAACAGAAAACTGGACCAAAAGAAAAGGAAATTAAAAGAAAAAAAGTTTTAAAATAGAGAAGAAAAAAAAACTAGTATTTATTATGATAGGGTTGATGTCTAGACTAAGCTAATGAAAGATAATTTAAGTTTTAATTTATGTTTAATGGCATGAAAAATTTTTAATCAAATAGAAATCTTTCTGGAAAGAAAAAATTTTTTGTAAAGTAAACTTAATACTCGTTTAACGCTTGAATTTAACAGATTTTCCGAAAATTTTTTTGTGTGTTTTTTTCTGCTTTAAATTAAGCAATTTTTTGATTGCTTTGGGAGCAAAATTTTTATTTTTTTTATTTTTATTATTTACGCTACTGGGAGTGTCAATCATTCATTGCCGGACTCTACTCAAGTGTCAACATGAAGGACACTTTGGACGTTTTTCCTGTCTCCCTACGTTTTTTTTATGAGCTTCTGGCATGAAATTAAAAAAAAAAAATTTTTTTTCAATGTTTTACATACGGTGGACGTAGAAAATAATGTAAAAAAAGTAACGTAAATAATGAAAAGGATATTCTCACAGTTTAACACAATTTTAATTCTTATTTTTTTGCCCCTTTTTCTTGCTTCACATTCTATAACTTTTCCTTCTCTTTTGTTTTCAAAGTACAAGCATAAGCTCAATTAAACTTGCATATCAAGCTGAGTCCATGGCTTAAAAAAAGTACTTAATGAGTTCAGTTCAGTTTTTTTTTTGCTGCTGCTTTTTACTCAAGAAACTAAATGACAGACTCAAATCGACAAGCAGCGTAAAAATTCCAAGAATGAGGGCAAACAGAATTTCAAAATGAAAAAAAAGAAAGAAAAACTAAAGAAGTTTCTGTAAAAATAAATAAAAAAAATTGAATTAAATTTAACAATACTTTCAATTAATTACACTTACTTACTATAAGTACTTTATACAATAACAACAACAAAAAAATACTTTGAAAAAATTTTTCTTTCTTTTCTCTTTTGATTTGCTCTGATGTGTATTAAAAGCTTCCGTCCAGCCATGTGATGGTGGCTTCTTTCAATTTTTTTTTTAAAAATTTATTTTTGCCAAACAAACGTATCAATTTCAAAAGGAAAGAAATTTTTTGTTGTGGAATCTTCATTCCCAGGTGTGTTGTGCGTAAAGAAGAATTTTTTTCATTTCTTTTTTACTTTCTTTCTTTCATTATTTTTGCTAATTTCACACGTTTTTATGGTTTTACCATAGAAATAATGAAGCAAATCAATTGCTGCTGGTTTTTAGGTATAAAAGAAACACCGACCATAGGAAATAATCATAATAAGTGCAGAGTGTTTAAACTTTACATAGGTAAAATAATATGTAATGGATTGAAACCATCATCGTGGTCTAGTAGGTAGTGTGTTGGCTTATTAAACGTAAAAGCCAGGGTTCTAGTCCCAGGCCACACATAAAAGCTAAATAAAAAAATTATTTTTTCGGCGATTTCCTCTCAGCAGATTTCTGGCAAAAACTCTGAGAGTAAATAAAATTGTCATGAAAAGTTTCTCATAAAATCTGTCGTTCGGAGTCGACTTTAAACTGTAGGTCCCGCTACTCATGTATAAAATTATCACACACAACATAAGTGGTGTGAGAAACTAAGTCAATAATCCTGACTGATGGGTTCTAATGACTAATTATGTATGTATTAACACCACCATGGAAAAATTAAGACTAACACAAGCCAATGCAACACCAGTCTGATTCAATTGCAGAGCTGGAAAACAACATTACAGCGGTCATTTGGTGAGATACTGTATGGCTGAATCTATTGTGTTCTTGGGTGAACCACACAGGCTATATTTATATGCAAACATCTTAAAATTCACACACACAACATAAGTGGTGTGAGAAACTTGGCCAATAATTCTAACTAAAGGGTTGTAATGACCAATTATGTATGTAAGCATCTCAAAAGACATTTATCGAAGTCTAGTAGGTAGTGTGGTGTTGGATTATTAGACGTGAAACCACGATTGAAAACCCTGATCAGAGACCTACAACAAAATAGCGACAGCCTCTTAGCAGATTTCTGGCAAAAACTCTGGGAGTATATAAAATTGCCATGAAAAGTTTATCAGATTTCTGTCATTCAAAGTCTATTTTAAACTATTTCGTAATTGAATTTGAATAATATTAGGCTTATAAAGGCAAAATCCATTAGTTTTCAGTAAACAAACAACAGATAAATACTAGGTTTACAGCGAGTAAATAATAAATAAATATAAGCGGGTGTTAATTTATTATTTATGGTTTTATAAATTAAAAATCTTTAAATAATGATTCAATAATTAATTTTAAATTTTAATAAGCTTTCTAAGCAGTTAACAAACAACATCATTGTACATATATTACAACAACAACAGCAACAACTGAATTTTAACAGGTGATTTTTTAAGAGCTATAGGAAAATTAAAAAAAAACTCATAAAATTCAGAAAAATGCTTGAAATCTTTATTTGAATCGATAGTACGGGTCCATATAATTTAAAATTTGAAGACTATGTCATGCAAATTTTGCCCGCGAATGTGCCTCAAATGTTCGACCCGCTTAGTCCAATTTAGACATACTCTTTCCAACATTTCGCTCGGTATCCCGCAAATAAATGCTTCAATATTGTCTTCCAATGAGTCAATTCAAGCGAGCTTGTCTCAATAGATATAAGCTTTAACATAGCCCCACAAAAAATAGTCTAGAGCCATTAAATTGCACGATCTAGACGCCCAATTGACCGGTCCCGAACGTGAAATAAAATGTTCACCAAACTCGCCTCTCAATAAGTCCATTGTTACGCGTGTGAGAAACTAAGTTAATAATCCTGACAGAAGTGTTGTTATGACCAATTACGTATGAATGTACGCGTGCTGTGTGGCAAGTAGCACCATCTTATTGGAACCACATGTCATGCAAGTCAAACTCTTGGATTTTGGGGCAAAAAAAAAAATTGGATATTATCTCACGGTAGTTCTCACCATTCACAGTTACGTTACGATTTGCAGCCTCTTTGAAGAAATACGGTCTAATGATGCCATCAGCCCATAAATCACACCAAATAGTGACTTTTTCTGGATGCATTGGTAGCTTTTGCTATGCTTCTGGCTGATCTTCACTGCAAAATCGACAATTCTGTTTATTTACATATATATTGAGCTAAAAATGAGCTTCGTCGCTGAACACAATTTTTCGGATAAGGAGTGGATCTTCGGCCAACTTTTCAAGAGCCTAATGACCAAAAATTCTGCATTGCAGTAGGTCGTTCGGTGTCAATTCTTGCACCAGCTGTATTTTGAAAGGCTTGACACCTAAATCCTTTCGCAAAATTTTCCACGTTGTTGAGTAATAGAGGTCCAATTGCTGCGAACGTCGACGAATCGATAATTGTTGATCATCATTAACACTGGCCGATACAGCTGCGATTCGCACTGATCGTAAGCGTGTTGGTGGTTTAATGTCCAACAATGTAAATTTGGTGTAAAATTTAGTCACAATAGCCCGAATAGCTGCTTCAGTGGGTTGATTAAGCTGACCATAAAATGGAAGAACCCCGCGATGAACCTTCTTAACAAAGCACCCATTTTGATAACAAAATTCAATGATTTGTTAGCCTTGTTTGTTTGTAAGACGATTCATGGTTGAATTATAGACCAAACTGAAGATGTTTGACAGCGTGAGCTGTTTAAACCAGTGTTGTCAAAAAGAGAAAAGCTAAAAAAATCACCCGTTACATTCAAAAGCCATTATTTACTTGCATGTTTACATCATTTGATTAATTTACTTTCAATGTGATTCAGTCACCTACGAACAGTATGTCATTGTTTTCGTAAGAAAAATTGTAAAGAATTTTTTTGTTTGTGAATTTTAAATTTGTTAGATGAACAATGAATTCAAAAAATATATAAAAATTGGTATAACTTAGTCATGGTTTAAAACCTTTTTGCTTTTGTTAAAAGATTTGGGTTTTTTTCTTCTTTTCATTGACAGTTTTGACCCTGTGATTGTTAAGAAACAGTTGCTTGGTTTAAATCAATTTTACCTTAAAGTTTACAAAAATCTATTTCACTTCTTCTGTTTTTTAAAAAGATTTACCGCAGCATTAAATGCAAAGACAAAAAAAATCTTTCTTTCATTTGTTTAAACCGTTTTTACAGGCCCGTAACTAATAAAATTGTGGTTAAAACGAAAACCAATAACAATTGCAAATACAATTACAATTACAACAACAAATACAAATACAAAACACAATTAATTTCTATTACCAATTGATTATCTTAACAATTAACAACAATTATCTTTAAGTCCATTGAAGTGGTAATTGAAAAATTATTTGAAAAGTAGAGCATCAGGTCGTTAAGATCGATTGATTACCGGTTGATTTGAATACCAAAAATATTTCGGATTTTAAATTAAAAACTTGATTTAAAGGTTTGCGGGTTTTTTTTTTATTTTTTTCTTACCAAAATTCTTAGTAAACCTAGTTTTTTTTTTGTTCATTTGTTAATCATTTTCATTGGAATTTTGTCAATAAACCCCCTCTCACTTCACACCATTACATACAATATGGAATGTTAATAATGCCGGTAGTTGGCTAAGCATACAGGTGCTTGCTTGCTAACCGCAAATATTGTGTGTAAATTAATGTTAATCAATCGAGTTTTAACAACAATTGCGACAAGACCGAAGACAGAAAACAGAAGACAACAGACAAATACATTGGTTGTGTGGCTTTTAAGTAGAAATCTGAATGATTCAGTAGCCGTTTAAATATTTACGTTGAATTTAAGAAAAAAGAAGAAATAAAACTTGCTTCAGATACTTTCATGAATTTTAACAAGTCGTTAAGCATGGCAACAAAATTGTTTAAAATTGTTTAACAAAAGCGACAGGCAAACTCAATTACAACACATAAAAGTAAAAAGAAGAAAAGTTAATTTCATATTAAAAAAAAACCTTCTAAACTACAGCATCAAAGTAAAACTAGGCAACAAATTTGAGAAGACTAGATGACCCGTGCGAATATTTCGCACCGTTATTAACACACTTGACCCCGTATTAGTACACTTGAACAAAAACATATAATCACAAATACAACAGTATTATTATGCAGTTCTGTATAAAATATAATTTTTATCAATGAAAATATTAATTTTTCAATTTCTAATTATTTTTTGCCATTAGTGTTAGATATAAGCTTTAAAATGAGATATCGTTCATTAAATTTGATGCGGTGGTATGGGAGATATTTGCAACCGGACAAAAAAAAGTGCTTCAGAAATAATATATATGATTTTTAAAAGGACTTAGTTGCTCTCAGATTTTGACAGTAGGTGATTGAGTTTTCGTCAAGTAAACCAACACAATACTAACTACACTGAGGGCCATTATTACAGTTTGCCGTTAACTAAAGGGCAAATAAATTGTTTTTCATTATTATAAGTACCCAATAAGATAGAAGGGATCGTTAAGCTAAAGCGAAGATCATCCTAACTTTAACATTTAAAGATCACTTTATGTTTGAACTTGCCATATCATATACTATTTTCAATATGGCAACTTCAAATTTAAACAAAATGACCACATACAACAAAGTTCGCTGTTGCCACTGCGTTCAAAAAAAACTTGTTTAATTTAGCAGTTTTATCGACTTTGTTCCGGCATTGCCATATTTTAATTTTATTTTATCTGTAAGTTGTAATAACGTAAATAAGTTAAAGGTTACTCTAAAGTTCACTTTAGCTAAAGGTACCTTTAACTAAACCCAAGTTTAACGGCAAGTTGTAATAATGGCCTTGAGAGGGATAATCATATATAATTATTTCCACTATATATGGCGTTGGGTGCCTTGGTCAGCTATTTCTAATATGGAATCTGTTCCAAACAGTTGAATCTTGTACTACTTGATTACTGTAGTAATATTCACAGAGAAATAAAACCAACAAAACTGCAGTTCTGTGAATCCAATATGTGAATACATCGAGTGGAGATAAGCGCATCAGAGATCCGCAATGATTATTCAAAACGATGAGTAGATTCGAGTCATTCTTGTAATTTGTGATACTTATACGCATTCATACTTATTTTGATATCATACTCATACTACTCACAGCCATAGTTTAAAGTCTTTAAGCCTTTTGATGAATGTTTCGAATCACCCGAATCATTTATGTGTATTATAAGTATTCATCAAACATTTCGAATGTTATTAGTTTGATGTCAACGTTGTACTCATACTCATTGCAAACTGTACTTATAAATCAATGTTGTAGCGAGTACGAATGAATCAGAGTGGTTGACAGTATTGAATACTGTTGACCCATTCATACACAAAATTTCATGAGTACTTATGAGTAGCGGAAAAACGATTCATTGCAGATCTCTGATGCGCATATTTACTCAGCATGAAGTGATCATTAAATTCCTTGAACATATATACTGCACTTCTGATATTGTACAAAAAAGATAAATGGAAGATGGATGTCAAAGCGATATATTCGAAGATTGGTCTCATATCGGGGCATGGGGACATTAAAGGTAACCGCAAAGCTGATGCATTTGAAACGCCTGATATAACGAATAATTCAATTGAATTCATTCGTGAATTTTGACATTTGTTTTGGCACTCAAACAGAAAGACCAGACAAACTTAATCAGAACGACTTAATCGGTTATTACATCCCTTTAGTACGGATTACAACCTAGCTTCTTACAACACCCATATTGTCTTAGTTTAATGTATAAGCGGTGGAACATGAAATTTTTATCTGAAGATTGTTGAATGGCAGATGCTAAAATATTTGCTTTTTTTACATTGGTTTGAGATGTTTAAGTGTGGATTTCAGCTATGGAACATAGCCAACGACAATTTCACATAAACTCACTCACTTATTTACAGAAAAAGATGGGCGAGTCCTTGTTGTTTAGTAGGTAGTGTATTGGCTTATTGGTCGTGAGAGTATGGTTCAAACCTTAGGTCAGATATCAAAACGAGAATATAAAATAAAATAGTTTACTATTCTCTGTTATTATATTGCACTTGGAGTTCTTAGACAAATGACACTTAATTACCTAGAGTTTGTTGGCCAACGTGTGTAACCAAAGTGAATTTGGATAGCATCCTTGCTTTTACAATACTACCGAGATGATTAGGAAATGACGACATAGGCACTATGGGTATTATAATGGGATCTTATAGGATACAGGAAAGCAATGCCTTTTGAAGCAATTAATCTCGCCTAACCTAACTTTAAAGTCGTCGTAGTCTAGTAGGTAGTGTGTTGGCTTATTAGACAGAAGGCCCGAATTCAAAGCCCATGTGAGACATCAAAACGGAAATATTTCTTCGGCCACTTCCTCTTAGCAGATTTCTGGGAAAAATTCTCCGAGTAAATAAAATTGTCATGAAAAGTTTTTCAAAAATCTGCCGTTCGGAATTGACTTTAAACTGTAGGTCCGGTCACTCAAGTATATAATTAACGCACCCAACATAAATGGCGTGAGAAACTAGGTCGTAATCTTGACTGAAGTGACCTTGCTTTAAGTGATGCCAGATTATTTTCCAAGTAATTGGATGTTAAAAATTTGACATTAATTTTATGTAATTTTGCGAAAATACCTAAAGAAGGTCTTTTGTGGCTTCTTAGATGCAAGGTTTCAAGCAATTTAAATAAATTTATTACAATTTTATTGTTGTTGTTTTTTGATTAAATAAAATAAAAGAAAAACTACTCATTAATTGAGCATGTTTTCTTACAATTAAATTAAGAAGAAAAAAAAATTTTTTTTTTAAATAAAATAATTTTTTGTAATTATTTAAATAATAATAATAATATAATTAACAACAACAAAAAAAATTAAATTGTTTTTCACATAACAAACAACAGCAAAAACAAAACTCATTAAAAAAAAAGAAACATTTTTTTTAATAACAAATAAAAATTAAAAGAAAAAAAAATTACATAAATAATCCATCTAGAGAATGTTAATTATAAATTATTAATAAAAAAAGAAGAAGCTGAAAACAACTAAAAAAAGCCTAATCAACAACCTCTTAAACTACTGACTGACTCATTAAAATTATTGTTTAAACCATTCATTCATTCATCCATACATTCATTCATACAACGTTTATTCATTAGCATATTAAGCCACTAATCTACTCACGACTGCTTACAACTGGCCCATTGAGGGGTTTGATTGAACATCCAAACCAATTAGAAAAACAGAAAAAACACAAAAAACTTGTATTTCTTTTCGAATATTTTAAACCAATTCATGTTCAAAATTAATATTGGTATTAACGATTAAGCGCCTTAATTTCATTTTAATTTTTAATCCCCTTTATAAGCAAGCATGCATGGCTGGTTTTTTGTGGTACACTGTACTACGTATAGTAAATATTTGAATAATTCAGTTACCAAGATGAATATCAATGAAATGATGTTTAATTCATTAAGAATATAAAAAAGAAAACAAAAATCTTAAAACATTTCTTACTAATTTAGAACCTATAAAAATAATTTCTAAAAGAATTTATAATTTTTATAAAAAAATATTTTTCGATTTCCATAACTCGTGATAAAAAAAGTTCCCACATTAAATAAAAATAAAATTTTTGAAATTAAGAAAAAGGAAAATTTTTTTTATAATTAAATTACCTTAATAAAGTTAATTAATGTTTTAAAAATTACACTAAGGTTGTTGTAACCCTTTTTTTTTATTTTTTTAAACCATAAATACTGTTTTATGGCCCAAACTAGATGACAATTTTAATTGCATTTTCACTTTTTCGGCTTATAACCCAAAGCCGTCATAATTCATCACTATGATTTCAAGTGTATTGGCGTCAAAGGAAAATGAAAAAAAAAATGTTTACAAAGTAAAGAAAAATAAATAAAATTTTTAAATAAGACAAATAACATTAAACGACCTTCTCAAAAAAAAAAAACAGAAAAAAATTACCAAGACAAGCTTGAAAGTAAATTTTTAAAGCCACTGAATTTTAGCGGAAACAAAATGTAAGAAAAAATGCTCATTTTTAAATGCAAAACCCTTTACTTTTGGTTCTATAATTCCTTTAGTATGTAAAACAGTTGAAAGCAACATGAATATATCGGGCTATCACACTTTAACAGTTAATAACGGTCACCTACATCCGGCAAATTGATTGTCATTCATTCAGTCTGAACAACATGCATATATTGGGCTTTGACAGTTAATAACGGTCATTTGGTTGGTATTACATCTGTCAAATTGATTGTCATTTATTCAGTTTCAACAACAACAAATACCTTCATTGATAAGGCCTTGCCCCTGATTGTCAAATTTGAAATGAAGCCAATCCAAATATCATCTGAGGGCATCCAATGCATTTTGAAAAAGTCATTCTTTGGTAAGCATCATTGGTCCATACTTCTTTAAGAACGACTTGAGTCAGGTTATCATTGTCCCGCTATCATTATCAAGCTAACATTATCAGGCCACCATTATCACGCTATCATTATCCGGCTATCATTATCAGGCTATCATTATCGGATAAAATGAAATATCCTTCTCCCCTTTATGACTGGCATTTTCACATAGTTCCTTAGCGTAGCTTGTCGTAGATCCTCAAGGCGACGAAAGTATATTCGCCTTACTTCATATGTTTATTGCCATTGTATTGGTAAAAACCGTCGTACAGTGGCGCTCGTTATACATACATAAGTGGCCAATACAATCCTTCAGTAAGGGTTACGACCTAGCTTCTCACACTACTTATGTCGTGTATTTTAGTTTTATAAATGAGCGGTGGGAGCTACAGTTTAAAGTCGACTCTGAACGACAGATTTTTGAGAAACTTTTTCATGATAATTTTTATTTACCCTCAGAGATTTTGGCCTGAAGTTTGAATCGTGGCCTCACGTCTAATAAGCAACACGCTACCTACTAAACTACCGTTGAATTTGATATTCTCCCCCAATCGATTCAATAGAATGGTCATCTCATATGGAGGTGATGCAAACTACCTACCAATATCATTTGCTTTTACCATGATAGCCTTTTTTTGGGAAGTTTACTTAAGTTACTTAAGAATACATTTACATTGAATTGTGAATTCTTTACAAAAATGTAAAAATTTGTAGAAAATCTAATGAAATAAGATTTATTGGTAAATATCTACGTAATTATTGTAAATGACATCGAAATGCTAATTCTTTACATAGTGTCAAGAATGTAAAAAATTAGTATTTTATAAGGAATGTGGTTTTTATATTACGATTTCTTTGTAAATACATAATTATTCATATTTACATTGAAATGTTATTATTTACATAATGTCAGGAATGTAAAAAATTAATTTTTTTTTCAAGAAATGTATTAATAAAATTTAATTTCTTTGTAAATACATAATTTTTCAGATTTACATTGTAAATTCTTTACATAGTGCTAGGAATGTAAGAAATTATTTTTTTTTTGTAAGAAAATTATAATAAAAGGTAATTTTAATTCTTTACGTAATGTCAAGTATGTATAAAATTACATTTTCGTAAGGATTATGATAATAAAAAGTGATTTGTTTGTAAATACATAATTCTTTACATTATGTCAAGAATGTAAAAAGTATTTTTTTGTAAGTTAATTGTTTTCTTTTATTGTAAATACATACATATTTAAAAAAATATATTAATTTACCATGAATTACTTAAAAACATTACATAGTTTACATAATGTAAATAAAGTAAAAATGTAAATAAAGAATTTCTCAAGTTTACATTGTTAATTTTTTACATAGTGTCACGAATGTAAGAAATTATTTTTTTTTGGAATGTGAAAATGTAAATACATAATTTCTCAGATTTTTATTATTCATTATTTACATAGTGTCACGAATGTAAGAAATTATTTTTTTCTAAAAAATATTATAATAAAATGTAACTTCTTTGTAAATAAAAAACACAATGTCAAGAATGTATAAAATTACATTTTCGTAAGGATTAGAATAATAAAATATGACTTCTTTGTAAATACATAATTCTTTACATTATGTCAAAAATGTAAAAAATTATTTCTTTAGGATAGTTTTTTAACAAGTAAATTGTTTGCTTTTGTTGTAAATACGTATTTATAAGAAAATATTTATTTACCACAAATTACTTAAAAAGATTACATAGTTTACATAATGTAAATAAAGTAAAAATGTAAATATATAATTTAAATTGTTAATTCTTTCCATAGAGTCACGAATGTAAGAAATTATTTTTTTTTTTTAAGAAATGTTGAAATAAAATGTAACTTCTTTGTAAATAAAAAACATAATGTCAAGAATGTATAAAATTACATTTGCGTAAGTATTTGTAAATACATAATTCTTTACATTATGTCAAAAATGTAAAAAATTATTTTTGTGTATTTGTACATACAAAAATATTTATTTATCACGAATTACTTAAAAAGCTTACATACTTTACATAATGTAAATAATGTAAAAAAAATGTATTCTTTTATTTTAAATACAAATTTATAAAAAAAATATTTATTTACAACGAATTACTTAAAAAGATTGCATTGGTTACATAAAGTAAATAATGTAAAAAAATTGTATTTTATTTTAAAAATCAATGGATTTGCAATAGACAATTATTAAAACCATTTTTCCTATCTAGACTACAAGCATTTTCATTCTTTACATCATGTAAATAATGAAAAAAATAATTTTCTTGGCAAAATATGATATTTAACTAATGTCATACATACATAATTGGCCATTACAACCCTTCAGTCAGGATTACGACCTAGCTTCTCACACCACTTATGTTGTGTGCGTTAATTTTATACATGAGCGGCGGGACCTACAGTTTAAAGTCGACTCCGAACGACTGATTTTTAGAAGCTTTTCATGGCAATTTTTACTCTCAGAGTCTTTGCCAGAAATCTGCTGAGAGGAAGTCGCCGAAGAAATATTTTTTCGTTTTGATGTCTGACCTGGGATTCGAACCCGGGCCTTTTGTCTAATAAGCCAACACACTACCCACTAGACCACGGCGACTTCACACTAACTAATGTCAATAATGTAAAATTTTTGATCAAAAATCCGATGAAACTTAAAAATTTTATTTCTTAACATCTTGTGTAATAAATTTTGATTTCTTTACATAATGTCATTAATATGTCTTTAAATGCTTGTAATTATTTATTAATTAACACTGGAGTAAGTTTTTTAGGTTAATCATTTTGCATTCATTCATAGCATTTTATCTGATGTAAATAATTAATATTATGACAGATTTATTGATAATTAATTATTATTAAATGATTTGTTTTGTAATCATTATTCACTAGTCTTATGTTTTAATGATTTCTTAATGATTTCTTTAACACTTTTTTTTTTTGTTTTTTTGATCAATTATTTACCTCTCGCGTCAACAATTACAATCTATTGCATTTCCTTAAGCATTGCGAATAGAAATTTAAAAAAAAAAAATTTATGCCATAATTAAATGCGAATTAATTGAAAAAAGATTTATGGTGTGCTATATAAAAAATATTGACTGTTTTTTATAACACTTTTAATTCTGCTATGTATGATAGCCAATTTCATACAAATTCTATAGACCATGTTTGAATATATTTTTAATTTTTTTGTTGTTTGTTTAATAATTTATTTTGTTTGGCTGTTTAGAAATCCGTTTTAATTAAATAAAATGGAAAGTATTATAGCCATAATTTATAAAAATCTATTGTTGAGTTTTATGAGAGTGATTTAGTTTGACAAAAATCGTGACACACCTAAGCCAATACATGACATATGGTTTAAAAATTTGCTTACTTTTAAATTATTATGAATGGAAATCATAGAAAAGTATTTACAAAAGAAAAAAAATTTAGAAAATTTAAATAAATCAACATAAAGAACCGTATGTTAAATTTAAGCATAAAATAACAAGAATAGACCAGCAATAATTGTCGGGGAAAAATAATAAAATTTAAAATTATTCTTAAACTGCTAAAGACAGGCTAATAAAAGCTTTACAGTTAATAGAAATCCAATAAAAATCTTAGCCTGTAAAATTCTAAAAAAATATCATTAAAAATGTAATTTTATGCTAGGACACCCAGCAAAATTTTTATATTAGAAATTTAAAAAAATTTTGAATTTAAATTTTAAAAAGTTTAATTTGAAAATTTTCTTTTATTTGTGATTTTTTTTTTTTGCTTCAAAAAAAATGTTTGCTGGGTTATGTTATATTGATATGCTAATTTAAGGTATGCAAATCATAATTTGTAACTTTTGTCTTTATTTAAAATGCATATTTTTGTGAAAGGCATTGAAAATTTGCAACATATTTTAACGTACGTGAAGTCATCAATGAGGACAAATAGCTTTTAAATCTAAAAACCAATTGAAAATTAAAATCAAATTTTCGTATAGCTATTAGGAAACTCTTAGTAGGAAACCCTATTTCAAGGTAATTTGCTGGCCATTCCTTGCTCAAATTAAATCAAGGAAAAGTACGAAAATAAGAACGTAAAACTTGTAGTTTAAAGCTTTAAATTTAACCATAAAAATGAGCAGAAAATTCTTCCTCATGCTCATTAGTAGAAATAGTTAAATCTTCGTCATTTGAATACAAAGTGGAAACGTGAAATGGTAGCCACAGATTGTTGTGAATGTTTTAAATCTCTTTTGTGTGTAATAGCGTACAAAAAGTAGAAAGATATGACGAATTTGATATGCCTGGAATTCTTTCTAGAGCATAAGGAACAGATAAGTTAAGAAAATTTCCATCTTAAGAGGGGTCTTGCTTCCAAATTATGTTAAGAAGAAGGAGATTTTTCATACTTGATAACACTGTACAGGTCTAACTTCTCACACCACCCAAGTTAGTGCAGGCTCCGAACAACAAAATTGAGAAGCTTTTATCGAAACCATTGAAGGAAATATTTTTAATTTTTATTCCACATGTCACAGGCTAGATTTGAGCTTACGAGCCTTAGTCTCGTGAAGCAGAATTTCAGTACATACTAGATTACCACTCCAAATTTCTATCTTTAAATCAGCTGCTTTTCTAACTTTTAATCTAGATTGCGACAGTTATGTTTATGGGGAAAAACAATTCAAATATTGTATGGTTTTTGTCGAACTTTGACATCTGATAACGATCATATTGTTAAAGGTAAATCTGTCAAATTTATTGTCATTTATTAGGTCCAATCAGGACACGAATGAGAACAATAGAAAGTCGGGACATGTCACATTGAATATTCTGCACGAAAAATTAGAGGAAATGATCATCTCAACTGAAGGTGCAGGCTAACGAAATGATGGGTCCATATACTTAATAATACTATAGGGTTCAGTATCTTTTGCCACCTGGTTTTCTTCCTCTTGTATTCCTGTTTCTTTAACAGTAAATCTTTTCAGTATTTTTTTTAATTAAAAGTTTTCTTATGCCCAATCGGGAATTTTTCTCTTCAACTCTATAATACCGGCTAACATGGGTATACCAAATGCTAAAGTGGAAAAACTAGGACGTAATTCTAAATAAAACTCTTAAAATTTTATAACGTTTTTACATACACACATACATACATAATTGGCCATTACAACCCTTCAGTCAGGATTACGACCTACCTTCTCACACCACTTATGTTGTGTGCGTTAATTTTATACATGAGTGGCGGGACCTACAGTTTAAAGTCGACTCCGAACGACAGATTTTTGAGAAGCTTTTCATGGCAATTTTTATTCTCAGAGTCTTTGCCAGAAATCTGCTGAGAGGAAGTCGCCGAAGAAATATTTTTCGTTTTGATGTCTGACCTGGGATTCGAACCCGGGCCTTTTATCTAATAAGCCAACATACTACCCACTAGACCACGGCGACTTCATTACGTTTTTACCTTTTAAAAACTTTTAAAATATGAGCTCGTAAATTGCAAAGATAATAAAAATAAATTTTGTGTTTAGTTTTGAATTAAAATTCTTTATTTATCGCACAATTATATAGGCAACTATTTACAACTTGATGTAAACAACAACAATTGCTATTCTTTATTATTCCTCTAACAACAATTATTAAACAATTTTTCAACTGATCTTTATAACGGGTATCTTCAAACCACAATTACTCTCTTCAAATGCACCACGCCTGCTTACAAAACTTACTGAACTTCACTAACTGACTCGCCTGCATTGCTTGGCCTTTTATATGGCAACGTAAACAGTCTGATGAATGTTCTTGAAGGCAAATGTTCATGAGTTCGCCTTCTAGAAATCTTTATAAATGTAAACATAATTTATTATTGTTGTTTGTGTATTTCAGTTACATTTATTCTTGTAATGTTGTTTGTAGATTTTTTGTTTACTTGTTTATTATTTTTTTTATGCTGTTGTTTGTTGTTATATTAAGCAGTACGATAATTTGTAAACAGGTTTGTTCACTACATTTTTTTATTTTTTGTAACTTTTGTTTACAATTTTAATGTTAAGCAATGTAAAATTAAAACACCAATATCTTGATTTTTAAAGCATATTTTAAATGTTCAGAGTGGTATATTAGGAAGTCTAGAACTTTGCAATACTAGGTCTTCCATGGTTTAAAATGTTATGTAGACCTAGATAAACTGAGGCTACCAAACCCTTTATAATTTTTTCCCCATTAAGCTGAGATGACAGTCTAATCAATAGCATTGAGCAGAAGATGTGGAGCAATCAAAGTCTCCATTATTTTGATTTATTTTTCCTCATTCTTCAAAAATTTTTTACAATTGTTTTCCCGTTTTTTCTTGTATTTTATTTGGTTTCATAAGTACCCTCAAACTGTTTAATATTCTCTGGTACGAAAAAAAACCTGTCCAGCATACATATTTATGCAGTCAACCACAAATCCGGTGTTAATCTTTACCGATACGTCTGCAACATAAAAATCTGTAATCTTTTCAAAATCCCTAATAATTGAAAAAAATTCGTAATAAAAAAAATAGAAAAAGTAACAAGAGGCGCTAAATACTTTAAGCACGTAGTACTACAAACAAAAAACGGGCAAAAAAAGGATCTAAGAAAAGAACAACAAGCCTATGAAAGGATCCAGCCATATAGCACCTGTAAATTATCTCAACGACAATGTTAAGCATAGAAGCACGTATTCATGAATTGATAAAAATAAACGTTTAAAGACAATATTCCAGTCCCATTCCTTCCTTTCATTTGCCCATCATCACTGATTATTATTGTATGACTTTGTCTACATCTACGCTATACGGCCAAATAATGTGTGCGTTTATGGTGCCTATGGGATACCTGTTAATAAAATGCCAAAACGTTTCATTTCTTACGTTGCATTTGAAAAAAAACTAAAAACTTCTGCGTGCGTGTAAATTACAGCCTAGGAAAGAATAGAAAAAGTGTAGAGTATAGAAATTATGAAAAAAAATATGAAAATATTACATGTTAATGGTACGTGTTTAGAATAAAATTTTATTTGCTCTCACAGTTCATATGGAAAAATGGCACAAATAATTGGACAGGAAATCAATATTTTTGTAAAAGAATTTAACGGAGCTGCTAACACAATCACTAATTAATTACACGTAATAAAAGAGAATCTATTAATAAATACAAGTCGGGGTCGAGGATGGTCATTACTTTCCCAACAGAAGATTTTAGAAAATTGTATCACATTGTATATCATACAAGTGATATTATAAGTACTATTGGTTGGGCCATCTAGCGGTTTAAATTTGTACCTTCAGTTATTTCGAATCTGGCAATACTTATGTCATTCTATTCTGTTACAAAATTCAATATATTATCGCCACTAAACGTAATGAAACGATTAACGATTTAAATTTGGTCGCTGGGAAGAGCCAACAATGTCCGGTATACATACATAATTGGCCATTACAACCCTTCAGTCAGGATTACGACCTAGCTTCTCACACCACTTATGTTGTGTGCGTTAATTTTATACATGAGTGGCGGGACCTACAGTTTAAAGTCGACTCCGAACGACAGATTTTTGAGAAGCTTTTCATGGCAATTTTTGCTCTCAGAGTCTTTGCCAGAAATCTGTTGAGAGGAAGTCGCCGAAGAAATATTTTTCGTTTTGATGTCTGACCTGGGATTCGAACACGAGCCTTTTGTCTAATAAGCCAACATACTACCTACTAGACCACGGCGACTTCAAAAAAAAAAAAAAAGTGTCCGGTATACTCAAGTTTATTACTAAAGCTCGTAAAACTAGTTTCATTGTTAATGCAGTAAGATGTGAGCGTGCTTGTACAGTGCTTACACCCGAAAATATTGAAGCTTTGGCTGAGAGCATGCATGAGAAACCATTAACATCAACTCCTCATCGTTCTCAAGAATTGAACACTTCACGCACTAGTATACGTCTAATTTTGCGAAAAGAACTCGTTATGCGGCAAGATGTGAACGTCCTCATACAGTACATATACCCGAAAATATCGAAGCTGTTGCTGAGAGATTTCGTGAGAAACCATTAACATCAACTCCTGATCGTTCTCAAGAATTAAACACTTCCAACACCAGTTTACGTCCAATTTTGTGAAAAGAACTCGTTATGACGCCTTATAAAGCTCAATTGGCTCAAGAGTTAAATCCGCATCACCAACCGCTTCGTTTCGCTTCTCGAGATGGACCAACGAGAAACTGCATGATGATGTCGATTATTCCAAAAAAATATCAGGTTTTTGGGGGAATCCCATTTTCATCTTAATAGGCGGAAACGTTAATAAGTAAAATTGTTGTATTTGAGGCTCAAAGACCCACACGTGGTCTTATAAAGGCCAATGCCCCCATTACAACCGACGGTTTTGTGCGCCTTGTGGAGTGGAGACATGATCGGCCCATATTCCTTTGAAAATGACCATAACGGCCAAAGGAGAAACATATCACGCCATGATTATCAATTTGTTTGTACCCGCTTATACTGCCATTGATGTGAACGATGTTTGATTTGAACAGGATATTGCAACTGGTCAAAATCAATTTATTCCGCCAAACGTTTGATAACCGATTAATTAGACGAAATGGTGATGTAAATTGGCCGCCAAGAAACTGCAGTTTGACATCGTTGAACTATTTTCTGTAGGACGCCGTTAAAGAAAAGTGTTATGCCGACAAACCAGAGAGAATTGAGCATTTGCAGGCCAACATCTGTGCATCCATTGCATCAAATGTAAAATTCTCCTTTTTAATTGTTTACACCATGTAAATAATTGTTTCCAAAGTACATATTAATTTAATTCAGATGATTAGTTGTTTTTGTTTTTAATTTATATAATCTGTTGCTGATATTTTTTCTTTTGTTCAAATATTTATTATTTCCCATGGATTTCACTTTTATTTTCTTTTATTTTTACTTTTCTTATAAAATTTTTTTTCTGTTTTTAATTTTATGTTCAATTGTTTTACTTTAAATTTCCCTTTCTTGTTTCAAAAGAAATGACACGAAAAAAGCAAACAAAAATTATTGCTTTTCTTAATGGCTAAAGGTAAAGATTTGATTTTGTTTCTACAGCAATTTCTCTTTATAAATATTAAAATCTGAACAAAAAAGATGTAAAAAAATTTAAACTGATAGAGTGGCAAGGCACAATAAATCTAGATTATGATCTTTCTAATGAGGACAAGTCAAGTAATATTGTTGGCAACAGAAACAAAAACCAGAAAAGAAAACTAATCAAGATCATCTTTATTTCCTTGTCCATAATGATTTGTTTCATATTTACACGCTTAATGACATTACATGTTAGATTACATGGTAAACAGCAACAACAACACTAGAATAAAGGTAAAGCATAATTCAAAACAAAAATTTTTTGAACAAAAAAAGCTTTTTTCTAACATTAAGTACATTGTTTACATGCATGGTATTATGGTGTAAACAATTAGAATTGCATGGATTGCTTAGAAGTTTACACAGAATTTTTTTTTTTTTTTTACGATTTTTACCTAAATAGCATTTTACGGTATATTTACACATTGTTTACATATGGTAAACAATTATTGTATTGTGTATAAAAGAAATATATTGAAGGATTTCTATTAAAACCATTTAGATGTAAATATTTTAGTTATTTACTCTCAAATTACATGATGTAAACAATAGAAAACTTTTGCTACACGTATGATTGAAACCAGGAACTTAGGTTATTTGATGTTAATCATATTTGTGACCAATCAAGGGGTCAATCCAAGATTAGGATTTACATAGACCCTCAACACTTTATACGTCGTAAACCGTAAGCCACTGTGGCTTAAAGGAGCACGAAAAGGTGGAAGAACTGACACGGATAAAGGGAAGATAAAGGGGATATATCCCCGCCCACTTTTTCAAAGTGGAAAAACAATATGAAATTTAACAAAACAGCTATTCCCAGCTGTAGGCGATGTAGTCTAGTAGGTAGTGAGTTAGCTTATTAGAAATCGGTTCAAACCCCGGTCAGATATCCCCAACTCAACGAAATATGGAAAATATTCGATTTCTAGCAAAAATAAAAATTGCCATGAAAAGTTTCTTAAAAATCTGTCATTCGGAATCGACTTCAAACTGTAGGTCTCGCCACTTATGGATAAAATTGATCGTAATCCTGTCTAAATATGTATAGTAACCTCAAGAATTACTTGAGTTCGACAAGAAAACGGTTCGCACTCTAACAGGAATTCGAAGAGGGTACTGCCCTATTGGCAAAATATTATGGAAAATATAGAATCGGCATAACACGACCACGATGAAGGCTCTGCACAAGATTGACATTATCGGTTTTTTGGGTGACAAGAATGATAAACTAAAGATTACGCCATCACGCATACAAATTTAAAACTTTCTGCCCATGTTGAATCAATGACGTCACGAAAATTGTTTTCATTGTTTTCCTGTTGGCTAATGATAATGTAAATTATATTGCAGGGCTGCCAACTAGTTTCGCGTAGTACATATACTTTTCAGAAGAAATGTTCATTTTCAGATATGAAAAAGACTTGGAAACCTTTAAAATAGCCGAACAACGTCGTCTAACGGGAAATCATGCGCAAGGCGTAATCTTTAGTTTATCATTCTTGGGTGGGTAATGTGCCATTAAGAAAATTAGACGGCCTCATACGAAGCTTATGATGGTTTAAACTTTCCGCTAATAAATAATTATAAGGGAACTTACCTTATACTGGGTACTATAATGGGAGTAAACTTGTCTGTGAACAGCAAGTTACTTAAATCAGACCTTACGCTCGGTGTACCTTAGTGTAGACTAGAACCTATAGTGGGAATCGAAACCACAACGACTCACGCTAATTGCCTCGCGCACTGATGATCTCAGCGAAATGAAAATCGTTATCATCATAGAACCTATTCAGTATTCCCGTCAAAGAAATGTTTTTTATACGAGATTAAAATAGAAGGAGATTGGAGTCATCTGTTCGAGTATCTGTGAATAAACGGAGGTCAGTAGGAAAGACTCAAAGTATTCGTATTCAATATGAAGATGAGAATGAATCATTAGAAATCATATTTGGTCAGTAGTAAAAACTCAAAGTATTCGTATTCAATATGAAGATGAGAATGAATCATTAGAAATCACATTTGGTCAGTAGTAAAGACTCAAAGTATTCGTATTCAATATGAAGATTGCAGAATGTTGAGAATGAAACATTAGAAATTATTAATGTAAACTAGGAAGAATGCCTTTCTGGTGTTGGGCACGGAACTGGCTGTGTTGACACCAACCAACGGGCAATAGGAGATGGCTCTTATACCGTGGACTGAAGGCAATATAACAAATCGTAAGGCAACGTACTTTTTTTAAAAACTTTTTGCCTGCAGGGTCTAGTAGGTAGTGTGCTGGCTTATTAGACGTAAAGTCAGGGTTCGAGTCTCAGACCAGACATCAAAAATAAAAGAAAAGAAAATACAAAAAGGATATTTTCGGCGATTTCTTCTCTTTCTCTTCTTGTTTCTCAAAAATCTGTCGTTCGGAGTCGACTTTAAACTGTAGGTCCCGCCACTTTTGTATAAATTTAACACACATAACATAAGTGGTGTGAGAAACTGTGGGCTTCTTGCGGAAGATTGCTGTAGACTGTCTAATGATGAAGGTAAAGCACTGGCCATTTTATAGTCACCAGCAGCAACTCGTTTCCTTACCATTCGCATCTTCCACCTTTCCTAAACCTGCTCAATGCACTGCATAAGTAGGGGCTATCCCCTGAGTGCAGGTTTCATAAAAAAGGGAAAGTCTTGGAATTTTTGTCTTTGTAAGTCGATTTTGATTGCAAAATTTATTTTTCAACCTGCAGCCTACTTCACTTATTAAAAAATATGAAGTGTTCAACATCAGCTACATAAATCAATAAATGTAGGAAGGGAAAGTAAAATCATATTCAATTAACAACATTAACTATGTACCCCTGCTGGCTTGAACTACTTTTTGATCTCATCACTCCCCTTATGTTATTAAAAATTGTTTAACATTTTTGAAAAACATTCAATCGAATGTTTTTTTTTTCAAATATTACACAATATTTTCAGCTTTGAAAAGCTCTTAAGCAATTATTAATTATCAAACCACATTACAAGGAAGGAGAAAGATGTTCTTTTATGAGAGCAGCTAATATGAAATTTGATTTCCGATAATAAAAAGTTTTACAAGATTTTTTTAATTGATTTACCTACTAAACATGGCACAGTCAAGTGGATTGGTTTTCGTTAATTATTAATTTTTCTTCTCTTTTTTTTTAATTTATTTTATAATTGGGAACACGAGTTTATGGTATGGTAAGCAGCCATTAAAATTTATTATGTTTACGAAAAACATATTGCCATGGATTGTAATTAAAAATGATTTCCATACGAAAACAAACAGATTTTCTTTTGCCTCTGTTCCAATAGGAATCATAATTAATGATCAGTTCTAATTTTGAATTTAAAAAAGGAAAAGGAAAGGGTCGAAATTCATAAACACTAGAACAAAATATTTTCTTTTCTAAGCGAGAGGATTCTAAAGGAAAGGCGATCCAATATTTTCTATGTAGAAGTTTCGAAACTCCAGTTCAAGTTTCATTAACTAAATTATTATAGCTTAGCATAGAACTGATCTTTTGTAGCAAGTCCTGGGACATCATATTGCCAACTGTTGTACCATGGGTGTCGCGGCCCCCAGAGACTTATCTCTGCCCGGAATAGTTATGCCCCTTTGTGGCAGCAACGTGGAGAGTGCGGGAGCTCGATATGGTGTTGCACTATAAACAAATTTTTTTTATTTTTATAAAACCTGCACACAGCGGATGGCCCCTACTCATACAGTGCATTCTGCAGGTTTTTTTTAGGAAGGGTGGAAAGAGAGAGGGTAGATGCGAACGGTAAGGAAACGAGTTGCTGCTGGTGACTATAAAATGGCAAGTCCTATACCTTCACCATTAGACAGTCTACAGCAATCGTCCCCAAGAAGCCCACAGTTTCTCACACCACTTATGTTGTGTGTGTTAATTTTTTATGCAGAAGTGTTCAGATTGTCTCCGATACCAAACCTAAAGGGAAGTCATGTCCAAATGTATGGTTTCGAATTGGTACTCACGTGTAGTGAGCAGTCCGTGTTATACTTATACATGCCATGTGATTGCATCATTGTATGTTGAGGCGCTAGTAGACGCTTTGTATTTCACTGTGCTACGGGCACTGTGGGGTATGGCATCATGGCGGGAGTCACGTTAACCTGCCAACTGTTGTAATGGATGATGTAAAGCTTTGCCCAGTGCATCCTACTCTGGCTCAAAAGATGATGTCAAATGATCGTTCAATTTTTTTTGTTGTTAATAAGTCGGTCAAAAAGGAACATTAATAATCGTTCTATGCTTGTTTGTGAAATAAGTTAACATTTTTCGATGCTGGTTCGTATGGTAGCTAATATCTTCACCTTGTAAGTTAGCTTCAGACTCACTCTGCAAAAGTTTTCTTCGGGTAAATATTGGTCTTATCAACCATGTAGGGCTCTTCAACTCGATTGTAATATACTCATATTGGAACTCAAAACATTTTTAACCACTAGACAAATCGTTCTCCCATTTTTATGTGTTTTCTTTGAGAGACCGGCAAACTTTTGTGATCCCCCATAAGATCAAAGTCTTTCTCGCAGCTTTCTTCGATCACTAAGGTGGCGTGGTATATGAGAAGTATGTTACAAAATTAAATGCCCTTGTAATGCCATGTTAGTTATAGCCGTTGTATGAGCGTAATTTTTATTCCACAAGGCCATGCGAGCAATAAAAAATATTTTCGTTTATGGGTTGCAGCATTTCATTTTCTTAAATAAATTTATAAGAACAATATAGAAAATGACGATGAAGGTTTGCAATGCAATAGTGTTGTTGTGATAGGTTAGGTTAGGTCGGAGTGATAGCTCTGATATCACAAAGCACGCATGGCGGCCCGTTGTGATGCCACTGGTGAACGCAGTCCCTATACTAACCAAGTTCCACCAAAATCAGGTAAAAGGAAGGGCTTCTTGTAGTGATAGTGTGTTGGCTTATTAGACGTGAGGCCATGGTACAAATTTCAGGTTAGACATAAAAAAATAAATATATCTTCAGCGACTTACTCTCAGCAGATTTCTAGCAAAAACTCTGAGAGTAAATAAAAAAATTCCCAGGAAAAAGTTCCTCCAAAAATTTGTCGTTCAGAGTCGACTTTAAACAGTAGATCCCACAACATGCAATATTAGTGGTGTGAGAAACTAGGTCGTAAACCTGACTAAAGAGTTGTAATGAGTACTTGTGTATGTATGCATGAATGGTTTGCAACACCTAGCTAAAGAACTGACGAGGATGATGCTGAATATTGCAGGACCAAATCCATTTAAAAGGAGAATAATATCGAGGGTTGTAACGCCGATAATATTATATGCTTGCCCGATATTATCGAAGGTACTCTCCGTGGGGACTTCAAAAAGGAAACTATCCTTGGTGTATTGCCTAAGTGCGATTAGATAGATTAGTGGCTTCAGACAGTGTCTGAGGAAGTGATACTGGTATTGGCAAAGACAATAGCGATAGGTATGTAGGCATATAATATAAGGCGGATATACTTTCGCCGCCTCGAGAGTCCAGGATGGATAGCGGCTATAAAAGCGGACTTTCATGCACAAATGGCAGTCACCATGGGTGAACAGTTTAAAGGGAAGATGGACATTTCACTTTGTCTTTGATATAACCCTTTGGATCGAGAACAAACATTGCAAGCTAAACTACTACGTGATCCAGTTCCTAACTGGTGATGGATGTTTCAGGAAATACCTGCACAGATTTGGATATAATACATACATAATTGGCCATTACAACTCTTCAGTTAGGATTACGACCTAGCTCTCACACCACTTATGTTGTGTGCGTTAATTTTATGTATGAGTGGCGGGACCTACAGTTTAAAGTCGACTCCGAACGACAGATTTTTGAGAAGCTTTTTCATGGCAATTTTTACTCCCAGAGTCTTTGCCAGAAATATGCTGAGAGGAAGTCGCTGAAGAAATATTTATGTCTGACCTGGGATTCGAACCCGGGCTAATAAGCCAATACACTACCCACTAGACCACGGCGACTTTGGATATAATACTTACCCTATATGCCCAAACTGTATAAATAAGGAGGAAGATGCGGAGTATATTCTAACATGCTGCCTCAGATTTAGATACCGGCTTATGGAAGAGCTATTGAATTCTAAGATTCTATGGAGCCAATACTGCCGGAAAATTGCCAAAGTAATGATGGAACTCTAAAGGTTGGAGGAACGAAGGCGAAATTTGAGATAATGTGATAAAGCTTTTTGAGCTTACCAGCTCTCCGCGAATTAATACCTTATGGCGGTACCGTGGGGGCAGAGTGGTTGAAGAATGTAGGGGGTGAGTTTAGTACATAAGCACCAGTGATGGTGAATCGTGTATGTTTTTGTTGGACACAAAAGTATCTTTCGAAGATTCCCATCTTCGGCCTAAGACAAAAGAAAAAAAACTTAAGTAAAGAAAGATTGATTGAAGGTTTGAAAGAAGTATCCAGCCTTCGTTGTTGACTCAATATAAATGGATTTCTCTACTTTTTGAACCACTCCTCGTATGGTAATTTTTTAATATCATAATTGAACAAAAACTTTAGAAGTTTTAAAACAAATTTTAAGAAAAAAAATTAAAAAATAAAATGCTTCTTCTTCTATTTTTTTTTTGGTTAGCATAATAAACATTAAAGTTATATAAACTTATGCGAGTTAATTTTTTAATTTTTCTTTCTTTGTTTTCTGTTTGTTGCTATTATTGTTATTATCGTTTGAGTTCAAAGTTAAATAACCATAATTTGTTTTCTTCTTCTTCTGGTATTTCCCCCAACCACTACTTTCAAGTTGTTAAATTAGCCAAGTAAGGCTATTTTAAAACTGAAAACTGAAAAAACCAAAATCAACATGTAAACATTTGGTCTGTGATGTTTGACGGACTTACCTTGTTGCTGGTAGTTTTGAAGACAGCGAGACTGAGAGTAAAATGTGATTTAAAAGATGATTAAAGTTTTGAATTTTTATTTTAGTTGCTGATAATTATATTAAGCGGATAGTAAGTTAAATATTTGTTAAACATGAGTTTAAAGACGTTGATCAGAGTGATGAAAGTAATCCAAACAAATCCTTATGTAAGTAAGTAAAGTAATTAAAAAAAAACAATTTTTTTTTGAATTTTTTTAAATTTTTTTAATGTTATGTTTTGTTTATATTGTTATAATAAAAATTAATTTCTTTTTAATTTTAATTTTAAATTTACAAGCATTTCGAAAACCATTGTAGTGAAACTGAAACCGTTTTCATATGAAAATTCCATTCATTGACTTTTTTTTTTGTTTTTTTCTTTCTTTTTAAAAACACTTTTTTTTTAATTATTTTTTGTATTTACAACAACAAAAAAAATTTTTTTATTTTTTATTTTTATTTATGCTTCTTTGTAATGAAAAATCTTTATATTACAAGGTCGTTTAATGTTTTTCTTTTAAGTTTAAAATCATGATGTTTTCTTCACGTTATTTTTCCACTTTTTTCGCACTCTTATAATGCAAGGAATTTTTTTTTCTTTTATTTTATTTTTATTTTATTTTTATTTTCCTTTTTAATTTTAATTTTCTTACAAAATTCCCCATTAATGCGTAAAGAAACTGGTTTAAACTTTGATTTATTTCAAGTAAAACTAGCAACGTTTTGTTGATGGATGTCGTTTACTTTGTGGCACGCAAAACTATTCCATACAAGCTTCCACTCAAGCTTCAACTTAGGCTTTAACACACAACGTTAACCGTTCAACTTCACTAAACACAGGTGTGTTGTTGTTATGCTTCTTCTTCTTTTTTTTTTTTACTTTAAGACTTTAAAATGGAAATTGCAATAAATCTTCTTCTTCTTCTTTTTCTTTAAAAATATTTTCAGAATTTTTCTTTTTTAAATTCTGTATACGACGAGTGAGTGTGTGTTAAATCCAATTGACAAATGGCAAGTTAGTCAAGCGTAATCTCTAAGCTAAGAAAATTGATTTGTTTACGGAACTCAAGAATTATAAGAACGGGTTTACAATATTTATTCTTTTTTTTCTTATTCTTCTTTTTTATTTACTTTTTACAAAAAAAAGTTCTTTTAAAAAATTTTTAATATTTATTTCGAAACTTTATTTTGTAGTTTTAAAAATTTTTTTAAAAACTGTAACCGTAATAATCAACCGTTACACTTAAACCATTCCATAAGTCCAAACAAATGCTACTAAATTAGTGTTTACTAAAAAAGATCTACACAAGACCTAAACAACAATACTCAACTAAAAATAACACTCAATACAACAGAAAAACTCAGCACTCGCTTGCTCTCATGCTAAAACCAAAACAATAAAACCGGAAAATTATACTCAATTCTCTCAAGCCTTATAAAATTACTCATGAAAACACCACGAAATAAAACTCAAACTAAACAAAACAAACGAACATATTCCACTCATACTAACTTGCTCTCCCTTATTCTCAGTTTATATCTTAAAAGCCCATCTCTATACTCGTAGTCTATAGCAAGCAAAACAAAAAAATTTTTTTTTTGTTCAATGACCCGTTCAAGTGCTCTTGCACACAACATACTGTTAAGGCTAGAAAATATAGGCCTTTCTTTAGCTTCTAAACATGTGGGTATAAGAGCGATTTTTTTTCTTTATATTTTTTTTTTGGTTTGTTTTCTTTTTGAAGTAGTGTAGGTAGCATTGATATCCTCTTTGGGCTTGTCATTCCATTCTAAAACAACAAAAAAAAAAAACAAACCTTTTTGAACCAGTTTATGAAAACAAGTACTACGCACATGGTTGTCAATTATTTGTTGGTCTTTTAATTATAATCAAAGGAATGTTACGATGTAAACGATAAATGTTGCAGCAACATTGTTGAGAAACATTATTATTTAGCTACTCAATGTTAGTGTTTTACAATATAAAGAATGAATTTTCGTTGAAAATTTTTAGAGTTTTTTTAACTCTTTTACATTTTTCCTAACTAGAAAGTGAATTCTGCCTTTTATTTATTACTCGTAATGGAGCTTAAATCCATACATCATATGTAATTGGTCATTACAACCCTTCAGTCAGGATTATTGACCTAGTTTCTCACACTACCGAACGACAGATTTTTGAGAAACTTTTCATGGCAATTATATTTGGCACTCAGAGATTTAGCCAGAAATCCCGTCGAAGAAATATTTGTTCATATTTTCTTTTTTAATATCTGACGTAGGGCTCGAACTCTGGCTTTACGTTTAATAAGCCAACACACTACCTACTATACTACGGCAACTTCAACTTAAATGGTTTCTAATATTAGCAATAGTCGCCGTGGTCTAGTGGGTAGTGTGTTGGCTTAGTAGACGAAAGGCCCGGGTTCGAATCCCAGGTCAGACATCAAAGCGAAAAATATTTCTTCGGCGACTTCCTCTCAGCAGATTTCTGGCAAAGACTCTGAGTGTAAAAATTGCCATGAAAAGCTTCTCAAAAATCTGTCGTTCGGAGTCGACTTTAAACTGTAGGTCCCGCCACTCATGTATAAAATTAACGCACACAACATAAGTGGTGTGAGAAGCTAGGTCGTAATCCTGACTGAAGGGTTGTAATGGCAAATTATGTATGTAATATTAGCAATATTTGCCAACCAGGAATTACTACTATTCTCGTGTAGAAAAGCCTTAGTACTGTAACCACAAATAGTTTCCCAACAAAAGTTTCGTTTATCTGAAACCCACTTGACTTGAGAAGAGTTATTGCCTCTCTTTATCTACTCTTTCGTTGAGTATAGTCTTTCCAAACAGCCACTCGCATTTCGCAGAAAGTTTCAGATCCCATTAATAGCATGGAAGTTTCTCTTCTAGCAAGCCAGCTGACATCTTTACCGAAAATTCCTATTGGACGTGGGATCCAGCACAAGCTAATCTTAGTTTGCCCATCTATCCCAATCAGCTTATCCAGTTAGTGCCGTACTATTTTCATTTGAATATCTTCTAATAGCCTAGTATTCGATTGTTAGCCTGACTGACAGAAAGTAATCCTATGTTCTGTCTTTTATATCTTTTATACAATAAGAGTTGAGCACATCGTTCGATATCATAGACCTACACATGGAAGATAACCGTGAGCCTTTCCATATGCATGGAATATTTAGTTTTTGGACTAAGAACTCTCGCTTTTTTCCCAAAATTCATTCTTTACCCATCTGAATTACAAAATAGTGCCACTCTTAAGATAGTATCCAGCTACCAGATTCATTTTTGTTACGAAGTCCACTGTGAGAATTCTGTTAGGGAGGTAGTAGCCAGATTCGATTCATTAGGTCATGACATCCCACAACGGTTTTCGTATTAGAATTGGCTTCCATTATCCTAACCATAATCTCAAAGTTTTAAGACCTATTTCTATAAGACAAACGATTTCAGACGAACCTCTATTTGTATGAACGACACAAAGTTTCTGTAAAGCGAACGATTTTAGACCACCGTTTATTTGTATGGGGAATGCCATCTGCATCGGACTTATATCTATTAGAGCTTACATCGCCGCTATAGGACAGTTTCTTGTTGTTCATGTTATATCAACAGACCTCCCTACATCTACACCTATGTAACTCGTTTAGCTTCAATTCAGTTTTCCGGGTCGTTCTGTTTGCTTAGACAATTGCCCCACAGATTGCTATCAGTCTGTCTATCTGGAACACTATACCCCTAAAAATTTCGCTGCAAATTTTCTGCTTCTTATTATGGCTTACTGACCCTCTCTACTAATGTACTATCCAGTCTCAGTCACAGATATTTTACTCTTTTTTGCGATATGATCTTACACTGCTGTCGAATATTCTTCCAATTAAGGAAGTTTTGTTTTTCCTGTAAATGGAGCTATTGTGATCTTGACTTAATTTATCATTCACTAATGACTTACAATCTCAAGGCCTCTTGAATAACTTTGCAGGGAGCCTTTTTAGATTATTGTTAACCATTAAAGTTATATCATATCTATCCATATCCTTTGCAGTCAGTGGCTCTGCAAATAGTTTTTTCAGAATTTCATCTACAACACATGGTCTTAGTGAAAGTGCACCACTATGTAGGCATCATCTAGTTGTGCGGGCAGTTATTATTTCATTTTCTGTGTATATTCCACATATCATTGGTAGAGATCCATTGCCACCAGAATATCAAATGCAATAGCTCTGAGTAAAGCATTACTATGGAGAGAATGCATGTGAAATCAAAGGGCATCCAACGCATTCCGAAAAAGTTATAGTTTGTTGTGTTTTTCGGGCTCGCGACATCATCTATCGATATTTCTTTGAAAAACACATTGAGTAGTCCTTCACAGTCAACGACAAGCACTCTAAGTCTTAGATTACCAACTTTTGTCAGCTTGAATTGGATGATTTGGATACAAATGACATGTGGTTTCAACAACTTCCTTACAACTGATTCTATATTTTTGCGCGATCGAGTTGAGAGCATGGTTATCTGAAATGGAGGTAATGTGAACAGGCTACTGAGATTTAAAATTTTTCTTGTGGGGTCTTCTTAAGTGGCAGAAGTGTAGGAATAATGAAAACTCCGCCTAATTTATCAGCCAGAGTTATCGAAAATTTAACATTTTGAATAAGTTTCCTTAAAGAATCCGTGGGGATATTTTGTTCCACACATAATGGCATCAATTGGTCTTTCAACGGAATAAAAAATTTCGATGATATCTCATACAGATCTCCACAGTTTTCCAATTTAAAAACCAAAAAGTTTTCCATTCTTTCTAACCATAAAGCCATCCACTGCAACCAATATAGAGCACAGTGGCAAATCCGGTAATCCTAGAATCTGCTGCAAAAGATCAATCTCCTGCTGAATAAGAAATTAAAAACAAATCCTGAAAGAGCCCACAAAACTTATCGAAAGCAACTTACGAATTAGTAAAGTCTTTGAATCATTTCGACTATAAAACTTTAAATCAATTTCGTATCTTGATAGTCCCATAATATTTATTTTTTTTCATCGCCTAATAATTGCCATAAAATTGTATATAAAAATTCTTAACAGTGAAGTTCATTCATAAGCTTTAAATTGTTTTGTTTCCTGTTTTTTTTTGTTATCAATTAATTTACAAAATAATTTATCGATTGATTACCTGAATGTCTTTATTATCGCTGACGCCTCTAATCAATTATTGGCTGCGTTGCAAGTGTTGTTTTTCTAATACGAGTATTTATTCAATTTTAATTTGTACTCACTCTTTAAACAAGTCCATACCACCACTTGTAGTACTTGGCTCTAATAACGTTTGTTTGTTTTTTTTTTATTCTTTCGATTAATAAGTCAATACTCTAATTAAACTTAATTAATCAACGTTCCTGTTTATCGATGAATTGATTGCAATCAACTGCTCTCTGAAATTAGTCGCCACTCTTAGTGGGTACTTGTGCTTTGCTGTGCTGTTTTCTTTTTAATATGAAAACCAACCTCCTACACCCCCACCTATTTAAATCAGAGCATGTTCTGTACTTCTTGCGAGTACATGTTCAAGAATAAAAGCGAATTTTAAATTCAACAGAAGTGGTCAAAACAATATGAGGGTAATAAAGCGTCCTTTTATATTAAAAAGGACGTTTTGATTTTGAAAATTCATTTGATCTTTCATTAAGCATTGCCTAGGTTAGAGGACGTGTACTTGTCGGTTAAGACAAATACAGTACCCGGAGGTCGAAATTGACCCATTGTACAAGCATTGCCTATCTTTTAATTAAAATTAGCCAAAAGATCTATTGATACTATTATGTATCCAGTTTAATGTCGTTCATATGTCCGTCATGGCTTCCCTGGGTGCAGCATATCCGGAATGTTAAATTTTCCATGATTCTGGTGCAGTTTTATGAAAACCCCACAAGTAAATGTCTAACGGGCTTAAATCCCACGATCTCTTTGGCCAGTTCACCACATTTACATTTGAGATGACTAAGTCCTCTAATCGTTCTTTTAGAATACAAGATGTGGCACGCAACAAGGTCTTTGGTGTTTAGATCATTCAAATTAGGCCAATTTAAGTTGAAATTAATCAATCAAATCTATAATATTTAAGGATGACTGTAATGGTACGTCCAACATCATTTCCAAAGAAATATTTCTGATGGCTCCCTCACTGCAAAATTCACACGAAAGAGTGACCTTTTCAAGATGTATGGGGAGCTCTTGAATTTCACGTGAATTAAATTAGCTTAGGTAGGCGGGTAACTTGCTGTTCACAGTTAAGTTCACTCGATGGTCTATATGGCCATTTGTGTTATCAATTGTAAAGTAAGTTTAGTTGTCGATGATTCGTTACCGATTGGTTTGAACCACCGCGAGTTCTGGATAAAGGCAACAAGTTTCCTTAGCGGCAACATGCCCTGATCTTCAAACGTTCTGCCATCCAAAATTAAATGACGTCGTATGAAAGGTGTTGTACCGATCGTCAACTCGCATCTCCAACTCGCACTTGACCGAAGATCTTACGTAGGACTTTTCTCTCGAATACTCTCAAGGCTGCGGCATTAGTGCTTAATAGGGTCCATGCCTCAGCACCATAAATAAGCACGGGTAGTATGAGCGTTTTGTAGAATATTAGTTTTATCATACGAGTGCAGTCTCCGCTACTCAATTGCCTATTGAGATCATAGCACCTGTTGGCAAGAGTGATCCTGCGTTTGATCTCCAGACTGACATCATTTTTGCTGGTAACAGCGGAGCCAAGATAAATAAATTCCTTGACTGTATCAAAAGTATAGTTATCGGCCGTAATCTGAGAAATTCGCCGCACGTCTCTACTTGTCGATAAAATGTACGTTGTTTTACCCTCATTTACTGCCAGACATATCTTCTTAGACTCCCGTTCAATAGCACTAAAGGCAGCAGTAATATGCCGCTTGGTACGCCCTATGATGTCGATGTCGTTGGCGTATGCATGCAACTGGACACTTTTTTGAAAAATAGTGCTGTTGCGATGCTGTTCTCCATTTTGCAGAATACTCTCCATGATGAAGTTGAAGAAATCGCCTTATCTGAAACCTCGCATGGTATCAAATGGTTCAGATAGGTCCATTCCTATCTTGGCGGAGCTGCAGGAATGGCTCAACGTCTTTCTGCATAGCCTTATCAGCTTCGCAGATATACCGAGTTCAGGCATTGCAGCAAAAACACGATCCTTTAAGGGTCGACTTGTTTTTCGTGGGTCTTTTCCAGGATGTGGCTTACTGAGAAGATCTGGTCAATGGTGGATTTGCCTGGTCTGAAGCCACACTTGACTTTTTTTTTTTACATACATACATACATACATACATACATAATTGGCCATTACAACCCTTCAGTCAGGATTACGACCTAGCTTCTCACACCACTTATGTTGTGTGCGTTAATTTTATACATGAGTGGCGGGACCTACAGTTTTAAAGTCGACTCCGAACGACAGATTTTTGAGAAGCTTTTCATGGCAATTTTTACTCTCAGAGTCTTTGCCAGAAATCTGCTGAGAGGAAGTCGCCGAAGAAATATTTTTCGTTTTGATGTCTGACCTGGAATTCGAACCCGGGCCTTTCGTCACTCACACTACCTACTAGACCACGGCGACTTCAACTTTTTTTATTTTAAAAAGATTTTATTGGTGAAAAACGGTACCTTTTTTTGGTACTTCTTAAGGTGTGGCATTTTATGGTGATTATTTTATTTCTTGTTTTTATTCCTAAAAAATTTTATTCGAAAGAAAAGTACTTTTCTTTGGTACTTTTTAAAATTAAGGTACTGAACTTTTGATTACAATTGTTTATAGAATTTTTTTTTTAACTCTACTAAGTACTTTCCTTCTCTTTTATGATTTCTTAATTCAAGAAAGTACTTTTTCTGGAACCTATTTTTACAATAAAATGTTTCAGATTCTTTGAAAGTTTTTCAAATTTCTGGTTTTTATTCTGTACAACATTTAATTTGAGTTTCCATTCAATCTTAGGAAGAAAGTACTTCGAAAAAAGTACTTTTTTGTACTTTTTAAAGAGTGGCATTTTTTTTTCTTTATAATTTTTTACAATATTTTATCATGATTATTTCTATTATGAAAGTACTAATTTTAATTTATGAAAGGTACTTATTTTTGCATCCAGCCCAGTAGTGTACTGCTCTGCTGCTAATCAATTTCTCTTTCCCAGTTTTTCTGTTCACAGTTTGCAATTAAGTTCACCATTGAAATTCATTGGCTTGTGAACGATGAGTTTTCATAATAAATGAGTTCGGTTTGATACTTTTTGTTAGATTCAATAAAAAATATTTTTTTTTCTGTTTTTTTTTTTATAAAAATTTTTAATTTATTCAATTAATTTTATTAATTTCTATTTTTTTTTAAAGCAAAAATAATCTATAAATGCTTGCCATTGTTTCTCAAGTACATGCTACGTACATAGGGCAGAATACTGGCATTAGCATAGCTGCTTGAATACTTTCTAAGGCGCACTTCTAACGAATATTTCCCATAGTTGTACTGTCTATATGTCTGGTAAATGAATTTATTTCTTAGGGTTTCTCTGATAAGGTGGGGCATGGAAGGGTGGTATGGTGGTTAGATAGTCGTCTGTAACTGTCATTAAATATTGTTGTGGTTCCTTAAATAAATCAAAAGGGGGTCATGCTAATTATTTGATAAATTTCTATCTTCTCTATCTCTCTCTCTCTCTCTCTCTGTTTGATTTATTAGAGTGTGTGTGTATTTTGTAAATAATTAAGATTTTGATAATAAAATGCCACACAGTCTCAATATAAGGAAAATTTCCTTCGAATTCAATAAATTCTTTGTTCATTTATTGCTTTAAATGAAAGCAAAAATAAATATTTAAAAAATATTTATTTCAACAAATCAGTCATTATGTACACAGTAGACTGCCTCAAATAATCCAAACAAAAAGGATGAATCTTAAAGTCTGTTTAATGAAATTGATAAGAATTTAAAAATCACATAGAAAATAACAAATTTTACTTTTCACATGCATACATACATACTAGGGATGCCAAACGGGATCGATTTTTAAAAATCCCGGTATTCGGGATTTCCCGATTGGCATCCCTAATGCATACATAAACAATTGCTTATTACAAGATTTAAGCTAGGATTACAAGCTAGCTTATCACACCACTTACCCTTACAGTTTAAAGTCGACTTCGAATGACAGATTTTTTTAAGAAACTTTTCATGGCAATTTTTTATTTATTCTCTGGGTTTTTATTCGAAATTTGCTGGAAGGAAAACGCCAAAAACATATTTTCTTTGTATTATTTTTTGTTGGAGATATCGGAAGAGGAAATTCAACCGTGGTTTCTGGTCTAATAAGTCAACAAACTACCTGCTAAACTACGATGACTTGGTTTTACTTTTCTTGTTCATTTAATTCAATATATTGAAATTAGTATGAAATCTAGACCATATTACCCAGTATCTGGCGGCTAGTCCGGATCATAAACTCTCTTATAGAGACACCATAGTGTAGTGTGTAAAGAAAGCTATCGTAGGGCTTTACGCTTCTAAAATGGGCTGAAAAAAGTTTTGGGGTGCTAGAACTGCCATTACATACTGTGTCCCTCGGGCTGCGATGGCATAAATTTTGGTTACGTCGACTAAAGAAATTATGGGAAGGCATACATGTCGATTATACATACATAATTGGCCATTACAACCCTTCAGTCAGCATTATGACCTAGCTTCTCACACCACTTATGTTGTGTGCGTTAATTTTATACATGAGTGGCGGGACCTACAGTTTAAAGTCGACTCCGAACGACAGATTTTTGAAAAGCTTTTCATGGCAATTTTTACTCTCATTTTACCCGAAGAAATATTTTTCGTTTTGATGTCTGACCTGGGATTCGAACCCAGGCCTTTTGTCTAATAAGCCAACATGTCAATTATACGCTTCGTTATAGCATCCTGTATAGGATATTTAATTAAGGAATTCCAATTGGGTCCTTCTAGTTCGAAGAGGGTCTTCAGAAGGTTACCTTCTGGCCTGAAGATGGTCTTCTGATCTGAACGGTCTTATGGTCTGAAGGGGCTTCCTGGTCTCCAGATGGCTTCTTGGCCAGACGTAAGTCTTATGGTGGAAGTCTTGAGCTATATGGCTGCTGTTGTATAAAAGAATTTTTGTATTAGACTTTCGTATTTTTAAAGCAGAAGCCGGGGTCATTTTGAAAGTTGTGGATTTTTCCTGACAATCTCATAATTTTTGGGGTAAATTTGAGTAAAGCCAGGCTGCAATTAAGTCCGTTCTTTCAAAACTAAATCTTCTATGGTTTACACAACATAAAGATGTCATCCGAAATTGTATTGCTGATGAACAGAGCCAAGCTGTAAATTTCCTTCATGGTACAGGGTGTAAATGTTCTGATTGTTTTAGTTAAACTATGTATTTATACCTCCTTTAAGATGTGATATCTTTCAACGTCTAGAATAAATTCATTTCTGGCCTATAGGCATCCATTTCATTGCTAATGAAGCAAGATTATTGCCAGATCAGTCTCAGACTTGTTAGCCTAATTGGACTTTTGATCTTTTGTTTGGAGGATCTTGTACATTTTGCTTTGAAGTAGGTGAAAATCCTGTATAAGTCTGAACCGCATTAACTTCCATCCCAATAAAGCAGTTATTAGAAATCGCTTCACTACGATACAGATGGATCACGGAATTTGTGAGAAGTTAGGTCGTAACTCCGATTGAAGGGTTGTAATGGCCAATTACGTACGTATGTACGTAAAAACGAAATTTGACATGGAAGCTATGATTTGTAAGTAATTGATACGTAAGTTCATATGTCTAAAGTAAAGGAATTCCTTAGTTGAGCTCATAATCCATACGTTTTTTTATTAAGTAGGATTTTTACTGTTTTTCGACATCTAATGATGATTGTAATAGGGATTGTTCACCAGCAACTTGTTTGAATCGCCTAATAAATAATTAGAAGCAGAAAATGAATTTTCACAAAATCCTAACATTGAAGTTTAAGTTAGAAAACCTAGTTTATTTTACTTTCACACTAATTTAATTAAAATGTAATGTGCACTTATTGTCTTTTTTTTATTGCAATTAACTATGAGCATGTGTTTAAAACTATGATTCACAAACTTTCCTTTGGTATTGTGTTACAACTTAGAGTTCATATTCATTGGAGAACATTATCTCAAGTTCAATTAATAGCACATAAAAATATTCATACGATATTCGTTTAATACTTTCTCAGTAGCTATGGAGGAAAGAAAAAAACAGAGGCTTGTTTTAAACATATGCATACGATAGCAGATCATAAAAGGAATGCATTCGTCAAAGGAAAATTTTAAATGGTAGGTTGTGATGCCATAAATAGTATCCACATAGGGGGATCAAATATTCTTTATAAAAAATCAGAATAGATTGTGCTAGTACAGCTATCTTTATATAAGACTGTTCAGTCAAGAATTATAGAAAAAGTGACTTCAAATATCGTTGCCTCTTCATGGTAAAACCAGGGCACTGGACTCTTACAGTGAAATGTATTCTCTTGTTCCTTCTGTTTAGATCCATATCCCCTGAAGATGGCATTTGAAAGAATGGCAAATTTTTAGACACGTCCTAATAACGGACTATAAGGTTTAAAGGGGGAAGATTCTAGTCCAACATTGTCTAGCAACATTGAACGTATTATATTGCTGTTAACGAAGTTGCGTAGTGCATAACGAGCAGATAACCTCTAAAGCAATTAAATTACCAATGCCCTGTAACATCCCAGAAATTGTGAGGTCCGCCAAGGCCCTAGAAAATTCATCAGCTGTAATCCATATAAAAGATATTTTTAAAGAACCCGAAATTAGGGCCAAAATTTAAATGCATTGAGTCTTACTTCCACCTGCTAAGCCCACTGCTTCTATGAAAGGCCAGATGGTAGCGTTTGTGTATAGCAAATATCGCCTTAGTTGGAGTGAAGAATATAGTTATCGGGCTAGCATATTGATATTCTTAATACATACATAAACACATACACAATTGGTAATTACAAGCCATTAGTTAAGATTACGCTTTAGGTTCTCACACTTTTTATGTTGTGGGTGTAAATTTTATGCATGAGCCGCAGCACCTACATTTTAAAGTTGACTTCGAACGAGAGATTCTTGAGAAACAAATTACCCACTAGACTGCGGTGATATCTCCTGAGATGCATTATTGCATGATAGGTTCCAAATATATGTTCTGATCACTCATTTCTATCTTCCCAGAATCCATATATTGATTTCAAAGAGGTCACTTTGAATTTTGCTTTATACTCATTGTTTTGGCCAGAAATCTGAAGCGAAGAAGTCACCACAGAAATATTCCTTCATATATCACTTTATTGGAGAAATCAGGCCTGGGGCTTTGCCGTGGCCTAACGTCTAACAAGACATCATACTACTAGACTTCGACGACTTAACTAAATTATAAAGGACCATATTACCGACTAGGTTGTGCCTATGAATTCCCAAAAATGCTGGACATCCATAGTCTAGTTTGGGTTAAAATTTGACTGCATTGAGTCTTACTTGCACCTGCTCAGCCCACTGCTTTAATAGGAGGTCGGAACGAGCCATTAAGCATAGTAAATAATCCATTAGTTAGACAAGGTCATCAGGATAGCTCGTTGAACTCCTTAATATCCAACTTTTTTTTGACCAAAAATGGAATAGTAACAACTCTGATATACGAGTGGGTTCACTGAATTCTATTTAAAGCTTCTCATCTACTCAAAGAAAAAGGTGCGCAGTAATAGGCCTACCCCTATTAGTGCGCCAACTCAACTGATTTATTACAGTATCGGTATAATATAGGTTTTCTTTCATTATTTCATAGCCTCTAGAATGTGCTCAATAATAATTGAAAATCTCATCGGAGTTGATCTTCCGCTCCTACTGTTGTCGACAATGTGTTGTCGTACAATATGAGGCTGTGCTTTCTTTAACCGCTGTAACGTTGATTCTAGGATCGTTAGGGAATGCCGCCGCTGCCTCAATCTTTTTTCTGGGCGATTCAATGTCCCACTTATCTGGGTCCCCGAACACTGCGATATTCCGGGAAACTGCAGAGCAGACGAACTAGCCAGGGCTGGCGCACTTCTTCCAGAATCCTCTTCAATCAACTTGGGAATGCCACTTATCTCGTTCCAACTGGCCATCGCGCGGAAATTCTCCCGGCATCCTAGATCAATAAGAACACTTGTTCCACCGCTAGGCTCACTTGGCTCTCATTGGATAGAAGGTGCACCAACTACTTACTTGGACTTGGTAGTAAAATTATCGCGATCACAGTGGCCATGCTTATAGGTCACTGTGTAATTGGCAGACACGCGGTAAGAATGTGGCTCCCATTTAACGATTTCTGCCGTGGATTGAAATCCGCTGAGGAAGAGGAGACTTTCAACCACTTTCTATGTCAATGCCCATCTCTTGAGAGAGGCAGATGTAGGTTATTTGGCTTTCCAAACCTTGTCAGCTTGACGGAGCTATCGTTCATTGACGTCAAGGACATAGCCTCGTTTGTCAAACTTTCTGGGGTAGTGGAGTAGTCATGCTTTAAATATGCAGCAATTGCGCTGACCAACTTCTATTTCATTGGTTCGGAGGAACTTTTTCAGTACAGGGACTGCGTTTACCTGTTGCGCCACAACGGGCCGCTATGTATGCTCAAGTGAGCTTTTAGTGATTGAAATTCGTTTCGTCAAAGTGAAAACTATTTTGATTGCATACATTCAAATATCTGTTGCATTGCAAACTACAATAGGGCATCAAGTCTTTGATTAATACACTATACAAGCAAGCACACCAGCCAACAAAATCATAAGTTTGTTGCTGGCAAATGTCACAAAAAACCAAACAATTGTTGTTGTTCATCATGTCACCGCTCTCCACTTCTCATTTTAATATGCTTGATAAGCCCCAGAAGTTTAAAAACAAAACAAAATTTATTAAAAAAGAAAAACAAAAACAAACAACAACAAAAAATAGAAAAGAAATTCAATCTGAAGTAAAAAACCGACCACAATAATTTCATGCAGGGTGGGGAAGATGATTATTTCCACTTCACAGTGCTATTGTATGACGCTCTAACAATTCACAAGTCTTTTCATCAAGTTTTATCCAAAATGCACTCACTGAAGCTGTGTGCGTGCGGGCGAGTGTGTGTATGTATGGTGATTATGTGACGACGATGACGATGATAATGCAGGCCATTCATGTTTTGTATGACTGCCGACTTCTGTGAGTCGCCGTATCACAATGTGGAGGCGTAATTATGAGTTTCCAAGTGCCTTATATTTACCACCACATGAATGCACATTAACAATGTGTCAAGATAAAATGCAACAACAACAACAACCAACAATAATAATAATAAATTTATTAAGAATTTTAATATAAAAACAACAACAACAACAACAAAAATTATATTTTATTTTTATACATTGAAACAGATGTACAAGGAAAAAATTCAATTCGTTTTTTTTTACTTTTTTTTTGATTTTTTATTTGTAATTCATGTGGCATAAAATTTATGACAAAAGGCTTGTGTTGTATGCAGCAATTAAGAAACTGTTGCATTATGTGGCCAGTATTTTAATTGATTTAAATTGTTTATTAAACTTGTGTTTACCATTAAAATGTTAATTGCTTAGAAGGAACTCTCTTAATGAGTTGTTAAGGGTCATACAGGGCTGGGGAACCATGGTTATCAAATGGATATGAAATTTAAACTAGAGACTAAGGCCTCATATGAATTCTTTTGTTTATCCTCAATTCTGTCAGGCAAGTACTTAATCTACATTGTTGTGTTCGCTGAAACCAGTTAACCAAATGAGAGTAACTCGTCATGTAACTCGCTGATATGTTCGGAAAAACCCAGCAGTATAGGTGATGCTGTAAACCCCTAATCGGTGTACCCTAACATTGAATATGCATAGCGATTCTCTTTATGAATATTATTGTAGAATCAAAATCACCAACATTCCATACCATACGGTTTCTGAGCCTTCTTTATAGTGAATTAAAATTTCTAATAAAAGCAGGACTATTATTATTCCTTTTAGATCCAACATACATACGTACATTATTGATTATTACAACCCATTAGTTAGGATTACAACCTAGTTTCTGTTACCACTTATGTTGTTTGTGTTACTTTTACAAAGGTGCGGCGGAATCTACAGTTTACAGTCGATGTCTAACGGCAGATTTTTGAGAAACTTTTCCTGGCTATTTTAATTACTCTTGGAGTTTTTGCAAAAAAATTTTCGTTTAGTTGCAGTGTCTGATCTGAGGTTTGTACCGTGACCAGACCAGTACCAGTATGTGGTCGACATGCTACCTGTTAGACTACGGCAACTTAATTTTGAATTTTTCATCACGCAATTAAAATTTAAAAAAAAATTCGAACCATTATTGTTCCTTTTAGACTCTCTTCTATTCTTCCCGTCCAACTGCAGTGTATTTCAATGCGAAGTAATGGTAATTTATCCACAATTTAGAATTGAACCTAGGTAAAGGTTCTCCAAATACTGTTATTTTCATTTTCTCTAACGGCCAACCGGCAAAAAAATTTCTATACGACTTTGCCTTCATACCTAAATAGGTAGGCATTTGTCACGAATCCTTTGAACAACTCTCATTTCGATCTCATATGGGTTTCTAGTCAAAAGAACATCCCGAGTAATTGCTCGATCAAGCGATCTCTTACCGAATCCCAATAAGTACACAACTTATTTGAGTTTGGTTGTCGGTTAAGAAGGCAACAAATAGTGTCAGCTTCATTTGCCAATGTTCGTTTTTGATTCAGTCGGCCCCTTTTCATTTAGCTCAATACTCAAACGTTGATTTGATTACTTCAACTACAAGATTCACTAAATTTTAGGCTCATTGTCAGTTTAACTGAAGACAGCCATGCTTTAATTCAAAGTACTGGTGTGGATTGCCAAGCCCGATTAATCAAAAGTATCATTTAGCTTTGGCGAAAAGATATGTGAGCTTTGATTTACTGGCAATACTATCCTAGGTTAGGTGAGGTCCACTGTGATATCAAAATTAATATTCAAACCAGGAATCAAACTTACCCGAGATTAAACAAATTTACTCCAACCTAATTGTTGCTACAATAGCAAGATTTCTTTTGCAGTCATCAGTCATATTGAAAACGAGAAGTTAAGAGCCTCATCCTCTTCATGCCAAAAACTGAACGGTTATAGATACGTAGAGAGGTAAAGTTTTTCTGTTGCTCAAACCAACAGCTCCTGCAGCTGTCATTTGAGAGAATGCCCAGACCACCGGCAAGGCTTCCAAACTTGCCACGCGATTTAGGGACAAGGGACTGTCAGTCCTCACCTTATTCATATCAGGCCAATAGAGATGCCAACGAATTTTAACCTCCCAGTAAAAAGATAGACAAATAACTAGCTTAGTCACTATAGTCTACCAGGTAGTATGTAGGATTATTAGACGACGGCCTATGGTTCAAATTCCAGCTCAGGCGACGCGTACAATACACACTATGAGAAAATATTTTTTTTTCTTTACTTCTGGAAATAAATTGCCACGAAGAGTTTCTCAAATGTGTGGCACAGAGTTGATATTTATATGGAAGGCGCGCCACCTGTGGACAAAAATTAACATATTCAATATAGGTAGTATTATATAGGTAGAGTCCTGCATACAGGGTTGGAAAGAATGAATTATGTAAATTAGACGCAATCAGGTTTAACTGAGCTCCATATGAGACCTCGTCTGTTCATTGGTAATGCAATTTCCAATGACATCCCTGTGTTCTGGAACCTATAAAAGAATTCTTTTTGACTGATAAAATATTTTCTGAGGCCGAGGATATACATCGAGATTATGTTCGTAAGGAACTTGATCTTAGGCCATCTAATGGCCTAAATGAAGGGACTTGGAAAGAATATTTGTTCAGCATGACCTCGAACCCCATTTGGACAAAACCCCGCAGTGGTCACCACTATTTTTAATTAATTCCACACTGAATTTTGAATGGAAATGAAAAGTAATTGAGAACGAATAACTCTTAACGCAAAAGTTTTAAGTATTCATGATAAAATGCTTGTGAACAGTAAAGGAAAATTTCGAATACCAACCTTCTGGTGTTTACACTATTCTCGAAAATGTTAGGAGAGTATACCTAAGAACCGGTATATGAATCGATTTCCCATGACGTTGAATTAAATAAATTTCAATATTCTACTTAACTTTTGGAAGCATAATATAGTTTTTAATTAGCTTTTATGGATAAAGGTTTCGCAGAGGGCTTTTAAGCCAGTAAGTATTGCATTAAGCCCTACAGGGAATGTTTCCGCTCCATAGGCTTTGGTGATGCAATAGCAGCATGCATTTGTAATTAAGTTTCAAGTTTGCAAAATTAAAAATTTCGTGTGTCATTTGTAATGAATTATGAATCGTTTGGCTTCACAAGAAAATACGATTTATATTCCCTACAATGTAATCGCCCTTCTTCTACAATTCATTGACGTACAGTTTAATTAAGCAATTCATTAAAACTAACTGGCCATTACAGACGTACTCGTACTCGTACATCATCATATCCAGAGACAATGGACAATGAAAAGTTGCCAATGTATGGCAAAAAGAATCCATTTTACTGCAGTAACAATGCAGCAGTTCTTTGGGGAAGTTGCATGAAATGCAACATGCAACATGCAACAGACATTATAAGTTCATTTTAAATAATGCCACACAGCCAGACAAATTTCTTGTTTTTCTTTGTCTTTTATTTTCATAACTCTCGTGCATAAAACATGTGCTATGCCAGTGGAAAAAAGGGAAAATATGCGTCGTCCGTACATCACATTACTTAAATGAAAAATATTTGAAGAGGAAAAATAAGATGAAAAAAAAAATGAAAATGAAAATGTCTGGTAAAAAATTTAACTCCAGTGGAAAACAGAAATCATTTGTGAAAGGAAAATTAAAAGAGAAGAAAAGATGAAAATCCATTTTATTATGATAAGAGGAGTCGATTTTCCACTTGATGTTGCGGAATCTTTTAATGTGTTTCTCTCATACTCTTCAGCATTTCCCTTCTTTTTTTTCATTTAAGATTACAAAACTGCACGTCTGTTTACATAGTTGCCTGGCTGCGTTACTGCTTTAAACTCCACTTGTCTTGTATGATGGTGGTGGTTGTCCGTTCTGCTATTCTCGATTATGCAACAAGATTTTTGTTGCAGGAATGCACATTAAAAGATTAGCCAAGAATGAACACAACATATTGCTGTTGTAGTAAAAATAACTCCTAAATTGCCAAATACATGCGGGGAAAACGATATGAAGAGGAACAAAACGTAGTAGGAATTTTTAAATCAAATTTGTGGAGAAATTCTTCAAATACGGGCAATGGATATGCGACTAATTGTTACAGAACAAGAATTTAGAGAGAGTTTTTGAATTCATATCCGACTATAAGGCACCCTATCCATAGAATAATTTTTACATAAAAATTTTTTACCGGTTAATGTAAACCCATAAACTCGTTCATAGTGATTAAACGCATACAGCATACAGGTTGGCTGATATGTATTGCAACCAACTTCAGGTTGTTATCATTTGTAAACCGCTCGTCTGACAGCTGACAGATTTATTCCAGTGACAGTTCATTTTATTATCTACAAGCTTACAAAAGCATTTTGATCTATTGCATTCAGAAAAAAAGTTATTCGTGATAGTGTGATTGCTTTATATTTGGCTGGAAAACCACAGATGGCTATCGTTAGAGCCCTCCAGCATTTAAATGTGAATAAATCTTTTGTTTCTCATACCATAGCTCGTTATCGTGATACTGGCAGTGTTCTATCGCGTCCAAAAAATGAACAAAAAAAAAAAACGGTAACAGCACCAAAAATGATTCGAAAAGTGAAGGCCAGATTTGATCGAAATCCACGCCGCAGTGGTAGAAAAATTGCTCGTAAGCTGAACATATCGCGGGAACGGTTGCAACACATATTGAAAAATGAGCTTGGACTAAAGCCATTGAAGTTCCAAAAAGTGCAAGTGCTCACCGATGGATAAAAAAGTTAGACTGGAAAGAGCCAAAGAGTTATTTCGCTTGCACGATAGTGGCCAGTTATCGAATTTGGTTTTCTCCGATGAGAAGCCATTCCAAATTGAGCAGTTTGTGAACAAACTTGCCCGACAACTTACATCTGCGATTGGCCAGCGTGGGGTCTAAATAAATGCCGAATATTATCGGGAAAATGTCTTAAAGACAGTATTGAAGCCCTGGGCAGGCAAACATTTCGGCCGCAGGCAATGGACATTCCAACAGGACTCAGCACCACTACACACAGCACGGGTCAACCAAGAATGGCTTAAAAAGGAGGTTCCTCGCTTCATTTCTACCGCACAATGGCCACCAAAATCTCCGGATCTCAATCCGTTGGACTTTTGCGCCTGGGGCATTTTGGAGAGTAAGATTCACAATAAAAAATACCAAAGTGTCGATCATCACAAGACGGCGTTTCGCCGAGAATGGGCCAAAATGCCGCAGAGCCACTTTCATGCAGCCTGTGATGGCTTTGTCGGCCGTTTGAAGGCCATAATTCGTACCAAAGGTGGCCAATTCGAATAAATCTAAAATGATTTTAAAATCTTATGTTATTTCCAACATTTTTTGCTTTTGAAAAATAAAATTAAAAAAAAAATTAAAGAAATATAGCGCTTTACTTTGTTGCATTATATATCAGCCACCCTGTATGTCAAAATATAGCCGCCTTAGTGCTATTATTCCAACTTGCCGTTAACTAAAGGGAGGATTTTATCGGCCAGGTAAATTATTTTTCATTATTCTAAGTGGACAATAAGATAGCAGTAAGCGTTAAGCTAAAGGCAGGATCAACCTACCTTTAACTTTTAAAGTTAAGTTTATGTTTGAACTTGCCATATTATACGTATATTATTTTCAATATGGCAACTTCAAATATAAACAAAATGAGCAAATACAATAAAAAAGAGGCGACTGCGTTAAAATAAAACTTGTTTAATTGAGCACTTTTGTCGACATTGCCCCGGCACTGCCATATTTTTTGTAATTTGTAAGTTAACCTTATTCCCTCATTAGGTTATAATAACGAAAAGAAGTTAAAGGTGACTTTAGAGTTAAGTTTAGATAGCTTTAAATAAACCCAACTTTAACGGCAAGTTGTAATAATAGCCCTTAGACAAGTAAATAGTGTATTGGCTGAGTACGCTTGAGGCCGCAATTCAAAACTCAGATCAAATATCTCCAAGAAAACAATGTATGAAAAAATATTTCTTAGGCTCTTCCTCTTAGCAGATTTCCAGCAAAAACTCTTAGAGTTTGAAAGGTTTCCCGAACAAAATCTGTCGTTCGGAATAGGTTTTAAACTGTAGATCCACCAACACTCATGCATCAAATTACCATACCCAAAACAAAAGTGGTGTGAGAAGCTAGGTCATAATCCCGATGATGAATGAAACTCAGTTTCATCTTAGAGGGTACGTAAATAAATAAAATTTCCTTGTTAGGGGACTCAGAAAACCCACACGTGGAGAAGCCAATGCTTTCATTACGAGTGACTGTTTGGCGGGGCTTCTGATGCGGAGACATCATTTGCCCATATTTCTTTGAAAATGAGGACGGAGCAACCATTACAGTGGAATACAATTGGAGACACCTATAGCACCATGATAACCGATTTCTTTGTACCCGCATCTTCATGGTATTGACGTTTGTTTTCAACAGGAGGGTGCAACATTTCATGGCACAATCGGTATATTGCATGAAACATTTGATGACCGTTTAATTAGCCGCTAAGAATTTGCGATTTGATGTTGTTGTAGTATTTTCTGTGGGGCGTCGTTAAAGCAGAGTATTATGGCGATAAACCAGAGGCAATTGAGCATTTGAAGGCCGACATTTGTGATGTTATTGTCGAGACGCGACCTCATACGCTCGAACAAATGCATGAAAGTTGTTCCAATCAATGGAAGTACTGTGAGGCCAGCCATGTTGGTCATATGAATGAAATTATATTTCATTTCCAAACGGAAGAATTGTACTTTACAACAAAAAATAAATTTAGCAACATTTCAATCCGTTTTTGTTGCACTTTTAAATGGTCCACCCTATGTTTATGAGTACCTTGCTGATCTGTGGGTAAAATTATATTTTAAAATTGTTCAAAAAAAAAAATTCAAAATTCCTGGTGCTTCATTTCCACTTGATTATGATAGATGCATGTGGCACTGTTCATATATCATTTGCACTATGAAAGATGAAAAGAATTTTTCAAATTAAAATCTCCACGGCATTTAGAAAATGTTGTGTGTGAAATAAAATCATAAAAATGTTCTAAATTTTCTTTAAAAAATTTGTTTTTCATTTTTCAACATTTATTTTTAATGGCCATTGAAAATGCCTCTCTTTAATGGAGTATTAAAAACTCATTGAAAATATTTGAATTTATAATGTGGGGAATGCAGTGTTAATGTGCTTTTGTAAATAGAATATGAAAAATTCATTGGGATGGGGTAATTGATAAGTAATTAAAATAGAATTCTGCCATAAAATATTAATTTAGCATTTAAAACGATGCATCTGTTATTGCTGTTCTAATACCAAAATATGCAAATACTACTTAGGCTTACGTTTAGTAAACTTAAACCAACATGAAGAACTGCATTCTTAATGTCTGTAATTGGCCCGGGTAGTTTTGCAATTATCTGATCCAATAATCAACCTCTTGATGTCATGCAACGCACAGTGGTACAACAAACGATTGTAGCATCACAACTATTTTAAGAAACAAAGGGGGGATTTTTTTAATTAAAAATATTTAAAGATTGTTGGTTAAGCAGCAGGATGGTGGAAAAGTAAACTGTGTGGTAGTCCATGGAATTGTACTGCCCAACTGTATTAATTAGTCCAGCATAACTTTGTTAACCGTATTACATTGACATTATCTATTGTGTCTCCATTCATTTCATACAGCCGCTTAGAATCACCCTGCCTATCGTTAAAATATGGGTAATTTCGCATCGATCCGATTAAGTTTCGAAAGTTTCATCTTTCTAGAAACATCAGTGCATTTTTGATGAAGTCTCGGGCATAACCATTATGTACATTCATGAATTCTATTTAATTACATTTAGGGCCATTATTACAACTTGCCGTAAACTAAAGGGAGAATTTTAACGGGCAGATAAATTGTTTTTCATTATTATGAGTACTCGTTAAACTATATTAAAGATTATCCTAACTTTAACATTTAAAGGTCACTTTATGTTTAAACTTGCCATATCATATATTATTTTCAATATGGCAACTTCATATACAACAAAAAAAAACGAAAGCCCTCTGTTGCCACTGCGTTAAAAAAAAAACTTGTTTAATTGAGCAGTTTTATCGACTTTGCTCCGGCATTGCCATATTTTAATTTTATTTTATCTGTAAGTTGTAATTACGAAAATCAGTTACTGGTAACTTTACAGTTTCCTTTAGCTTAAGGTACCTTTAACTAAATCGAGGTTTAACGGAAAGTTGTAATAATTCCCCTTGGCTTGAAATTGCTATTTGCCTGTGTATTTATATTTGCATTAGCTTAGGTTAGGTAAGCGCGGAGCATGCCGTTCACAAGTAAGTTCACTCGGCACCACGTATGGCTCATTGTGCTGCCCAATGTGAGTTAAGCCCCCTTGTTATGATCCATTAGCGATGGGTTTGAACCATGATGAGCTCCAAATATAAGCGGCCTGAGTAGCACCTCGTCACCATGCCCTAATCTATAAACGTTTTGTCATCCAAAAAGATTCTTAAATTTGTCTTTCAAAGTCAGCGATAAATAATAGGTCCCGCTACCTATTATTTATTATAATACATAATTGGTCATTACAACCCTTCAGTCAGGACTACTGACCTAGCTTCTCACATCACTTATATTGTGTGCATTTATTTTATTCATGAGTGGCAGGACCTACAGTTTAAAGACGACTCCGAACGACAGATTCTTTTGAGAAGCTCTGCATTGCAATTTTATTTACTCTCAGAGTTTTTCTGTTACCAGAAATCTATTTCGCCGAAGAAATATTAGAAATATTTTTCATATTTCGTTTTGATGTCTGACCTGGGATACGAACCCGGGCTTTTCGTCTAATAAGCCAACACACTATCTATTAGACTCCGGCGACTGCTTTAGTAGTAGTTGGAAAACTGCTGACTGAAGAGTGGTTCCATAAATAAAAAAATCAATCAGAACACAGCATAGTAGGCAGTAGTTTAGAATACATTTATTGAATCACGCTGCTCGGTAAGCGCTATGTGAGTATCCAGCTCAATGGACTAAATTCATAGATGATTGTAAAAATGTTGACCAATGGAACACTGCAAAGTAATAGAAGCCTTGACTAACCTGTTCACCGGGCAATAAATCTTCTTTCAATTCGTTTTATTAAACCTCAAGTAATGAAAAGTAATACATAATTGGATTACGGCCTAGCTTCTCACACCACTTGTGTGTGTTAATTTTATACCTGAATGGCGGGAATGAAAGTTTTTGGAGGAAACTTTCATTCTAAATTTTATTTAGTCTCAGAGTTTTTGCCAGACATCTGCTGAAAAGAAATCGTTGAAGAAATATTTGTAGGTTCTGATCTGGGATTTGAATTGTGGTCTCACTTTTAATAAGCCATCAACGCACTACCTACAATTTTATGGTCACTAAGTGAATATTCAACTCAGAGTACAAACTGAATTAATAGATGATTGGAAAACTATTGACTTAACACTCTGACCAACAAAATAAAGGAAAAGTTGCACAGGGATAAGTGGTTAAAGAATTCTTATACAACTTGTTAACCAGGGAATAAACCTGTTTGTTCAACTCATTTTATCATACCTCAAGTAATACAAGATTTTTTTTTTGTTGGCTTGTAAGGTATGGTTCAAAATGCCTTCGCACTTACAGTGACCATCGCCAACTGCTTCAAGTGGTGTTTTCTATTAAAACAATCCCTCCTCCCCTTCTGGGGATACTCCCTTCCCGAGACGGTTATCTGCATTACTTCGGGAAGGACCCAGAACAACTTCCAGTTAAGGACCATTGTCTACTCTCCCACTTATGGGTACGCCATATTTGAAGCCAGCTTCATGCTTTTGGCTCGTCTTCTCATTTATCATTTCGTTGTATTGTGTCAAGTTCGATCTTTTTCCTGCGGAGTACACATTCAACGTATCTTCTCACAGCGCTTCATTTCGTCTCACTTTCGAGCATTGCGGCCGCAATGTTGTCGGGTGTAAATTCATCAATTTGCCTACTTCAGCATATTCTTCTCGTCATGCCATTTAAGGCAATGGAAGAATATGTGTTCAGTGTCGTCATTCATTTCCTTGCAATAAATGCAGCCAGAGTCAATCACCTTGCCCATGCGGTGTAGGTTAGAGGACGTGCACCTGTCGGTCAAGACAAGCACAGTACCCGGAGGTCGAAATTGACCCATTGTACATCAAATGTGCGTAGATATTGCCGGAAATAACCATGACCTGAAGGAAACTGGTTCAGAAAATAGTTAGTTTCCCAAAATTTTCTTTGTATTTATACCTCTACAGACGGAATAAGTCTAAAAGTCCATCTTATGCTAAGTAATAAATCATAATGACGAGAATCTTCGTCATCTCCATTGCAGTAGTTAATAGGTTGTTAATATCCAGCTTGACAGTTTACTAAGCTAACAGGTAATTGGAAAATTCAATTCATTTCGGCCACAGAAATTTATGAAACACATACCCACACGTTAATACGGCTTTAGATCAATCATTATATGACCTTAGGCCTCTCATTAATATGCCCTCGCATTTAAAATTTCACTCTTTAATAAACAAAGATTAAGATTTATTTAAAATTGTTGAGTGGGTCGTGTTTTATGCTGATTTTAATTAATGAAAAAATAAATAAAAAGTTTTTTTTTTTGTTAATTTATTCATGAGCGTGCCACTGTGCCTACACAATTTCTTTTCAACAAAATTTATTTATTTAAGCGAATTTGTTACGATTTGAATTTGAATAAAAAATCATAAATTTACCACGAGAAAAATACATTCCATTATTTAACAGCAGCATTCGAGTATTTCTTTAGACGGACGATTACGGTGTTACGGTGTTTTATAACATATTTCGTATACGAACAGCAGCATTGCATTGCATTGGATTGCATATCAACACACAGACAGACAGACTGCCTACAAATTACAAAAATGTAGTGGTGGGGGTATTAGTATTGCTGCTATAACATCAATTGCCTGTGGGGCAATACCCCATGCATGTATGAAGCCAGAAAAAAATAAGAAAAGAAAAACAAACAAAAGAGATTCAAAAACAATGCAAAGCACAGGCACGTGCGTTTTTCTAATGAATTCAAGGCGATTACGTATTTGGAGCAAAAAGCTTCGTACATATTTTGTTTGTATTGGTTGGTCGGGTTTTCGCTCTGGAACCGTTTTACAAATGCATGAGAAGTTGCATTAAACACAACGGCAAAGTTGCTGTGTTTGGCCAAATAGCGGTTATTAAAGTGGAGGCTGGAAACTTTTTTCTTGTTGTTGTTGTTGTTTGTAGTTTCACCACTATTCCAACACTTTATTGCAGCAATGGTTTGAAGAAAAAGTTTTGTTTTGTTTGTTTTCTTACATTCTCTCCCCTTTATGCTTAATAAGTGTGTTAAAAAACGGAGTGAAGTGTTGGCTGGCATATCGGTTTCCAGCCTATGGTTGGTTAAACACTCACTTTTTGTTGTTGTTGTTTTGTTGTTTTAAGAAGAAATTGTTGCTTTAATTTGTTCTTTAAATTTTTTCTTTTTTTGCTGACCATACCAGATGTGTAAAACTGATAAGATTCTGTCTGTCTTTTCTTTACTTTTTTTTCCTCTTATGGAATTTACTTGAAAAGAAAAAAAAATTCGTATAATAAACCCTGTAGGTGTCTGGAAGGTGTGTCTGTAATTTATTCCCTTTTTCTTTCTGTTTGTTTGTTTTTCATTTCATTGCTGTTATTGTAATGATAAGGAGCTAGGTTAGGACAAAGACAACCAACAAAAGGACAAAAAAGGAACGAAAAAATATCAAGAAATCGTTGATGTTTATTGAATTGACAAAAAGCCGTAAGATTACGTGTGACATGATTTGTTTTGAAAGATAAACCGTTTTTTTTTTTATAGAAATAGTCTGCTATTGTATGGTTGGCTAGACATAACCTAAACCGTAAACAATGTTGATAACATTCAAACATAAGTGTGATGTAAACATTAAATGTTTGCTTATTCTATGAATGCATTCACTCGATAACTCCGATATCTTTTTGTTCCTTACCAGCATAAAGAATTCTCACTGCTTTAACGACTTTTTGATTTTAAAACACAAGTAGATTCACATGGGATTGCGAATTTTCAGAAAACCTTTTGTAATCGAACTATAGCTCGTTGTTTTCAAGCACTTTTAAAGAAATTTAATGCCTGCAGTACTCTTTTCTAAGGCATGAAACACTAATCAAAACTTATTTTTCATAAAGCGCTTCCTTCTTATTTTTAAATTAAAAAAAAGCAAAAAATGTAAGAGATATCACCACAATTAATTGATGCAGATGCATAAATACATTACATACATATGCCACGAACATCAACGCTGTTCGTTAAATCCTAAATTTGCTTTCAGTTGCTTGTTAGCTTTCAATGAAGCAGGTTCTCGTCGCTTCTTTCTGAAATCTTTTTGTATATCTATTATACACCCAAAGAAATATTACAGTAGGATTCACTAATGAGATTCACTAATAACAATTTAATGACTGCCGTACTTTTTTCTAAGGCATGAAACACTAATCAAAACTTATCTTTCATAAAGCGCTTCCTTCCTATCTTTAAATTACAAAAAAGCAAAAAATGTATGAGATAACACCACAATTAATTAATGCAGATGCATAAATTCATTACATAATTGGTCATTACAACCCTTCAGTCAGGATTATAATCAATGTCCCTCAGGGGAATATTATTTTCGGCTTTTTACACACATATGCCACGAAAATCAACACTGTTCGTTAAATCGTTCCTAAAAATGCTTTCAGTTGCTTGTTAGCTTTCAATGAAGCAGGTTCTCGTCGCTTCTTTCTGAATTTTTTTTGTACATCAATTATACACCCAAAGAAAAATTACAGTAGAATTCATTATTTTCTAATGAGATTCACTAATAACAATAAGAAATGATCTCCGTTTTTTGCAAGAATATTTGTCAAGTTAAATACACAATCTTTAGGGATTTGCTGCTGTACATTTTTTCTATATTTTTCACTACATAAACATATTATTAGATTACACTTGAAAATATTACTAACAATTTTCCTCTGGCCATTACACTACTACACTAGACTACGGTGATTCCTGCTGCGATGCATAACAGGTTCCAAGTATGTGTCCTGGTGATTCTTATCACAGAATCCATATATGGGGCTCAAAGATATCTTTTTGAATCTACAGTTCTGGATTAATAATCGCAGATTCTTTCTGGATAGCCTTATTTATCTGTGTACTCAAATTCGTTTTCATTTTAATTACCTAAAATAGTTAATATAACCTCAAACTCGTTTGATCCTAATCTCTCTTTATTCTGTCTTTCGTTGAGTGTAGCCTTTTAAATATCATCATATGATCCAAACAAAACTTCTTACCGCATAGCGTAAAGATGTCTAATCACAAGTTTATCTGCCTGCCTATTGCCCTATAATGCCACATAACCTGCAATCCATCAGATGATGACCAAATTTTCGCTGTCTAGCTATTTCAGTTTTCATACTATTTACGAATTAAATTTATAAGATCAGAATGTTCAGATAGGTCCTAGATTTTGATATAGTATTCCTGGACTTTGCCCTGTCAAAGTTTAATTGGGAACATCTTCCGCATGGAAGATATCAGAACATACTACAAGGCATATGCATTTCAATTGCCCCAATTCAAGGAGATGGAGACCCTACTACCCTACAGTCAGGATTACAACCTAGTTTCTCACAACACTTATGTTGTGTGCGTTAAATTTTATATAAGAATGGCAGGACCTACAGTTTAAAGTCGACTCGGAACGACAGATTTTTGAAAAACATTTCATGGCAATTTTTTTACTCTTAAAGTTTTCGCCAGAAATCTGCTGAGAGGGAAAATATTCTTTAATATTTCGCGTGATTGAAGATCTTTGACCTGGGACGTGAATCGTGACCTCACATCAAATAAACCAATACACTACCCACTAGACTACGGCGATTCCTCCCGTGATGCATTAATGCATGTCATATTCCAAACATGTGCTCTGATAATCCATTTTTATCATGACAGACTTCAAGTGCTCTTTTGGTTTCTCGGTTTATAACCTCAAATTCTGCCTGGATAATCTTATTTATTCCTGGACTCAAATTTGTTTCCTCTGTTTACTTAAAGAAGTTTATTTTACCTCAAAATGGTTTGCCCCTAACCTCTCTCTCTCTCTCCCTCTCTCTCTCTCTTCTAGTCTTTCAAATCCATCTTCTAACTCCACAGAAAGGTTTTGACCATGTGGCATGGAGGAGTTTCCCTAAACGCAAGCTCATCTGCCTACTAATTATTATGAAATGGTACATGACCTGTTGCCCAACCTAGGTAACTTCCCCCTATAGTTCCATATTATTTTCAAGTTAAATTTATAAGAGCTGAGTCATCGAATGAAGAGGGCAAACTATGAGATAGTACTTCCGTCCTTTGTGCTGATTGTCGAAGTTGAATTGATCACATCATTCGGTGGCGGTGACTTCCAGTTCGACATGGGCATTCAGAGTATGGGTATTTCTATGGCCTTTGTGAAATTGGATATTGTCCACTGGTTTTACGGGGAAGATGGATCCCGTTGGTAGCAAAAGGATGTTGTGAGATGCTTGGTCATGATCCTGACTGAAGGGTTGTTATGCCCAATTATGTATGTATGTATGAATGTCCGCTGCTTTATTTTCATGAGATCTATTTCTAGCTCCCACTAAATATTTAGCGAAAGCTACAATTGTAACCGTTGAGTTTTAACCAATTCATTCAATATTTCAAGTCTTTTATGATCCTCACAATAATGTCGTGGCCTTTTCTGCTAAACTGGTTACAAAAGTGGTTCTGTTCACTGTGTATAACAAAATCAAAATTTTTTCGTGCTCACTCCTTATATACTTTGCTCTTTTATGTAGCAATCTAACTAAGGCAAAAGTTTCTTTAAAACATTTAGAACAGTTGGGTAAAAATGCGGTGTCCCCTTGAGACCATTAAAAGCTTAATAATAACGCTCGTATAAGATATACGATTGAGGGGTGGGATAATTAAGGCCTGATTTAATTTAAAATATTTGAACGTTGAAAAATTTGACTTTTTTTCCATTCTTTCTATCCAAACCTGGCCTTTATGATTTAATAACGATGATATACTATGATTACAACATTATGGTCGATAAACATGAAACGAAAAAAGTTTTTCGTTTCAAAACCAACCGTAATAATACAAAACTTAAGTATTTCATTAACAACTTTTCTTTAGTCTTTCTTTATTTCTTATTTGCAGTTCAGTATCAACAAATTAAATTTATGATGTTCAATCAACTTTTCACGATTAAATCATGAAAGAAAAGAAAACGAAAAAAGAAAAGGAAAAACTTTAAAGAATTCTTTTTATTCTCTCGTATTTTTGTTCATTTAATAATGAAATCAAACACTTGTTTAACTCATGAAATTTAACTCATGAAAAAATATAAACAAAGTGTTCAGTCAGTCTGTCAATCAAACAATCTGTGAGTCAATCAGCCAGTCATTCACTCATTCATTCATTGAAACATTAAAGTGATTAAAGAAATTTCATTTAAAAGTTTTAAAAACTTTTAAGTGGCTGGCTGCTCACGCGCTGGTTAAAGAAATGACTTCATAAGTGCCACTTCAACTTTGCGAAAAGCAAAAAAGATTTTAATAAAAATGTGGTGATTAATTAATATTTAGAGGGAGTAGTGTATTGAAATGAAAGCGAAACTATGGGAAAGGCAAGGAAGAATTCCTATTTAGGGATACCAAAAGAGGGAGCCAACCCAACTCCACAATTAATCTGGCTATTATAGAATGATTTAGATTAGGGACTTCAGTCCAGCATGCCAGTAAATGAGATGTTAATACTGTGTTCAGACATCCAATTTTATTGAGACAATATTCGGTTTATTGATTACAATATATTAAGTGTTCAGACATGACAATATACGTAGTTCAGGTGTTTATTCAATATTCATTTGACATTTGTTTTATTGTTTTTGTTTTTTTTTTTGTCATTGTTGATATTCGAGTTGTCAAATATCAATAGAAAGTGTTCGGAAAATTGTAATATGCTCACTGAGTGTACTTTTAATCAATATTATAACAATTTACGAATTTATTGAGCAATAATTAATATGAAATATTAAGATCAATAATGCCGTTAATAATAATAATAAATAATGCGATTTAATCAATATAAGTGTGTGTCTGAACATAGTACACGACGTTTCCTCTCTAAAGGAAACCAACACAAGTCCACAATTAATCTGGCTGTTATAGAAGGATTTAGATTGGAGACTTCAGTCAAGCATGTCAATAGATGAGACGTTAATACTGTATTCAGACATCCAATTTTATTGACTCAATATTCGGTTTATTGATTACAATATTTAAAGTGTTCAGATTTAACAATATATGCAGCTCAGCTGCTTATTCAATATGCATGTGACATTTGTTTTTTTTTTTTGTTTTGTTTGTTTTTTGTCATTGTTGATATTTGAGTTGTCAAATATCAATAGAAAGTGTTCGGAAAATTGTAATATGCTTACTGAATGTACTTTTAATCAATTTATGAATTTATTAAGCAATAATTAATTGACATTTTATATGAAATATTGAGATCAATAATTTCGTTTATTGCGATGTACTGCGTGTCTGAACATAGTATACGACGTTTCCTCTCTAAAGGACCCCAACACAAGTCCACAATAAATCTGCCAATTACAGAAGGCTTTAGACTGAAGATTTCAGTCAAGCATGTTAGAAGATGAGACTTTAAGTAGTTTGTTCTCTAGAGGAAACTAACACAAGTCCACAAGAAATATTGATATTGTATTAGCTTGTATTTCTATTGGAGGGACTTCAGTCAAGCATGTTCGAAGATCAGACGTTTTACAACAGCAGCAGGGCACTGATATATAAAGCAAAAGGGTTTTTCCTCTTCTTTTTTAAACCCATGACTTATGCAAAAGTCATTAGCCGTATGGGAAGTTTTTTCGGCAAGCCTACCATAAAGACAATGACCCGGAATGAGAAGCTATTGTGCAATGAATGATCATTAATGTGAGTCAGTTCTCTTCTTATCCATAGGTGTCCAGCAGAATCTGGTAATACTGCACGTATCACTTTACAGCCAACAAGATCCAGCCTCCCTATAAACAAGTGGAAAATATTAAATTTAATTTAAGCAATCGGAATACCTACGCCCTGTAACATGTGGGAAATTATCAATTCCGTAGACTATAGTAGTCATCGTAGACTAGTAAGTAGTGGGCTCATTAGACGTGAGACCACGTTGTAAACCCATGATCGGACATCTACAGCAAAACGAACTTTGAAAAAATATTTCTTCGAAGACTTTCGCTCAGCAGATATGTGGCAAAATCTCTGAGTGCCATATAAAATTGCCATGAAAAGTTTCTCAGAAATCTGTAATTTGAAGTCGAAATTAAACTGTAGGCTCTGACACTTAAGGATAAAATTAATACCACAGCATTGGTGATATGAAAAGCTAGGTCGCAATCCTGACTGAGGGGTTTGTAATGACCAATTATGAATGTACTCGTGTGTTATGTGATGTAGTCAAATGCTCCATTTACTTCGCGTGTGGCATTAACCGTGTACATTTTTCATTAAATACGGTGTAAATAGCCTTCACAAGAGTCATGAAATGGACGACCACCCAGAGATTGAATTTCCAAAATTAATTTCTATGAAAAACAAAAACGCAAATATTTGTTTTGTATTATTCCTAGCTGAGAGTGATCAAGAATGAAACAAGAAAAGGGGGAAAACTGGCTAATTTGTTATGACTTTGGTTTAGTTTTGATTGTTTTCAACATAAAGCACAGCTTGACTTCATTAGGCGCAGTGAGCTATGAACTATTCAATATCAAGCGTAGAGTGAAAAGAAAATTTTATGGGAACTTTTATGGGAAATCATAAATTCATTTTGGGTTATGAATTTATGAATTAATTTATGAACTTTAATAATGAAGTTAGTTTTAATCAAAATAGAAAACCGGCGTTTATTAGATTACAAAGCCATTGTAGGTGTTAGCTTTCTTTCCATTTGGCTGTAAATTTTCTTTTTCTATTTTAATTTGGTTCTTATCAAAAGGTTTTCTCATTTGAATTTTTGCTTTCCAATCAAAAAGTATTAAATTTCATAAAACCTAATATTTTTTTTCCTTCAAATACAAATAAAACAAAAAATAAATAAATAAACAATAACAACAACAACAACATTGAATGAAATTAAAAATAAATTTCCATTTTATTCCAAGAAACTTTCAATTCTCATGCTGACATGATGAACAGAACAGAACAGAAGAAAAGAAGAATTTAACACAATTAGAACACCCTCCCATCCCTCACGTATTTAGACAGGCTTGGTGTAGGCAAACAAATGTGAGTGCGAACATCTAATGACATGTCGGCGTTGACAGCTACTGTCATTAACAAGGGCCCTAGCCAAGACAACGAAATACGCATAGACAGACAGCAAACTGCTAGCAGCCGTATGTACCTGAATCAACATATCAAAAGACATACGAATACAACTGCCCCTGAAACGTAGAAGCACTTATTATCCCGACAGTCACAGTAAAGTGTGAAAAAAAACAAAAACAAGGAATAGTCAGACACACACAATTAGTCTAGGGAAGGAGTAGAAAAACAAGCCACCGCCGCCAGTTATCGTATGACATTTAATGTAAGAGTGGCGGCATTAAGTAAATGAGAATGGATTGCTTGGCACAATGTTGACTGAAATCTTTATGCAGCCAGGCAAACAAGCAATGAAAATAATTTTCCTTGCTCCTTCTCTCTCTCTCTCTCTCTTTCTCTTTGCCTCTCGTATATTAACGGTTTGCATAATAACAACAGATTTTCCTTTTTCCCATGTTTACCTGCATAACGTAATCACAATGGAAAATCCATGTTACATCCTTTCGTTAAGGTATTCGTGCATCGAAATCATTGGGAAAAATCTTCAAATCTCTCACTCTCACTCTCTCTCTCTCTCTCTCTCTCTCTCTTTCTCTTAGGAATGTTAGTTAATGTAACAATTTTCTTTGCTTTACTTTCTTCGCTGTATTGGTAACAAATTGAAATTGAGTTTTAGGAAAATCTTAAGGAAAAACAATAAGAAAACCTACAACAAATATTTCTTCATGATGTTCAAACAAACCAAACAAATAAAATAAGAAAGTATGGGTCAGTCCGCCCGTACAATAACATCCACAATCCAATTTTGTGATCAAGTGATCAAAGTCTACGTAGAGGTCATCGAAGCTAAATTTCAGATGACTTGCAGCCATTATTTGACTTCCTTAGCCGATTACAGAACCATGTTTCTCCATGTCATGTAGTGCTACATATACAGTAAGACCCCGCTTAACGCTAGGGATGCGTTACAATAAGTTCCACCGCTAAACGAAACAGCATTAAACGAGGCAACTTAACACGTACATATGCAGATACATTACGACTTCAGAAAATATAATCGGAATCTTTATTCTGGATTGACTAACAAAATAGCGTTGAAAAACATACATTATTGGCCATTACAATCCTTCAGTTTGGATTACGACCTAGCTTCTCACACCACTTATGTTGTGTGCGTTAATTTTATACAAGAGTGGCGCGACCTACAGTTTAAAGTCGTCTCCGCATGACAGATTTTTGAGAAGCTTTCTCATGGCAATTTTTATTTGCTTTCAGAATTTTTGCCAGAAATCTGCTGAGAGGAAATCGCCGAAGAAATATTGTCATATTTTCGTTTTGATGTCTGACCTGGGATTTGAACTCGGTTGTTTCGTCTAATAAGCCAACACACTACCTGCTAGACTACGGCGACTTATATTGTATAGATCATCGCTATATAGTGCACCTCTTTTGATTCGTGCATGGCCGTTTTTGTATAATTTAGGGGAATCCCAATTCTACCGTAGAATCCCAATTCTACTGAAACAGCGTTAAGCGGAGCAGCGTTAAGCGGAACAGCGTTAAGCGGAACAGCGTAAAGCGGAACAGCGTTAAGCGGAACAGCGTTAAGCGGAACAGCGTTAAGCGGAACAGCGTGAAGCGGAACAGCGTGAAGCGGAACAGCGTGAAGCGGAACAGCGTGAAGCGGAACAGCGTGAAGCGGAACAGCGTGAAGCGGAACAGCGTGAAGCGGAACAGCGTGAAGCGGAACAGCGTGAAGCGGATCAGCGTTAAGCGGAACAGCGTGAAGCGGAACAGCGTGAAGCAGAACAGCGTGAAGCAGAACAGCGTGAAGCAGAACAGCGTGAAGTGGAACAGCGTGAAGCGGAACAGCGTTAAGCGGAACAGCGTTAAGCGGAACAGCGTTAAGCGGAACAGCGTTAAGCGGAACAGCGTTAAGCAGAGCAGCATTAAGCGGAACAGCGTTAAGCGGTGCAGCATTAAGCGGGGTCTTACTGTACGAGTATATAAGGGGAGTGATTTAAAAGTTTCAATTTAAAAATGGAATAAAAACTGTTTTTCCAAATTTAGTTTTATGTTCTGAAGTACAATTGTTCCGGTTAGAAATCAGATATTATTTTATTCATAAAGCTAATATGGCTGGCCTCATAGTACCTCATCCGGTCGCATCATGCATTTTCATGGATTTTTTCGAGTGTGTGGGCTCATATCCCGGCAATGGCATCACAAATGATGGCCTTTAAATGCTCAATTGTCTCTGGTATTTCGGCAAAACACTTTTTTTAACGGCGGCTCACAAAAAATATTCCAACGGTGACAAATCGAAGATTCTTAGCGGCCAATTAGCATCACCATTTCGCCTAATCAAAACGGCCCTCAAACAATAAATCGATTGTAGCATGAGATGTGTAGTTAGTTGCACCCTCCTGTTGAAACCAAAAGATCGTTCATATCAATACCATAAAGATCGGGTAGAAAAAAAATCGGTTATCATAGTGTGATAAGTTACTCCATTGACCGTAAAGATCAAATCCCAGATTCTTGGCGGCCATTTGACATCATCATTTCGACTAATTAAACGGCCATCAAACGTTTCATACAATAAATCGGTTGTGTCATGAAATGTGTGGCACCATCGTGTTGAAAACAAACATCTTTCACATCAATATTATGAAGAGGGGGGTATAAGAAAATCAGTTATCATGGTACGATAGGTGTCTCCACTGTATTGATTGCGTCGTAATGGGTGTATTGGCTTTAGCAAAACTATGTGTGGGTTTCCGATCCTCAAAAACGGCAATTTTGCTTATTAATGTATCCATGAAAATGAAAATGAGCTCCATCTAAAAAGATGGTGTTTTTGGGCAAATCGATGTCATCGTGGAGTTTCTGTTTAGACCAGATTTCCACTAAATCCCAAGATTGCTTAAGGCTAACTCGATTCATTACGTTTGTTGGAGATAATACACTGAATTGTGTGACAGAATAGAATGGCATAAGAATGTTGAGATTCGAAATAATCGATGGTTCATATTTATACCGATAGATGGCCCACCCGGTATAAAAAAGAAGTGTCCTTTCTTAATGTAAAGATTCTGCTAGTGAATAAACGAGTAAATGAAACATTTCTCGAAAATCTGTCGCTTGTTGTTGAAATAGGTTGAAAAATGACGAAAAATTTTAAATTTTTAATGCCCTATTTAGAGACTCAATACAGCATTCTCCAGTATCATCCAGCTTTGGCTCAATTCATTTATGATCTCCGAAGTCTTTTACTACCAAATATCAGCCGATAACCAGTATTAACCAAACAATATTCCTCCAACCCTGGGCCTGTCTAATGGTGAAGGTATAGCACTGGCCATTTTATGGTCACCCAGGAGCAACTCATTTCCTTGCCGTTCGCATCTTCCCTCTTTCTACCTTTCCTAAAAATCTGGACAATGCACTGCATGAGTAGGGGCCATCCCCTGAGTCCTGGTTTTTAAAAAAAAAATTTAGAAGATACCACTTCAGAAGTCTAAATATTGATAGACCTCATGGAATCCCAAGAGAAATTTGAAGCGGAAAATTTAAAATTTTCCCCAAAATAATCTGAAACTATTATCATTTAAAAAATTTAAATTTATTTAAGCCACAACAGTACAGTGTAAGGTACCAGAACATATTAAGTGATAAGAGAGAAAGAGAGTGTGTGAGAGAGAGAAGTTCATTTATTCACATAGAAAATAAAAGTGTGGCCCGCATAAATCGTTACACTTAAGTGTTAAAGAACCTACACTTCTTTAACAGTTTTATTCCATCCAAACACTCGTAAATCTTCATCCCAAAATGAAGGAGAAGAGGAATTTTTATTTAAACAACCTCTTTAAGATATGAATGCAATCTAAGGTACACAGTAATTAGTTTTACATTGGGAAAGGTAAAGAGGAAAAAGGTTCACTTGCTAAGGAGGTCATTAAAGAAAAGAAATTTTAAAATCAAACAAATTTTGAAATTTTTTTGTACACTCTACAAGTGATAGCATTAGTTGTGTGAGTATTTGGGACATCATTGAAAAATTAATGAGTCATACAAATATGGTTAGCTTGGGCTTATGTACACAAAATTCCGGGAAGAGTAAATCTTTAATATTAAGCCAAGGTACGCGGCTAGTTTCTTACACCAGCCGCTTTATGCATACGTGATAGTTTTATGTATGAGTAGGCCGACCGACATTCGTGTTCAAAAACGATTCCGACCGACAGATTTTTGAGAAACCTTTTCATAGCAATTTTCTGTTTACTCTCCGAGTTTTTGCCCAAAATCTGGTAAGAGGAAGTCGGCGAAGAAATATTTTTTCGTATTTCATTTTATTGGAAATGTCTGTTATAGGGTGTGAACTCAGGGTTCACGTCTAATGAACCAAGTTACTACATACTAGACTATGAGGGCTTTAACGCTGATAGACCTACGGACGGAAAATGGTGCCTACCTAAAGCTGTACCAGTCTAACTAGAGAAAAAGGTGGCGCTAATAGGCAGGAAGGGTGGTTCTTAATTTTCTACTCTGCTTAGTAGTAACTCCGCCAGCAATAACAGTATGACTTAGAGTTATCAGTTTGGTTCTAAGTACTCTTGCACAATAAGATGACCATCCATTCGCAATATCCTCTTATAATAAAAACAAAGTCGAGGCTCGAGGACAGAGGACTCAGGCTTAAAACGGAGAAAAAGGATTTGATACTTCTTACGAAGAAGCGTAAGTCACGACATGCGACACCACACTGACGTTGTGGAAAGTGGTCAACTACCTTGGGATTCGACTGGGCCCAAGACGGATGTTCCGGGCTCAAATACAACACGCTACAAACGAAGGCAGCTAAGGTTACCCTCTTACTTAGCGGGCTTATGCCCAATATTGGTGGTTCTATACAGCCAAGATGCAGATTGATGATGGCAATAAAGGACTCTATTTTACTTAACGGCAATGAGGTCTGGGCAGAAACATTGAAACATTTTCTCATCGGTGTATAGGACCGTATCTAAGTCAGCAATACTCGTACTCGAAATTAGTGATGTAATACCTATAGGTCTACACGCAAGCGGTCGGAAGAGAGTGTGGTAGGCTAAAAACGTTCACGGAGAGACAGTAAATGTCGACGACGCCAGAAAGCGAACCATAAAACAATGGCAAGAGCAATGGAAATCTGAGACGAGTGGTAGATGGATGCCAATACTTCTCCTAGATATTACTTTACTATCTGATACAATTGTTATCTGGACACGATTATTTTTGTAAGTACCTGCTTTAAATGGGGAAGATGGCACGGCCTAATTATATCTATGATGATGCGTCGATTGATGATACGGAACACAATTTCTTTTACTGTGAGAGATTGTGATTGGAAAGAAGGAATCCTGAGGCTAAAAACGGTGCCTGTACTGTCGATAACTTCTGCGATGTGATTCTAAACAGCCAGGAAAATTGGAACAACATAGCCTGCTACGCTGAAGTCTTACTGAAATCGTAGAATTGACTTGGATGAGAGAAGTAGAGTAAATGCTTCGCGGATTTTGTTGCGCAATTCGGACGCGGATATGAATGTAAAGGGGCCAAATGGCCAGACGGATTTCACTTTGAAGTAGTTTAGATAGTAGAGATTTAGTAGGTGAGGGCCCCACGTGGGGGATAGTGACGACTACCCCTATGGTGCGGTTATGTACGTTTACTTCTCCTCAGCGTAAAAAATATAGTCATGGAACAAGACATTTTCCGCAAATCACACAGTAGATCGATTGTTATCATTAAGAACTTCTGTGGATAAAACGGCTCCTTGATTAATTTTTGTCCAAAGGTGCTTTCGAAAACTTACTTTTATAGGGTGCTCGTCGGTGATTTAAATTCTTGTCTTTTTTTGTTAAAATTTTATTAAATTTAAGAAATGAAATTAACGTGGGCACAACGTTCTTATTTCTACCTGCTGTGACTTGTTATCACAATTTGTAGGAGACTTAAACAATAATGCTCTGGGCATAAAAGATTACATTTTATTGAAATGAAAACAAATAAAATATTTGTGTGAACTTTAAATGAAATGAAATCGTAAATAAGAAATGAAATTATTTATTTTTTGAATATGAATATATGACCAGCATAATATTTGCCTTTGCTTTCTATTAAATAATTGGAGTATCGTAGAATATCGAAAACAAAACAAATAAGCAGGGCTTTTGTATAACGAAACAATAAAATTTCTTAGAACGTCTACATCAGTTGTAGTTTGATTTGTTTGTTTTTGGAATTTAAAATTAATTCCCACAAGATACTTGCATTTGTGTATACACAATCCTATGAAAATGAATACAATTTTAATGATTTTAATAAATTACATAGAAAATTATGTGCGAATGCAGTGCGGGCAGACAAAAAGCATCCGAGTTATACTACACTACGAGTGCTATGCAGTGATCTGCACAAGAAAAATATTTTCCAAGCAAGAGTTTATACTCCAACCAAAGTCAATAACACTCCATACCATACAAAACGTATCATTGAAGTTAAGCAAAAACATAATTTTTCTAGTAGCCATCTTAGTCTAGTAGGTAATGTGTTGGTATCTTAGACGTGAGGCGTTTTTTCAAGTCCCAGATCGGACATCTTCAACAAAACGAAGTACGAACAAATTTTTCTTCGGCGACTTCCTTTCAGCAGATTTCTGGCAAAAACTCTGAAAGTAAAAAAAAATTCTTATTAAAAGGGGCTCATAAATCTGATGTTTGGAGTCGAGTTTAAACGATAGTACCCGGCCTTTATATATAAATAAGGTTGTAATTCTGAGGTCTGTATGTTTATGCATGTATATGTAGGCCCATAACAGTCTGCTGTCATATATTATAAACGCAACAAACGCAGCAGAGATCAGCTAAGAATCGTTTTTCCGCTACTCATAAGTACTCATGGAAATTTGAGTATGAATAAATCAACAAAATTGAAATTCAACTACTCTGATTCATTCGTACTCGCTACAACATTGATTTTTTGATTGATTGATAAGTAGCAATGAATATGAGTACAACGTTGACATCAAACTCACAACATTCGAAAAATATTTGATTCCTAAGCCTACTCATTCTGATTCATAAATTTAGAAAAATACTTATAATACTTATAAGTCATTCAAGTGATTCGAATCATTTATCAAAATTTATAGCCTATGTTGTTATTGTATATACAAACAAAGAAGAAAGGAAGAGCAAAGATAACAAGCTAAGCATACACACAATCTTCTTGTGAGTATAGTAGGGTTCGTACGCGAATCATACTTATTTTGTGCTTCGTTGTTAAGTAGAGATGAGTCGAATTCAATAACATCATGCGTATTGTTAAGTATGAATACGACGAGTACTTCCAACTCTGAGTATAAGTAGTATGAGTATGATATCAAAATAAGTATGAATGCGTATAAGTATTTGGAATTATAAGTATGATTTGAATCTACTCATCGTTTTGAATATTTATTGCTGATCTCTGAAATACAGCAAGCTCTCAAAAATAGAATACATATGTGTAAATGGAAATGATTGTGTTTAAGGCAACGTGACAACAATTGTCGCAAAATTGCTACGTTTGTTGCGTTGTATTTATGGCAATAGTTTGCGTCTGTAACTTATAGAGCAACATTTTCAAAAGCCCGGACAAAGATTGTTGGCAAAACCAAAAAAAATAAAATCACATATCGAGTATGTGGGAAATAAACTTCTGCGGTTTCGATACAAGGCTATAGTCGTTTGAAAATAAAGGCGTTCAAGCCGGTCTTAAAGGCCCATAAGGTTCAACAACAGTACTGCTGGCAAAACACAAAATCGCGTCGTAAAGTCTGGCGGCCAAACATCATTCAGTACCAGGCTGTGGTCGTTCGAAACTGAAAATTATTCATGGGTTTCAATCCCAACGAATCTGATGGTTTGGGTATTGGTGAGGTGGCAGTTTCTAATTCAACAACAGTAATGCAGGAGAATCTAAAGAGCCTTCAATATCGGTCGTATCGCCTTCGTGGTAAACCTGTCGATGATATTCCGGCCCGAAAGAAAATTGTCTTCAGTTTGCCAAACATACTGAAATACGATTCTCCTTCCAAAGTGCTAAACATACAAGGTGGCTGATATGTATTGCAACCAACTTCAGGTTATTACCATTTGTAAACCGCTCGTCCGATTTATTCCAGTGATAGTTAATTTTATTATTTACAAGCTTACAAATGGAATTCAAGCGTGTTAGTGTGATTGCTTTGTATTTGGCTGGTCACAGGTGGCTATCGTTAGAGCCCTCCAGCATTTAAATGTGAATAAATCCATTCCTCATTACCGTGATACTGGCAGTGTTGCATCGCTTCCAAAAAGTGGACGAAAAAAAAGGTAACAACACCAGAAATGATCCGAAAAGTGAAGGCCAGATTTAATCGAAATCCACCCCGCAGAGGTAGAAATATTGCTGAACACATTGTGAGAACGGATGGAACACGTATTGAAAAATGAGCTTGGACTAAAGCCATTGAAGTTCCAAAAAGTGCAAGAGCTCATCGATGAACAAAAAAAGTTAGACTGGAAAGAGCCAAGGAGTTACTTCGCTTCCACGAAAGTGGCAAGTTACCGAATTTGGTTTTCTCCGATGAGAAGCCATTCCAAATTGAGCAGTTTGTAAACAAACAAAATGATCGGATTTACTTGCCAATGAGGTCAGCTGAAAACTTACTCCTGCGATTGGCCATCAGAACTCAAGCGCCGCCGATGGTAATGTTGTGGGCCACCGTAACGGCCGATGGTCGCTCTCCGCTCTATTCATCAATCGTGGGGTCAAAATGAATGCCGAATATTATCGGGGAAATATCTTAAAGACAGTATTGAAGCCCTGGGCAGACAAACATTCCGGTCGCAGACAATGGACATTCCAACAGAACTCATTACCACCGCACTCAGCATGCGTCAACCAAGAATAGCTTAAAAAGGAGGTTCCTTGTTTCATTTCTACCGCACCATGGCCACCAAAATCTACGGATCTCAATCCGTTGGGCTTTTGCGTTTGAGGCATTTTAGAAAGTAAGGTTCTCATTAAAAAATACCAAAGTGTTGATCATCTCAAGACGCCACTTAGCTGGGAATGGGCCAAAATACTGCAGAGCCACTTTTGTGCAGCATGTGATGGCTTTGTCGGCCGTTTGAAGACCATAATTCGTACCAAAGGTGGCCAATTCCAACAAATCTAAACTGATTCTAAAATTTTATTTAATTTCCAACATTTTTTGCTTTTGAACAATAAAATTAAAAAAAAAAAATTACAAAAAAAAATTAAGAAAAATGTAGCGCTTTACTGTGTTGCATTATATATCAGCCACCCTGTATTGCTGTTCGCCTAGTAAAAATTATGGTCATTAGTTTCACTCTTCTCTGGGCATTGGAGAGGCATAAGTAATTTTCTAGCAAGATCCGTTAAAACATGAGGCATTGAGAAGTTTGATATGCCCACACAATGAATCAATTTTTCAATAAAATAATCACTCACCTTGCTTCCTCTTCGTCTACCTGTCCAAAGTAATGCCAAATAAATGCCAAGAAAGTACCCATTTGAACTGAAATTTTACCACACTTATTAACAAAGTTCTGATTACTAAATTACCATTACTTTGTGTAATCAATACTATTCGGGAGGGGAGGTAAGGCGTTGTATTTAAACATACTTTTCGAAAGAACTTTCATTTCAATTTCTTGCATAAATTGTTCATTAAAGACTCATTAAAATGGAAATTCTAATTACACTGTTTAAATACTCAGCAGACTCAACGTCAATTAGATTTTAAATGAGAAAGTGAAACTTTTTGTTTAAATTTTAAGAGTTTATTGTTGCAAAGCAAAGAAACCTTTTCATTCAAATTTCGATTATGTGCATGAGAATGAAATTTGAAGTTTATTTAGAGGAGATAAAGGAAACGTCACAGAGGATGAAAAAATTACGCTAATGAGTCTATAATCAGTAAATGGTAGACCACCGCAATTGGTCATCCTATTAGATATCGCAGACGACAACATTTTATGCTTGCTTTGTACTTAAAATGCGAGGGTACTGTACTATTCGTGCTCCAGTAAACTCACATGGCAGACTCATATAGTCATCATAAATCGAACTCATTAACTGTCTCCAGGACAGAATAGATAGGCGCTATGGTTTTGGGAAATATGTACTTTGCAACAAGGCATAGTAATGAAAACTTAGAAACTTTTTTAAAGGAATGACCATTCTATGTTATACAGATGGGTTGAGAACAGATATTGGTATACAAGCCTGAATTCTTGGATTGAAATATTCGAAATCCGTTATAACATGTATTACAAGCCACAGTTTCTGGCATTGAAATTTATGCTTAAATGAACTTGTCCAAGAAGTACCAGCTACGCTACATAGTACAATACCCCTGGGTGCTATTCGAGTACTCGGCTCTTATAAGGTCAACTCAAAAACATCGGGTTCAACATCTAACTTTTTTTTCAAGTAGTGCTGATTTCGTGAATCATAACACTTAGCTCATGTCTGATTGGACGTTCATGCTTCCGCTGAACGAATATGGTTGTGTATACGCGTTTTCGCTTCGCTAAGTGGGCATGTGGTCGAGTTACAGAAGATGGCGATTTTGGCAAAAAAAAATCTCACTTTGAAGCTCATTTTGATCTTGACGGGTATGTAAACAAGCAAAATTGTTGCATTTGGTGCATAGAAAACCCGCACGCATACATAGAAAAGCCGACGTACCCAAAACAAGTCACTGTTTGGTGCGGATTTTGGTCCAAAGGCATAATTTGGCCATTTCTCTTCGAAAATATGCAATGAGTAGCCGTTACAGTCAATGGCTATCATTATCGCGCGATGTTGAACGAATATTTGTTCACAAAAATTCAAGAGGGGGACATTAGCAACATTTGGTTTCAACAGGACAGCGCTACGTGCCACACAACCGAAGCTAAACTCGATGTTTTGCGCCCTGTTTTTGAATATCGCATTATCAGCCGCAGAGCTGATGTCATTTGGCCACCTCGGAGCTGCGATTTGACACCGTTTGACTACTATTTGTTACGCCGACAAGCCAGAAACAATTGATGCTTGAAAGAACAACAATTCATCATTGGTGAAATACAGCTGTACACAATCGATAATGTGCGTAAAAATTGAACCGATCGTGTAGGCTACTGCATGGCCAGCCGAGGCTGCTATTTGAATGAAATTATAAAAAACAGAAATTTTAAGAAAATATTCAGTAGTTGTTTTTTCTAAAGCATTTTCCCAAAAAAAAAAGTTATTTGGCGGACCCTTTAATATAGTAGGGGTAATAGGGAAAAGTAGGTTTAATCTTAATTGGATAGCAGTTCAGATAGAAATTCATAGTAATAAGCAAGCATATCAGCTTCCGAGAAGGTCGCTAGCGGGGCCATAAGCCTTTTCTTATACTCAGCAAAAGGGAAGATAAGGAGAGGCAAGAACTCTTCTACACACCACGTAGGTTTAAGGCAATAAAATATTTTTTTGGGTAATTTTAACAGCAGCAAATATGAGTTATGCCTTAACTTAAATACATTATAACGCTTCAGTCAGGATTATTGACCAAGTTTCTCACACCATTTGTGTTAATTTTATACATAAGTGACGGGACCTACAATTTAAAGTCGACTCCGAACGAGAGAAACTTTGAGAAACTTTTCATGGCAGATTTTTTTTTTACTCTCAGAGTTTTTACCAGAAACCTGTTGAGAGGAAATCGCCGAAGAAATACTTTTTTTGTATTTTGTTTAGATGTCTGGCCTGGGGGCTCGAACCCTTGCTTTACGTCTAATAAGTCAACACACTACTTACTAGACCTATGCTTCAAGCTATCTAGAAATAACCTAAGGTTAGTAAATGGCCTTCTGACTGGCCATTGCACAGTTGGTATGTGGACACTGTAATGATGAGAAAGATCCACAAGATCGTATAATTGGAATCTGTGTGTGGATTCAAGGAGGTATTATACGGATACCTATATAGAGGCAATAGATCATATGGTTGTAAAGAGAGAGGAAAATAATTCTATGCAATATAACAAAATATTATCCAGAATTGTATTATGATTGTAGTCCTCGTAGTATAGTAGGTGGTGTATTGGTTTTTAGACATGGGGGCACGTTTTAAAGCCCCAGGTGAGACCTCTAACAAAACGTAATATGAAAAAATATTTTTTCGGCAACTTCCTGTAAGCAAAATTCTGGCAAAACTTTGAAAATAAAATAAAATTGCAATGGAAAGGCTCTCAAACATCTGTAGTTCGGAATCGACTTTAAACTTTAGGTCCTCATGTATAAAAATGAACACACCAAGATAAGTGGAATGAGAAACAGGGGACGTAATACTGACTGAGGTGTGTGCAAAAACTCTGAGAGTAAAAATAAAATTGCCATAAAACGTTTATCAAGAAGTTTGTTAGTCAGAGTCGACTTTGAACTGTACTTTCCGTTAATCATGTATAAAATTAACCTATACTGCAGGGGTGGTGTGAGAAGTTAGGTTATAATATTGACTAATGGTTTGTAGTAAGCAATTACCAATTATAAATAATAAAATGAAACTGTCAGCTGTCAGACGAGCGGTTTGCAAATGATAACAACCTGAAGTTGGTTGCAATGCATATCAGCTAACCTGTAAGCAAGTAAGGACGTAAGTATTCTCTTAAGAGATATTAGGATAGTTCAAATGTAAAAAAAAAACTATTGATGAACTGAACAGAAGCAGGAAGAAGAATTGTAAATAAGATCAGTTAGGTGTGATACGGTAGGAAAAATAATAATTTTTTTTCTGTTAATTTAAATGACAGCAATTGAAAGTTTTTAATTAATTTAATTGTTCTATGAAATTTTTTTATTCTCTTTAAATTTCATTTCGTTTCAATTATCACAAACTCCTCTTACTACAGTTTACTCTCTCATAAGCGGACACCTAAGGGACTGACAAATTTGTCCGCTTATGAGAGGTGTCCGCTTATTAGAGTAGTATAGATTTATTTTTATTATATTCATTTTTAAACTATTTTATTTAAGAACAACAACATAACAAAATGTAAGACAAAGTAAAGTAACATTTCATTAACATTTTTACAAAAAGTAAAAAAAATACAAAATACATACAAATTTATATATTCAAATGGATTTAAAAAAGTCACAAATTTTAGATTGGTAAGTTTTTCCTTTGATTTCAATATCTTGGAGATGTATTTGAAGATCAGTAGGCAACTGAACAGATTTAATGTCGCTGCGGTATGAAGAAAAAGCTTTTAGTTTTTTTATTGCTATATAAGCCTCTTTATAAGAAGTTAACTTGTCGTCAATTTCACATTCTTCATCTTCAGACGAGTTGGCTAGGTTTTCTTGGGAAGCAATTATCATTTCAGTACTAATGTTTTCCAAATCTTCTTTTCCAATAACAAAAAGACGTTCTTTCTCTCCAGCCATATTGGCGCAATGCAAAATCGTAAGCCTATCTTTTGCCATTTTTCCTCCAGTGCAAGTTTCACCTTTTAATGCAAATGTTTTATCAGGCAATGCACGGAAAAATAAGCCAGTCTCATCTGCATTGTAAATATTTCGCGAATCATATCCCTCAATCAAAGAAGGCACTTTTTCTGTAAATTTTGTGACATCATTTTGGTTTACACTAGCGGCTTCTCCAGAAATTGTACGGAAGGATATGTTATGTCGTTTTTTGAACCTTTCAAGCCAGCCAGATGATGCACTAAAATCGTCGAAATTCATATTTTCTGCAATTTCTTTAGCTTTGCTTCTTATAAGAGTGCCCGACAGAGGAATACCTTTATTTCGAGCCTTCACAAACCATTCGTAGCACAATTTATCAATACAAAGACCCTTTGAACTTAACATACACCTTTTTCTCTCTGGATTGACATTAGTGTCCCACAATTTTAAAATTTGGTCTTTGTTTTTTACAATGCAAGCAGCTTGAGTTTTGCTGATCTTACATTTTTTTGCTAACTCGCGTACACTAAGTTTTTCATTTTTATGTATTTCAATGACATTAACTTTTTCTTTAATACTCAACACAGCTTTAGGCATGGCGATTTTAGAACGTGTATATACAATAAATATTTGCAAATGTATGTTTTTCTACATTCAATAGCAATTAAGGGAAATCCCCTTTATACAGCTGTAAGAATATAAAAGAAAGTAAACAAAAAACAGTGTTGTATTTCTATAATCTGTCCGGTTATGGGGAAAAAAATCTCCTTTGGTATGTAAAAAAGTGTCCGCGTCCTGTTATAGGAGGGTTGTCCGCTCAAAAGGAAAAAAATTTAAAAATCCCAAAGAATATTTTTGGGACTGAAAAAAGTGTCCGTTTATGAGACGTGTCCGCTTTAGAGAGGTGTCCGCAAAGAGAGAGTACACTGTACCAAAGTGAGCGCCATTTGTCATCCTCAAACTTACAGCAGTTAGTTGATGATGATGATGATTTTTCACCAGTTTTGCGGTCATTTTCAAATGGTTGATTATGGTTAAAAAAGAGAATAAAAATAAAAAGGAAAAAATAAAAAGGGAAAGACAAAAAAGAAAATAAATCAAAAATTTAACAAACAACAGTTTTATGGATATTAAACCCTATTTTTCTTTTGAAAAGTGTTTCTTTGTATTGCAAAATCTTTTTTTCTTTTTGTTTTTACTTTTCATCGCCAATTCTCAAGTTCCAACTTATTTTTAATGGGGGAAAAAATAAGAAAACTTAACAAAAAAAAGGGTCTTGAAACTTCAATAGAATGGTTTGGTAACACCATCAACTTATTTAAAAAGTAATTTTTCTTATTTGTTTGGGTCACAAGAATTTTACAGGAAATGAGCCGATGTTTGCAATATTTTTTTATGATTAACTATTGCTAACGAAATGTTTAATTTAAGATTAAGAGAGAAAAAAAAATAAGATAAAAAATTAAGCCTTTTTCTTCCATTTCTTCTTTTTACCAAGTACCAAGGAGACAGGACAATCGATGAACCCAAAGTTAATAAAGGGAGATTTCCTAAAAACACATAAAATTCGAAAAAATGCATGAAATCTTTATTTGAATCGATAGTACGGTCCATATAATTTAATGTTTGAAGATTATTTCATGCAAAATGTTGACCGCGACTGCGCCTTAAATGGTCCATCCGCTTAGTCCAATTTTGGCATACTCTTTCCAACATTTCGCCCAGTATCTTACGAAAAAATGCTTCAATGTTGTCATGCAATGCGTCAATTGAAGCGGATTTAACTGTATAGATATGAGCTTTAACATAGCCCCCCAGAAAATAGTCTAAAGGCAACGTGGGTATTGTGAGAAATCATAGCTTAATTCTTATCTAAAGCTTGACCATCTACCCTTTAAACTGTTCTTCCATCGTGGCTACCATCTGTGCATCGAAGTCCTTCGTTCCCCCGCTTTTATAGTTGCTGTTTGTCCTGATTACTTGAGATGCCGAAAGTATATCCGCCTCATTTCATCTGGCAATATGGCTGTAGGTATTGTTTTTGCCAATACCAGCACCACTTCGTCTGACACTGTCCTGAAGCCACTTATCTGTCTATTCAGTGTCCTCCTTGTAGTTACCATGGAGAGTGCCTTCGACCATATTGGGCAAGTATATAACATTATCGACGTTATAATTCTCGATATTATTCTCCTCCGTAATAGATTCGGTCCTCTAACGTTTGACATCATCCTCGTCAGTGCTCTCTGAGTTACAGATGGATGCCTTTTCGCCGATATACATATGTTACGTGCTTCTTGAAGTTCAATCTGTCATCAATAATCACTTCGAGGTATTTTATCACCCTCTTCGATTCCAATTCGATTCGGCATATTGACCGACTCCGTTACATACATACATAATTGCCCATTACAACCTTTCAGTCAGGATTACGACCTAGCTTCTCACACCACTTATGTGTGCGTTAATTTTATACATGAGCAGCGCGACCTACAGTTTAAAGTTGACTCCGAACGACAGATTTTTGAGAAGCTTTACATGGCAATTTTTACTCTCAGAGTCTTTGCCAGAAATCTGCTGAGAGAAAGTCGTCGAAGGAATATTTTTCGTTTTGATGTCTGACCTGGTCCCGTACCTGAAATAAAATGTTAACCGAACTCGCCTCTCAATAAGTCTATTGTTACGCGTGCTGGGTGGCATGTGCCACCGTCTTGTTGAAACCATTTGTCATGCAAGTCAAGCTCTTGCAGTTTGGGCAAAACAAAAGTTGGATATCATATCACGGCAGTTACGTTACGATTCGCAGCATCTTTGAAGAAGTACAATCCAATGATGCCAACAGCCCATAAACCGCACCAAACTGTTACTTTTTCTGGATGCATTGGTAGCTTTTGCAATGCTTCTGGCTGATCTTCACTTCAAAATCGACAATTCTGCTTATTTTCGTAGCCATTAAGCCAAAAATGAACTTCGTCGCTGAACTCAATTTTTCGATAAAGAAGTGGATTTTCGGCCAACTTTCCAAAAGTCCATTCACCAAAAATTCTGCGTTGCGGTAGGTCGTTCGGCTTTAATTCCTGCCTCAGTTGTGTTTTGAAAGGCTTCACACCTAAATCCTTCCGCAAAATTTTCCCCGTTGTTGAGTAACAGAGGCCCAATTGCTGCGAACGTCGACGAATCAATAATTGTTGGTCATCATTAACACTGGCCGATCCAGCTGCGATATTTTCTTCAGTTCGCACTCTACATAAACGTATTCGTGGCTTAATGTCCAATAATGTAAATTTGGTGCTTAATTGGGTTGATTAAACTGAGCATAAAATGGAAGAAGCCCGTGATGAACTTTCTTAACAGAACACGCATTTTGATAATAAAATTCAATGATTTGCAAGCGTTGTTCATTTGTAAGACGATTCATGATTAAATTACAGACCAAACTGAAGATGGTTGACAGTGAAACAAAACACGAAACGTGCGTGATCATTTAAACCAGTGTTGCCAGATAGATAATAGCAAAAAAATCACCTGTTAGAATCCAATTTACATCTAAGCATATGTGCCACAATCCAGTTTGGTATCAGAAGCAAGAAGTGTTTGCACAATTATTTGGTGTAACTCAAGTAAACATTTCAAAGCGTTTTAATTCCGCAAGATTCATTAAAATGCAAAGAGAATTTGATTAACGCATAACTATACATACATAATTGATCATTACAACCCTTCAGTCAGAATTACGACCTGGGTTCTCACACCACTTACGTTGTGTGCGATAATTTTTATATACAAGTGGCGGGACCTACAGTTTAAAGTCGACTCCTAACGACAGATTCTTTGAGAAGCTTTTCATTGCAATTTTTACACTCAGAGCCGAAGAAATATTTTCATATTTTTTTGATGTCTGACCTGGGATTCGAACCCAGGCCTTTCGTCTAATAAACCAACACGCTACCTACTAGACCTAGGCGACTACCTAGCGCATAACCCGAAGCACAATAGTCATTGATCATTGAACTAGCATGCTTGAAATTCTGTTTGATCGTTGATCCTTTTTGCCGCAAATTATCACTGGGAGCAAAAAATTCAATTTGATATGATTACGACAACACTAAGCCGTAAAAATTACATGTGAAGCCCGGACAACAAGCAAAATCTGCATCTAAACAGAATATTCTTCTCTATTTAATGGAATTAGAATGATGTGATCCATTGTAACCGCTTTAAAAGTGGACAACAAATACCCTGGATATGCAACCAGATAAAATGTCGTAATTTTCCATCTTAACAAACGTTCGACTAAGTATTCTTTCGGTCTTAAGCTATGTTATTGATCTGTGAGTGAATATGTATTAAATTAACGCTCTTCCGAACATATAAGAATCTCAATAGCCTATAATTCAGAATAGAATCTGGACTGTATTGCTATAGGGGAACGATAACGTAGGTCACATAAAGTTATAGATTTAAATTTCGGTTTCAATTTTATCGTCATTTCGTGGCATTTAGTTTTATTGTAGTATATGTCAGTAGCCAGTTTCGAAAAGAACACTATGCCTAGTGCAAAATTGAGTTGTGGGAGCTTAAGACTTTTCTCAAACCACACTACATATACTTATGTTGTGTTTTTATACTAGGAGCAGATGTAGATAACAGAGATCGGCAATGAGTACTCAAAAAGATGAATAGATTCGATTTTTAAACGCATTCATACTTACTTACTTACTTAATTAGGAATTAACAATCCAATTAATGGATTTTGGCCTGCCGCAACACTTTCTTCCAGGCGCCACTGCTTCTTGCGCACCTATGCCAGTTGGTCACACCAATCGATGACAGGGCTTCCTCGACTTGGTCCTTCCAATGGATACACGGTCGTCCTTTTCGTCGACTTTCACAGATCCCCGCATCAAATAACCGTTTCGCCGGAGCATCCTCCTGCATTCGTACGACATGGTCGACCCAGCGCATCCGCTGGATATTACGCATTCATACTTATTTTAATATCATACTCATAGTACATACTCATAATCAAAATTTGAAATACTCATCTTACTCATACTTAACAATACTTGTTGATTACGACTCTCAATGACTTAAAATATGCACGAAGCACAACATAAGTATGATTCGAGTATAAACACCACAGTACGCACTAGAAGGTTGTGCGTTTGCCTTTCCTTTCTTATTTGCTTGTAAATGCTTGTAAATGCAACAACAACTAAGTCTGTAAATTTTGATGAATGATTCAAATAACTCGTATCATTTATGAGCACATACATATTATGAGAATTTTTCTAAATTTATGAATCTGAATCTATTTATGGCGTTCGAATCAAACATATTTCGAATGTTATGAGTTTGATCTCAATGTTGTACTCATGCTCATTGCAATCTGTACTTATGAATAAATTTTGTACTGAGTACGAGTAGTTGAATTTCAATGCTCATAATCAAAATTTCATTAGTTCGTATGAATAGCGAAAAAATGATTCATTGCTTATCTCTGGTACATAAATATTGTATTATACTACCAAGAAAATGCTTCTAATCGGTATTGTAGTCATAAAGAACATTTCTGAAACACATGACTGAAACCGTTTGTGACCCACTGTTAATATAAACATATTTTCAAAGTCGGTATTTTGTCTTTATTTTCCCAACTTCACAAGAACTGCTGCGGCAGTGATTTCATTTCATGTTATTTAACGCTTGTATTATTATTATTAAGTTCGGTTTTTTTTTTCTTATAAATTTTATTACTTTTTTACTCTTTTGTTTATAGAAAAAAAATTGCCAAAAATTTATGAAAATTAAAGCAAAAATATACAAAAATGAAGAAAAAGAAGAAAAAGAAGGAACTGGATTTAAATACGTATTCTTCATAAGAATTTATCATTTTAAACAAAACAAAAAAAGCGACGAAATTCACAAAACTGTAGTCAAATTTCATGCAACAAAACACAAAAAAAGGTGGTAAGGGGGGTATAAAGGGCAGAAAATCTACAGAAATAAATAAAAAATAAAATAAAAAAAAACGAAAATGAATATATAAACATAACAACAAGAGCAAGAACAACATTTTATTTATGACTTTTGAGTAAAAAAAAAAACTTTTTATGCAAAAAATGATTTATTAGTACAAACTGAACTGACATCCAAACGAAGTTAAAGATTTAACATACGCTCTACGCTCTTAATATAAAACAAAGAAAAAAATAAGAAAAAAAAATGGAATAAGAAAAGTTTGTTTCGTTTTTAGAAAATCCACTTCAAGATGGACTGAATAATTTCAAGGTTTTTTTTAGGAAGAAAAGTTCTAACACGTGGGATTTGTATTATTTTGGTTTATAAATAGATAAATAGGCCGGCCTTAAATCTCAAAGAAAAAAACAATTAAGTGGCAGAAGTAAGCCAGTAATGCAAAACATTTCCTATGGCATGAGTCCATACATTCATACCTACATAACTGGTCGTTGCAACCCTTAAGTCTCATTTACGACCTAGCTTCTCACACCGGTTATGTTATCGTAATTGACGGGACAAACCTTCGCAGGAAGATCATTCCACAAGCGAGCAGTACGTCCAAAAAATGAATTCTCCCTGTAATGCATTGTGCGGTTCACTGGACAATCAACCACAAAAGGATATGCTCTGCAAGAAGCTCGAGTACCACGTAAAAATATGTGATTATAGGGAACCAAGTCCCTTATCTCTCGAGAACACCTCCCATTATAGTACCGATAGAACAATGAAGCACACGCCACATTGCGACGATGCTCCAACGAATCAAGAGATTGGATACCCTACTGTCATTAATAAGCACCTTCGCCCTTTCCTGTATGCGGTCGAGAAGCTTCAAGATAGACTTTGAAGCACCGGTCCATACATGAGAGTTGTACTCCATCCGGGGGGTCGGATAAAGGTCCTGATAATAGTAAGAAGGTCGTCGGATGGGGTGAAATATTTTCTGCAACGTTTCAAAAAATCAAGGCATTTGAATGCTTTCTTCGACACTCGAAAAATGTGATCATTCCAACGAGCATCACAACTAATGCATCAAGTGCATCTGCCTCCTCAATATTTACAGTACCCATAGATACAGATGACAGAACACCAGCGCCAGCATCACGCCGGTGTGTCAAAAAAACAATATTGGGTCTTACGCGCATTGAAATCGACCCTGTTCGCATGGACCCACCCAGAGATTGTTGTCAGGTCGCCTGTAAGTGCGTCCTTCATGTTCGACCTCCTTGCTTCAGTCTCCAAAAGGCTCGGCCTCCAATCAAATGAATATGAATGACAAATGTTGCTGTCATCCGCAAAAGAGTAAATAGGATTCGAAGTAATAGGTAGAAGATCATTGAGAAAAATAAGAAAAAGAGTAGGAGAATGAACAGAGCCCTGCGGTACCCCTGAATTTATACTGAACTCGTCGGAAAAGACGCCATCTATAAGCACTCTTATAGTGCGATCTTTGAGAAAGCTCGAGAATCGAAAGAAGTGATTACCGACACCAAAAGCAATTAACTTCGATACCAGAGCCTTATGCCAGACCCTATCAAACGCCTTTAAGATTTCGTTTTGTTGGCGAAGTCTGACCTGTGGACCTACATATCTAGTCTGTTCATCGTCATCACTCTAACAGTAATTGATTTGACGACTTCTTTTTTGTTCTAAAGCCAATTATCATAATTATTGCAACAATTAACTCATGTGATAGGTTAGATTAGATTTAAAAGGAATATAACAAAGGAAATAGGAAAAAGGAGAGGTGCTTGGAAAGGTATAATGGGAAGCAGAGGAATTACAGAGGCCGATTAAAAAAAAGTACAACGCGACTACACTGATGAAGCCCTAGCCACTTCTCAGTCATCTCAAGCCACCAATGAATCTGTAGAGACTCTTGATGTTGGCTTTCAACACAGAATTCCATACCTCAAAGAAGCCCCTGTCAAGGGTCCTCAACCTCAACTAACCAAGGGCTGGGCAGTTAAAAAGGAAGTGCTCAATAATCTTCAACTACTCTTCATCACAATATATAATGCAATAGTTCGGCTGGGATCTCGTCATCAATCTAATTTCGCAGAGCCCCCTGATAAAACCGATTACTAACCTTAAACTAGAATTATTTAAGCCTAGCGGCCAACCTGATATCATACTGTCGATAGCAGATCATAGGTATCTAGAAACACATTAATCCAATCCGTTCTCCGTGGCCTAGTAGGTAGTGTGTTGGCTTATTAGACGAAAGGCCCGGGTTCGAATCCCAGGTCAGACATGAAAACGAAAAATATTTCTTTGGCGACTTCCTCAGCAGATTTCTGCCAAAGATTCTGAGAGTAAAAATTGCCATGAAAAGCTTCTCAAAAATCTGTCGTTCGGAGTCGACTTTATACTGTAGGTTCCGCTACTCATGTATAAAATTAACGCATACAACATAAGTGGTGTGAGAAGCTAGGTCGTAATCCTGACTGAAGGGTTGTAATATCCAATTATGTATGTATGTATGTTCTCCCAATACTTCTGCTGTTCCCCTCTGAACCAACCATCTTTGATGCCGTAGAGGTGGCAAATTGTGGACCAATCGTCTACTAAATCGTCCTCAGAGAGCGAACCTAGCATCCATCGTCTCATTACCCAAAATTCCGCTATGACCCGGAACCCAGCATAGATACTGTCTGGTTCTCAACGACTTCTTGCACTCGCGAAACTTAAGTGATACCAGGCGAAAATTTTTCATCAAGGTCATCATACTGGGACTGCCTATCAACAGCTTTCCTATCTAATCAATCTTTTAGTAATCGACAAAGTCTGTAAAGTGTAGTTGGAATTTGTTTTTTTATTTCCACATGACCCCATTAATAAATTGTTTTTCTTCTATTACGCTAGACTAGAATCTTCTGTTGCTTCTGTATAGCACTTTACATAGTGGCCTTTGACCCAATCGAACTGTAACTTTCTTTATTTATTTGAAATGTGTGAACATTGGTTTCAGCTTCACAACAAATAATTATTTTTCACATTTCACACAGCCACACGTCTTTATGGCCATCCCTGTTATTGCCATTAAAAATATTCAGTTAATAACACTCAAAAGGGTCAAGATAAACTGTTAATGTGTTTCATAATGAACGTTTAATGTTTTAGTAATTTTCATGCAAAATATTATTGCAAATTAAAATTAAAATGAACGTCAGCATCATCATCATCAGCATCATCATGTGTCATCAACATTATTATGATAATGTTTGCTAAAGAAAGAAAGAAAGAATGGCAAACATAATGATGATGTTGTTGTTGCCATTAATGGTCTGCTATCAATAAGGCAAAGGCAAATCAAATTTATTATACAATAACAATAGCGGCCCATCAGCCGTCCATGCTTATGCACTCTACCATTTCATTTGAAAATATCTGAAATCCATAACCAGAGGAGATGTATGGGCATTGCCTTTCTCTTTCCCAAAAAAAACAAAAGTTTCCGCCTTAATATGGCATCATTTGGCATCCATGACACTTTCTACTTCCGATCTGTTTCGTATATGAAATGAAATGTAACGTAAATGTAACGGTCGATAGGATTTCATTATACCAGAAACAAATTAATGAACTAATGAATAACAACAACAACAATAACAATAACAAAAGAAACATCTTAAACAGTAAAAGTCATAAATTTTTGTGTTTTCGGTAGAAATTTTTTAAGTCTCATTGAAGCGTAACACACTTACTTAAAATGCTTCTTAAATAAAATACTTTTTCAGTGCCATCTTTAAATAGCTGAAAGCGATGAAGTACTTTTAAATGATTTTTTTTTCTTTGAATTCATTTTAATATTAATTGAAATAATCATATACAAGTATAAGGAGTGCGCACTAAAAAAGTTAGACATATAATGTTACAGACCTCATGTAAAACGTCTTATGTCTAAGCCATCGGAAAGGATGGAAATCGTACCTCGTCACCATAGTTTAGTAGGTAATTTGTTGGCTTATTAAATATGTAGCCTTGTTTCAAACCCCAGATCAATATTTCTTTGGCGGCGACTGCCTTTCAGCAGATTTCTTCCAGCAGATTTATACTAAGAGTAAAAAAATTGCCATGAAAATTTCTCCAAAATCTGTCGTTCGGATTCGATTTTGAAGTGATAGATCCCACACCCATGTATAAATTAACACACCCACATAATTTGGTGTGGAACTAGGTTGCAATCTTGATTGGGTTTGGAAAGATTAACGCATACATATGGGTGTGACAAACTAGATTATAATCCTAGTTGAAGGTTGTTTAAGATTATATTATTTTCCCTCACTAACACTCTTTGATGCGTAGGTGATCCAGCAACCGCTAATCGACTTCTAATCTATTCAATTCAATTCTATTCAATTCAATTCTATTCTATTCTATTCAATTCAATTCTATTCAATCTATTCTATTCTATCATTCTATTCTATTCTTATTCTATTCTATTCCATTCTATTCTATTCTAATTCTATTCTATTCTAATTCTATTCTATTCCATTCGATTCTATTCGATTCTATTCTATTCATTCTATTCTATTCTCTATTCTATTCTAATTCTATTCAATTCAATTCTATTCAATTCAATTCTATTCTATTCCTATTCTATTCTATCATTCTATTCTATTCCATTCGATTCTATTCTATTCTATTCGATTCTATTCGATTCTATTCGATTCTATTCTATTCAATCTATTCTATTCTATTGTATTCTATTCTATTCAATTCTATTCTATTCTATTCAATTCTATTCAATTCTATTCAATTCTATTCAATTCTATTCAATTCTATTCAATTCAATTCTATTCAATTCAATTCTATTCAATTCTATTCAATTCTATTCAATTCAATTCTATTCAATTCTATTCAATTCTATTCTATTCTAATTCTATTCTATTTCTATTCTATTCTATTTTCTATTCTATTCTCATTCTATTCTATTCTCATTCTATTCTATTCTAATTCTATTCTATTCTAATTCTATTCTATTCTAATTCTATTCTATTCTAGTTCTATTCTATTCTATATCTATTCTATTCAATTCTATTCAATTCTATTCTATTCTAATTCTATTCTATTTTCTATTCTATTCAATTCTATTCAATTCTATTCAATTCAATTCTATTCAATTCTATTCAATTCTATTCAATTCTATTCAATTCTATTCAATTCAATTCTATTCAATTCTATTCAATTCTATTCATTCTATTCTATTCATCTATTCTATTCTATTCTATTCTATTCTATTCTATTCTATTCTATTGGATTCTATTCTATTCCTATTCTATTCTATATTCTATTCTATTGTATTCTATTCTATTGGATTCTATTCTATTCTATATCTATTCTATTCTATTCAATTCTATTCAATTCAATTCTATTCTATTCTATTCAATTCTATTCTATTCTATTCTATTCTATTCGATTCTATTCTATTCCATTCGATTCTATTCTATTCTATTCTAATTCTATTCTATTCTAATTCTATTCTATTCTAATTCTATTCTATTCAATTCTATTCAATTCCATTCCATTCTATTCAATTCTATTCAATTCTATTCAATTCTATTCAATTCTATTCTATTCATTCTATTCAATTCAATTCTATTCAATTCAATTCTATTCTATTCAATTCTATTCAATTCTATTCAATTCTATTCTATTCTATTCAATTCTATTCAATTCTATTCAATTCTATTCAATCTATTCTATTCTATTTATTCTATTCTATTCTATTCTATTCTATTCTATTCTATTCTATTGGATTCTATTCTATTCTTATTCTATTCTATTGGATTCTATTCTATTCTATTCTTTCTATTCTATTCTATTCTATTCTATTCCATTCGATTCTATTCCATTTTATTCTATTTATTCTATTATATTCTATTATATTATATTCTATTATATTCTATTCTATTCTATTCTAATTCTATTCTATTCTATTCTACTATTCTATTCTATTCTATTCTATTCTATTCTTTCTATTCTATTCTATTCTATTGTATTCTATTCTATTTATTCTATTTATTCTATTCTATTTCTATTCTATTCTATTCTATTCTATATTCTATTCTATTCTATATTCTATTCTATTTATTCTATTTATTCTATTATATTATATTCTATTCTATTCTATTCTATTCTATTCTATTCTATTATTCTATTCTATTATTCTATTCTATTTCTATTCTATTCTCTATTCTATTCTATTCGATTCTATTCTATTCTATCTATTCTATTCTAATCTATTCTATTCTATTCTATTCTATTCTATTCTTCTATTCTATTCTATTCTAGTCTATTCTATTCTATTCTATTTATTCTATTCTATTCTATTCTATATTCTATTCTATTTTATTATTCTATTCTATCTACTCTATCCTATCCTATTCTATTTAAATCGTAAACGTCAAGTCTAATAAATTAGCACTGAAAGGACGTACCATAACCGTACAGTGGTCCGGTAACCGAAAACTACCTTTTACTCTCCAAGGGTTTAGAAACACCCGTGTAGCAACTAGGGCTCACGGTATTGGCGTCACTTATCCATTTGATCGAGAAAATCAGAGAGCTACAATGATGGTCCGCAACAAGTGAGTATTTGTACGATCTTCAAATTATTTTACATAATTTAATGAGATCTACAAATCCATACTTTCGACTACTTTTCCATTACAAGGCTTAAAAACTTTTCTGTAGCCAGTGAAAAAGCTTTCCTGTGACTTTGATTTTTGATTACGAACCAGATTTGTATAGAAAAATTTCAATGCGATTACTGTTCGATGTCCATTTCCATGCCCGCTTCAACTGGTTCAATGTAAATTAAAGTCGTCGTAGTCTAGTAGGCAGTGTATTGGCTTATTAGACGTAAAGCCCAGGTTCGTATCCTAGGTCAGACATCAAAACAAAATATAAAAAAAAAAATATTTCTTCGACGATTTCCTCTCTCTGCAGATTTCTGGAAAAAAACGCTGAGTCTAAATAAACCTGCTGTGAAAAGGTTTCCTCAAGAATCTGTCGTTCGGATTTGACGTTAAAAACTGTAGGTGCCGCCGCTAATTAACGCACACAATATGGGTAGTGTGAGAAGCTAGGTCGCAATCCTGACTGAAGGGTTGTAATGGCCTATCACGTATGTATGTACTCGAAAAGATGTAGTACATACATTTAATTTGACTATTTTTTTTCTTGGGCACTCCTTAATTAAAATAATTTGTTATTTTTGCTTTTGTAATTTAAGTTCATTGCTCTGATAGCAATACAGCCGGTGACAAAAGAAGGGCTTTATGACGAATTTAAAATAAATTTTACTCTCATAAAATAGTTGATCGAGAGTCGAGGGCTCTTATTTAGATGACCATATCGGGCTATCCATTTAGCAAATAACTGGCAACTAACTCAGCCATTAAATGCTTTTCATCTAAAGTGTCCTTTACTTAGTAAAAGATCGTGTCGCAATATGCGTACCTACTCTGCCAAGATGCATTTACTTATTCCTTCAGCATTTAGCAGCGAAATAAAATAATTTTTATTTGCCATAGCTTTTGATACAAATTTCATCACCCACTGTAATTAAATTGAAATCTTATGTGAATCTTTTGCAATTTCTATGAAATTCTGAAAACATTTTTACCCAAAACGTGTGACACTATATTTCATGGTAACGCTTTAATGAATTTCTTACAAAACATTTTAAAATGAAAAATCGTTTCTGTTCTATTCTATTCTATTTTATTCCATTCTATTCTATTTTATTCTATTATATTCTATTATATTATATTCTATTATATTCTATTCTATTGTATTCTATTCTATTCTATTTTATTCTATTCTATTTTATTCTATTCTATTGTATTCTATTCTATTCTATTCTATTTTATTCTATTCTATTTATTCTATTCTATTTATTCTATTCTATTCTATTTTATTCCATTCTATTCTATTTATTCTATTATATTCTATTCTATTGTATTCTATTCTATTCTATTTATTCTATTCTATTTTATTCTATTCTATTGTATTCTATTCTATTCTATTCTATTTTATTCTATTCTATTTTATTCTATTCTATTTATTCTATTCTATTCTATTTTATTCCATTCTATTCTATTTTATTCTATTATATTCTATTATATTATATTCTATTCTATTCGATTCTATTTTATTCCATTCTATTCTATTCTATTCTATTCTATTCTATTCTATTCTATTCTATTGGATTCTATTTTATTCTATTCTGTTCTATTCTATTCTATTTTATTCTATGCGATTCTTTTCCATTTTATTCTATTCTATTTTATTCTATTCTATTCTATTCGATTCTATTTTATTCTATTCTATTCGATTCTATTTTATTCTATTCTATTCTATTCTATTCGATTCTATTCTATTCTCTTCTATTCTTTTCTTTTCTCTTCTCTTCTGTTCTGTTCTCTTCTCTTCTATTGTATTTTATTCTATTCTATTTTGTTCTATTCTATTCTATTTTATTTTATTCTATTTTATTCTATTCTACTCTATCCTATCCTATTCTATTTAAATCCGTAAACGTCAAGTCTAATAAATTAGCACTGAAAGGACGTACCATAACCGTACAGTGGTCCGGTAACCGAAAACTACCTTTTACTCTCCAAGGGTTTAGAAACACCCGTGTAGCAACTAGGGCTCACGGTATTTGCGTCACTTATCCATTTGATCGAGAAAATCAGAGAGCTACAATGATGGTCCGCAACAAGTGAGTATTTGTACGATCTTCAAATTATTTTACATAATTTAATGAGATCTACAAATCCATACTTTCGACTACTTTTCCATTACAGGCTTAAAAACTTTTCTGTAGCCAGTGAAAAAGCTTTCCTGTGACTTTGATTTTTGATTACGAACCAGATTTGTATAGAAAATTTCAATGCGATTACTGTTCGATGTCCATTTCCATGCCCGCTTCAACTGGTTCAATGTAAATTAAAGTCGTCGTAGTCTAGTAGGCAGTGTATTGGCTTATTAGACGTAAAGCCCAGGTTCGTATCCTAGGTCAGACATCAAAACAAAATATAAAAAAAAAAATATTTCTTCGACGATTTCCTCTCTGCAGATTTCTGGAAAAAACGCTGAGTCTAAATAAACCTGCTGTGAAAAGGTTTCTCAAGAATCTGTCGTTCGGATTTGACGTTAAACTGTAGGTGCCGCCGCTAATTAACGCACACAATATGGGTAGTGTGAGAAGCTAGGTCGCAATCCTGACTGAAGGGTTGTAATGGCCTATCACGTATGTATGTACTCGAAAAGATGTAGTACATACATTTAATTTGACTATTTTTTTTCTTGGGCACTCCTTAATTAAAATAATTTGTTATTTTTGCTTTTGTAATTTAAGTTCATTGCTCTGATAGCAATACAGCCGGTGACAAAAGAAGGGCTTTATGACGAATTTAAAATAAATTTTACTCTCATAAAATAGTTGATCGAGAGTCGAGGGCTCTTATTTAGATGACCATATCGGGCTATCCATTTAGCAAATAACTGGCAACTAACTCAGCCATTAAATGCTTTTCATCTAAAGTGTCCTTTACTTAGTAAAAGATCGTGTCGCAATATGCGTACCTACTCTGCCAAGATGCATTTACTTATTCCTTCAGCATTTAGCAGCGAAATAAAATAATTTTTATTTGCCATAGCTTTTGATACAAATTTCATCACCCACTGTAATTAAATTGAAATCTTATGTGAATCTTTTGCAATTTCTATGAAATTCTGAAAACATTTTTACCCAAAACGTGTGACACTATATTTCATGGTAACGCTTTAATGAATTTCTTACAAAACATTTTAAAATGAAAAATCGTTTCGGTTCATTAAGTGCAATGAACTTAAATGCTGTTTCCATAAGTAAAGTTGAGTTTGATGACTTTTTGAAAACAAAAATTCAAATTATTTTTAAATTATTTAAATTTACAGGGAAATAGGGCTTCATTAAGAATTTTCTTTACGTACGAAAAGCATTTGTAAGAAAGGAAATCAAAGGCAGGCATTAAAACTTAAAGATGTTGAGGGTATTTTTATTTCCGATCCTATGATATCTAGGAAGGAGGGGCGTTTATGGTGTAAAAGCCAATGTTTGTAATCCGGATAAAGTGGGAACGGTTTAAGTTTGTCAAAGCTGAAGGCTTGATAAGTGAATCCTTAAGAAGAAGACCTACTGAATGTAAACAGTACAGTCTTTAACGGCCATCCAAGAACTCAACTTCGGGTAAAACATAAAATCTGTTGGAGAAGTTTGTCTGATAAAAAATTCTTCAAACTTTCGAGCTTCTCATGGATATCTTCTTTTCATTAGGAGGGGACTCTAGAACTAAATTCGGGAAGCGAAAATTTTCAGGCCTACGCAACATGCGTGTAGAATTACTAGGTTTCAAACGTTTAAACCTTAAAATGTATTTAGCCGGGGAAACAGTTCTTCTAGGGCTTATAGATCCATTAGCTTTACTGTCCCCTTCGTTAAGGATCGTAAAGACACTCATTGATAACAGGCTTTGCCAGACATAAATGGACTTCCATACACATAATTGGTCATTACAACCCTTCAGTTAGGATTACGACCTAGCTTCTCACACCATTTATGTTGTGTGCATTCATTGCATACATGAGTTGCGGGACCGAACGACAACATTTTGAGAAATTTTTCATGGCAATTTTAGTTTGCTTTTAGGGTTTTTGCCAGAAATCTCCTGAGAGGTTTTGATATCTGGCCTGGAGTTTGAACTCGTGCCTTCAGTCTAATAATCCAACACACTACCTACTAGACTACGATAACTTCAACTCCCACAAAAAGGATAATATTTCCACAGGAAGTAGGGAAATCTATTGAGACCGCTTTACATACCCTAGCGTACTCAACAAAAATGTCTCCAGGTACCTTTCAGACAAAAGCGTGGTCCAAAAGGTCTGTAATGATAAGAATTTACGAAAACAAAGTTATAATAGGTTCTGCAAAAGTTAAACGGAAATTCTGCTTAACATTTAGTGTTGCTGTGGAAGACATTTTTATCGGGGCGCTTATGTGAGTCGCATTGGGTCTTGGTCATATGGCTATTGAGTTGCCAAAGAAGTTGGTGAGAACATGGCTTTCTAATACAAAATTGATCTCACGAATTTCTTGGGAGTGAATACAGGACTATTAATATGAAGTAGAATCGAAACATTCCGGTTTTAGTTGTAACTACGTGGAACCACGGACTATTTCCAGGCGCAGTACATACAATAGTCACTCACCCACATGATTGCTTAAGCTGTACTCGCATGACGGTGACATGACGATCTTCACCAAAGACTCAAAAAAGGAAAAGGAAAAATGTGGAACTGAATCTGGGGCGTATTCCGGCCAGAGTATTTCAAGCGGAGATTTTTGCTATTCATACTTATGATTAATATCTGGAACTCACCCCCTTCGAACTTGATCCCATGTGTAAATAGTAAAGCAGCATTCAAAGTACTAGGATTCCACCCTATCAATCAAAGTGCATCAGGAGCTGCATGGGCTCTTTACAACGTATACGTTGTCACAACAGCTGCATTTACAGGATAACATGCCACTGTGGCATGGAAAGAAAATTATGGTCGGACGAACTGACACGAAAGATTTGGGAGATATCTGAGGAGCAGACGAAAGAGTAGATATAAGCGGGATAATACTTTTTCAAGTTGGTAAAAAGCAGCATGGATTTCAACAGACGCACCTGATTGCCGAATTTTAAAACAGTTGTAATCCGCAATGGACAGCAGAATAACCAGGGAACTACTTAAGATCGATTAGAGAACCGCTCTCATTCTAACGAGAATTCCAAAGGGACACTACGCTTTTGGTAGTTTCGTTGCCAGGCTCCATCTGTTCCATTAGGATTACTTAAAGAATCGGAAGGATAAGGAAGAAACGGAGTCGGTACAAAACTTATTATGTTAGTGTCCTGCATTTCAAACCGGACGTCATTGGTTTTTGAGTGACAGACGCATACATAATTAGTCATCATTACAAACCTTCAGTCAGGATTATTGAGCTAGTCTCTCACACTCCTTATGTTGTGTGTGTTAATTATATAGATAAGTGGCGGGACCTATAGTTTAAAGTCGATTCCGAACGACAGATTTTTGAGAAACTTTTCATGGCAGGTTTTTTTTTACTCACAGAGTTTTTGCCAGAAATCTGCTGAGAAGAAATCGCCGGAAAGATACTTTTTGTATTTTGTTTTGATGTCTGACATGGGACTCGAACCTTGGCTTTAGGTGTAATAAGCCAGCACACTACCTACTATACTATGGCGTTTGAGTGATAGAACGTTTGAAAATTTAGGCATTGTGGCGAGTATGCCACTAAGGGAACGAGATGGTTTCATACCACCCTTGACACATTATTGGCTAAGAGGTCTTTCCTTCTACTGGGTAATGCAGTGGGCCATATAAGCTACCAAATGAACTTGCCTAAGAACTTGATCTAAGAAGCTTAGAATAGTTTTAGTATTATATGCATACATAATTAGTTATGACGGGTTTACAACCTAGCTTCTCACACCACTTATGTTGTATGTGTGTGAGTTAATTTTATACAAGAGTGGTGGGACCTAGAGTTTATATAGGATGCTGAACGACAGATATTTAAGAAACTTTTCGCCAGAAATCTGCTTTCTGATATTTCGTTTAGTTGCAGATGTCTGACCTAGGGTTTGAACAAGTCTAATAAACCAACAGATAACCTACTAGACTGTGGCGACTTCTGTATTAGAGAAAGAAAATAATTTTGTTGCCATAATGCGAGGGAGGGGATGATTTATGTTTCTTCTTAATTCTGTATTTTGTATGTTTTCTTATGTTAATAATAATGTCTATACTGTTGTATACGTTAAATATGAATTTAATTTTGAATAGAATTTTTAGTTTTCTTCGAAATTCTATTCAATTTTGTTTGTTTTGTTTTGTTTCCAAAGTAAACGAATGTTGATATAACCAGAGGCGCCTGTTTATGTCCACAAATCAATTTTAAATCAAATTTTTATTATCATGTTAATATTGCTGTTTGTGTTAGTGTTTGTATTTATTTACCAACTTTTTTTTTGTTTTTATTAATAATTTATTTATTAATGCCATGATGTCTTTATAAGGTTCCGGCAATAAAAATACCAAAAATTTTTGACAAGGTCTTCTCTTTAATTTTCTGTTTTGTTTTCCAAACTCTCGGTGGGAATTCCATTTACTTCAAAGGAAGTACTTTCTTGAAAACAAAAAAATTATCCCATAATTGTGTCTATCATTTGCCACCCCAGAGAGTAATAGTTTGAGATAAGAAACGTGATCAACATATTAATTTTATATTTGAAGAAAATACAAAAACAACAACAATACATTCAAAACAAAAACAACAACAAAAATAAAATAAAAAAAAATTCAAATACAACTAGCCCCATTCCTTCTTGTCGTGCCTTGTATTTTAGAAAAATCAATGCAAATCAGATTAAAAGAGGGTTTCTTTGCCTTGTTCCCTATGAAGTTACCAAGGAAATTAAGGTCATGCTTTATTATTTTAATGCGCTTATGGCTTTAATTTGTTATTTTTTATTTCATAAAATTTTATTTACCAAAAAAAAAAAAACAGAAATAGAAAATAGACCCTAATTCTCCACAATAAACAAAGAAAAATACTGGAAAGGAAATATTGTGGCAGTAACGTCCAACTGTAACTCACAAGTCTACGTAGAGGTCATTGAAGCTAAATTTCAGATGACTTGCAGCCATTAATTTGACTTCCTTAGCCGATTACAGACCCATGTTTCTCCATTTAATGTAGTAGAACATATACAGTAAAACCCCGCTTAACGCGGTTGATACTTTCCAATAAGTTGCAGCGCTAAACGAAACAGTCTTAAACGACGCAGTTTAACACATACATATCGACGACTCCGTTCTATAATATTCTTAGTCTCAAAAATGTTTTCTGAGTTATAAAAGTTTTCACGCGACTCATGACCACAGGGTGGCTGATATATAATACAACAAATTAAAGCGCTATATTACTTTAATTTTATTGTTCAAAAGCAAAAAATGTTGGAAACAACATCAAATTTTAGAATCAGTTTAGATTTGTTCGCATTGGCCATTTTTGGTACGAATTATTGCCTTCAAAAGGCTGACAAAGCCATCACAGGCTCTGCGATATTTTGGCCAATTCCCGGCAAAGCGCCCTCTTGAGATGATCGACACTTTGGTATTTTTTTAGTGAGAACCTTACTCTCTAAAAGATTCCAGGCGTAAAAGTACAACAGATTGAGATCCAGAGATTTTGGTGCCCATTGTGCGGTAGAAATGAAGCGAGGAACCTCCTTTTTAAGCCATTCTTGGTTGACGCGTGCTAAGTGCGGTGGTGCTGAGTCCTGTCCATGTCCATGGCCTGCGGCCGAAATGTTTGTCTGTCTAGGGCTTTAATACTGTCTTAAAAACATTTTCCCAATAATATTCGGCATTTATTTCGACCCCACGGTCATTAATACGAACGGGGAGCGACCATCGGCCGTTACGGCGGCCCACACCATTACCATCGGCGGCGCTTAAGTCCTGATGGTCAATCGCAGATGTAAAATTTCAGCTGACCTCTTTGGCAAGTAAACCCGACCATTTTGTTTGTTCACAAACTGCTCAATTTGTAATGGCTTCTCATAGGAGAAATCCAAATTCGGTAACTGGCCACATTCGTTGAAGGGAAGTATTTCCTTAGCTCTTTCCAGTCTAACTTTTTTTATCCATCGGTGAGCTCTTGCACTTTTTGAAACTTCAATGGCTTTAGTTTAAGCTCATTTTTCAATATGTGTTGCATCCGTTCTCGCGATATGTTCAGCTCACGAGCAATTTTTCTACCACTGTCGCGTGGATTTCGATCAAATCTAGCCTTCACTTTTCAGATCATTTCTGGTGTTGTTACCGTTTTTTTTTTTCATCCGCTTTTTGGACGCGATGCAACACTGCCAGTATCACGGTAACGAGCTATGGTATGAGAAACAAAAGATTTATTCACATTTAAATGCTGGAGGGCTCTAGCGATAGTCACCAGTGGTTTTCCGTTCTCGCTTGAGTTCCATCATGAATAACTTTTTTTCTGAATGCAATAGATCAAAATGCTTTTGTAAGCTTGTAAATAATAAAATGAACTGTCACTGGAATAAATCTGTCAGCTGACAGACGAGCGGTTTACAAATGATAATAACCTGAAGTTGGTTGCAATACATATCAGCCACGCTGTATATGTGTATTCTAAGTAGATCTTTTGCCTATAACTTCGGAACTGATTGGCACATCTTAACCAAATTTTCACAGTATTTAAGTTAGAGAACGAAGAATTTAAAAATTCAAGAACATTAAAAACGTCTACTTAGTGTACTTAGAATGGAGGCGTCGATGTATAAATACATTCCGACTTCGGAAAATACAGTTGAAATCTTTGTTCTGGACAAGGTAACAAAAGATCGTTGGAAAAGATGCCTACATAGTAAACATACATACATACATAATTGGTCATTACAACCCTTCAGTCAGGATTACGACCTAGCTTCTCACACCACTTATGTTGTGTGCGTTAATTTTATACATCAGTGGCGGGACCTACAGTTTAAAGTCGACTACGAACGACAGATTTTTGAGAAGCTTTTCATGGCAATTTTTACTCTCAGAGTCTTTGCCAGAAATCTGCTGAGAGGAAGTCGCCGAAGAAATATTTTTCGTTTTGATGTCTGCCCTGGGATACGAACCCGGGCCTTCTGTATAATAAGCCAATACACTACCCTATATAGTAAACACTGCCGCTATATAGTGCACCACAAGTATCAATACAATGCCCGGTTTAGGGGAAGTCCAGTTTATATTGTCGAAAAGTAGGGACATGCGGCGTATTAGATCCTAGATTGTGGCCGATATCTATACCTTTGATACGTCAAGGAATTCATTTATCTTGGCTCCGGCCTTACAACCAAAAATGATGTCAGTCTTGGTGGTGTTCAAGCGCAGGATTACTCTTGCCAACAGGTGCTACTATGCTCTCAATAGGCAATTGAGTAGCAGAGACCTCTCTCGTAAAACAAAACTAATACTTTACAAGACGCTTATTCTACCCGTGCTTCTTTATGACACAGAAGCATGGACCCTATTAAGCCCTGATGCACCAGCCTTGAGAGTATTCGAGTGAGAAGTACTACTCAAGATCTTCGGTCCAGTGCGAGTTGGCAATGATTTCCGCATCCAATCCAACAGCGAGCTGTATGAGCTTCTCAACGCTATAGACGTTGTACAGCGTATTAATATCCAGCAGCAGCGCTAGCTCGGCCAAGTCGTTTGAATGGAGGGGGATGCTCCGGCGAAACGGGTATTTGGTGCGGAGATCTGCAAAAGTAGGCGAAGAGGATGACAAGAGTATCCGTTGTAGGAACCAAATCTTGGAAGCCCTGCCATCGATTGGTGTGACAAACTGGCGTAGATGCGCAAGAAGCAGAGTCGTCTGGAAGGATGTGTTGCGGCAGACCGAAATCCAATAATCGGGTTGTTAATGGCCAATTAAGTAAGTAAGTGTAGGAAATTTCAAAAATACTGTGTCTGTGGATAGTACGATAATGTTGGGGCATTTTTAAACCAAAATACGCCGGATTAGCACTCGAAGAATGTTCAAGAACTATTTAAAGATTCAATGACTTCTGATTCGAATCCAAAGGACAATGATACATGAACCTTCCCATATTAACTTTGCAAGTTTAATGATTGCCACTCCTGTAAGACTAAATATGTCATGAATTCAAAGGATTTTTTTTTAAAGTATCGAAGTATCGTAGCTTTTTTAAACATTTTTTTTAACTTTAACTTTCTCTGTTATGTTCCTTTTTTTTCTTAAATTAAACAATTCAAATGCAAAATAATCCCTACAATGAAATGTTTTTAACACTTAACATAAATCATATGCGGGAATATCCGTTTTCTGACACTCACTTCCTTTCCAGATTATGGTTGAGGATTTATGACATCCATGCCGTTCATTAAGGCCTTCTTAAATCATAATGACCATCGCATTACCCAACCTGTTGTCTGTAAATGATTCTTTTTTTTTTGTTAATTTTTTATTCCCTTTCACAATATTTCGCTGAAAAATAACAAACATTGTACGATTAAAGAAAAGTTTTGGAATTCGTGGCTTACGATGGGTAAATGCTTGAAAAATTTCTTAAAATTGTGTTATTTTGTGAAGTTGATTAAACGGTTTAATTCTATACCCTAAAGGTGGCACCATGTAATTGAAGTCATTATACAAATTGAAATCGTCGTAGTCTAGTAGGTAGAGTGTTGGTTTAATAGACATGAGATGATATGTAAAACTTCAGGTCAGCCATCTCATCAGATTTCTGTTATGTGACATAGCTGCCATATTTAACGTCATATTTATTGTCATTTTGACGATTTTATAATTCAAAAATATCATATTGACGATTTATGACGCTCTTATTTTGACGATTTTTATCAATTAAAAATTTACATCAATTTCTTTACTTTAAAAGCCACCTTAAACTTTCTATTTGCTTTGCAGTTGTTACTGTTGAAAATTTAGGGAGTTCCACAGTTCGTCTAACAAATGAACTTTGTCTGTAATGCAGTACGCAATACACTGGCCAATTGACCACATCGGTGGATGTGCTGTCCGAGAAAGACGAGTGTTACGTAGGAATACTTACTTAATTAGCCATAACAACCCAATTAACGGATTTCAGCCTGCTGCAATACATCCTTCCAGGCGCCTCTGCTTCTTGCTTGGTCATACCAGTCGATGATAGAGCTTTCTCGATTTGGTCCATCCAAGGGATACAAGGTCGTCTTTTTCGCCGATTTTCGCAGATCCCGGTATCAAAACCCGTCTCGCACGGGCATCGTTCTTCATTCGTACGACATGGCCGAACAAGCACAGCCGCTTGATATTAATATGCTGTACAAAGTCTATGTCGTTGAGGAGTCCACTGTTGTAGCAGATGCTGAAATCATTGCCAACTTGCACTAAACCAAAGATGTTATGTAGGACTTTTCTCTCAAATACTCTCAAGTCTGCTGCATCAGTTCTTAATAGGGTCCATGCTTCTGCGCCATAAAGAAGCACGGGTAGGATAAGCGTCTTGTAGAGTATTAGTTTCGTCTTGCGAGAGAGGTCTCTGCTACTCAATTGCCTATTGAGACCATAATAGCACCTATTGGCAAGAGTAATCCTGCGCTTGATCTCCAGACTGACATCATTTTTGGTGGTAACGCCGGAGCCAATATAAATGAATACGTACGTAGGAATACATACATTATTTTTATAAACAAATCCCCTTATTTCCTTTAGCAGTGACACCCCAAGCCACATTGTAAGGATGTTCCAATGAATCAATGGGGTTAGACACACTATCGCGCTACTACGGACTCTCCTGTACACGGTCGAGAAGTCTCAAAGTAGACTTTAAGGGCCAACCTATACATAAGAGTTGTATTCCATTCTCGGTCGGTTATAAATGGTAAGCAGATCAGATGAAGTGAAGTATTTATTGCACCGTCTTAAGAAACCAAGGCTCTGAAAAATGTATCAGTTCTAGCGAGCATTATACTGAACTTTCATAACCATAACGTCAAGCTCAAGCACATATGGCTATAGATCATGGCAATATTAATGCTGTTTAACATTGGCTTAATATGTTTTTTGTTTTTAAAACCTTTCAATTTATTGATTTATTTTTTCTGACGATTTTTTTACGATTTCAATTAACGTCTTTGACGATTTTGACGATTTTGCCGATTTTGACGATTTTTTCTCAAATATTTGACGATTTAATGCCTCATTTATCTGGCAGCTTTGTGTAATACGTAGCGTAGTTTTTATGTTGTATAGTAATTTTTGTGTTCATTTAAACAGTGTAGGGTATGCCTTATTGAGTTATTATTAAAAAAAAATGTTTTTGTTTTATGACCAGACCAGAAGTCATAAATTCGAAAAAAACTCATCAAAAACTTCTTGTATGTGTTGTTTGAAATGATGACGTTTGGAACATGTGGTGTGCTTGGAATTATTTATAATTCAAAAAATCAATATTAAATGAATCCCAAATAAAAATGTTTAATGCTTAATTTGCATAAATTTATTATCAGTTTGGCAGACAAAACTTTGTAAGAAACTACGTTTAAAAGTGTGTCTCAATTTCAAGTGCAAGTTTAACAATCCGAAGTGTTTGAAAACTAATGCCATTAGTTTGTTAAACAATATTTACAGTTTTGCATTTAATTAAATAAAATTATTATCTTTTGAAATCATTTAAATAATTACAAATAAAGTGTTTATTAATAGTTTTTGATTTCATAATTGAAAATTTCTTAGAATTTTTGGTAGTCAATAATTTCCAAGAAATTTATGAAAACAAAAGCGAATTAAATATTCTTAGCATTACATGGGGTAAAAATTACTAGTGTAAGTATTCTTAAAAGGGTAATAAAAAAGTAAAAAAAGAATTATGAAAATAAATGTTTGAAAAAATCAAAAAAAAAACCTCAAGCTACCTCGCCTCACATTCGTATGCATTGTACAGTAATAACCCCTACTAGTCGTGGTAGTCTGGTAGGCTCGGGTTCAAACCCCAGGTCAGACATTAAAACGAAAATATTAGAATATTTCTTCGGCGATTTCCTCTCATCAGATTTCTGGCAAAAACTCGGAGAGTAAACTAAAATTGCCATGGAAAACTTCTCAAAAAATCTATCATTAGGAGTCGAATTTAAACGGCTGGTCCCGCCACGCATGTACAAAATTAATACACACAACATAAGTGGTATGAGAAACTAGGTCTCGTAATCCTGATTGGAAGGTTTTAATGACCAATAATGTATGTATGTATGTATTTAACTCCTAAAGCGATTCTGATCGTTGTCATTTCAAGTTTGAGCAGAGTTCTTGCGCGTTCTGAAACCGCTGTATTCTAGAAGGTAGTGTTTGGATTTATTATACGTGAGCGGATGGTTCAAACCCCAGGTCATATTTCTCTAACAAACTTTCTTACTTAATTGGCCATAACAACCCGATTAACGGATTTCGGCCTGCCGCAACACATACTTCCAGGCGCTTATGCTTCTTGCGTGCCTACGCCAATTGGTCACACCAATCGTCTACAGGGCATCCTCGATTTGATCCTTCCAACGGATACAAGGTCGTCCTCTTCGCCGACTTCCGCAGATTCCCGCATCAAATACTCGTCTCACCGGAGCATCCTCCTCCATTCGAACGACATGACCGAGCTAGCGCAGCCGCTGTATATTAATACGCTGTACAACGTCCATGTTGTTGAGGAGCTCATACAGCTCACTGTTCAATCGGATGCGAAAATCATCGCCAACTCGCACTGGACCGAAGATCTTACCTAGGACTTTTCTCTCGAATACTCTCAAGGCAACTGCATCAGTTCTTAATAGGGTCCATGCTTCTGCGCCATAAAGAAGCACAGGTAGGATGAGCGTCTTGTAGAGTATTAGTTTTGTCAACAAAACGAAATTTAAAAACATATTTTTTCACCCGCTGTAACACAGCAGATTTCTTGCAAAAACTCTAAAAGTAAATAAAATTGCTAAGAAAAAAATGAGTTCTTCGGAATCGACTTTAAACTGTAGGTCCTGCCAAGTATGATAAACTAAAGATTATGCGCATGATTTTCCGTTAGATGACGTAGTTGGGATATTTTAAAGGCTTCGAAGTATTTTTCATATGTGAAAATTAACATTTCTTCTGAAAAATGTGTGCACTACGTGAAAGTAGTTGGCAGCCTTGCATTATAATTTATATTATCATTAGCCAATAGGAACACAATTTGCGTGACGTCATTGATTCAACATGCGCAGAAAATTTTAATTTTGTGTGCGTGATGGCGTAATCATTAGTTTATCATTCTTGGGTCCTGCTACGTATGTATAAAATTAACACACACAACATAAGTGGTGTAAGGAACTAGATTAAAATCCTGACTGAAAGGTGTCTCCTGACATCCTCTTGCTGAAGCCCAGTACATAATATACAAAAGCATGCTCAAAAACAATTCATTATCATATTTACACAAATTAATAGTTTCGGTTCTTTTAAGATAATCGCTGTCGTCTAGTACGTGGTGTGATTGTTGGATTATTAGATGTATAGCCAGGGTTTGAACCTCTAACAAAACGAAATACGTAAAAATATTTCTTCGCGATTTCACTCAGCAGTCTTCTGGCCAAAAAATTCTAAGAATAAATAAAATTTTCCAAGAAAAGCTTCTCAATAAATATATCGTTAGGAAACAACTTTAAGCTGTAGGTCTTGCTTCTCATGTACACACACGACGTGGGTGGTGTGACAAACTAGATCATAATCCTGACACATACATACATAATTGGCCCGTACAACCCTTCAGTCAGGATTACAACCTAGCTTCTCACACCACTTATGTTGTGTGCGTTAATTTTTATACACGAGTGGCGGGACCTACAGTTTAAAGTCGACTCCGAACGACAGATTTTTGAGAAGCTTTTCATGGCAATTTTTACTCTCAGAGTCTTTGCCAGAAATCTGCTGAGAGGAAGTCGCCGAAGAAATATTTTTCGTTTTGATGTCTGACCTGGGATTCGAACCCGGGCCTTTTGTCTAATAAGCCAACACACTACCCACTAGACCACGGCGACTTCCTGACTAAAGTTATAATTATCGGTTAAGTAAGTAAGAATTTGCACTAACACCACCTCCAAATCATAATTTGTAGTAAATAATGACTTTCCCGCGCTGACATGGCTTTTCCACAATCACTTCTGGGTTTTTACGGCTCAATATCTGACAAATACCAGGTAAGAAATGTGCTTCAATACTAAGGAAACTTTCGTTAGTTACCCTATGGAAGCTTTTTTCTTTTGCTTTAAACATTTTTAAATATTGAAGCATATCAACAGTCTTAAGCTAACAAAGATTCACTCCCTCATGCACTTAAGGACTACAATAGCACTAACAAAATAATATCCTTCCACATCATAATTTGTTTCTTACCATTTTGTTGAAAAAAACTTAAAAAAAATGTAATTTTGCAACCCAATACTATGAATGCCAACCCAAAACTTTTTAAAAATTTGACTTTCACTGTCGAATCGTTGGTAAAGAACGCCTTAAGGGAATGCTCTAAAGTAAGTGGATTTATTACAAATACTGAAGGAAAAAATAACACAAAAAAATATGAAGAAAAAAATGCAAAAATCTTTACAAATAACAGAAGTAGTAGAAGTCGAAGTACTCAGTAGTTGTACTCAGACACAGTGGTAATCAACTCAAGCAAAATGGTTGAGTAAGATTGAAAAAAATTTTTTTTGATATTTTTTCAACCAATACTGCAACTGTAGTGGATGCCTTCCTTATAAAATTCTTTTTCTTCTTAATGGAAATATTTAAACTAAAGACGATACTGTAGCTGTAGATACTGAAGACTTTAAAATATTTTTTAATGCATCCAATGAACAGAATATTCATACAGCAACATAAATCGTTCATAAATGCATAGGAATGTGCACATATTTTTGGATAGTTAGGTATGGGCAGTATATTTCATAACTTAACTTACTTAGTTAAGTTACTTTAGTGAGGACAACAACCTAACTTTTCACAGCAACCATGTTATACATGCATATGTGTTAATATCATCCATGAGGATAGGACAGCACCTCCGAGGTGGCCAAATGACATCAGTTTTGCGGCTGATAATATAATCTTCAAAAACAGGCCCAAAAGTATCGAGTGTAGCTTCGACGGTGTGGCACGTAGCGCCATCCTGTTGAAACCAAATGTTGCCAATATCTTGCTCTTCAATTTTTGTGAACAAAAATTCGTTCAACATGGCCCGATAACAATTGCCATTGACTGTAACGGCCACTCCTTGTAATTTTCGAAGAAAAATGGCCTAATTATCCATCTGGATCAAAATCCGCACCAAACAGTGACTCTTTTTGGATGCGTCGGCTTTTCAATGTATGCGTGCGGGATTTCTGTACCCCAAATGCGACAATTTTGCTTGTTTACATACATACATACATACATAATTGGCCATTACAACCCTTCAGTCAGGATTACGACCTAGCTTCTCACACCACTTATGTTGTGTGCGTTAATTTTATACATGATTGGCGGGACCTACAGTTTAAAGTCGACTCCGAACGACAGATTTTTGAGAAGCTTTTCATGGCAATTTTTACTCTCAGAGTCTTTGCTTGTTTACATACCCGCTCTAAATGAGCTTCATCTGAAAAAAATGATTCTTTTTGCCAAAATTGGCATCTAGCTTCTCATAGCACCCATGTTACTTGTGTTAAAATCATCCATGAGTAACAGAACCTAAAATTTAAAGTCGACTTCACAACCGACTTCTACAAGTAGCAAGATCTACAACTTAAAGGCGACTTCACAGCCTAGGTTCTCGTAGCACCCACGTTACGTATGTTAATATTGTCTACAAGTGGCAGGATCTACAATTTAAAGTTGACTTCACAGCCGAGCTTCTCATAGCACCTATGTTACGTGTGTTAATATTGTCTACGAGTCGTAATTTTGTCAGCCTTGGTTAGAGTTACAGAAATTGTTTCCAATATTACGATTCAAATTTTATTTGCCAATAGTTCTCCCCTGTTTTCGTGGATATTACATCTACGTCGACCTGATTTTTACTACCTTGAATGTATGTATGTCACTTAGTGAGAGATACCATCTTTGGCTTATTGGTCAGTAATTGCAAGCTATGTTTACTTTGTTCTTATCATAACTTAAGTTTCATGGTTTGGCTTAATGCCATCTACACTTGTGGCTGTGGAAACAACGTGATGCAGAATAACATCATGAAATAACATTATGGACACTAACTATCATCAAAACAGTGCCGCATGCAAAGACCATATTTTCGCAGGGATTTTTATATTCCTTATCCATCTGTACGTAGATACTCTTACGTAGTTTAGGTGACTCAAAAGACTGCAATAACTAACTCCAGCTTGGAGCTTAAGTTATGTAAAATTGGTGCGGAAAACGGTCACAGTTTTAAGACATTACTGCCTTTCAGTTTGGATTACAACCTAGTTTTCCACATTACTTATATTGTGTTTGTTAATTTTATCGACGCCGTTGAATTACAGAGTTTTGAGAAACATTTCATGATAATTTTATTGAAATGGAAGAAATGGAAGTTTTGCTGTGAGGAAGTCGCCGCCTAGGAATTTTTTTTTTTCGTATTTCGTATCGTTCGAAATCTCTTGCCTGAACTCATGTCTATTAACCCTCATAAAATTATTTCAGCTATCACACTAACACGGTTGGAAAAAGCATCCTTTGGACTACCATTTTCATATAGCCTGTATGGAGGGCTATTTCTTATATGTTCCCAAACGGCCACTGATCTTTTGAGAATTTTCGTATAATTTTTGGCCAAAAAACGATTTTTTTAAAATTCAAAATTTCGAGCCACAAAATTAGATCAGCTATGCCACAACCACGGTTGGAAAGAGCAACCTCTGGACTACAATTTGCATATAGTTTGTATGGAGTACTACTTCTTATATGTTCCCAAATGGCCACTGATCTTCGGGAGAATTTTCGTATAGTTTTTGGCCATAAAAAGATTTTTTAAAATTCAAAATATTAACTCATAAAATTAGTTCAGCTATCCCATTAACACGGTTGGAAAGAGCATCCTCTGGACTACCATTTGCATATAGTCTGTATGGTATACTATTTATTATATGTTCCCAAATAGCCACTGATCTTCGGGAGAATTTTCGTATAATTTTTTGCAAAAAATCGATTTTTTTAAAATTCAAAATCTCGACTCACAAAACTAGTTCAGCTGTCCCACTACCACTGTTGGAAAGAGCTTCCCCTGGATTACTATTTGCATATAGTCTGTGATCCACTGATCTTCTAGAGAATTTTGGTATAACTTTTGGCCTACTTTCAATTTTTTTAAAGTTCAAAATCTGGACTAACAAAATTAGTTCAGCTATGCCATTACCACCTTCTTCGATAAGTGTGGAAGAATTGGGTCAGTACAGGGACTTCACTTACGTATTACGGCAATTTCGATACTTAGAAGACTTCAAAAGCATGTAAACTTTTACCCCAGACCAATAAAGCAATCTTATTTCACAATCTTTACGTTATCAATGCTTATCTAAGCATGCAAAACCGGAACAGATGCAGCTGAGTTAACAATTTTATACTTGCCAGTAACAATAAAAAAAAATATTTTTTTTAGTTTTAATTTTCCAAAAGATACATTCTTGTTTTTATTGTTGTAAAAGAATAAAAGCATTTAAAATAGTTGTTGGTTATTAAATTGTTACAAAAAAAAAAAAAGAGAGTAAAATGTATTGAGAATACATGTTTCATAGCACACAACATAAAGACAAAAGAAAATTTAATTAAATTTTCTTAAATATTAAAAAAATAGAAAGAAAAAAAATTATAAAATTTAATGAAAAATATTTTTCTATGAATACCATATACGAGGCCATACTTCATCTCTATGTGCAGAACATTTTGACACCTGATTTTTATATTAATTTCAATACAATTTTTTCCAATAATTTCTGTTTTTTTTTTTTTGAAACATTGTTTTAATGCCTTGTATATGCATGGCTATATAATAATTTAACAATTTTTACTATTTTCGTATCTACATTAATTAATAATTACATTCACATACAACAACATAACAACAATAACAATAAAAAAGTGAAAAAAAAATTATAATCAACGTCATTCTACTATTATTGTACATTACATGTGTAAATTTACAAAAAAAAAAAAAATGTGTTAAAATTTACACTACCTTAGCCCAGCTTAACCAAATACGTATAAACATCGCACCGAACCGCACCGAACCGCACCGCCCCACACCGCACCACACCGCATCACATTAATTAAAGTTTAAAACTCAACTCAAAACGTGACAATTTTTATGCGTTCTTTTGTCGTCATTTTTATTTATGTTGCAGCTTAAAAACCTATTTATAGAACTGAATAATACAACAACAACAACAACAAAAAAATTCAAATAATTATTTACCACCCGCTGTATTAATAATTTTTTCAAACTGATTTTGAATTCATGTGTCAGTTGTCAACTAGCTGACTCGGCGAACTTCGTTCCGCCCCAAAAATGATTTTTTTTATTGCCCAAAACAGATCACATTATGTTGTAATACGATGCATAAATCGCTGATGAAAATGCAGTTGTTATACTCGTTCCAAAACAAAAACTAACGGACATACGTGTTATAAATGTACATATGTAGTTACATATCTATGTACCATCGAATTATCCTACTTATAGATGTCTCTTAAAGGGGTAGGATTTCCACACCCATTTTTGGTGAGTTTGTCGCCAACGACTCTACGAATTTACCCATTAAATTTCACTCGTCTACGATCGCTATGTCCCTAAATATTCAATTTTCAAAGTTTGCCACGCCTACTTTTTGCTATATTGAACCATTAAAATCTGATAAGTTTTCGAATAAAAAAAGATTGTTTAAAATAGGTTCAGTAGTATAAGAGTTATAGGTATCACTTGAAGTAGGAGGAATAAAACGCCCATTTTTGGTAGGATTCTCGATATCGACTCTACGAACTTACCAACCAAATGTACCTAAATATTCAATTTTAACAATTTGCCACGCCCTCTTAAAATATAGGGATATGAAAAATAGATGTTGTCCGATTCTTACACCTATCCGATATGAATACAAAATTTCATATAAATCGGTCAATCCCTAACACCGTGACACGAGAATTTTATATATTCGATGGTGTAGTGAGTACGATTAAATCAGAATAGTTGAACTTCAATACTCTTGACTCACTCATACACAAAATTTGATGAGTACTTATGCGTATGCAAAAAAAAAAAATTCATTGCTGATCTCTGATATGTAGTACCTAATACCGGGTCCCCCATCTATAGTTTTTTTCCAACTAGTGCTTATTTCGTGAACGGTAACACTTGGAAGTCGCCGTGGTCACCGTGGTACGTAGTGTGTTGGCTTATTGGACAAAAGGACCAAATTCGAATTCCAGGTCAGACATCAAAATGGAAATATGAAAATACTTTTTCGGCGGCTTCCTCTCAGAAGATTTCTGTTAAAACCTCTGAGAGTAAAAATAGCCATGAAATGCTTCTCAAAAAATGTATCGTTCGGAGTCGACTGTAAACTATAGGTCCCGCCACTCATGTATAAAATTAACGCACATAACATAAGTGGTGTGAGAAACTAGGACGTTGTACAATGTTTCAATTTGACCAACGGGTACCGTACTTGTCAGAATTGACAAGTACACGTCCTCTAAGCTAACCTAACCTAACACTTAGCCAATAATTAGTTTTATCCTTCCACTGAACGAATATGGTTGTCTATACGCTTGAATAACGCTAGGAAATTTTGGGATATTATTGGAAAATCATGGTAATATTACAGAATATGTGCGAAAAAGAAGAAGAAAAGGGTCCAAGTTAAACGAAATTTTGTTTACAAAAATTAAAGAAGAGGATATTGGCAATATTCGGTTTCAACAGTACGGCGCTACGTGCTACACAGCCGAAGCTACACTCGATGTTTTGAGCCATGTTTTTGAAGATCACATTATCTGCCGCAGAGCTGATGTCGTTTGGCCACCTTGGAGCTGCAATTTGACTCCGTTGGACTATTATTTGTGGGGGGTGCCGTTAAAGATAAGTGTTACCCCGATAAGCCAGAGACAATTGACGCTTTAAATAGAGCAATGACGGCAATATTCGTGAATCCATTGGTGAAATACAGTTGCACACAATTGATAATGTGCTTAAAAATTTGGACCGATCTCATGTAGGCTACTGCATGGCCAGCCGAGCCGCCTACTTGAATGAAATTATTTTCCCTTATTAACCAGAAGGATTATACTTTCAAATAAGAACAGAAATTTGTGACAATATTCAGTGGTTTATTTCTAAAGCATTTTCAAAAAAAAAAATGTTATTTGGCAGAGCCTTTGGAATATGGTGACTTTAAATACTTTTCAATGCTATCACTTGTAGCAAATACTTTGACAAAATAATTTCATTTAAAATCGAACTGTAGGGTACCTATAAAAATGCTTATTTAATATATTATTAACGTTCAATTGTGGTTTTCTTTCTTTTTTTCATTCAAATCGTTTAAAATTATTTGTTTTTAACAATCATTACGATTGTGTGATTTTCAATTTGAATTCAATTTCAGTTTATTTTTTCCTAATAAATATTTATTTATTTATTTACTATTTTATTTAATATTTTTTTTCTCTTATTATTGTTGTTATTGTTGTAATATTATTTTAATTATTTGCATTTTGATACGATTATCGTTGAGAACCATAATGATGATGACAATGTTACATTCTGTGGTTTCAGTTTTATGATGTAAAATAAATCCTCTCTGTTAAATGATTGTTGAACGTAAATTAAACATTTTTATTATTGTTGCAAATACAAACGTACACACGTACATACGAAGTTTTGTAAATGTTTATTAATGCAATAATATTTTCATAATTCAGTCGTTGTGCCGCTTTAAGTTTAAGCTTCTCTTATAACAACTTAAAAATTGCAACATGCCAAGGCAGGGAGAGGGTGCTAAATAATCAGATTTTTTTCAGAAGCCTTTATTACTTCGTTTCCTTTCGACAAAGGCTTTACAAAGTTTCTTTATCGTTAAAGTTTCTTCGACGACATCAAATGGTGGTAAATCAAAATGAAAATTTTTTACTGGCATATTTAATGTGTAAATATTTTATCACACACACGCACACACACACATGACAGTTGTCATATACATATACAAAGTTTCAAATGATGTTTGTTTTTACAATTCAACTTCCTTTATGACTTTAACAAAACGTTTCTTGTCTCATGACTTTTATTCTTATTTTGTAAGCTAAGTATTGTTTGTTTAAAAAAAATTTTTTTTGTTTTCTTAGTTAAAACCAGTAAGTAAGCGTTGTTTGTAATGTTAATTTAAGAGTCTTGATTTAGTTTTTTCTGTTTTTTTTTATTTTAAAAGTCAACAAACAACATAATTTGTTTTATACTTAAAGTATGTTTTTTTTTTTTAATTAATTCGTAATCAAGTAAATTTTGAAGCGAAATTGTAAAAGGGCACCAAGTACCCTTAACCCTCCTACAACGCGGGTTCCTATGACACATTTTCGCTACAACGTGGTTCCCAAAATGCGGACATTTTCTTACAATGCGATTTCTACGAAAACTTTTATATACGAATTTTTTTTTCAAATATTTACAACCTTAATTTGGAAAAGGTTTTCTTGCCCAAATAAAATTCTTTGCATTTTCTTTATATTTTGATACTTTTTTTTTGTAGCCTACACTCGAATATGTTTCTACAAAGTGGCAATCAAATACGTAATTGTTTACTCTCCTGTCCAACATCACAATAATGTTCTATAACGACAAAATTCAAAAAGGGTTTTCCCCGCGGTTCTAACATCACACAACGATTTATGCTACTTTCATTTGATGTAGAGTAGAAAGTTAAAGTTATCGTTCTATTTTCGTTTTAATTTATTAAATCTTTAAACTAGAATATTTTACGTAAAATTGAAATTATATTTTATTGAAAAATTTTTTACTTTGAAACGAAACTCTGATTTTTGTATGGAGTTCATATATCCTATGAAACGATTTCTTACAATGCGGCAGGAGGATTAGGTGTAACTACATAGTCCACGTTGTTCATTTAGTTGAGTAGAACTCTTTTTTTTTGACTTTATGCACAAATTTCTGGATTATTCATACATTTCTGATCCGATTTTCAAAATTTAAATCTCATTGGAAAGGGGAGAGATGGGCTTTCATGACTTTTAAATTCTTCGAATTGACTTTATATTTTACCAAGTTTATCCAGTCATAGTAGCAAATTTTAATAAAAAAAGGATAAGTAATAATATTTTTAAAGTCTGCTCTCTTGTAAAGAGATTGAGTCAAACGTTTGTTAAAATTGTATAAAAATTAACGTTATACGTATACAGTAAGCGCCAAAAGAAACTGAACATCTAAAAAAAATATACATTAATAAATAATCGTTATTTTTATATCAAAATTGTTTCATCGCTAGTTTTTAAAATTGCAACAAAAAAAAATTTACAAAAAATTTTGAATAATGTAAAATTTTTTCGGGCACTCTCCTTAAATGGTATAAGTTGAGAATTATAAAAATAGAATTTTATTATTTGTGTATAGTTTCTTTTGATCAAATGAATTTTTAGTACAAAAATTTTCAGAATTTTTAATTGATATTGATTGTTCATCACAAAATGTGTCAATTTCACGAAAATGCGATCAAATGAGGTACTGTGAAGCCAGTACTCCGGCAGCCATATGAACAAAATAGTATTCCATTTCTAACTGGAACAATTATACTTCACAACCAAAAAAAAAAATTCGTAAAATTTTAAACCCTTTTTTGTTTAATTGCATTTTCAAATATAAACCTTTTAAGTGTTTGCTATTTTCAAATTGGTATAAACCAAAGTTTGTTTGAGTTGCCTCGATTCAAACTGTAGGTCAATATTGTAAGTCACTTCCTCTCAGCAGATATCTGGCAAAAACTCGAAAAGTAAATAGAAAATTGCCATGAAAATTATCTAAAAATCCATCGTTTAGACTTTCGACTTTTTAAACTGATGGCAGGACCATCTATATATAAAAATTAACACACACAACATAAGTGGTGTAAGAACTAGATCGTAATCCTCACTGAACGATTATAATGACCAATTATTGTGTGTTTGTATGTATAGTCGGTTAAGAACTCTTTTATTTCTTTACTTATTTAGTGAAGCAAAAACTTTTCATTTATTTTGCTGAGTATCAAAATTTTGTTGAAAAAACAACAATTTTCCCTTTTACTTCATTTGAGTCGTTTGTCCATGAAACGGGTTAAATTTCAGGCAAAAGTTTTGAAAAAATTTTAGAGAAAATCCATTAACACTGTCTCCATCATTGCCATCTTCCACACGAATTGTAAAATGATTTGTTATCTTGGCAAACAAAACAAAAACCCTTCACTTCACTTCACTTCATTTCACTTCACTTTAATTTTATTGGAGGGTTTTTCTTGTTGTTGTTGTTATTGTTGATATTTTTTTTAATAAATATTGACTTTTCCCAAAAGTGACTCTGAGATATTTACTCACTCGTCTTTAGAAAACTTTCCAATTTCTCATACTCATGATAGAAGAATTTTTTGCATGCCAAAGAAGTTTTTGCTGTTCAACTCACACAAACCCATCCTTTTTGAAAGTCAATGCAGCATATTCCCATTAACGTCTGACATATTTTAGATTTTCAAGTATAACGCTTCTTGTTCTTCTTTATTTATTTGTTTTTGATTTGTTTTCCATTTTATAGTTTAGTTTTCAGAGTGACTTTTTATTCCATCAAATAGTGCTTTATTATGAAAATGTCAAAATATATTTCAGAAAAAAAAAGGTAAAAAATGTTTGGAAAATAAATCGAAAAATAAATCGAAACATTCTTTATTTGTCGGAGAAATCCGTACTTAATTCAAATCATTCTTTACAATACTTTAGTCGGGATTACAACCTACCATCTAATATCACTTATGTTGTGTATGCCTTAAGGCCTTTCGCCTCGCCGGTCCATCAATCATCGAGCTTGACTGGCGCAAAGCTTATTTGTTGGCACATATTTTCTTACTCCCCACAACGGCTTTAAGAAATCTCTATTATTTTGCTAGTTTTAACGTGTGGTTCTTTTAATGCTTAGAGACATAGATTTCGCAAATTTCTTTGTCCTTTAACGCCATTCTGGAATTCATCAATCATCGAGTTTGACTGTCGCAAAGCAGATTAGTTGCATCAGATTTTCTTTTTCTCTCCACAACGGCTGCAAGCAATCTGTTATATTTTGCTAGGTTTAAGGTGTTTTTTTCCTAGGCTTGATCCCTAGCATTCCACTTCATAATACATCTCGCGAATTTCTTTGTCCTTTACCGCCATTCTGGAATTCATCAATCATCGAGCTTAACTGTCGCACAGCTGATCTGTTGCATCAGGTTTTCCTACTCTCCACAACGGCTGTAAGCAATCTGATATATTTTGCTAGTTTTAAGGTTTGTTTCTTCTTCAATGCTTTAAAGCCATGGTCCCTAGCATCTCCTACACCTCGCAAATTTCTTTGTCCTTTACCGCCATTCTGGAATTCATCAATCATCAAGCTTGACCGTCGCAAAGCTGATTAGTTGCATTAGATTTCCTATTCCTTTTGCATGGCTGTGAGGAAACTGTAATATTTTGCTCGCTCTAGATTGTTTTTCTTCCAAAGCCTGTAAATCTTAAGTCCATCAATTACCGGGCTTGACTGTCACAAATCAGATTAGTTGCATCGGATTTCCTTTTTATCTTCCATGGCTGTCAGCAATCTGTAATCGTTTGCTAGGTCTTAGCTGTGTTTCTACCAATGCTTTAAAGGAATCGTCCATAGTATCCCATTTAACAATACATCTCGCGAATTTCTTTGTCCTTTACCGACATTCTGGAATTCATCAATCATCGAGCTTAACTATCGCACAGCTGATTTATTGCATCAGATTTTCTTACTCTCCACAACGGCTGTAAGCAATCAGATATATTTTGCTAGTTTTAAGTTTTGTTTCTTCTTCAATGCTTCAAAGCCATGGTCCCTAGCATCCCCTACATCTCGCGAATTTGTTTGTCCTTTACCGCCATTCTGGAATTCATCAATCATCAAGCTTGACCGTCGCAAAGCTCATTAGTTGCATCAGATTTCCTATTTCTCTTGCATGGCTGTGAGGAATCTGTAATATTTTGCTCGCTCTAGACTGTGTTTCTTCCAATGCCTATAAAGGTAGTTTCGAGTCCATCAATAATCGAGTTGGAATATCTTAAAGCAGATTAGTTGCATCAGATTTCCTTTTTATCTTCCATAACTGTCAGTAATCTGTAATCTTTTGCTAGGTTTAAGCTGTGTTTCTGCCAATGTTTTAAAGCCATGGTCCCCAACATCCCCTACATCTCTTGAATTTATTTATCATCAATCATCGAACTTGACTGTCGTAAAGCAGATTATTTGCAACAGATTTCCTTTTTCTCTTTCATGGCTATCAGCAATCTGTTATATTTTGCTAGGTTTAAGGTGTGTTCCTTTTGCCATTTTGGAATTCATCAATCATCGAGCTTGACTGTCGCAAAGCAGATTAGTTGCATCAGATTTCCTTTTTCTCTTCCATGACTGTCAGCAATCTGTTATATTTTGTAAAGTTTAAGTTTCTTTTAATGCTTTAAAGGCATGGTCCCTAGTATCCCATTTAATCTCGCGAATTTCTTTGTCCTTTACCGCCATTCTGGAATTCATCAATCATCAGGCTTGACCTTCGCAAAGCTAAATAGTTACAGCAGATTTCCTTTTTACATCTCGCGAATTTCTTTGTCCTTTACGGCCATTCTGAAATTCATCAATCGTGGAGCTTGACTGTTGCAAAGTAGATTAGTTGCATCAAATTTCCTTTTTCTCTCCATTCTTTGTCCTTTACGGCCATTTTGAAATTCATCAATCATGGAGCTTGACTGTTGTAAAGCAAATTAGTTGTATTAGATTTCCTTTTTCTCTCCACAACTGCTGTAAGCAATCTGTAATAGTTTGTTAGGTTTAAGGTGTGTTTCTTCCAATGCTTTAAAGGCATGGTCGCTAGTATCCCATTTAATAATAAATCTTGCGAATTTTTATGTCCTTTAGCGACACTCTGGTATTCATCAACCATGGAGCTTGACAGTCGCAAAAGATTTGTTATCAAGAACAGCCAAAGGCCTAAAGGTCTCTGTGGTTCCAATATCAATTGTTTTTATAACAAAGGAACTGTATTGCATTGCCATTAGCCTAATCACCATTACTGCAATGGAATTAAGATGTATGTAGTACGGGGCATACATTATTTATTAATATTCACTTGAGCTAGAGCATCCCTTTGCTCACATTTGTCTTTTGTACTCTCAAGCCTTCAAATTATCAATTCAAATCAAATGCGTATGAAAACTGTTTTAAATATTCATTGACGTTTTGCCAAAAAAATAAAGTCAAAAACTCATGTTGTTCTTTCATTCACATTCTATTTGCTTAAGATGTCATACGAAAAGAAAAACAATTCCAGGGATTTCATGGAATTTTAAATTTTTAATAAATCGTCTCGTAGTACACATTCAAACAAAAACTCTTTATGGGAGCCCAACGTATGTACATACGTACGTAGACAAGTGTAAATCGAATTGAATTATTCAATGTATTTAAAAACATATTCTTCTTGTTCAGTTGTTTCTTATTTAATAGACACAATACAAATACAAATACAAGGAATCATGAGTCTTTAGAATACAAAAATCATTCATAAAAACAAACTCATGTCCTTCGCATATACGTATGAACACACAATGTAGACAGAAACTGAAACAGAGTCTGGAAAAAATCTCACCATGTCTGCTAAACAAATACTCGGCATGAACTTGATGTATGAGTTTTGATAGATTCACACACGATTTGACTCGTCTCTAGAGACTGCATGGAATGATGGAAGCCAAAAGCAACACTGCCACATACCCATGTATTCATAAACTGCAGAGTGTGTGTTTCTGTTTCTGTTGCTGTTTTTCAGTTCTTTTTTCTTATTATTTGCCATTTTGTGTGGCATTAATGGTAGGAAAAGGAAAAAAAACGTGCATAAAATAAGGCATTCAATAACAAAACAATCACTTACAGCCACTGTAAGCCACTCATTCACCTACACACTCCCATAAATAAGAGACGCAAAATTTCTTTTGTTTGAATTCATCTTAAGGACACTAAAATTTTACATGATACTCTCACTAAAGCGGATGGAAGTGATGGTAAAAAGGATATTTTCTGCATGTGCCTTACATTCCTTTTGTCTAAGTACTAAAGCCATTAGGTTCAGGTGTTTATTTTAAGGATCTGCAACAAAATATCACAAAAAAAGAAAAAATGATGAAAGGATGTCCTTTGTAATCAATACACCTTGTTGAAGTCAAAAAAAAAGAAAACAATCTCATTAGAATTGTAAACAATTTCAATTACAAGTTGAAGAGTTACTCTTTAAAAGTGTTTTTAACAGGATACTTCCATTTAACACAACCCTCTGTAGGAAATTACTAAAAATTTTTGATTTGTTTCAAAAACGAATGACTTTAAGCTCTTATACGTATAAGAGTAAATTTGATAAGTATAACAACAACAAAAATATACTTTTTTTACACTGGCAAAATCAATAGATGAAGACTTTCCCTTTCAAATTTCTAAAAATAAAGGACAATCGTCCTTTCCGAACAATAAGAACAAGTGAATCAAGATCTAGTTGTCCAAATTTGTACTTTGCGGTTAAAAACTGTACTAAGCCAAGACACCTCACAATCAATAAAACTACATAATTTCGATATTGGCCATTACAATCTACTAAACAGGATTATGGTCTAGCCTCTTACATATGTATGTGTGTACATACAATTCTTCAGTCTGGATTACAACTTAGCTTTTCACACCACTCATGTTTTGTGTATTAATTTTAAACATGAGTGGCGGGACCAGGAGGAATAGTTTAAAGACGATTCCGAACAGCAGATTTCTGAGAAACTTGTCAAGGCAATTTTTCTTTTATTCTAAAAGTTCCACTTCTGTATAAAATTAACACACACAACATAAGTGGTGTGAGAAACTGAGGGCTTCTTGGGGACGATTGCTGTAGACTGTCTAATGGTGAAGGTATAGCACTGGCCATTTTATACTCACCAGCAGTAACTCGTTTCCTTACCGTTTGCATCTTTCCTCTTTCCCCATTTCCTAAACTTGCACAATGCACTGCATGAGTAGGGGTCATCCTTTGAGTGCAGGTTTAATAAAAAAAAAAGTTTCTGCTAGAAATCCGCTGAGAGGAAGTCGCCGCCGAAGAAATGTTTTTTTTGGATTTTGTGGCAAATATCTGACCTGGGGTTTGAACCATGGCCTCACCTCTAATAAGCCAACATACTACCTACTAGACTACGGCGGCTACAGGGACTGGGCAGTAACACATTAATCTTGCTACGTAATCTTTGATGAAATCATGTGAGTAAGTGCCTAATACCTTGTCCAGTTGAAGCACATAAATGGTTTGCTTATCATCCTTGGATTATAATACGATATACCTATCGAGCACGTTTGGTCTTCTATACAGAAAATTTACTCACAACATTCCAACATTATTATAACAAAGAAGAACCCTTTGCATGGACCACAAGACAACTTGGGCATATTATTAAGTCCAATACTACCCTTCACTTTCCTCAGAAATATATGACTTTCCACAATGTTCAGTGTTGATATAATGTGTGTGAAAGGAATTTTATGGCAGCCCTAGCTGTTGGAGTAGAAAAGTATGTTCTCTTCTAGTCTACGCAACGTTCAATAATAGACGTCCAAAAACCAATAATTTTGAGCCGCTATTGCTATAATAACGTATAACTAGGCATCATTGGAGTTGAGTTCTTTATACGATAGACAATAAGAAGTAGTTCCTGACTATTAGATTCCCTTGTTCAAGTACAATTAATATTAACAACAATGTAAGGATAAGCCCTCATTCCTACGAGTTAGAAAAAGCGCAATAATGGTTTGACATTTTCTGAACACTTTTATGGCCATATACAAAACACAGTTGAATGCATCAGTTAACAACCTTATCTTTCACGAATCCCACTTGCTTTTTAAAGATTGTCAGCAGTTCGGTAATGTTGTCCTTGATAACAGTGGAACAGTATTTGGGAAGCAAATAGCATTCCATATTCAAGGCTTATTATTCAACTATCCAAGGAATTTTTAATATCTAGGACACAACAACAACAATGTTTGCTTGGTCTCTTATCGCCAGTCTCGAATCCATCAATCATCGAGCTTGAAGGTTGAAAAGTATTAGTTGTATTAGATTTCCTTTTTCTTTTCAAGGGCTGTTAGCAATATTACATTTCGCTTGCTCTAGGCTGTGTTTCTTCCAATGTTTAAAAGAGGTGGCGCCTAGCATCCGATTTAATAATAAATTCCGCTAATTTCATTGTCCCTTATTAACACTCTCGAATCCATCAATCATCAAGCTAGATGGTCGAAAACTGTATTAGTGCTATAAGATGTCCTTTTTCTTTTCCAAGTCTCCCAGAAATCTGTAATATTTTGCTCATTATAGATTGTGTGTCTTCCAATGCCTTTAAAGGCAATCTCGAGTCCATCAATCATCGAGCTTGACTATTACAAAAGCGATTAGTTGTATCAGTTTTTTTTTTAGTCTTTTTAACGGCTGTCAATGATCCGTTATATTTTTCTGCACGCTCTAGGCTGAGTTTATTTTAGTACATTAAATAATACATTTCGCGAAATTCTTCGTCCCCTATCGCCAGTCTCGAATCCATCAATCACCAAGCTTGACGGTCGAAAAACATATTAGTCACCAGATTAGAGAGTGCATCAGATTTTCTTTATTTTTTCAAAGGTTGTCAGCAATCTGTTACCTTTCGACCGCTGCAGAGTCTGTTTTTTCCAATACCTTAAAGGCATGGCCTCTTGCATTTCATTTAATAATTAATGCCGCGAATTCTTTTGAAGTGATTTTATTGGTTTTTTTATCTATCAAATAATAAAAATCCCCATAAAAATATGCATTTATGATCCCCCTCCTTCAATTACAAGCCTTTCAGCGACTCAATCAAAATGCCTAACTAATGTTTAAAGCCTTCGATTGATTCAATCATTATGGCAATACAGTGCTGCGGTTTATTAAAAACAAATGACGATTTCACTCAATTTATCTCGTTTATACAACATTTTCATATTTCTAGGGGGTTTTTTTTTTTTTTGTTGTTTGCAACGCATCAATCATGAAATTCCAATTGACATTTCATTCTATAAAATTACGACAAAAGCATCTTCTTCCTGTATTTTGATTGACACAAGACTTGTGGAACGAATGGCAGACAATATTTTTGCGGTATTCAATGCCGACAAAATGTTGGCATTTTATTAATCCCAATGTAAAGTGCAATGAATGAATGGACCAGGGATTAATGAATGAATAAATGATGTCCGCAAATGAAAATTGATTGAACAAAATGAAAACATAAAAAGAAAAATATGAACTTGAACAGTGGCACCATTGGTAACGATATTAAAAGGGTGTTGATGGAATTTTAAATACAATAGCATGGTCACTATAAACCTATAGTTAAGATTACAACTTAGCTTCTCACACCTTTTATGTTGTGGTGGGTGTTAATTTTATAAATGAGCAGAGAGACTTACAGTTTAAAGTCTACTCCGAACGACAGATTTTTGAGAAACTTTTCATTGCAAATTTTTATTTTATTCTCAGAGTTTTTACCAGGAATCTGCTGAGAGGAAGAAATGTTTTGTTTTATTGAAGATGTTTGACATGGTGCTTGAAGGCAGCACCCTATCTACTAGGCCACGGTGACTTCTCTCCATTATTACACTGGATATTAAGCACCGTATTAAAATTCGTAGGACTTTCGGCACATCCTTGCATCCTTTCTGATATTAACTGTACAGGAATAAGTCATTCTAACAGTCCGGAATTTAAAAATTTAACAGGATTGATAACTATTTACACGTTATTGCAGTAGTATAGCCTTAAGGTTATTGGTTCTTGGATGTCTATTATTGAATGTTTCGAAGGCTAGAAGAGAATAGACTTTACTATTCCAACAGCGACGTTGTCCTTTTCGTTGAACATAATTTTCCTAACATCCGCCTTCACTTTACACGCCATCAATGGCGTGACAGCCACCATACTCGGAAGCTTGTCTGTTTTAAATTGAGTTGAGCACACCATTCGTTGGCATAGGATTTTCCTTGATATATTTCATACTCCAACAGCAACATACGTTGCCACAAACTTCCTTTCACACACTATATCAACACTGAACCTTGTGCATGAATTTCTATTGCGCTGGAAAGTGAAGGCCCGATTTAGACGAATTTATAGACTTAATAAAATGCCCAAGTTGTTTTGTGTTTCATCCAAAGGGTCATTCTTCGTCATTATAAAGAATTGTGAATAAATTTTTTCACCAGACGTGCTCTAGCTATCGAGCTTGTCGTAATCATAATCCAATGTCCTTCAGCTGTACATTCACTAGGTGTCGCCATAGTCTAGTAGGTACTGTATTGGCTTGTTAGACGTAAAGCCAAGGTTCGAGCCCCAGGACAGGCTTCGAAACAAAATACAAAAATTATTTCTTCGGCGATTTCTTCTCAGCAGATTTCTGGCCAAAACTCTGAGAGTAAAAAAAACCTGCCATGAAAAGTTTCCCAAAAAAATCTGTCGTTCGGAGTCGACTTTAAACTGTAGGTCTCGCCACTCACGTATAAAATTAATACACACAACATAAGTGGTGTGAGAAACTAGGTCAATAATCCTAACTGAAGGGTTGTAATGACCAATGATGTATTTGTGTAGGCGCTGGCTCACATGATTTCAACGGAGATTGTGAAGCAGGATTAATTTGTTGCTGCCCAGTCCCTGTATTCGAGCAGGTAGTGTGTTGGGTTGTTAGACATCATCTCGAACAAAACGAAATATAAACAAAAATATTTGTCAGAGCCTTCTTTGACAGACTTAACATAAGACTAACACTCAGGGGATGGCCCCTACTCCTGCAGTACATTGTGTTGAATTTAGAAAAATATATTAAGGGATTGTGGACAGAGAGAATAGTATTTGTGGATATTAGATTTGAGTCTTTTTATGTTATAAGTGGAAGGACCTACTTCAGGATAGTCCTGCTAAAGGACGTATTCTGCCTGTAATGTAAAGAGAGTAAAAAAAAAAATTGCCCTTAAAATGTTATCAAATCTGGTATTCAGAATCGATGTTACACCATACATGGATAATAGGTTAGGTTAGGTTGGTGTGGGAAGTCGCCGTGGTCTAGTGGGTAGTGTGTTGGCTTATTAGACAAAAGGCCCGGGTTCGTATCCCAGGTCAGACATCAAAACGAAAAATATTTCTTCGGCGACTTCCTCTCGGCAGATTTCTGGCAAAGACTCTGAGAAGTAAAAATTGCCATGAAAAGCTTCTCAAAAATCTGTCGTTCGGAGTCGACTTTAAACTGTAGGTCCCGCCACTCATGTATAAAATTAACGCACACAACATAAGTAGTGTGAGAAGCTAGGTCGTAATCCTGACTGAAGGGTTGTAATGGCCAATTGTGTATGTATGTAGGTTGGTGTGGTAGCTTTATACCAAAAGCTCACTTGAGCACGCATTACGGTCCGTTGTGGCGATGCAGGTGAACGCAGTCCTTGTACTGACCAAGTTCCTCCGAACCCATTAGGGAGAAGTGGGTCAGCGCTAGGGCTGCATATCATGGATAATAATAACGCAGACAACATGGGAATTGTGAGCATTTAAATTGTTATTCTGACTAAAGGATCGCAATGAACAACTGAAATAAAATGTTACTGCCCAGTATTCACGCCAAAGTATAAGATATTGCCCGATACAGGCGTCAAAATGGCAAATTTCTTTATGATGTGCATCAACGTCTTTCTTATAAAACATTGGAACGCAATAAAGCTGATGACGGACGGAAATCGAAACCTCTTAAGACAACGTATAATGTAACCTAAACAATGGCTTGCGCCATAGAATAATTTTAAAATAATGGACAGCTTATCAAACATGCTATAAGGCTTGGAACTTTCTGGTCTTGCTGAAGTAACTGTATGACATCTTCTATGCAACGTCGCTCGCCTCTAAAGTAACTTAAATGTATAAGGGTTGTGATAACATTTGTTGCGTAAAGTCTTCAATTAACTTGTAACCAACATTATCAGTTTCCCACGAATGTGTAGAATGTAGATAACATTCAAACTGTTTAAAGCTAGATAAATTAGCTCGTTAGACATTCATTAGTTGATCATATTCAAATTCAATTACTACCATCTACTACCACTCACATCATTCCTTTTAATTCGAAATTTATTATAAAAAACCCATGCTACCCATGCTGCACAATAAAGACCCCCCAGATTGATGAGACCACCTACCAGAAAACTCTTCATCTCCAACTAATCCCATTACAAACTAAAATAATTAATTTGTGTCTCTCCTCGATTTAATTCAAATAGTAAACGGTTTAAAGGCAGGCAGTCTATTTAAAACCAACACAAAAAAAGGAACAAAGGAACAGAAAAAGACAAATAAAGTGAATAAAAAAAGAAAAGAAAGGGAATGAAATGGAAAACATTTTAAATTAGTTTTCGAAGGTGTCAAGCAACAACGTGTGTGTTCTTAACACCACCAATAAATGCATCTCAAACATCTAAATTAACGCCTACAATTTATTCATTAAACCGTTAATTGCTTCCATATTTAAAGTATCGTTTTCAAAGTTATCGATAAACCAATAATCGCACAAAAAAAGGTCAATCACTCACTCATCAATTATTTTAAGCTGCTTAAGGTGATAGCCATCAAGCATAACGTTACACTCACTGTTATATCGTGCATGTGTGCTTGGTTCCACCAAAAGGCAAATGCCAAATGACCGACCACCTTTAAACGGCATTTCATTTAGATTTTGCTAAACTACTGGTCTTAACAAACCAGTCTTTAAGACATTGAGTTCCTGTCGCATACAAGTGTAATTCCATTCTGTTTTTTATTTTTCTTCAGGGGAAATAACAAAGAACTTAAGTATTAAGAACATCCTTTACAAAGTACTTTAGCCAACACATTTGTCGGACAATATTAATGCCGCCATGACAAATTCTTTTCAGCTAATTATTTGCAATGCGAGGGCTGTCTTCAACAATAAGCTTGTTCGACAACCTATCAAGAGCATAGCTGCCAGATTTGACGATTTATCGTCATTTTGATGATTTTGTGCTCCAAAAATATCATTTTGACGATGTGACGATTTATGCCCTTATGCACCACTTTCGGATATAAGCGGTGTAAATAGTAAAAAAATCAGATGAAGTGAAGCATTTCTTACACTCTCAAAAGAATATAAGGCACTGACAAATGTGTCGGTTCTAGCGTACATCTCACTGAATTTTTGTGATGATTAGTTTGACGATTTCCAAAAACGTGTTTGACGATTTTGACAATTTTTTTTCTAATAATTGACGATTTGATGCTTTATTTATCTGGCAGCTATGATCAAGAGCCAAAAAAGGCAAAAAGTAAAAGAACTGCAACTACAAAAACTTAAAATCGTTATAAATTTTGATGCATGAGCTACAAGTAAGTACACAGATTATAAGTAAGTAGATCCCTTGAAACGGCTTGCAAATTAATGCAAATCAAAGGCTATAAAACTTACTTGAGGCTTCAAGACCACAGTCATGATTAGCCTCAAATCAACCATAGCCTTTAAATAATTTGAAAAATATTTACCGGCTTCAAGAAGACAATTCTCAGGATTAAAGCAACGAAGAAGTGCCTTTGTATTGCGATTTATACTGTGTTCTCCAAACCTATTTCCCTAACAAACTTTTGAATGCTGCTTGCTGTCTGATATGCTTCCATGCATTTTCTTTTAAGCCTGGGTTCTATTATTCGTTATCGTCGTCATAGAATCTACTATTATTAGGTTCGAAGCAACCCTATATCTGAATAAATATACTCTGAACCTACAGAGCCCTGTCAACAAACCGGCTACGTAGTCTAATGCATGACTTAGTTGCCCATAACATCCATAATTGGTCATTACAGCCCTTCAGCCAAGGTTACGACCCACTTTTTCAAACCAACCCTGTTGTGCGTGTAAATTTTTATACATGAGTAGCACGACCTGCAGTTTAATGTCGACACCTAACGACAGATTTTTGAACAACTTCTCAAGGCAAAATGATTAAATCCAAGCGTTTCTGCCAGAAATCAGACATCAAGTGAGAATTATTTTCTTTATTTATTATTTTGTCTCCTCCAAGCCCATTGCCCTGACAAACTTCAGCATACTGTTCGTTCTCAACAGCGACTATCCCCTGCCTAGCATTTGATATGCATGTGTTCCGATGATTCATTCTCATCGTCATAGAATCGAACTCCATTCTGAATAATTATGTTCTTAGCCTACAGTAAATCCGACAATCATACATAGTCTGATGCACGAGTCTGTTACCACCCCCACTGTACGTCCTCCCCTTACCTCCTTTATAAGGAAGGGGAGGTAATTGATGATGCAGAACACACACATCACTATGTGCACGCTGCACTGACGTCGATGATCGGAACGATAACGGCCGCTAACATTGTCGGAGTGATGATTGCAAGCAGGGAGAATTGGGCCTCAGTAATAAATTACGCGGAGCGCATTCTGAGACTGAAGAAGAGAGATCGGGATCCTGCAGAACATGTAGGCACGCCAGTATAGATGACACTAGCTCATGTGCCAAACGAAGTCCTAGTCGGGAACCTGGACGAAAGGAATAGTGCAGACACTTAGAAGTCCCCTCAACCTTCAATACGCAATCCGGACGCGGATGTGAGCATGAAGGCCGCCAAAGGGTCAAAAGGACTCCACTGCGAAGTAATACCACCGTAGTTCCGGAGTGGGCACTAAAGTTCATGGTACGAGGGAAGAATTTAGTAGGTGATGGCCTTACACACGGAGGACGTAACCACTTCCTTTTTGGTGCGGTTAGGTACATTTACCCCTCCTCGGCGTACGTGTGAAAGATCCCATCCTTGCAAACTCATCTACTTTAAATTGAATTGAGGATAGATTTCCGCATGGGAAATGCCTGCAGGTTTCTCCAAAAGCTCGAAATATTTCACACTTAAACCAAAAACTTTTGCTACTATTTGTAAGATCTGTTCCTGACACATGCGTAGACCACAAAATAGTTCGTATTTTCCAGGTACTCCTTAAATTATCCATGGGGACTAATGAATATTCAGTGATTATTGTCTAGACTTTACCATATCATAGTGTCTGAGGATGAAACGATAGAGTGGATGGAATACTTTTTAAAATTTAAATAAACAGCATGGAATTCAATAAATCGTGGTTGGTCCGACATACCTGATTGCTAAATTTCAAGAACGCCGTGTCCATGTGGATGGTAGAAAAGCCAGGAAAGTACTTAAGTTCGCAAAGAAAACGGTTCGCTTTTTAACAGGAAATCTAACGAGCCACTATGCTATTGGTGGTTTCGCCGACAAGCTCCATTTGCCCTACCAGGATTACTGTAGAAGCTGCCATGATGTGAAGGAAACGGAATCGATACAACAGATTTTTGTATAAGTTCTCCGCGGTATAGGAGAGCCGTTATTGGATTTTGGGTGAGAGAATGTTTGACGATCTAAGCACGATGATGGCTAACTCGCCATTAAGGGAACTAGCCGATTAAATCTCGATTATAATCTACTGCCAACTAGTGGTGTTGTCGAGGCGCAACCCTCCGGAACGCCGTTCCGGTACTTCCTTTTTGAACAGGGACGCGTTCCGGAACTAAAGATGATTTCTGATAACGAGAATTGGCTGACTTTTTGAAAAAAAAAAATTAAATAGAATTGCTGATTTTTTCGAAAATTGAGGGAATCTCCCTCCCCCTGTCGTCAAATTTGGGACATGAGACCTAAGAAAAAAAAAACGCCGCCGCCAGGATTATCATGGAAAACCACCCCCGTCGTTAAATTTGGGACATGAGACCGCACAGAGCCCCCGCCTACCCAGTATCGGCCCTGTTTATATACGCGTTCCGGTAAAAAAAAAATTAGCATAACACGACTGCTGCTAACGGATCATGATAAGGAGCCTATCTCACAGTGGATAACACAATGTTACCTGTATGGTCGCCGAGTGAATTTGCCTGTGAACGCCAAACTACCCCCTAACTTAACTAAACCTAACCGAACCGTGTTTCGATATCCTTTTCACATGCCTTGCATTCATTATACCAACTAAATATGAGTTTCAGACGCACATATTAGGTAGGAGTAGCCCATATGGACTCTGTTCAGTGTACTCATATAGCCTATACTCAAGGTTTCCTTTCTACCTTTTAATGTCGTAGACTTCCATTGACTCTTTAGTTTATTCCTAAATTGAATGCAATTTTTCGTTTAGAAAATGTTGCCTATTTCAGTTTTATAATTTCTTTGTGCTTGAACTTTTTAGACAACCCTCGTTCTTTTACGCATAAATATAAATGTAAACAACTATGTACCTACATTTATTTTACCTATAGAGTGGAAGTAATAATCAATTGCGCATATATTTTCTAAACGACTTTGCAATTTGTTGTTATTATTGTTGTTGTATTCCAACAACAACAACAACAGCAACAACAAATAAACAAAACTCTGCTATTGACTTATAAAAGTCACCCAAGAACTTGTCGAGTTTTTAGCAACATTTTCTCATGCTTATTCATTCACCAAAAAAGAACAAAAAAAAAAAAAAAAGAATTTGCCATCAGAGCTGGAAACATGAGTACTGTGTACTGCAAACGTTGAGTGTACGTACATGAAAAACTCCATGAGTTTCTTATGTTCTGTAATGTGCACTTTCACACGCAATTGAACAATTGACAATTTCCTCTTTCGATTTTTTGTATTCGATTTGTTCTGTTTTGTTTTGTTTTATTCTTTTAAGTCTGAGTAGCATTGTCGTTTACTATTGTCACATACTGTTATACAGACATACTGGCAATATGTAAGTGCAAGTATGAATGGCAGGCTGGCTGTATGGTTAAGGCCGGAATGGAATGCATGGTTAGTTGGCTGTAATCACATTGTCTGTTTAGACGGTTTTTTTTTTTTTTGATTATTTTTATATGCCGATGCAATGAATTGCCATTTGGTTGTGCTATTGTTCCATACACAATTCAATTCAATTGTGTTTCTAATTTCGTTCCTGCATCTTTTCACAATATTTCGATGAGTTGGAATAACATTGAATTCCTTCAGATAATTTAAGTCTCTTTTCACTCATCCAATGGAAGGAAGTGGAAGATCAAATTATTTTAAAGAGTTTCCTATTAATTCCTGTTACAGTGGGACAACCACATGTTAATTTTAAATCAAGAAAATCAAGAAAACGTAATAAATATTCCTTCGAAAAGTTTTTAATACTGTTAGGTTTTAAAAACGTTAAGAATATAAGTTCCTAGATTACAAATAAAATAAAAATAAATTTGTGTTTAATTTCCAAACAATTCCTTATTGTTCGCGCAATTCCGTGTGCCACCTTTTCGAGTTGATGTAAACAACAACAATTGCCATTAATTGTTATTATTCTTTACTCTTCATCCGCGTACACAATAACAATTGTTCAATAGATCTTTATAACAGAGATGTTCAAACTACAATTATTCTCTTCACACGCAACATGTCTTCACACAAGTCTGACTGAATTTTTTGGGAATTGCCGTTGCCTACTAGCAGAGTAAACAAGTTTATTATTTTTGTTTTTGAAGCTTTATCATTTTAAGAATACCGTTTCCATTTTCGTAACAATACTCTTGACATAAACCAATTATCCATGGTTCTGAACCAATGCTCCTTGTTTAGTTTGTTTTTCTGAAAGTTTTCTGCAGCAATCAACTAATTCGAAAACGTAAAACCTAATAACTTCAGAAACAGCCTTACCAAAGCAATTTGTTATGTATTTCCCAAGTTTACATAATTGATCATTACAACCTTTCAGTCAGAATTACCACCACCTAGATTATCACAACACTTATGTTTCGTGTGTTTGTTTCATACATTAAGTGGAGGGACCTATAGCTTAACAGATGGCGGCTCCAAACGACAGATTTGACAAACTTTGTCCGACTAGCGCTGTTTGTAGTACCTCGCGAACTTAACTTAATTTATCATGCTTTCAACAGAACATAGAAATTATCAGAGGTAGGGCCCTTGTCGTTAACTAAAGGGAGGATTTTAACACGCAAATAATTTTGGTTTTCATTATTATAGGTGGATAATATGATAAAAGTAAACATTAAGCTAAAGTGCGGATCATCCTACCGGTAAATTTTAATGTTAATTTTATGTTTGAACTTACCATATCATATATTATTTTAAATATGGCAACTTCAAATATAAACAAAATGAACAAATACAAAAAATGAAGCCCGTCATTGCCACTGCATTAAAAAAAAACTTGTTTAATTGGACAGTGTTATCGACATTGTTCCGGAACTGCCACTTTTTTTAAGTTAACTTTAATTTATCCGTAAGTTGTAATAACGAAAATGTTACAATTTGCCGTTAAACTTGGGTTTAGTTAAAGGTACCTTTCGCAAAAGGGGACTGTAAAGTTACCCTTCACTAAACCCCAGTTTAACGATTAAAGTTAACGTTAGTTTAGTTAAAGGTAAAGTGATATTTAAAGTTAATTTTAATTTAGTTAAAGGTAACTTTACAGTTCCCTTTAGCTAAAGCTACCGTTAACTTTACAGTTCCCTAAAGCCAAGTTTAACGGTTAAAGTTAACTTTAGCTTATCTGTAAGTTGTAATAACGAAAATATTTCAACTTATGTTCAGTTAAAGGTAGCTTTACAGTTCCCTTTAGCTAAAGGAACCTTTAACTGAACCCAAGTTTAACGGCAAGTTGTAATAATGCCCCTAAGGCTACTGCTGTCGGGAATAATTAACGGAAATGCTACTGCACTTTTGACTTCGAACAACAGAATTTTTAAGGAACTTTTTAATGGCATTTTTTAGTTATTCCCAGAGTTTTTGTCAGAAATCTGTGGTAAGCAAGTCGCCGTAGAAATATTATTTCACATATCGTTGTGTTAGAGATGCCTTCTGAGCAGGGGTTTGAACCATGGCGTCATGTCTACCAGAGATCAGCAATGAATTCTTTTTCCGCTACTCATAAGCACTCATCCAACTTTGAGTATGAGTATTGAATTTCAACTACTCTGATTCATTCGTACTCGCTACAATATTGATTTATAAGTCCAGGAAGCAATGAGTATGAGTACAACGTTGGCATCAAACTCACAGCATTCGAAATATGTTTGATTCATACGCCTACACATTCTGATTCATAAATTTAGAAAAATACTTATAATACTTACGAATGATATGAGTGATTCGAATCATTTATCAAAATTTACAGCCTTTGTTGTTGTTGCATATACAAACAAAGAAGAAAGGAACGACAAAGACAACAAGCAAAGCATACACATAATCTTCTTGTGAGCATCGTAGTGTTCGTACGCGAATCATACTTATTTTGTGCTTCGTATAAATGTTAAGTAGAGACGAGTCGTAGGCAATAACATCATGCGTATTGTTAAGTATGAATACGACGAGTACTTCCAACTTTGAGTATGAGTAGTTTGAGTATCATATTAAACTAAGTATGAATGCGTATAAGTGTCTGATATTATAAGAATGACTCGAACCTACTTATCGTTTTGAATACTCAATGCTGATCTCTGATGTCTACTAAGCTAAACGAGCTGTAGGAAATATCGCTTCTGTTAGAAGAAGTGTTAGTCGATACCCCATGACTTTTTCCAGGAAATTGGAATGTATCTATTTGCAATGCTTTCAATCTTAAAAAATTTCTTTATAATCTTATCAATTGCCCTGTAAAGTAAGTCATTTATGATACTGTGATTTTGGGTGATAGCCGTAGGTTCGAAAAGTGAACTGCTAGTGTGAATGGTTACTTTTGTATTAGGTTGGGTTAGGTTAGAGGTCACAGTTGACAAGTACAGTACCCGGAGGTCGAATTGACCCATTGTACAATGTCCTCGCTTCTCAAACTTTTGTATTAAGTTGAACTATTCTTCGCTTGCATTCATGCATGTTGGCAATTTTAAAATCACTAAATGGATAACGTTGTATTTAAACCTTAAAATTTACAGTCAAATTAAACAAGTTTTTTTTTGGAAACCGTAAACAGATTATTATTGTAATGCTTCCGATGAAATGCTTATTAAGACTCCATAAATCAGTGCTCAATTGTTATAATTTTCTGTTCTTGTATTGTTTATTGTTTGAATTTCGTAATATCATATCCTTGTGAAAAATATTTCCTCCTTCGATTTCTTTCGATTTGAATTAGAAGAAAATTTCCAAGAATTATGAGTCTACGTACAGACATACTCGTACATACATACATTGGTAGATAGAATGACAAAATAAAATAATAATTTGAAATAATAATTGACAGCGCATTTTATATTGTCAGTACAAGCAGACACATTCATACACGTTATTCGATTAGATTAATTTGTAACGATTCGTACAATTGAATTCAATTTTATTTATCATGAAATCCTTTTCCATTATTAACTGACAAAAATTGCTTGCCATTGATTCACATACGTAAGCAACTGTCATAGGCTAGACAACAACAAATATGACAATGACACAACAATGAAATTGACATTCGACAAATTGTCGTTAGAGATTTAAAAAAAAAAATCAAAAAAAAAAAATTTTTTTTTTGGAAAAAATTTTTGATAAATTTCTTGAACATGACTTAGGTTTCATAAATATTCATAGAAGAATTGTTTGTTACTACAAATGCTTCATGGAAAATGTTTCATGGAAAATTTTTTCAAAAATAAATAGAAAGCAAGTACCATCACCATGAACAAATTGAAATCATCATTTAACAATCATTATTCAATAGAATTTTCTTTTTTTCAAAGAAAAATTAAAAAAAAAATTCAAAGATTTCTTTGAAAATAATACAACCCACTAGAGATGTACTGAAGGTACTCAATGCAATAAATATTCTTAGAAATCAAAAGAGATCAGGAAATATATGTCAGGTACAGTGGAATTAGTTTTAAAAAAAATTGATTTTAAATAGCCATGGAAATACAAAAAAAAATCGAAAACAAAAGCAAGCCTTGAAAGCATATAAAATTTTAACCGCAAGGTTTGGTCTTTAGCAAATAATTGAATTAATTTTTCAATTACTCATCGCAATAATATAACCACCAAAGCATCAATTTACTGCAAAATTAAGATAAGGTCATGTAGCCTTATGTAGATTTTATTTTGGTAACTGCTTTACAACATAAGTAAATATCATCCACATTTATCATGTTCGTTTCTTATATTATGTTCAGACAGGCACTTTTACCAGGTCAATATTCGTTTATTTGATTACAATATTTTAAGTGTTCAGACACATAACTGACGCAATATTTATTAGACAGTGGTGGTAAACAAAACAGCTGGTTGCTTCAACAACATTGTTTTTTTTTTAGTTCAGATTCTTAAAAGAATGTAATTGTAAAAGGCCTGGAAAAAATAATAGGGACACTTAAATTTTTCAATGTATTCTTTTATTTTTTAATTATTTTTCCATAAATATTACAAAGTATATACATTAAATTATAGGAATTCAAATAGTTTAACTAATGAAATAAAAATATATCACCAGCTCCGTCAAATCCTTAAGAAAATATAGTTGTCAAATATCAATTGTAATATGCTTACTGAACGTCCTTATGACAGTGCTGTATTTAAAGTTTTACTCAATAATTAATTGAAACAATATATGAAATATTGAGTTGAATAATAAAGTGCCTGTCGGAACATAGTATATTTAATTGGTTATGACAATCACCTATATTTGGGATTACAATGTAGCTTCTTACAACACCCATGCTGTGTGTGTTAACTTTAGCAATGATTTCTGGGACCTAAGATTCTGAAGCACAAATTTTATTTATCTTAATTTTTTATTTCATTCGAGATATACCCAGTATTACGCGGTAGTATTGGGATTCCCCTAAATTGCACACTGTATTGATACTAGTTGTATTTGTGTACAACTTATGACAGTACTGTGTTTAAAATTTTACTCAATATTATAACAATTTGCTTATTTATTGCGTAATAATTAATTGAAACATATGAAATATTGAGCTCAATAATGAAGTACCTGTCGGAACATATTATTACTTAAATGGCCATGATAATCCCCTATAGTTAGGATTAAAATCTAGCTTCTTACAACACCCAAGCTGTGTGTGTTAACTTTATTAATGTTTGCTGGGACCTAAGATTCTGAAGCACAAATTTTACTTATTTTAATTTTTTATTTCATACAAGATATACCCAGTATTACGCGGTAGTATTAGGATTCCCCTAAATTGCACACTGTATTGATACTAGTTGTATTTGTGTACAACTTATGACAGTACTGTGATTAAAGTTTTACTCAATATTATAATATTTTGCGTATTTATTGCACAATATTTAATTGAAATATTATATGAAATATTGAGCTCAATAATGAAGTGCCTGTCGGAACATATGACATGACAATCCCCTATAGTTATGATTACAATCTAGCTTCTTACCACACCCATGTTGTGTGTGTTAACTTTATCAATGTTTGCTGGGACCTAAGATTCTGAAGCATAAATTTTATTTTCTCTTAGAGTTTTCTAAGGATACTGGTGTAAGGAAGTCGCCAAAGCAATATTATCTTAATATTTTATTTCATTCGAGATATGTATACACAGTATTACGCGGTAGTATTTGGGGTTCCCCTAAATTACACACTGTATTGTTAGTTGTTGTATTTGTGTGCAACCGAAAGCGGTGCACTATATAGCAACAGCGCTTTTTTTTCCAGAATAAATATTCCAACTGAATTTTATATGTACTTGTTAAGCGGCCTCGTTTAACGTTATAGCGCTGGAACTTATTGAAACGTATCCCCCCGCGTTAAGCGGGGTCTTACTGTACAGGAATATAGAAAGAATGACACAATAACAGAATGAATGAGACTGAAAGTGTATGTGGCAAAAAATAGTCTCCTATTTACAGCTCCTGCAGAAATCGTTTGCGGACTTGATATAAAGTCTTCTGTCATGTCTTTCAACAGCACAGTGTGCCCCAAGAAAATCACATTTGTACGATGGATGGCCATGCGTTGTAAGGATAGAAAATAATCAGGCCTCAGGAAAGTCTAACGATACCTTGCACGCCAATGAAGTTAAGCCTCCCTATAAACAAGGCTCACGCTAATCTCTTCTTAGTACAATACAATGAAGCTTTATTCCAACCCAAAAAAAAAATTTTTTTTGGAACTTTTTGTCTTTTACTGCAGAAAATGAAAAAAAATGATTTAATTTCCTAACCTAAAACAAAAATAATCCTGCGCTTACGTCATCCCTATACTACAGAATCATTTTCAACTAGAAATCGATCAATCTCCATTAAATAACGGCATTCTTAACAATTTCAAATGTCTGCCGACAGCTTTGATTCAATGCATTAGCGCCTGGATATACTAGATACCCAGTGTAAGTCCATTATAAAACAGAAAAGAAGAGAAAAGAAACGAAACAAAACCTCAAAGCAATCAATTGATAAATCATGAGAAGAACTAAGAAAACTGAGATCTGTTTTCAATTCGATTTTTTCACAAACTTTCCAACTGCAGTCGAAGTGATTACGAAAATCTGGCATCTAAAAGAAAAGTTTTCCATGCAACACATTGATTGACAATCGATGCACAAAACTGCAAATGCTTTTAAGTATTGCATCGTATTGATGATGGGCTGGCTGAACGTTAAAATAGCAAAGAATTAATGATGGAGCAGCAGCAACAGCAACAGCAGAAACAGAAAGAACTTTTTCAACGGAAAACTTCAATCATTTCGTTAAATGAAACGCAAGACAAATTGCCTCAAAGAAAACCAAAAAAAAAAAACACAGAAAAAAAGGACAAAGAAAGGGAAAGAATTCAATAATAACGATAGAAAGATATTCTCTATTATAGTCCAAGCATTTCTTTTAAAGAAAAACGATTTTCGCTTTGGAAATCTCAATGCTTGATGGCATTGTATTCGTAGCAAAATTTATGTGGAAAACATCTTCAAATAAATGGAAATTTTAAAGACAAATGCTGAGAATAACTTCAAATTGTAAGTCTTTGTGAAAATTAAAGCAATCACTGTAAAGGGTGTTGCAACAAGAGGTAATGCCTCTAGCCTAAGTTTTCTTTTTAAAGTTCCCACACTTGATTGTCAAGCAGGATTGAAATTAAAATCGAGAAGACAAGGAATCAAAAGCCTAATGAAGCATATTTAGAAGAGACTTACCGGTTTACTTATATAGTGTACTGTTGTTAGAATTATTCATACATACAGTGAGGGTCAAAAGAATCTGTACACTATGGCTAAAATTCTATAAATCACCAAACTCAACTTAAGGAGAGTGAACGAAAAAATTTGACAAAATTTCAAATTTTATTTTTCGTTTCAAGTTCTTTTTTGGTTTCAGTTTCTTTTGACGCTTACTGTACATACATAATTATTCATTCAGTCATTATTACCACCAAGCTTCTCACTTCCTCATATTGTGTGTGTTAATTTTATACATGAGTGTTGCGGGACCTACAGTTTAACGAAGATTTCGAACGCCTGATTTTTTAGAAACTTTTCATGGCAATTATATTTTACTCTAAGCCAAATTGCTGGAAATCCGCTGAGAGGGAGTCGCCGAAGAAATATTTTCCTTTATATTTCATTTTTTTTTTGGTAATATCTGAGCTGCGGATTGAACTGTGACCTTACGTCTACAAAGCCAACACACTACTTACTCGAATACAGCACTTATAAATCACTCAGAAGGTTTAAAAAATGTGATGTTTAGGGATAAACAACGCGATGCAATGTAATTTGCATCTTAAAGAGCGTTGGCAACAATACTCTTCACCCGAACCGAGATAAGTAATGGATATGAGGCGGCATTTACGGCCCATGGCTAAAGAAGTGTTTCCCAGTGGGCCTTATTAATAAAAATAATTAAAGGAATCTAAAGAATCGAATGGCGGTCTGCTCGCTGCTATGATTTTCAGAAATGTTTCACAACCAGTCTTAATGATTGATGGAATTGATTGAAGGTTTCTAGTATCTGTATACTTTCTGAAAAGAGAGAATTATATGTGATATATAGATGGGTCCTATCACAAGAGCTGAAGTTTTTGTTTTCGAAATGAAATTTTCCGAAATCATGGGGAAATTGAAGGATATCTACCAGGAGCCATCAAGCCTATGATTGATTGAAGGTTTCTGGTATCTATATGCTTTCTGAAAGGAGAGAATTTAATGTGATGTATAGGTGGGGCTTATTCCAAGAGCGGAAGTTTTTGTTTTCAGAAGTAAAATTTTCCGAAATCATGGGGAAATTCACGGATATCTACCAGGCCCCATCAAGCCTATGCTATTGACGTGATAAATTCAAGTAGCAGACTATGGCGGATCTTTGGTAAGGCATGCTCAACGAAAGGGAAGGTATAGAGAGGATTTGAGTCAATCGAAACAAAATTACAATAAGAATAGAGTCAGGCATAAGACAATCAAGTCAAAGTTTATGTAGTCTAGTAAACAGTATGTTGTCTTATTAGATGCGAGGCTACGGTTCAAAACCCAGGTTAGACATCTACATCAAAGCAAAAATCCTCTCAGAAGATTTTTAGAAACTACTATGAGAGTAAAGAAAATAAATTGTCATGAAAAAGTTTCTTAAAAAAAATCTGTCATTCGGAGTCGATTTTAAACTGTAGGTCCCGTCATTCAGGCATAAAATTAACACATACAACGTAAGTGGTGGGAGAAACTACGTCATAATCCAGATTGAAGCGTTGTAATGACCAATTATGTGTGCATGTATAAGACAATCAGTAAATAACTAAAGATCGATAATCGGTGTTTTGACAGGGTATCCTTATTTTTTGGCGATCAGGATATCGGATCATTGCAGCACATTTTTAGAAACTAAGAAGCATTATTGTGTTCCAGAAAGAAACACATGGGCAGAATGTCTTATTTAAAATGCTCGGCAGAGTATTAGTACTTTTTCAGACATCATCATTCTAAGGTTTACAAGGACAGTTAACTTCGAGGTAGGATTGGAAATATGTTCTATAAAGTATGGAGAGGGTATAAAAGATCAGCTGGTCGCAATATTAAGGCAACTTTTCACCATAATAATGAAAATAAAATTGGAATACAGGTATCCTATCCAGGCTACAGGGGAATGGATTTCCCAAATGAATTAATTATAAATTCTTAGACTCCTTTAAGAAACTAAAGGAATACCAATCAAGAACAATATTACAAAGACCAGCGATTTTTATGTCCTTTTTGTTACACTCTGTATTTTTTCTTTTGTATTGAATCGTTTGTAAAAATTTCTCATGTAAATTTGATACGTTTTTAATTGAAATACGGCGTGTAAAATTTACTTTAGTTGTTGTTGTTGTTGCTGCTGTCATCGTATCGACAAGATTGACAATCATTACAAATGAATTGCTATGTCTTGTGAATGTAATAAAGTTCACATAATGTTGGTAAATTGGCGAATGTGTAACCTAATCTGGTAGACATTGAAGCAGGCCATGAAATGAAAGCAAACAAGAAAGTGTGGATATGGGCGTTTCCATAAAAAAAAACTAAAGAAGATTCAAGAAAAGAATCGAGTACTTCATTTAAACACGAACCGAGTTTTAAAGAAAAAAATTCGAGAAGATTTAAGAGAAAAATTAAAAAGTTTTTCAATATACATACTCGCTTAGAGCATGCGGCAATTAATTTTAGGCGTAAGTTTGTGTATGGACTCACCCATACATATATTTTTAATGAATAACTCCCCAGTACAACATTCCAACTGATAGTAAGCAGAGTGTTCATGGCTTTGTTAATAATATTTATCATGGATTTTCATTCATACCTTTCAATTATTTTATGAATGAAATGCTGTTTTACAGCTGTTGTTAGCTAATTAGTTACCAAATTATGTCAACAAATGAACACTTACTTGGATAATGTAATGCACAAGAATAAACGGGTACAGTCGAACTTCTATAAATTGAATCACCATTATCCAGAAGAAAAAAAACTTCAACTTTTAGAAACTTTAAGTTAAAGAAGCAAAACCTAATAGAATTTTTCTCCAAGATGTCGTTGCTGTGCTTCATCTTATAGAGAATTTAAGTACTAGAAGTTCAAATTATAGAGGATCGACTGTACGTTCACAAAATAAACCAATTCTGTTTAAGGTCTAAAAGGAAGAGGGCAGTGGCCTATATTGCCTAACAGACCACAACATTGTAATGTTAAACCCAAAACCTGATTCTTTTTTTGACCAAAACCGATTCGACCATCTTGCAAAGAACTCCATAATAATTTGCACAGATGGAGCACCAATTTAGAAGGAATCGTTGGCTGTGGAATTTATTTCGAAATCATTCGGAATATTCCAGTCTTGCAGGTAAAAATGTAGGCACTACAGGTTGCGGTGAAAGTTATTGGGGACACTGCGAATGTCCACAAGCATTAAATTATGATACTTTTCAATAGCCATGAGGCCATAAGGGCACGACATACTGATGTAATAAACTACAAGGCGGTGCACGACTGTCACAGTTACAGTCGAACTTCTATAAGTTGAATCATCATTATCCAGAACAAAACTTTAACCTATAGAAAGAAGGTTGAAGAAGTTAAAGAAGCAAAACTAAATAGAATTTCTCTCCAAGATGCCGTTGCTGTGCTTCAACTTATGGAAAATTCAAGTAATGGAAGTTCAAATTATAGAGGTTCTACTGTATCTCAAGCAGGTAGCAAATCGATATGATATCCATATAGCATGGTTACCAGGGCACAAAGACATTCCGGATAATTACAGGGAGAAATGTTAGGGCACAAATATTGAACTTTAGAATAAATTCTCGACATTGGAATTCCTTTTAAGGACTTGCAAACTTATAATTCTTATTTTGGTTATAGAATCAGTCAATAAAAGGAGAGCAACTTTGAACATGAGCAGAACGGTGCAGAAAAACTCTGCTTAACTCTGGTTAAACTCCAAGGAACAAGCTCAAAATGGTTGCTGTATTTACTACAGAGCATTGCTTTATAGGCACTTATGCATTTGGCTTGGTCACCTCGCGAATAACTTCTGAAGAAGATACAAAGATGAGGACTAGAATGAAACTATCCTTCACCTGCAGTAGTACATGCCCAGCAATATGTCGAAGGCTCAAACGTGCTTCCGGGACCTAAGTGAGTTTATTGAGTACCTATCTTAAACTTTACCTATCTAACTTCGAAACAGTGGACGCACGCTAAGTGAAATGTTATTTTGGTTTGTGCTAATTAAACAACCATGGCTGTAAGTGTGGCCGTAAATCAGCTTTTGTAGTCTTTCACAACAGAGACATTCTTCACAACTATTCATTCATTAACTTTGAAATTCTTATAAAAAAAAACACAAAAAAACTGTAACAATATTTATTATTGCCACGGTTGTTGTTTATTGTAGCTTCCTGTAGACAACAATAGCAACAACAACAACAACATTGTTATTATTATATTTCTTTTATAAAATTTCAATAAAAAAATTTCATTTTCTTCGCCCTCCCTCTCTCTTTGGCTTATTTCTGTTGGTTTTCTTTTTTTGTCTTCTGTTTTTCAGTTTTCTGTAACCATAAAAGAAGATCCGGTGTCGATGTCACGACAAGTTCATTTACAATGTGGTCAACATTCATTGAAAGCCAGATAATACGGCTATGGTAGGTACTCCATTGTATTATTACGCTGTGACTTGATTTTATTGATTCGTTTGCTTTGTTTTCTTCTTCTCCATTTTTGGATTTGACATATCGACCGACACCTTCTCACTCTCAATCCAATGATGTTCAATAATCATTACTTGTACGTATGTATTCATGTATGTTGGGTAGTCTTCTCTCCTCTGGCTTTCAATTGTTGTGCTATAAATTATGTTGAAACTTTTGTTTCCCATAATCATGGCCTTTGAGGTTTATAGTGTGTTTTTCTTTTTTTCTTCACTTTTTTTTTCGATCGTAATTTAAATAATTTTATTAATAAACATGATGAATTGCCATGATTGATGTACATTTGCATGTCAACACTTGTTTATGCTTTATTGGGCGTTGATTAAAATAAGAAAAACTTTCGCTTTTTAGCTGGTATACCGTGAAGGAAATTTGTAGGCAGTCTGTCCTAATAATCAGGTAACCTATACCGTGTTCTGTGTCATTAATAATTTTTTTTGGACTCCTATACGCCAAAAGAAATTATTTTCTACCCCATAGGTGTAGCCAAACACACTTAGGTAATATAAGACACATTTAGGCAATTCACATGACTTTGTATCGTGTATGTTGTATTGAGTACACTTGGTTGTTTGTGAACGCTCAATGCTATGCTATATTCTGTATCTCGTATTCCAAACGTATTTCTTTGGCATTCAAACAATTTGATAACACGAAACCAACACAACTTTTGAAAAACCTATGAAAACCCATACACATTTTTGTCACTCACGCAATTTGATAGCACGAAATTAATACAACTTTTGAAAAACATATGAAAAAATGTGTATAAATGTATCGGATTTATTACATGAAAATTATCAACTCAATACAACGATACAATGGCTTGTGTGAATTGATCTACTGTAATATCACACTTCTCGAAAACATCTAACCCATTCGCAGCCCCTAACCGCCTTCCAAACATCCGGCTTTGACAGTTCACTTAAATTATTCATGTAGTAGACTTATGCTAAGCATGTGCCCAATGTTCCTCCTTCTACAGCTCTTGCTTCTCTACATAAACTTCTTGCCATTCTATCCTGTTTAATACGTTTCTATTTGTAGGGATTTCGACCTAGCTTCTTAGACCACTTATGTTATGCGTGTAAATTTTATACATGAGTGGAGAGGGAAACCTATAGTTTGAAATTGACTCCGAACGACAAAATCTTTCACGGCCGCCGAAGAAATATTTTTGTATATTTCCCTTGGTTCGAGAGGTCTGTGCTGGGGTTTACAACTTGGACTCACGTTTAATTGCCCAATACACTATCTACTAGACTACAACGACTTCACTTCGTTGTATAATATGCCATTTGTATTGATAGGCAAATAAATCCTGATAGAATATTCGGAAGTCGCTGTGGTCTAGTAGGTAGTGTGATGCTTTATCCCAGGTCAGATATCTAAACGAAAATATTAAAATATTATTTCGACGACTTCCTCTCACCGGATTTCTGGCAAAAAATGTGAGAGTAAATAAAATTGCAATGAAAAGCTGCTAAAAATCTGTCGTGAGGAGTCGACTTTAAAACTGTTGGACCCGCCACTCATGTATAAAATTAACGCACCCAACATAAGTGGTGTGAGAAGCTAGGTCGTAATCCTGACTGACGGGTTGATATGTATGTATAAAGTCCACAATGTCTTCACTCGAAATATGACAAAAGCGATCATATAACATCAATTGGAAGAAGCTACAAAACACAGGGAACAATGGTTCCAGTATCGCTATAGGTAATGTCAAGATAGATAGAGGTAATCCTCTTCACGACAAAAGTAAGAAGGATGCTTACACACCAATACATATGGCATATGGTCTTGCATTCGACAAATAAATTTAGTTGTAAATGGTTCCTAGGGAAAGATAACCACCTGAAGAGTTTCGCCACGGCTTAACTAGTTCGTACTAACACTCCTAACCGTTACCAGCTAGATGTTGCTCACCTTTTACTACTACGTACACCAATCAATGGCACACGCAATTCAATATTAACTGTCTTAGTTAACTGGTTGAGATTACAACCCAACTTCGCATCACACCACTCATCCATGTAGTGTGTATTACTTTTATCCGTGAATAGTTTAACGTAGACTCTGAACGACACATTTTTGATAAACTTTTCATGGCATGTCTTATTTGCTCACAGAGTTCTTGACAGAAGAATGCTTGAAAGGAAGTCTGGGAAAGAAATATTTTTTCTTATATGGTAGGGATTTTTTTGGGCTGGCGGCGTTTTCAGTGAATATTTCTATGACGAAGCCATTGACCAGGGCATCGCTATCAACGACGAGCACTGGAGACCGATGATTAACGATTACTTTTAATGGTATAGATATCAAAGGCACCTGCCATCAACGGCTCCTGCCACATTGTATATTCTGCAGCAGCATTTCTTGCATTAGGATGGTGTGATCTGACTACCGAGAAGATATGACCTCGTTTGACTTTCCTTGAAAAGTATTCTTAAGTGAAGAACCAGGGCAGTCTTCAAAGCCAACATAACCCATCTCAAAAGGTGATATTTAGCCTCATTTATGTATCAGGATAATGGAAAATTGGAGAGCAATGGCTGACATTGTAACGATGTTTGATTCCATATTTTACGCTATCAATTAGTCTTACAAACGAATACAAATTTTAAATACTTCTTAACATTTCTGTTTTATTCTTTAATGGCCTACGGAACACTTTATTTCATATGCGAGTATTGACTGATTACATAAAACATCTGGTGCTCATGGTTTATAATCAATATTTGAACAACCTTTTATGAAATGTGGGCCAAAGCTAAGCAAACGAAAACAGATATTCAAAAAGAATTTATTTTCTAAGCACTGTACCAGCGTCACTGAATATAAAAACAATTTGTGAATCCACTTAGTGCATCAGATGCAATCCATAAGTCTAACTGAATACTTGGGATAGCACTTGGACAATGAAGTTTTCTTTTTATACAATTTGTTTGGTCTTATTAGGCTCAACGCCATACATCCAAGGTTTTGTTCACAGAGGCCTTGCTAATCATACAAGCGGAGGACAAGCTGCTGAACAAGGCGGCCATGGCAGTAATTATCAAGCAAAGCTGTGTGCCATGGGTAAAACCGAATATTGTTCACCAGAATCTACACCAACAATACCTACCACTGCTACAGCAATTATACCCAGTGACGCAGGACCAGAACCAATACCAGAACCCCCTGCAGAAGGCGCACTGCCTCGTTCTCTACAAACCGATCTTGAAAATGCAAATGAAAATCAAAACGATGAAACTTCTTTAGTTGGTGAACGTGGCCGTCGTGTAAAGAGACGCCGCTTTTATCGTAATCGTCGTTTCCGTCGCATACGCAGACGTAAGGTACGTCATGCCAACAAGCGACGTGCTCGAAGAGCCCGCAAAATCCGCAGAGCCCGTAGAAATCGTAGACGTAGAATACGCCGGCGAAACCGCAAAATTCTTCGCAGACGCCGTTTACTGCGTAGACGTAATCGTAAAATACGCCGTAATCGCAGAAATCGCAGAAATCGTCGACGCGGCATACGCCGTATCGTTCGTAAAGGAGGCAAAAGGATTTCTGGTTAGAAAGGAAGAAAAGTACTATCGATTATACCCCAAAAGCACTAAAAAAAAAAAAAATTCAAATGTTAAAAATAATTGAAAAATAAAAATATTTTAAAACTGAAACATCTTATCTTTTGTATTCTTAGAGTAGCAATATTAATTAATTCTGTAACTATCTTTGTAGAATAGTGCCCCAAAATAATCCAAACCCATTACAGGTCACTAACGTATTTGCCGTAAACATTTTTGTCTGACAGCATCTGTTTCCCTACCAAAAATGCGTATTCCCTCTAACGCTCTTCCGCTGAGTACTTTGTAAGCTATTCCACATACCGGACCAGATCTGTCAGGTGTCTCTAAAAATGGATTCTTTATCCTATCTTACCTTTGCTAATGAATGCAGTTTTTGTGAGAGAATTTTTTTGCCCCTCTGTAGAGTAGCGCCTATCTCATGCAGGACTTCATTTGAATTTTCCATTGTGCCTGCTTTAAGAAGGTCGTCAGCCTTGTTATTACCTTCGATGTTCTCATTTCCCCAAAAACTCAAATGAGGGCAACCGTCGAATGTCTCGCTATTTACTGTTCCATAAAATCCTAGATCCAAACAATCCTGGTTCAAAATTAGGAAAAGTCAAAGGAATGTTCATACATACATAACATAATTGGCCATTATAACCCTTCAGTCAGGATTTCGACCTAGCTTCTCACACCACTTATGTTGTGTGCGTTAATTTTATACATGAGTGGCGGGATCTACAGTTTAAAGTCGACTCCGAGCGACAGATTTTTGAGAAGCTTTTTCATGGCAATTTTTGTTCTCAGAGTCTTTGCCGGAAATCTGCTGAGAGGAAGTCGCCGAAGAAATATTTTTCGTTTTGATGTCTGACCTGGGAAAGGAATGTTCATCAAGGTTTTCTTATGAAGAGGACAAAATATCCCTCCAAATAACAGATTCGGAATGCCTCCATATGCCCTAAACAGTATAACATTAACTACGATGATCACAGTAAGGTCAAGAATATCTTGTCACCACTCAATTGAATATAACGACCCAACTCGTTTTCACGAAATGCATTGTTTCTCGCCATGGCATCCAGGGAACTGAATTGGTCCAGGTAAATCACCTAATTAACGGCTGGAATGGAAGCTGAAGCAAAGATTACACAAGGCTTAAAAATCGTCGAAGTCTAATAGGCATAGTGTTGCCTTCTTAGACGCAAGCAGTTCTCTGGAAAAACACTGGGAGAAAATATAAATTTCTCAACAAAGTTTCTTCAAAATCTGTTGGAGAGACCTACATTCGATGGTCTGGTCTTAATTCTATGTTATGTGAGGTTAATTCATTGGTAGAGAGATTTTTTGTTGAATCAAGTCAAACCTTGATCAGATTCAGTTTAGATAAGAGTAGTAATTGAACATAATATCTCTGTTGAAGAACTTGTACTTCCTAAAAGACTCAAAATGCTCTCCAGTTTCAAATCTGACCCATCAGAGAGATCCAAACTACAACCCCGGTAGTCACACCCATTTAAGCACTTGCAAGGGCCTTTAAAAGCTTCTCGAATCGACATTAAACTGTAAGGACTGACAATTATGAATAAAATTAACACCTATGTGAGCGGTGTAAGGGGCCAGGTTTTAATCTTGACTAAAGGGTTGTAATCGTGAATAAGTTAAGTAAGTTTCGGGTCATGGATCAAATTGAAGAAGTCAAAACTATGGAAATTTTTGTGAACACCTTGAAAATGTGAGTACGCGGTCCAAAGAAAGGTAGCATTTAAAGACAGACTGCATGAAAATTATGTCTATGGGGGCAAATAAATGGGTGATTTCTGGATCTAAAACGGAAAATTTATACAGACTTTCTACAGTAACTGGGACTGGAAGGGCGCCCACCTCTTTAGGAAGATATGCTTATCTTAATCTTTGATTAATCGTGTAATAAAGGAGTAGTCTTATTAACGAAGGTCGGTTAGAATTTCTTAAACCATATATAGTAATAATAGAGGCCTCGGTTCAAACCCCAGATCAGATATCAGAACGTGAAAATGTGAAAAAATATTCCATGGGCGACTTTCCATCAGAAAATTTGTTTCGAAAAGTAAATTATATTGCCTTGAAACGTTTTTCAAAAATCCGACATTCGGAGTCGACATTAAACTGTAAGTCCCGTTATTCATGTATAAAATTATCAAACTTGTGAGCGGTGTATGGGGCCAGGTTTTAATCTTGACTAAAGGGGTGGTAATCATGAATTAATTAATTACGTTTTGGGTCATGGACTAAACTGAAGAAGTGAAAGTAGAATTTTTTGTGAGCACCTTGAATGGGTGATTTCTGGATCTTTCTACAGTATCTACGACTAGAAGGGCGCCCACCTTTTTAGGAAGATATTCCCATCTGAATCTACGATTAATCGTGTATTAACAGAATCGTGTAATATGGGAGTGGTCTTGTTAACACATAGTAATAATAGATTCTAAGTCTTGAGGCTTCGGTGCAAACCCCAGATCAAATATTAAAATGTGAAAAAATATAACATCGGTGACTTCCCATTAGAAAATTTGTGTGCAAAAACACGGAGAGTAAATTAAATTGCCATGAAAAGTTTTTCAAATATTTGTCGTTTAGTGTAGACAATAAACTGTAGGTCCATCCCACCATTTATGTATAAAATTAACACTCCCAACATAAATGGTGTGAAAAGCTAGGCCGTAATCCAGACTGAAGGGTTGTAATGAGCAATTAGGTATGAATGTGTGTATGTTTGTTTGGTATTGTAATTCCCTTTCCAAGGGACAACATGTAAGGGCATCAAACATCCCAGTGCCCTACCATTTTTTCTATTTTAATTTATGACTAGAATAGCTGACTAGCATTAGCATAAGGTTGGCTTTGTTTGGTATTTCTTTCTATCATATTCAGTATACAGATGTAGAGTAACTTAGACTAGAGGAGGCCTACATAAGTAAAGTTTTAAGTTGATATTGAAGAGCTTCCATCATACTTATCCTTCTTGTATAGGAAGACATGTTGCAGTTGCTACTGTAAAGGAGTGAATTTGAAGCATCTCATCATTTGAACGCATCTGTTCAGATAAAGACTCAATTGTTTGCATTGAAAGTCAACATTACAGGGTAAACAAATAATGTGTTTCGGTCGTAAACAAATATTTTTTGTTTATAGAAGTGTTCTTCGCTTTTGGCCTATTAAGCTTAATTGGGCAAAGCTTACAAATAATTATTGTTTAAACAATTGCATTTCGAAATGATCTTCAATTTCCAAATACCTTAAGCATCCAAAGAAAGTTTACTTAAGTACGGAAAAACTTCTGTTATTTACTGTTCAGAACTTAAATAAACTTTCTATCGATGTACGTATAAAAAAACAAAAAATATTACTTACGACAATCATTTGAGTATAAAAGCCGTTTGAAATCAAAACGAAAGTATCACTTTCTATACAACTGAGCAGTCAACCGTTCAAGTGAGTTAGGTGCAGTAAGAATGAAGTTCTTATTGATATTAGTTTGTGTGGCCTTATTAGAGTCAAAAGTCAATGTAGATGGGTTTCTGTTCCATCGTTTTGGTAATGTTACCCATGGGGCTGGAGGTGGTGCCGGTGGTTTTGGTAGCGCTTTCAGGGCTTCACTGTGTGCCATGGGTAAAAGAAAATTCTGTCCACCAACGCCGCCTGTCGATCCCACAACCACGACCACTTTAATACCTACTGGTACTGGTACTGGCACTCCCACTCCCACTGGTATTGAGCCAACAATATTAACACCAACCGTGCCAACAACACCAACAAACACGCCGACAGGCACTATCATACCGCCCACAAAGACGGATACAACAGGGACTACAGCAACCACACCCACCACAGATACTGGAGTTTCGCCAACGGGAGCAGAAACTACAGTACCGCCTGATCAGACAACGCCAACACTAGATACAACAACTGATGGAGAAGTTACAACTCCGGAAGAAACGACATTACCCCCAGACAATACTACTGAGGGTGGGCCAACTACTGTAGCACCAACTACCGTTCCTAATACTCGTTCTTTATACATATTCCCGCGTTACGCTGATGAAAAGAAAGCAATCCAAGATATTGAAAATGCTGAGAAAGCTAAGAAGGCTGAAAAAGATGAATTAGTAGGCGGACGGGCACGTGGTGTTCGAACTCGACGTCGCAATCGCCGTTTCCGTCGCCTACGCAGACGTTTGTTACGTCGCAACAGGAAACGTATACAAAGAGTACGTCGAGCACGCAGAAATCGTAGACGTAGAATACTTCGACGTAATCTGAAGATACGCCGCAATCGCCGCCAACGACGTAATCGCATACGCAGAGCCCGCCGCAATCGTCGCAAAAATCGCCGACGAGGCATACGACGTATTGTACGTCGTCGTGGCGGTAAAAACGTCTCCGGTTAAACGACAGCAGCTATAGATTACTACATGATTTGAGCACATAAAACCTACCTTGTAACGTGTTAAGATTTATTTAATAAAACTCAGGAAATATACTTAAAGCGCCAACCTTGTTTCGCTTTCATTTGAATTGATTTTTAAATTAGAAATTCATGATCCATGAATTGATTTAATTTTAGTAGAACTGAAAAATTATTGCAGTGTGTTGCAAAATTGATTCTGATCGTTAATATTGCGGAAAAATCGGATTCGATTTACTTTACCTTTTCAGAAGAAAAAAAAACAAAAACAAAAAACCAAAATCTGATAATAACAGTCGCAATTAATTCGTTCCAGACGTAACCATTTATACTGAACGCAACAGTATCGAACTGCCCAGTTAGTTACAGAGAAACTGAATGAAAGCAAATTGCCATCTAATGGCGGGAGTTCTAAACATTACCCACTTGACCAATTTGTAATCATTTTGAGTTTTTGTAATTACAAGTTTCACAGCTACATGTAGGTTAGGTTAGGTTAGGTTCGGAGACGTAACTCCAGGAATATTGTTGACAAGTTCTAGAAGAGCAGAATGCATGCAGAAGTCAAGAAAACTCGCTACTACTCGAGTTAAAAAAAAAAAAACATTGAGAGATAGCTTTGGATGCTCGAAGTAGTGCTCGAACCACGTAAGAAATACTTAGACTCATGAAAATGGATCTATTAAAATTACCCGAAGACCCGTAAGTTAAAAGCTGCCTTCTCCATGCGATCAAGAGTCTTCCAAAATGTTCTTGTTAATGACAGTTTCAGTATGGGACAGTTCTTATGGCAATACGGCGGATTTCTTGGTATAATAGGGTCAGGGCCCTCCGATTTCAAGTACTTATGGAAGTTCTCATTGTATTCCCACTTGAGTCTATTACACCATAAGTAAGTGACTTCGCCATCTTTGACAATTTTACCCCTTAAGTTACCGATAGCATCGCCGCAGCCTGGTTTGTCTTTCACTGTTCTAACTACGGATTTTTTTCTTCTGCGACGACGGGACTTATTTCCGAAAATCAAGCATTCTTACGTAGCACTTGTCTTTCTCGCACGCCACACCGATGGATTTGTTGTTGATTAACAAATGGATCGCACAATATATTTTAGATATAATTTGTTCTCTAGCCGGACTATCCATATGGGGAACTCCCTACCTGCGGAGATCTTTCCTTGCTCTTATAATATAAAGAAATTCAAATCGAAAGTCCATAAATACTACTCCCTCTATCTTCCCGCTCACTACCTATTTCCCTAATTCCCACACAATGCACCGGATGAGTAGGGGCCATCCCCTAAGTGTTGGCCTTATAGAAAAATTAAGGACAAGTACGTAATGTATTGCCTTATTAGTTGAGAGCCCGTGGTTCAACAACTGGCACAGACATCTCCAACAAAATTAAAACAAAATATGTGTACGGCGACTTCCCCTTAGTAGTCTTTCGGCCCAAAAACTCCAAGAATAAATACAAATGCCACGACAAGCATACATTATAGCCCTTCAGCTAGGATTATGACCTACCTTTTCACACCACTTATGTTGTGTGCCTTAATTTTATACATGAGTGGCGGACCCTAAAGTTTAAAGTCGATTCCGAACGACAGCTTTTCATGGCAATTTTATTTCCTCTCAAAACTTTTGCCAGAAATCTGCTGCGAGGAAGTCGCCGAAGATATATTTTCATATTTTCGTTTTAATATCTGACCTGAGATTTGAACTCGAGCCCTAAGTCTAATAAGCCAACACACTACTTACTAGAATACGGCGACTTCATGACAAAACTTTCTTAAAAAATCAGGCCTTCGAACTTTAAACTGTTGGATTCTCCACTCATGGATAAAATGAACACACGCGGTATGGGTGCTGTTAGAAGATAGGTTGTAATCCTGACTAAAGGGTTGTAATCATCAATAAAGTAAGTTTTACTTAGGACAGATGTGTCTTGAATCAATTTGAGGAGAGAGAAGAACAATCGAATTTTTGGTGGACGCTTTGTGGATGCAAGTATTCGATCCCGATAACACTACCTATGTTAGGCAACTTTTCAACATATTTTCTTAGATATTTCATTGGCAATCGCTCTGTTTCCAAAGAAATTTCTCTATTAGGAATATATCGGGTTTCTCTTGTTTAGGTCTGACATAAAACTTATTATTGGAAGCTAAACAGTACTATTGCTATGTATTCGAATCTTTCCTATTTCCTGTCCTGATAGTCTTGTGGATAGTCTGTTGATCTTTTAATATAAGGGTTGTGGGTTCAATTCCTACCAGAGATTGAGTTTTGTCACACTACACCGTGCATAAAGACTTTGTTATTCAACTTAACTTATGTTTTCGAATCTTTCCTATGATATCTTGGACCAGGATTATCTGATAGTCTAAAAGCTAGAGTGATAGTCTTTTGAAATGAGAATTGTGGGTTCAATTTCCACCAAAGACTTTGCTTTGTCACACTACACTGAGCATAAAGCCTAAGTTATTCCACTGAAATACTAAATAAGTAAACCTTTAAGGCTTAATAATCATTGAAACATTGTTTAGGCCACCTAAACCATTAGGGCACGAGATCACACTTTCAACAATAATTTCTATTCGCATAATTTCAATTTTTCAAAGAATTTTTTTTATTGTTTTTGTTGTACTTGATTTTAATCGTCACTTTCCATGTATTTAAGGTGTTGTTGTCGGTGTTCCTGTCGGAGATGTTGGCGATGTTGGTGAAGTTGGTGAAGTTGGTGAAGTCGGTGAAGTTGGTGATGTTGGTGAAGTTGGTGATGTTGGCGATGTTGGCGGTGTTGTTGGTGGTGTTGTTGGAGGTGTTGTTGGTGTTGTTGGCGTTGTAGGTGTTGTTGGTGGTGTTGTTAAAGTGGTGGGTGGTGTTAAAGTGGTGGGTGGCGTTAAGGTTGTTGGTGGCGTTAAGGTTGTTGGTGGCGTTATAGTTGTTGGTGCCGTTGGTGTTCCCGTTGGTATTAAGGTAGTCACGGTTGGTGGAATAATTGGCGGTGCTGGTGTGGGTGGTAAACAAAAATTCCTTTCGCCCGTGTCACAAAATCTAAAAAATACAGCATCGACTGATAAACTGCAGGCGAGTACAGTCAAACAAATGAAAAGTAAAGAGAACTTCATTGTTATGCGTTCTAACACCAAATGTCTTCACTTGCAACGACGGGTTGAATGTGATGCGTTGGCTGTCTTGTCTCGGGTTTATATAATGCTTTGACTGCATTACACGGCCTTGATATGTCTACTAGAGTGGTTTGTAATATGGGTTAGTAAATATTTATTATTTCCAAACCCAACATATGTTCAATTAAACAAATACTTTCGTATTAACTGCTGTTTTTAAATTATAAAATATTTTGTCTTGATATCCATAAATATGTATCTAGATAGCTGTCGAAAGACGTTGGTTTAATTATCAAAAGAATTTTATTTGTTATCGTTAACCAGTTCAAGGTAAATAATTCAAGAAAATAAAGAACAAACCAATGTTACGAAATGTTTTCAAAAATAAGTTAAAAAATTTCGGTTTTATTTCGAACATAATTAATCCAGAATATTCTGATGGTTTTAGGTTTCGAAAATTTGTAATCAACTCTGTTTTGCGCACACTTTCCAACACTGGCTAGATCTTATCAAGGCAATTTTTACTCCAAAACTAGAGAAACTTCTTGTATTCCTACAAAAAATACTCAGAAGCAGTCAAATCGTATAATTATTACGGCCAATAAATTGTTTAGAATCACAAGATTAGTGACTCATTAAATGCGCCTCTAAATAGGTTCATGATTTTGCCTACCTTATTGCCAATCATATTGAAATCATATTTCAATCAAATTCAATTCCATTATTTTGGGCCAGCGGGACTCAGTCAAACACAATAAGAGGATGGAAATCATTAGGAAAGGATCAGCTGGAGCACATGAAACCAATTTAACAAATTTATTGTGATGAAGAAGTTGCCGTAGTCTAGCAGGTAATGTGTTGGCTTATCAGACGTTAGGCCAGAACGGTACAATCTCCAGTTTAGACATCAAAACCGAAAATATAAAGAAAATATTCCTTCGGCGACTTCCACTCAGCAGATTTCTGTCTAAAACTCTGAGCATAAGTTAAAATCTGGCCTTCGGAGTCGACTTTAAAACTGTAGGTCCCTCCTCTCATGTACAAAATTAATGCATACGACATAAATGGTATGAGAAACTAGGTTGTAATCCTTTAAAGTAATGTATTTATGCATACATACATACATAATTGGTCATTACAACCCTTCAGTCTTGATTATTGACCTAGTTTCTCACACTACTTATGTCGTGTGGGTAAATTTTATACATGAATAGAGAGGACCTACAGTTTAAAATCGACTCCGAACGACAGATTTTTGAGAAACTTTTCATGGCAATTTTATTTACTCTCAGAGTTTTTGCCAGAAATCTGCTGAGAAGAAATTGCCGAAAAATACTTTTTGTATTTTCTTTAGATGTCTGGCCTGGGACTCGAACACTTGCTTTATATCTAATAAGCCAGCACACTGGCTACTAGACCCTGGCGACCTCAATGTATTTATGCATACCCATCGATTAGTTGTGGTGATCGAAACGAATCCTTCACTAATGCATAAAATTTACCCTCAACGGATGGCGTTAGGTCTCAATCCTGAATAAAGGCTTGTAATGACCAATTATATACGTACACATGTAGTTTCGTTGATGAGCAGTTCAGTTTCGTTGCGACAGTTAAGAAGAAAGCTGTCAGTCTTCCGAGTTCTTAGGTCACGATTCCCGGCAATCTAAAAAACTTTGGTCTTAACTATTATTAGCCGTGGCCTTCATTCCAATAAAGCTCTTAACATACGCTGACCTCTGTTCAACCTCTTGTCCAACTTCAATTCAAATATTTTCAGATTGAAATTTTCCAAGTTATACAGAGATTCTAAAACGATAGTACACAGTTTAACTGAATTGTCCACTTAAACCTAAAAGTTACTGGGATTCAATTGCCAAGGGATTTAAACATACATTCAAAGACTTTCTACAAATAAACTAAACAACAAATATTTTTTTATTTCTCTTTAAATGGAATACATATTTAATATAGAAAAAGACTTCTTCCGCCTATAAATTATCACTTTTGATATGCTCCAACCCACCCAAACCATGTCGATAAAATACTTCCACTTCTGTTGCATAATATCACATCATCACATCCGTTTGAAATCATTTGTTTTCATATTTAATGTCGAACAGAGAGAGAACCAGTAATAAAGTGACGAAATTTAAAAAGACTCTTTACTATTGGATGGGGGAAAATATCATTTTTACAATACAGTAATCCTTCGATTTATGTCGCCTCGTTTAACGTTGTTTCGATTTACGTTGTCAAATTTTTTGTTCCTTTTAACTTCAATTTACGTCGTTTCAATTTACGTATCCTTTTTTGGAACCAATTGTGACGTAAATCGAGGGCTTACTGTAACATTTTAGAAGGCAATGATAATTTGCAAAACTATTGTTGTTTGCGGTGAGTCGTCATACAACACAGCAGGAAAAATTTTTGCTTTTTGTTTGAAATTGTAGGCATAACTCCACGAATATTGTTGATAAAATTTAGAGGAAAGAGGAGAATGTATTCAGAAGCCAAAAAAATAAATTCCATTCCACACGAGTTGAAAATGAAAAACATTTGAAGACGGCTTTGTATGTTGAAGTCCTGCTCTTTTCTATGGCTTCCATAAAACATTTCTGTCTTGTTTCTATTTCTTTAATATATTTTTGTTGTTTCAGCTAATCAGATGATTGGTAAGCTATAACAAGTCCTAGGACAATGCGGTTCCCATTTATTGTTCCCTAGAAACTCCGGAGTATTTGGTTTAGTAATAGGGAATACAGGTTGGTCTGCTTTGCCAAGTCCTAGTATAATGCGGTTCCCATTTATTGTTCCCTAGAAACCTCGGAGTATTTGGTGTAGTAATAGGGAATACAGGTTGAGGTACTGCCAGACGTTCCTAAGATGTTAACATTTTATCATTTTCCGTTTCCAAATGAAGCTGCTCTACTCACGTAAAAAGAAGACAGCTTGGCTCAAAATCATGACAATGGATCCATTCAGGCAACCCGAAGTGTCCTGTCTATGCGAACAAGAGCCTTCTTCTTCCAAAGCAGGGAGGAAGAAGTTGTTAAGCGCAAGGGTTGCGCATTTAAAACAGGGCTACCCCACGCTGGAAAACTAGCCCGAAAGCTTAATAAACGAAACTATATCCTTGGCATCAATGGATGATAGTTCCGTCAAGCTGACAAGGATTAAAGAATAGGACTAACCTCTAACTGCACCTCGCAAGAGATGGGCATTGACAAAGAAAGTGGAACTGTACTTACGGCAAAAGTCGTTAAATGGGAGCCGTATTCTTTTCGCGTGTTTACCCATAACACAATGACCTGTAAGTATAGCCACTGTGTTCGAGATGATGTTACGACCAAGTCCAAGTAACTAGTTGGTGCGCTTTCTATCCATTGAGGGCCAATTGAGCCCAGCGGTAGAGGAGGACTTCCCTCACTACATAAGTATATTCAGTGTATTTCACTGTAGGATGCGAATATTCTATTTGCCGTAGTCTAGTGGATAACAACCAACACACCGCTTATAAGACCTGAGGCCTCAATTCAAGCCCCAGGAGTATAGAAAAACTAGATGACCTGTGCGAATATTTCGCACCGTTAGTTGTTACTTTTGTAACATAAAATGAAAATAATTAATAGAAATTTTATTAAAAATATAAAAATATTAGAAATCATAATATCATCATACATATTTACATACATACATACATATGTATGTTTAAATGCTTTTATAACACTTCTTTGAATACAATACGCGTACGAATCCTTAATACAAACAAAAATATCTTTAAACGTACGCACTCGAGAAAAGACCGGATCTGGTAAATACAATCCTACCTTTTCAAGGATTTGACCTTGTGGTTTGTTTATCGTCATAGCAAAAGCAACTCTCACAGGGAATTGTTTTCGTGTCATTCGGAAAGGCACAGTTGGATCAGAAGGTGTAAGGTTGATTCAGGGTATGAGTACAGTTTTATCGGTATGAATAATTTTTGCTGATATGATGTGCTCTCCCAAGTTTGTTATGATTAGCCTGGTACCATTTATTAACCCGTATTACTGCACTTCATAAAACAAAAAATGCCATAACAATAACGACATATATTATTATGTGGAATAGCATTACAATTAAGCGACCCTGTTTACCGCACTTGATCTAATAACTACTGCTTTTTACAACTTAATATGCATATGATATATAACTGACTTAGTAATAAATGGCATTATAGTAAATAGCGGTATTGCCAGAATGAATTTTAATACATACTATATTATGTAGAACTGCATTACTATTAAGCGACTCTGTATTACCACACTTGAACATAAACATATAATCATAATGACAACAGTATTATCATGCAGTTCTATATAAAATATAATTTTTATCAATGAAAATATTAATTTTTCAATTTCTAATTATTTTTCGTCATTAGTGTTAGATATAAGCTTTAAAATGAGATATCGTTCATTGAATTTGATGCGGTGGTATGGGAGATATTTGCAACCGACAAAAAAGTGCTTTAGAAATAATATATATGATATTTTATCAGCGACTTCCTATTATCAGACTTCTGACAAAAACTCTGAAGAACTCTGGATAATTTCCCAAATAATATGATCAAATATAAGACATAAAACACTCTAGCTGTATCAACGAATTAACTTTTTCCCTTAACCAATATTATCATTAAAATCCATAAATGCATAGACATGTTTAAGCCTGCATTTACTTTAGTTTAATTTACTCTTACAGAGACCGATATCAACACCATCATTATCACTAGCATTTAAGGCATTATGTGGGTGGGTATCCATCATAACCAGTGTACCCGTAATTGAAGTGTAGCTTCTCCACTCTTTGCTTTTTACAGCACTAAGCGCGGCTATTGTTTCTACATGTACTTACGTACATACGAGTACGTATAATTTAATACAAGTGAAGACAATTTTCTATTTTTTTTTTTTGTGTTTTTGGTTGGGAATCCGGAAATAAATAATTTTTATTTGTAAACCCCAATCTAATGAATGCCACTTAAAAAAATTTCCCCCCTCCCTCCAAAAACAAAGTGAACAAAATGCGATTATTTTCATTGTCTAATACGGTTGCCACAAAAATATTTTCAAAAATAATTTTCAGTTGGATTACAGAGAGAGAGAAAGACCAAAAAAAAAAAACAAAAATCACAGCATGTGTATGACCCACCCATTACACATACTCGTACATAAATGTTGTAGGAAGCAAGGTTGCGATGCGTGTTACGCCATACAGAGTGGATATTTAAGTGAGTTTTCAACGTAACGCTCTATTAGTGAAGTATCTCAGCGGGCAGCATTCCCTAGATTTAGTTTGGATGTGTTCATTCGTTTTGTTCGTCTTTTTACGGTTTGTTTTATTACATAAGAGTGCTGCTTTTGTTTAAGGCATATGCGGATGCTGGTAATGGATAAGAGTGATAATAATTATCATCAGTAACATGCTACGAATCATTTATAAAAAGGCGACTAGATGATAGTAAACCGGAAGCATAGAGAGAAAATAGTTATTAAAGACAAGAAATAAGAGGCAAATTTAGTACAATTGTTTGGAATTCCATAGAAAGGTCTTAAAAACTTTGCATATTTGAAATTAAAATGGCAAATAAGTATTAACCATTAACCTCTAGAGAAATTTCAAGGTTATTTACATACATCTCCTATGTTAGGTTAGGTTAGGTTAGGTCCGTTTGGTAGCTCTGATATCAAAACGTCACGCATAATACTGACCAAATTCTACCAAAACCAGGAAAGAGGAAAAAGTCGGTTAGCACGAGGTCTGCCCATCAAAAGCACGATTACCCTACGATGGAAAATCGAGGTCAACTTGACCGAGGCAAGTGGCATACCTAATTCAATTAAACATAATTAAGGAAGAAGTGCAGCCCTACAGTTTCCCGGAATGTTACTGTGGCCGGGGTCCCATACCAGTGAGACACTGAAGCATCCAGAAAGAAGCTCGAGACAGCTGCGATATTCTCTAACGATCCTGGAGTTATTCGTAAAACCAGGCAGAGATCTTATGGCGGCCTGACTATCAGTAAATATTGAGACGCGAGTGAAAAAAGCACCATTAAAGAGGATCCATTGAGCGGCTCGGTAAATGGCCATCATCATTCTATTCTATTATAAAATTTAGTATATTAACTCCACCGAAGTCGCCGTGGTCTAGTAGGTAGTGTGTTGGCTTATTAGACGAAAGACCCGAGTTCGAATCCCAGGTCAGACATCAAAACGAAAATTTGAAAATAATTTTTTGGTGACTTCCTCTCAGCAGATTTCTGGCAAAAACTCTGAGAGTAAAAAATTGCCATGGAATGCTTCTCCAAAAAAATGTGTCGTTTGGAGTCGACTTTAAACTGTAGGTCCCGCCACTCATGTATAAAATTAACGCACTCAACATAAGTGGTGTGAAAAGCTAGGACGTAGTACAATGGGTCAATTCGACCACCGAGTATTGTACTTGTCAGAATTGACAAGTACAAGTCCTCTAACCTCACCTAACCTAACTCCACTGAACCTAATGAATCGCTTTACGCTTGAGCAACATTTGGATTTATAGGGCCAACGATGATGTCGATTTAAAATAAAAAAATCATCTTTTTGACGGAAGCTCATTGTCATATTGATGGCTACGTTAGTGTAGTGTTTGGGGCTCAGAAAACCCACATATTGTCTTACAGAAACCAATGCACCCATTACTTGTGATTGTTTGATGCGGCTCCTACAGCAGAGGTAGCATTGCGCACGACTCAACCATTACGTTCAATAGAGTCACCTGTCACAGCATGATTTGTACCCTCTCTTTATGGTTTTGATGTGAACGATGTTGTGCCTTAACATAATGGTAATACTTGCCGCACATCTTATGCCACAATCTATTTATTGCGTCAACGTTTGATGCCCGTAGAATTAGCCGAAATGGTGGTGTCAATTGGTCGCTAAGCAGTTATAACTTGAGGCCGTTGGACTATTCTTTGTGGGGCGTCGTTAAAGAAAGTTGTTATGCCGACAAAACAGAAACAATTGACCACTTGAAGGCCGACATTCGTAACGCTATTGCCGTGATACGACAGCGAGTGTATGTGATCGCATGAGGTACTGTGAATCTAGTACCAGGAAATTACTTGACATCGACGAGATCGGTTTAGATTCTAACAGGAATTCTAATGGGACTCTGCTTACAAACTCGGTCTGTACTGCAGAAGCTGCCACGATTTGCAGGAAACGAAATTGATATGAATGCGAATGCCCTACACTTCAGAGCAGATATCATAGGTTTTTGGGCAACAGAACGTTTGAAGATCTAAGCATTCGTGGCGAACATGCCACTAAGTGCCACTCGGCGGTTTTTTCCGAAACTCGGGGTGGTTCAAACTCATCAAAAACAAATCATGACAAAGTGACTTACCTCACACTGGGTATCACCAGAGACTATATGGGCCACCGAGTGAACTTGCCCGTATGTGCAGCAAGCTACTTGCTAACATAAGTATTAACCCGCCGTAGTATAGCAGGTAGCATGGTGGCTTATTAGATGTCAGGCCGCGGTTTAAACGCCATCTAAACGAAAATATGAAAAAAATAATTCTTCGGCGACTTACCGAAAAGTTTCTCAAAAATGAAAAGGTCAGACTTGACTTCAAACTGTATATCCTGCCACTAATGAATAAAAGTACAGTAAGACCCCGCTTAACGCTGCTCCACTTAACGCTATTTCAGTATTATGAGGTATTAATGGAATTCCCCTAAATCGCACAAAAACGGTAATGCACCAACCAAAAGCGGTGCACTATATAGCCACGGACTATACTACGTATCCTTTTCAAAGTTCTTTTGTTAGTCTGTCAAGAATAATGATTCCAAATGTATTTTCTGAAACCGCAATCATAGTACGAACGCATCTTTACTGCGTCACAACGTTACTAGGTGTATCCATATGTACGTATTAAATTGCCTCGTTTAATGCTGTTTCGTTTAGCGTTGGAACTTATTGGAACATATTCCCCGCGTTAAGCGGGGTTTTACTGTAACACACATGTAAGTAATGGGCGGTCTGAAAAGCTAGGTTGTTGACCTGACTGAAGGACGTCAGTAACGTTATATTAAATGTTTGCCTATTAAGGATCAAATTTAATAGAAAACTAACAAAAAGTCTGGATTGAAATAAAGTGTCGTCAATCGAAATTGGTTTTCTGTTTTCATGCAAATCTTTAAGCTTCTTAAAGAAATCCTCTCCATACTTTGTTTTGTTGGGAATTTTTTTTTATTATTTGTGGTAAACAAATTATTTTTTTGTTGATTTCATTGCCTTTTCTTTTCTTCTGTCCTGTTCATTTTAATATTTAAAGCCAAAGGCCATTAACTAAATGTTTATTGTTGTCTATAGTCCTGGGCATTATTAGCAGTTTCTGATGTGTGAGTTAAAATACAAGGCAAAATTTGCTTTTGGGCTTTTAGAATTTCCTTTTTAAGAGTTAATATTGCGTAAGGCATACGAAATTATTTTCATTTCTTTGTCCTTAATTTCATAAAATATTTAAGAGAAATAAATTCATTTGTAACCAAATGACCAGACAATAAAGAGAATATGTTCACTCAACATGGTCGTTAATATAAAGTGATTAAATGCGAAATATTTTTTCTACTATTAACACACATACATACATATCGTCATCTCAAATGCAAAATAGATTGAAACATGACAACATTTAGACCTTCAACAGAACAGACCTCAAAATAAAACCACCGACTATATAAAGAAGTTGCCGTGGTCTTCGTATTTCTTCGGCGACTTCCTCCCAACAGATTTCTGGCAAAGACTCTAAGAGTAAATAAAATTGCCATGAAAAGTTTCTCTGAAAATCTGTCGTTCTGAGTCGACTTTAAACTGTAGGTCCCATCACTCATGTATAAAATTAACGCACACAAAATAAGTGGTGTGGGAAGCTAGGACGTAGTACAATGGGTCAATTCGACTAGGTCGTAATCCTGACTGAAAGATTTCCAAGATAGAAAATACCGAGAAATGGTACAAAAATATAATAGGCTAGGGCATTATGAAACATTTTTAAGCATAGAAATGACTTCAAGCCCATATCTGTGATACCTAAGCGGTGTTATTGCCTTTAACAAGGAAGCTATTTTATCTGTTATCTGTTATTGACATCCGATAATATCTAGAGTTCCCGGTGTACGTTGGCAGCAGAATAATCTCTACAGGACTGACGGCGCTGCTGACCAGTATAGTGTGTTGGCTTAATAGCCATGAGGCTGCGGTTCAAGCCCCCCACGTCAGACATCTCCAACAAAACGAAATAAAAAAAAATATTTCTTCGGCGACTTCCTCTCAGCAGATTTCTAGCAAAAACTCAGAGATTAAATAAAATTGTAACATGAAAAGTTTTTAAAAAAAAAATATCTCTTTCGGAATCGATTTAAAACTGTAGGTCCCCTCTATTCATGTATAAAATTAACACACACACACACAATATAAGTAGTGTGAGAAGCTAGTTCGTAATCCCGACTGAAATGTTGTAATGACCAATTATGTACAGGACAATAACTATAAGTTTTGGGGGTTCACAATAAATCCATTGAAATCGCCTGAGTCCAGAGGGTAGTATGTTGGCTTTTGAAACGGGATCTCCAGATTAAACATATCGGGCTGAAAGAAAAAAATTAAAAACAATATTTCAGCGATTTATCAGCCTCAACAGTCTTAACCTCTTAAAGTAAATAAAGTTCGTCGTTCGGAGTCGTCGTTAAATCGTAGGTTTCGCCACTCATGGTTAAAATTAACACTTGCAACATAGGTGGTAGGAGAAGCTAAGTCGTAATTCTAACTAAAAGGTTGTAATGACCAATTAGTAAGTTTAATAGTCTGCGACTACCGTTACGAAAGTCCCTGTTAGAAGGCCCAATATAAATAAAATGCGGGTTTGTTTAAAGAAAATATGAAACAGGCTTGGGACCATTATTACAAATTGCCGTGAACCAAAGGGAGGATTTTAACACGCCGATAAATTGTTTATTTTTTATTATTATAAGTGGACAATTATGTAGAAGTGAGCGCTAAACTAAAGGGAGAATCATCCTACCGGTAACTTTAAAAGTTAAGTTTATTTTTGAGCTTGCCATATTATATATTATTTTAAATATGGCAACTTTAAATATAAGCAAATTGAGCATATACAACAAAGAAAGAAAAAACCAAAGTCGTTGCCACTGCGTTAAAAAAAACTTGTTTAATTGAGCAGTGTTATCGACATTGCTCCGGCATTGGCATTACTTTTGAAAAAGTTAACTTCATTTTATGATCATATATATTATTTCTAAAGCACTTTTTTGTCGGTTGCAAATATCTCCCATACTACCGTATCAAATTTAATGAATGATATCTCATTTTAAAGCTTATATCTAACACTAATGGCAAAAAATAATTAGAAATTGAAAAATTAATATTTTCATTGATAAAAAATTATATTTTATACAGAACTGCATTATAATACTGTTGTCATTATGATTATATGTTTATGTTCAAGTGTTGTAATAAAGGGTTGCTTAATTGTAATGCAGTTCTACATAATATAGTATGTATTAAAATTCATTCTGGCAATACCGCTATTTACTATAATGCCGTTTATTACTAAGTGTGTGTTATATAATATGGATATTAAGTTGTAAAAAGCTGTTTGGCAATACTTTGCAGTAGTTGTTAGATCAAGTGCGGTAAACAGGGTCGCTTAATTGTAATGCTATTCCACATAATGTCGTTATTGTCATGGCATTGTTTGTTTTATGAAGTGTAGTAATACGGGTTAATAAATGGTACCAGGCTAATCGTAACAAACTTGGGAGAGCACATCATATCAGCAAAGATTATTCATACCGATATAACTGTACTCATACCCTGAATCAACCTTACACCTTCTGATCCAACTGTGCCTTTCCGAATGACACGAAAACAATTCCCTGTGAAAGTTGCTTTTGCTAGGACGATAAAAAAAGCACAAGGTTAAACCCTTCAAAAGGTAGGATTGTATTTACCAGAACCGGTCTTTTCACATGGGCCGTTATACGTGGCTTTTTCTCGAGTGCGAACGTTTAAAGATATTTTTGTTTGTATTAAGGATTCGTGCGGGAAAAAAAGTTCATGATCATGTCATTACCTCTAACAGTGTATTAAAAGAAGTATTATAAAAGCATTTAAACATATGTATGTATGTATGTAAATATGTATGATTTCTAATATTTTTATACTTTTAATTAAATTTTTATTAATTATTTTCATTTTATGTTACAAAACTTACAACTAACGGTGCGAAATATTCGCACGGGCTATCTAGTTAGGTTGTAATAACGAAAATAAGTTAACCCTTTCGGCAGTTATGCGGGAATTCCCATCATTCACTATTCTCAAATTAAACTAATGACGGAAATTCCCGCTGATATCGAAACAAGTATTTTAACTGGAAGAGCTGATTTGTGTTATTCTTTGTACAAAGTGAGAGTTGCTATTGTGGTAAAATATTTACCTCCGTCATTGCGGGAGTTCTTGTCATTTGACCCATAGTTTAAAACCATGATTTAACGATAAAAAGGCGGAAATACCCGCTCTTTATAAGAGATTCTCTTAGTGGCAATAGTTAAATTTAAATGCGGCCGAAAATAAGTTAAAGATGACTTTAAAGTTTACTTTAGCTAAAGTTACCTTTAAATAAACCCAACTTTAACCGGCAGTTGTAAAAATTGCAACCAAAAGTTTATGAAATATTTATGAAGGCCACCATAATATTTAGTTGATCTGGAGCATAAACGTGTTTGTTAAAGAATTTTTAATTTTATCTGGCCGTGAACATAATTTACTTTACAAAAATTTCTAATTTGTGATATAAAACGCAGCAGTATACTCAACAGTTATGAAGAGAACCGAAACCAAAAAACGGAAGACATTATGTTTGGGAGTCAACAGCAGTTTGTTGCAGTACAGCAACAGCAACAGTAATGGTGTGGCAGCCACTTCACATAATACAATTAAGCACCATCAGTTGTATGCTGATGACGATGATAATAATAATGTTGTTACAGATGGTGTTCTCTCTTCAATGATGATGATGATGATGATATTGCTGTTGCTGTTGATGTTGACGATGATTTAGTGTTTGTATGAAAACAACAGACTTTTATCTTTACTACTGGTCTTCACATTCACATTCTGTTGCTTCATTCAGTTTTTATTTCTTTTGGAAATAATTCGCCAGAGTCGCATAAAGCAATTAATAATAATTTCCGCTAGAGTTTCTAAAACAAACAAACAAACAAACAAACACTTGCGGCAAAGCTGAGCTTAGTTCAACAGTCAGCCAAATGAAATGAACATGTTTTCGACGCTTTTTAAAAAATTTATTTACAAATGAATTTGTATTCCAAAAAAAAAAAAAAATTAAAAAACGCAGAAACCCTCTGGCTTAGAGACAATTAGACAGAAGCAGACATTTGTTTGGCTGCCTGTTTGCATGAATTAAACACAGTAAAACATAATGAAATTATTAACCCTTAGATGGGTAGTGGGGCTCTATATATTTTTTACATACAGAAAAACTACTCATATTATCTTTCACGTACCAAAAATATTACAAAATTATTTGAGATATCGAAAATCCCTTGCCTTATTGTAACTGGGCGGTAAGTAAAGGTTGGACCATCTATTGGTTTAAATTTGAAGCTTAGGTTATTTCGAATCTGGCCATACCTACATATGTCATTCTATTCTATCACAAATTCAATATATTATCTCCACTGAACGTAACGAATCGATTTACGCTTAAGCAAAGACAATTGGTTGGTCATACAAGATTGAGTCGCAGATATCAAACAATGCTTTTTCGACGCAAGCTTATTACTAAAGTTCGTGAAACTGGTTTCAATGTTGATGCATCTAGACATGAGCGTGCTTCATACAGTGTATACTCCCGAAAATATTGGAACTGTCTCTTCGTTATCAAGAATTGAACACTTTATGCACTAGTTTACGCGGAAGAAGAATTCGGTATAAAGTCATCGTAGTCTAGTAGGTAGTGTGTTGGCTTATTAGATGTAAGGTCCGAGTTCAAATTCCAGGTCAGGCAACAAAACGAAAATGAAAATATTATCATGAAAAGCTTCTCAAAAATCTGTCGTTCGAAGTCGATTTTAAACAGTTGGTCCATCCCGCCAGCCATGTATAAAATTAATGCACCCAACATAAGTGGCGTGAGAAGCTAGGTCACTTATGTATGTATGATCTCAGTATGACGCCTTACAAAATTACAACTGATTCAAGATTCAAAGCGTCGTGAACAACCGCTTTGTTTTAACTTCGCTAAACTGCATGTTGTGAAGTCGCCGTGGTCTAGTGGGTAGTGTGTTGGCTTATTAGACAAAAGGCCCGGGTTCAAATCCCAGGTCAGACAACAAAATGAAAAAATATTTCTTCGGCGACTTCCTCTCAGCAGATTTCTGGCAAAGACTCTGAGAGTAAAAATTGCCATGAAAAGCTTCTCAAAAATCTGTCGTTCGGAGTCGACTTTAAACTGTAGGTCCCACCACTCATGTATAAAATTAACGCACACAACATAAGTGGTGTGAGAAGCTAGGTCGTAATCCTGACTGAAGGGTTGTAATGGCCAATTATGTATGTAAACTGCATGTTGTTGTCAATTTTACCAAAAAAAAAAAATTATTGAATAACGAATGGAGCTTGTTTTCATCTTAGCGGGTAAGTAAATAAACAAAATTGCCGTCTTTAGGGCCCAGAAAGCCCACACGAGGTCCTAGAGAGTCCAATGCACTCACTACGGCTGCAAATGAGAACACCTCAACCATTGCAGGCAATGGAGACTATTGCACCATGATACGTACATAATTGATCATTACAAGCCTTCAGTTAGAATTACGACCTAGCTTCTCACACTACTTATGTTGTGTGCGCTTATTTTATACATGAGTGGCGGGACCTACAGTTTAAAGTCGACTCCGAACGACAGATTGTTGAGATATAAAAATTTTATTTACTCACAAAGTTTTTGCCAGAAATCTCTTAATATTTTCGTTTTGATGTCTGACCTGAGGTTTGAACTCGGGCCTTTCGTCTAGTTAGCCAATACACTACCCAATAGACTACGGCGACTGCACCATGATGACCGATTTTTTTTCTACATGTTCTTCGTGGTATTGATGTGAATGATGTTTGTTGTTAAAAGGATGGGGCAACTTGCCACAATCGATTTATTACGTCAAACGTTTGATGGACGTTTAGTTAGCTCAAAATGGTGATGTAAATTGGCTGCCAAGAAGCTGCGATTTTACATCGCTGGACTATGTTCTGTGGGGCGCCGTTAAAGAGAAGAAGTGTTGTGCCGACAAACTAGAGACAAATTAAGCATTTGAATGCCAACATTCGTAACGCCATTGCAGTGATATGACACCGAGTGTATGTGATCGCATGATATACTGTGTACCAGGGAACTACTTGAGTTCGACGAGAACGGTTCGAATTTTAACACGAATTCCAACGGGACTCTGTGCTATCGGCAGTTTAGCTTACAAGCTTGATCTCCCCCACCAGGATTACTGCAGAAGCTGCCATGATTTGCAGGAAACGGTGAATGCCTTTTAAGTGAATGGCCTGCACTACAGAGAAGACATCATCGGTTTTTGGGCGACAGAACGTTTGAAGATCTAAGCTTGGAGGTGAACATACCACTAAGTGCCACTGGGCGGTTTTATCAGGAGCTGGGGATGGTTCAAACTCATCACAAACAAATCATGACAATGTAACTTACCTCATACTGGGTAACACCTTGGGCCATATGGGCCACCAAATGAACTGGCCTGTGAGCGGCAAGCTGCCAGCTAACATAAGTATTAAGTTTGATCGAATGAGATACTGTGAGGGCAGCCGCGGCAGTCGTATGAATGAATTAATATTCCATTTCTAACCAGTACTTCACAACAAAAAAAATAAATTTGGAAAATTTTCAAACCGTCCCACTCATTATATGAAGCCTGATTTACACGACAGATTTATTGCTGTTGGTTACGTTTTAGAGGTCGTAGCGATCTTTAAATTATATTTTCTTAAAAACATTCAATCCTTTGTAGGGTTAATAACTCTTTTCTAATACATTCGTGCTCATGCAAGCCATGTCCATGTCCACTTATTATTTTATAGTATCATGCTCTAGCATTGGTATGATATGGTATGGCGTGGTATGTGAGAAATGTCGGTTTCTAAGAGATTTCTGAAAAAAAAAGTATTTTTTCCTTGGAGAGCGGATGTTATTGTAACATTAAAGGTGAGAACTATAGATTCGACATTCACAATCATACAAGAATCGAATGCGTATCTTCATTAACGTCATATCAATAATAAATAAGCAAGAGAAACTTATAAAATCAATAAAAATTTTTTAAATATTTTTTATTGTCGTAGGCAAGCAATTACCAAAGTTTTCTTTATTATTTGTAGACAAAGATTTGCCAAAAAAAAATATTCTGTTTGAAAATATTTTTCAAGGTCGTCTATGAAAGTTTGTTTAAAACAAAGAAGGCCTTAGGTAACCAATTAATTTCTTAATTCCTTTTAAAAATTGAAATTTTAAAGTTTGCCAAGAATTCGATAGAGAAAGCAGAAATCGATGTACAGGTAGTCCCCGACTTACGACTACTCACACTTTCGACCATTTTTTCCCAGTTTTTTCATGGAAAATATTTAAAGAAGACAAAAATGCAGTATTCATACTTACGAATTAATCGTCTTAAGACCGATATCCAAGAACCTATCTCGATCGTAAGTCGGGGAATACCTGTATTACTTAGTTAGTAGCTTTCGGCCATTGAGCAATTTTGTAAATTAATAATTCCAACGTTAATTTGGTATCCAGGTTAATCATAAGATATCAGGTTGCTGATGGTATTTTCTATACTGAAGGCGATTGATTCTCTCTTCTGTAGGTTACTCTTTTGTAGCAAGAGATAGAATATCGTGTGTCGAGAACCGATATTCAGACTCTCTTGGAATTTAAAATGGATTTAGGCTGGCGTAATAACTCTGTCTCTGTCTATTATCTTTTAGTTCACTTCTTGCCCTTTCCAATGGCGATCAAGAAATATTGTATTTACCCCTCTGGCATTTAGAAAGTCTGCTTTGAGTGGTTAGGTCTACCAACTGCAGATCAAGCGTTCTCAACGATTACACTATACAGGTTATTAAAGATTTAATTTCCTCAGACAAGTAGAGGCTAAATTCAGGGATAAAGCAAAGTTCTGTTCTATCTAATACTATTCACTTTGGTGCAAATGCCCTGCATATCTCTCCGAGGGTAGAGTACATACTGAATTCATCGTAACAACTCTTACAATACAGATTACGACCTAACTTTTAAACACCATTTATATTAAGTGTGATAATTTTAACCATGGTGGTGGTTGGACGGACCTACTGTTTAAAGTCGACTCCGAGCGACAGATTTTTGAAAAGCTTTTCATGGCAACTTTTTACTCCCAAAGTCTTTGTCAGAAATCTGCTGAGAAGAAGTCGCCGAAGAAATATTTTTCGTTTTGATGTCTGACCTGTTCTACGAACCCGGGCCTTTCGTCTAATAAGCCAACACACCACCTACTAGACCACGGCGACTTCACCTTTAGAATATTGAGATATAAAACTTGATATGTGGCTCGTGCGAAATAATTCGATTAAAATCTGTAAAAAATAATATTTTGCTTAGCAACTCACAAGCACAAGTGAATCAAAAGCTCTTGATGTTCTTTTCAAGTGTAGCAAACAGTTTTCAAAGCAAAATCAGATATACTTCACTAAACCTCGTATCCTTACTATTTCCACCATTCATATTCGACTGAAAATGAAATATAATGACTTAATCGATGCCTTGAAGTTTATTTTGAGACTACTAGATGGCATACATGAGATTGCGATGGCACGGGTAAATGACCATTGGGTATTTGATTTTACTATTTAATACATGCATGTCTGAACCGCACTTTTATTGTGTAAATCGCAATAAACTCCATTATTGAGCTAAATATTTCATATAAAATTTCAATTAATTATTGCGTAATAAATAATGAAATTCTTATAATTGTTGACTAAAACTTAAAATACAGCACTGTCAAAAGTACTTTCAATGAGTATATTACAATTTTCCGAACACTTCCTGTTGATATTTGACAACTCAAAAAAACAAAAAAAAAGAAGCAACTGTTTTGTTTACCAGCTGTCAAATGAATATTGAATAAGCAACACTTAAAATATTGTACTCAATAAACCGAATATTGACTCAATAAAAATACATGTCTGAACATTGTATAACTTATGATATGCGTCTATCTTGTGAGGCACACCCAATCATAGATGCAGATTGCATTACAGAGAGAATTTGTTCTTAGTTCCACAAAATTTGTCTTCCTTTATCACTATGCAAGATATCACAATAAATTCCTTAATTAGCCTTCTCCTACTGTTTCATACAATTAAATCCGTTTTTTGCAAAACCGATTGTTTCTCTCACATTAAGAATTTAACCCAGTTCCAAACACTTCCTATAAAATAATCACTACTTCCACTAGATGCTTAACATGCGTGCCTTTTTAATTAATGTGGCCATTATAATGATTATTATTGTGTGTGTTATGTTTGGAGGGAAACGCACACAGAGTGAGAGAGAGCGAGAGAGGTTTAATTATTTCCAAGCCATTAAGCCGTTTTTAAAATATTAATAGCCATGCAGTCATGTTATAATGCGTGCCGAAAACACAATATAACTGCAATGCAAATTAAAATTTAATACTTTCAGTTGCCGACAACCAATAGCATTGTGAGAGAGGGGGGAGAGAAGCAAAAAATGAATACAAATTATAATAGAAACACTTTATGCTTTGCCGTGGGTGTCGGACATCCGTCGTAAATGTTTTAGCAATTGTTTGTAGTTGTTTGTGTTGCTGTTGTTGTTGCTGTTGCCGCTGCTGGAAATTCAATTATTGTAAGAACTTTAATAACAAAAACAAGAGAAAAAAAAATCAGAAAAGTTTCGAAAACAACAACGTATTAATTTGTTAACCATTGTTGGTAATGAGAACAGTGTTTGGCTGCTGCTCTATGGTGCCTGCATTGTGGGTACAAGAACGTAAGCTCAAGCTCAATGATTGTTGTTGATATTGAATTGAATTTGAAAAATAAAAAAAAAATTAATTTCTTAATTAAACCAGACATATAGAGAGAATATTTAAATCAAATCATTTGAATTGCCTCGAAAATAAACTTCAACAGTTGGCGTAAACAGATCGCCGTGAACCGCTGAATTAATGCCACGCCACCCACCACTGGAGATTTATTGACCAAAAAAAATTAATTTTTTAAATTCCAAAACGGGTGACAACTTTTTTAACGCATAAATCTTTTACAACAACAGCAGCAAGTTAATATTTTTTACATAACAAATGGGTGATTAAGTTAATTTGCTAGCTAGAGATGAATGAAAGCAAATAACTTAGGTCAATGCCTAGGGCATGCCTAGGGAAATCTACTATTAACGAGATATAATATCGAACTGTTACTTCTAACCAAGCGAAATACGTTAAGACGGATAACAACTTAAATCGAAATGTTTACACCAACTTCCAAAGGAATTGAACGCTAGAAATGCTAACAATGGCGCAGCTTTAGGTTAGGTTAGGTTGGAAAGGTAACGCTTAACCATACATGTATATACTGCCTCACCTTCACTCAGAAACCAATAGCTGTATTCAGTTACTCTATATCGAAAAAGAGTAGGAAAAATCTGAAAAGGAAAGATAGAAAAATTAAAATCATGAATGTAGGGCATGTCCTATCACAATGCCAATATTTCAGTTATGAGACTACATACATACATACATAATTGGCCATTACAACCCTTCAGTCAAGATTACAACCTAGTTTCTCACACCACTTATGTTGTATGCGTTAATTTTATACATGAGTGGCGGGACCTACAGTTTAAAGTCGACTCGGAAGGACAGATTTTTGAGAAGCTTTTTATGGCAATTTTTACTCTCAGAGTCTTTGCTCAGTGTCTTCTCACACCACTTATGTTGTGTGCGTTAATTTTATACATGAGTGGCGGGACCTGCAGTTTAAAGTCGACTCGGAACGACAGATTTTTGAGAAGCTTTTCATGGCAATTTTTACTCTCAGAGTCTTTGCCAGAAATCTGCTGAGAGGTAGTCGCCCAAGAAATATTTTTTGTTTTGATGTCTGACATGGGATACGAACCCGGGCCTTTTGTCTAGTAAGCCAACACCCACTAGACCACGGCGACTTGAGACTACATAACATACGTAATTAATCATTACAGCTAGTCAGGATTACAACCTATCCTGTGTGTGTTAAAGACTCGAAAATCTAATAACAGAAGTTTGAGAAACCCGAGTTTGAACCGTGGCATCACGTCTCATAAGCCAACATGCTACCTACTACGTCGTCGTTGGTAGTAATGTTACGGAAATCCCCCTTAATTCCACAATTGTGAGGATCACAGCCACACTGAACTCATATTGTTCTAGGGAAAGAGGCCGACGCCCAATTTTCTCAGATTCCTTAGTAATATAGACTAATAGGACCACTCCAATGGTGCTATTTATCTACGCAACAGTTTGGAAAATAGGCTGGCCACTGAGAAAAATTCAATGTTTGTGGACGACGGAATAGTAGACTCACATGGAAGACTCATATAAAGAGAGTTTTCGAGAGCCATGACATGACCTAATGATGACGCTTAACAGTTACTTTGTGGTATTACTCGAATATACTATATTTTGGTTGTTGAAAGTTTTCATAGCAATTTTTTGCTCTCAGAATTTTAATCAGAAATCTGTTGAGAGAATTTCCTTCTGTAGGAGACGTTTGAACCGTGGCCTCACATCTAATAAGCCAACACACTACCTACCTAGACTACGGCGAAGCAATACTGAACACATCTCAGAGGAATAGACAGAATGATGTTAAGACAGTTTGTACAAGCTATAGACTTTCTATAGAAACTAAGTTGTATGTCAACTGGCATGAAAAGCTTGATAGGTCTCCTCCCCTCCAACTTACCTACCTAGTTTAATATTACTTTTGTTAGGGTTTTTTTTCTGTTTTTCAAACAATTTTTTTCTCATGTCCAATACCTCCCAGTAGCATGGAAATCTGGCCAATTAGATATATTGACTTTGCTTGAGTACCCAAACAATATTATTGGCATGAAAATTTTATGATTATTTCGACTACTTTAGTTCAATGGCCTCCTTGAATATAAGATTTAAAGTCTCCAGTGTTATGTTAAGCTTTTAATGTATGTCTACAATTGAGCATGTTAGGAAGCATTGGAATCGAGTGTTTAATCCATCTTTAAGGCATCACAGACAAATTTATTATTCTCTATATATAAATAAATGCTATGAAGTTATCTAACTGGTTATTAATAAAAAAAGTTTACATATTTTAAAGGTAGAGGAGTTCTTATGGTTCAAATCTTAGCTAAGACACCTCAAACAAAATTAAATATGAAAAGAATTATTTTCGGTATCTTATACTATGTTCAGACAGACGCTTTTATTAAGTCAATAATCGTTTATTTAAGTACAATATTTTAAGTGTTCAAACACACAATGTATGCAATATTTATTTGACAGTGATAAACAAAACAGGTGGTTGTTTCAAAAACATTGTTTTTTTATTTTGTTTGTTTTTTTCTTTGTAGTTCTTGACAATTGAGTTGTCAATTATCAATTTGAAAGTGATCGAAAAATTGTATTATCCTCAGTCAACATACTTATGACAGTGCATGTATTTAAAGTTTTACTCAATCTTATAACAATTTGCGTATTTATTGCGCAATAATTAATTGAAATTTTCTATGAAATATTGAGCTCAATAATGGCGTTTATTACGATTTATGCAATAAAAGTGCCTGTCTGAACATTGTACTACTCTCAGCAGTCTGCTGACATAAATTCTGAGAGTAAAATTAAATAGTTTTGTACAGTTTCTCAGTTTTTGTTGGTATCACCAATCATGAATAAAATTAACACACAGGCTTGGGTGATACGAGAAGCTAGATTGTAATCCTGGATACAAGATTGTAATGATGAATTAAGTAAGTGTTGTAAGCAGATAGTAATGAAGCTGTCTTACTTGCCATATAGAGTGGAATATTTTTAACTCAAGACTATTGATTTCAGCCTTGTTTTTAAATGTTTTTTTTTCTCTTATTAAATAGGTTCCAAAAGCCAACCAAAAATTTTCCATTTATGCCAAACAGAATGCCATTCCACTAAATATGTGTGAATTTAACCAACAAAATTCCAAAAATTCTATACAACTTTCATATTTTTTTTTTCTTTTTCCAACAGCAATTTTATTGCAATTTAATAAGCACGCTTCCAAATAAACATTTTAAACAACATTTTTGAACGAAAAAAAAAATGGAAAAAAAAATTTCATAAAACCCCACATAATAATGCTTAAAAAAAACTACACTTTCATTTTAGTGTTTGCATTCTCTTCTTTTTCTTCAACTTTTCAAAATGTGCGAAAATAAACAGCGACCTCCCTGAAAAAAAGAATTCGCAATTCGGCTTCAGTTACCGCAAATTTCCTTTAGTGATGCCGTTTTTATTGAATTTGCAAAACATTTTTGTGTCGCTCTTTAGACATTCATGTGGTTTGGTTTAGGGAATATTTATACGGGAGTACAACGCTTACAACGTCATGTGAAAGGAGCCTGTGTGTTCGTTCGATGGTGGTGGTGGTGGTGGTGGTGCTGATGGTAATGCATGAAATGGTATGACTTTGAATGTTGACTACAACTGTCAGTCTGGCTGTCTGTCTTGTGTTCGGGTTGTGGGTAAAAAAAAAAAGAAATGTTGGTTGCTTGAACCCAGAATAAAAAAAACAGAAAAAAAAATGCAAAAAATATTACAAACTAAACAGATATTAAAGCCACATTACAATTGAGTTCAGAGATGATTCGTTTCACTTATAATAAAGTATGCTTTTAAGACAAAATACACTTAAAGAAATTGTGTACAGTTTAAGAAAAAAATATTAGGAAAACATTATCCAATCTGTGGCCAATAAACTGTAAAAAGTATTTCACCTTCTTTTAAAATTTCCGGGAACCAATTTTATTTTCACAAAAAAAAAGAATTTTTTCTCAGTGCATCATATTATTTTCTTTGGCATAAAACCTACTTAAATTCGCTTGCATGAGAAAGAATTTGTTTTGTTTTTTTTTTTGCTTTTTATTTGCCACAAATACTAATTTGAATGGATGTGAATGATTGTTTAAGCCGTATTTGTGTTATTCTTTTGAAATAGAATCTCTATTGAGGTTTTGAAGCGGGTCTAATAAATAATAAAATAAGAAGCAATTTAAGAAAAAGTATCGGTTGATTACTGTCAATGGTATTCAGTCAATCTTAAATGGTTATTTAGGTTCTACCACTTCAAAAAGAAACAAAAAATGGGATACGTTTTGTGCAATCGAATGCCACAAAAGAAAGTTAAAAACGTAGAAAGTGAAGCATGTCGTCAAGCCACAGTAAATGATGATCTACAGTTACTCTAGAAAATTTTTCGAAACTTGGCTTAGAGTCAGTGCTTAGGTTAGGTTAGGTTAGGTCGTAGTAGTAGCTCTGATATCACAAAGCTCACTTGAGCACGCATGGCGACCCGTTGTGATGCCACGGGTGAAACGCAGTCCCTGTTCTAACCAAGTTCCGCCAAATCAGGGAAAGGAAGAAGTTGATCAGCGCAAGGGCTGCACAACAAAAGCACGACTACCCCGCACTGGAAAACCAGCCAGAAAATTTGATGAACGAAGCTATATCCTTGATATTAATAGATGATAGCTCCGTTAAGCTAACAAGGAATGGGGAGCCAAATAACCTATATCTACACCTAGCAAGAGACGGGCACTGGCAAAGAAAGTGAATGACGCTCTCCTCTTCCTCAGTGGACCTACATCCACGGCAGAAGTCGTTAAAAGGGAGCCTCATTCTCTCGGCGTGCCTACCCATGATGCAATGACCCGTAAGCACGAGATGACATCACGACCGAGACTAAGTAATCGGTTGGTACGCCTTCCATCCATCCTGGGCCAGGTAAGTCTAGCGGTGGAGCCGGACTCCTCATTGACCCAGGATAGGTTGGCGTCCCGAAGGAACCTCCGCGCAATGATCAACTTGACCGAGGCAAGTGGCATACCCATCTCAACAGAAGAGGATTCCGGAAGGAGCGCACCAGCTCTGGCGAGCTCGTCGGCCCTACAGTTTCCCGGAATATCACTGTGCCCGGGGACCCACACCAGAGAGACACCGGTGAAGCGCCCCGAGACTAGGTCGAGACAGCGACGAGTCAGTGCTTACGTAGTTTTAAAACTAAAAATTAAATCAGAAACGGAGTACGTTCAGATCCATGAAGCACTTATGGTTTTGAAAGCATCCAATTCAATAAAATGAAACCTAGCCTTAATTGCTACTCATACGGAGTTATTATCCAAGGGAATTGAACGCTAGAAATGCTAACAATGGCGCAACATTAGGTTAGGTTAGGTTGGAAAGGTGACGCTTAACCATAAATGGATATACTAGCTCACCTTCACTCAGAAACCAATAGGTCTATTGAGTTACTCTATATCGAAAAAGAGTAGGAAAAATCTGAAAAGGAAAGATAGAAAAATGAAAATCATGAATATAGGGCATGTCCAGCTTTCTTAAGCCCAATATTTCAGTTATGATACTACATAATATACAGCCAGTTAGGATTAAAACCTATCCTATGTGTGTGTTAAAGACTCGAAAATTCAATAACAGAAGTTTGAAAAACCTGGAGTTTGAACCATGGCATCACGTCTCATAAGCCAACGTGCTGCCTAGCAAGAATGATAAACTAAAGATTACGCATTGCACATGATTTCCCGTTAGATGACGTTGTTGGGCTATTTTAAAGGCTTCCAAGTCTTTTTCATATGTGAAAATGAACATTTCTTTTGAAAAGTGTATGCACTACGTGAAAGTAATTGGCAGTCCTGCAATATAACTTATTAGCCAATAGGAAAACAATGAAAACAATTTTCGTGACGTCATTGATTCAACATGGGCAGAAAGTTTTAATTTTGTGTGCGTCATGGCGTAATCTTTAGTTTATCATTCTTGCTACCTATTACATCGTCGTTAGTAGTAATGTTACGGAATTCTCCCTTAATTCTACAATTGTAAGGATCACAGCCACACTGATCTCATATTCTTCCAGCGAAAGAGGTAGGTACCCAATTTTTCTGACATTTCTTAGTACTATAGACCACTCCAGTGGTCATTAAGCACTTATGGTTTTGAAAGCATCCAATTCAATAAAATGAAACCTAGCCTTAATTGCTACTCATACGGAGTTATTATCTGGAATTAACTATTGTGTATGACCCTCACTGATTCAAACCATACTAGTCACCTTGAAGTACTGAAGCCTCCCCACTCTAGCAGGTAGTGTGTTACTGGGGTTAGCACCCGATGCATACAATCCAGAAAAAGCTGTTCGCATGCCAGTTAAATTCAAAAAATTCCATTCAGCCTAGTTTAAGTTCGTTTAGGAAAAGTAAAGTCTCATTGAAGCCATCGTATTCTAACCGACACTGTGTTGATGTATTAAACGCAAGACCATGATTCAAATTCCAGCTTTAAAATCTCAAAACAAAATATGAAAAAATAATTTTTCGGCGAATTTCTCTCAGTAGTCAGTCTACAAAAAACTGTAAAAGAAAAATAGAAGAATAATAGCACCAAAAACCTCTGAAGGTCGTCATGGTCTAGTAGGTAGTGTGTTGGCTTATTAGACGAAAGACCCGAGTCCGAATCCCAGGTCAGACATCAAAACGATAATTTAAAAATAATTTTTCGGTGACTTCCTCTCAGCAGATTTCTGGCAAAAACTCTGAGAGTAAAAAATTGCTATGGAACGCTTCTCAAAAAAAATGTGTCGTTCGGAGTCGACTTTAAACTGTAGGTCCCGCCACTCATGTATAAAATTAACGCACACAACATAAGTGGTGTGCGAAGCTAGGACGTAGTACAATGGGTCAATTTGACCACCGAGTACTGTACTTGTCAGAATTGACAAGAACACGTCCTCTAACCTAACCTAACCTAACCTACACCAAAAACTGTCCTTCGAAGTAGACTTTAAACGGTAGGTCACGTCACTGAAGGATAAAATAAGGAAATCTAGCTAATCTGTTAACGAACTGAATGATAAAGTAAAGTTTAGTTCGATCGAACAACTTTATCGCCATAATTTATGTGACCCCGTTACTAGGCGATCAAAGCGAGTAGAGCATTCTTTCCTTGTTCACATACATAACATATATAATTGGCCACTACAACCCTTCAGTCAGGATTACGGCCTAGCTTCTCACACCACTTATGTTGTGTGCGTTAATTTTATACATGAGTGGCGGGACCTACAGTTTAAAGTCGACTCTGAACGACAGATTTTTGAGAAGCTTTTCATGGCAATTTTTACTCTTAGAGTCTTTGCCAGAAATCTCTTGAGAGGAAGTCGCCGAAGAAATATTTTTCGTTTTGATGTCTGACCTGGGATTCGAACCCGGGCCTTTTGTCTAATAAGCCAACACACTACCCACTAGACCACGGCGACTTTCCTTGTTCACTGTACTAATATTTTCATAAATTTTTTAAGTGGACTTCTTTCCAATTAGCATTTGCAAATCAATCTGCGTTTTTTTCCAGAACAGGGCAGTGTTTGGGGCTCATAAATCGTACACTGAATCTTCCGGAACCCATTGCAAATGACTGTTTGGTGTGATCCATATTTCTCTGAAAATAAGAACGGCACAACTGTTATGGCCAATGGAGAAACCTATCGCACCATTATAATCGATTTTCTTGTACCCGCTCTTCATGATATTGATATGAACGATGTTTGGTTTCAACAGGCATGGTTCAACTTGCCACTCGTCTCATGCCACAATCGATTTATTGCGTCAAACGTTTGATGATCGTTTAATTAGCTGAAATGGCGATGTCAATTGGCCGCCAAAATGCTGTGATTTGACAGGAATGCTGCAACTTGCCACACGTCTCATGCCACCATCAATTTATTGCGTCAAACGTTTGATGACCGTTTAATTAGCTGAAATGGCGATCTCAATTGGCCTTTAAAAAGCTGCGATTGACACTGTTGAACTATTTTCTGTGGGACAGAATTAAAGCAAATTGTTATACTAACAAACCAGAGATAATGGAGCATTTGAAGCCTAACATTCTTAACGTTTTTGCGTCAAACGTTTGATGGCTGTTTAATTAGCTGAAATGGTAATGTCAATTGGCCGCCAAGAAGCTGCAATTTGACACCGTCAAACCATTTCCAGAGGCTAACATTCTTATCCTCATTCCCGAGATACGAGCCCATACACTCGAAAAAAATGCATGACTATTGGTTTGATCGAATAAGGTACCGTAGGGCCAGCCGCGTTAGCCGCGTTAGCTGCGTTGAATAAAATAATATTCCATTTCTAACCGCAACAATTGCACAACTAGAAAGTAAATTTTGGCAAAATTTCAAATCGTTTTTTATTTAAATTTCAACTTTTAAATGGCCCATCCTATAGCACATTTGGTTACCAGCTCTCGCAGTTCTAAAAATAGTTAAATGGAGATGTGAATTCTATTCAACTCACGTTTGGCTTGAAACGTTCCTTTAAATAACTTTTGGGTGCTTCCGAAATCCTCTGCTAAGGTTACCAAATGTTAAGCAATAACCGAGTTAATGTTTGTGGTCTCTTGGATTCGGAATCTTCATTGCAAAATCAGATAGATAGATAGTGGCTGCACTTCAGTAAACCTATTGGTCTTCAATCATTAAGATAATCTCATCAATCTGCTGCGATGGCTGCATCAAATCTCTGCATGATTACGTGACTAGAACAAAAAATGATTGATTGTTTTGCCATAATGGGCTATAATTGGCTTAAGTGTGCGATACGTTCTATCAATAACTAATGGGTGCTCAAGAATTCCTTTGTAAAGGTTTCCAATTGTTAGGCAATTACAGAGTAGATGTTTGTGGTCTCTTGATATCGGTATTCGGTATCCTCAAATTTCAAACTGTTTTCGTTTTAAAGGATTTTTTAAATTTAAACTTGTAAATGGCTCAGCCTTTGTAAGCATTGAACTAAACCACTGTACTCCCACTATCTTCAATAGGCGCTGGCAAATACAGTAATCCCTCGATTTACTGTGGAGTTGGTTCCAAAAAAGACAAAGTAAATCGAATGACGACGGAAATTTAAGTTAAAGGCAATAGAAAATTTGACGACATAAATCTGAACAACGTTAATAAATGCGTCATAAATCCAGGGATTACTGTAATTTTCCTTTTTCAATCCTTTTAGGTATGCCCTAGAATGGTATTTTAAACAATCGTATGTGTCTGTATGTGTGCGTGCATTTTGATTTGAATTCCTCATCATCATCATCATCATCAGAATACCAAAACAGAGACAAAAGTATTCCAAACATGCCGCCTTATAACTAACATTGTCATGTCGTTTACAATTCCAGAGACATTAAGAAAATGAAAATGATGCAACAAAACTAAAGGAAAATGGTTGTTGAATAAAAAAAACGTAACGAATGATGGAAAAGCAAAAATGAAAATCTCATTAAATTCTAAGACTCCCATGCACTAGACGGACTCTATTCATATTGTTGTTGCAACTCTACTATACAGCGATAGTGGTGTCTCATGGAAGTGTAAAAATGATCCATTCATCTAGCGATTGATATCATTATTGTTGTTCTTGTTGTTGTTGTTATTCTGTACAACTTAGACAGGTTGTCTGCCTGCAGTCAATATGAAATTATTTAGCCAAGCCATCCCATGAAACGTTGTTACTGTCATCATCCACGGCAGCATTTATTTGTTGCTGATGACGCTGTTCAGTTTTCAATTCATTTTGTTTTTCATTTTTCTCTCTTAGTTTTTGCGATTTTCCATTCTTCTTTGCCAATGATTTGTGAACTGTAACTGAGCTGGCTTACTGCCTGCATGCCTCGACTAAGAAGAAGGATTCCGGCTACCATTTGATGTATGAGGACTGGTGTATGATGAATACATGTTTCCAAATGACATGCAATTTTCATGTTTTCCATCTTCTTCTTTTTCTTCTGTTTTTTTTTTCTACTTTTCCCTTTAACGTTGTAATTCTATTTGCCATTTGATAAAAATTAACACAATCAAACGAGATATTTTATCTTTTTAAGCCATGACAACTGAAAATCTCTTATGTCTTCTGTCTTTTTGCCCTCTCTGTCTTATGTCTTGTGTGTGTGCAGGCAGTGAAACCGAAAAAGTTGTCGAAATATTTAATGAAACATTACAATTTATTTGTTGGCCTTCGGTGGCGTGCACATTGCTGCCAAAACACACCAAACAACTGCTTAGTTTTAGCCAATTTTGTCACACTACCAGATATATCTTTTAGCGAAAGGGAATAAGATGTGTTTCATGGTTGATTGTCACAACAAATAGTTGTAACACTGATGGCTTGTTATTCCTTCTGGCCATATTCATTAACTACTGTCGAGTGTATACTTATCACACAGAGTTTTTGTGTTTCCAATGTCTTGGTAATTTATATTCACTTCAACAACGAATTCACAGATTTTCCCAGAAGCTACAGATTGCTTGAAGGCATGTTTATTTTACAAGCATGCTTGACATCATATATTTTGAATAATTTTGACGTTTGATGTACAACAAAAAGTAGAGGAAATTCAAAACTTTATGAAGGTTATTTGGGTACCATACATCGCCTGTAAAATAAATGTAAAAATAGTTATTTTATTTATGGAAAAATAATTAAAAATATAAGAATATATAGAAAAATTTAAGTGTCCCTATTATTTTTTCCACGCCTTTATCGTACATTTTTTTTTAAGAATTTGTCAGAGCTGGTGAAATATTTGTATTTCATTAGTTAGACTATTTGAATAGCTTTAATTTAATGTATATAATGTATATACTTTGTAATATTTATGGGAAAATAATTAAAAATATAAGAATATATTGAAAACTGTAAGTGTTCCTATTATTTTTTCCACGCCTTTATTTTACATTTTTTTTAAGAATTTGGCAGGGCTGGTGAAATATTTTTATTTCATTAGTTAGACTATTTGAATAGCTTTAATTTAATGTATATAATGTATATACTTTGTAATATTTATGGGAAAATAATTAAAAATATAAGAATATATTGAAAACTGTAAGTGTTCCTATTATTTTTTCCACGCCTTTATTTTACATTTTTTTTAAGAATTTGGCAGGGCTGGTGAAATATTTTTATTTCATTAGTTAGACTATTTGAATAGCTTTAATTTAATGTATATAATGTATATACTTTGTAATATTTATGGGAAAATAATTAAAAATATAAGAATATATTGAGAAATGTAAGTGTTCCTATTATTTTTTCCTGGCCTTTATTTCACATTTTTCTTAAGAATTTGGCAGAGCTGGTGAAATATTTTTATTTCATTAGTTAGACTATTTGAATAGCTTTAATTTAATGTATATAATGTATATACAGTAGCGAGCACAAAAAATGCAACGTTGGGTAAAATTATCTTTAAGTGCGATAATTTAAAAAAAAATGGTGACCAGTTCAAAATATTTCTTTGGGTTATTAATCCCTACAGTTATAGATACCTATTATCAATAACATTATGTAAATATTTTTAATTAATTAAATATTATTTTGTCATTTATTAAAAAGAGTGCGAATTTCATGGGAGCAATAAAAATGCAACAGCATAAATTTTAATGTATTTATTTAAATTAAATAGTAATTTTTACAAAAAAAAAATCTTAAAATTAATATTTAGTGGCGTAGCCCTTATTTTTTATGACTTCTTGCAACCTATATTTCAAAATTCATATTTTCAAAATTTCTTCTAATTGCCTCTTATTTGTCTGATGTTTCCTCTTAACTTCTCGATCTAATAGCTCCCATAGATTTTCTATGGGGTTTAGATCGGGAGACTGTGATGGCCAATCCAAAACATTGACATCATTGTCACTTAAAAAGTTTCGAGCTAAGCGACTTGAGTGCTTTGGATCGTTATCCTGTTGGAATATGCTACCAGGAGGCATTTTTACCCGCAGATGAGGAAGCATGTGTTCTCCAAGGATTTCACAGTACTTCTTGGCGTCCATTTTTCCTTCGATTTCAGTTAAGGGACCTACCCCATCACGGGGAAACGCACCTGTAAATACGTGACGTAAAATCAATAATTTTTTTTAAACATATCGTTCCTTACCCCACACCATTATTGATCCACCGCCATGTTTTACGGTTGGAAGTTGATATCTTGGAGAATATCTCTGTCCAGGCGGCCTTCGAACAAAATTTATCCCATCGGAACGAAACAAATTAAATTTGCTTTCATCGCTCCACAAGACTTTAGCCCATTGTTCATTTGATCAATCCGTTTTGCAAATTCCAGGCGCTTCTTTTTATTGATTGCACTGATGAGAGGTTTCTTTGCGGGTCGTCTCGCATGCAAATTAGCCTCTTTCAACCTACGGCGAACAGTGTGAACGCCTATAGAGACTCCCATTTGCTCATTTGCGAAATTAGCAACGTCCACTGCGGTGTTTCGTGGATCTTTTTTAACCAGTGCAATCATCTGGCGGTCTTGGGGAGAGGTAGTTTTTCGAGGATTACCACTACCTGGTTTCCTTTCCACACTATTTCTCAAAGAAAATCGAGATTTAATCCGACATACGGTTAATTGATTTACACCAAAGAGGCATCCAACTTCACGCATGGATTTTCCTTCTTCTAAGGCTTTAATGATTGCATGATGAGATTGCTGTCAGCTGAGAGCTGCTTCTATTACAAAACACATGTTGTATAACTTATTTAAGAAATTTTCAATTATAATTAAATAAATAACTTACTTTAACTATTTTTTTATTATGTTGCATTTTTTTTGCTCGCTAAAAATTTGCACTTTTTTCACTAATTCAAAAATATTTAACTTTTTAAAGCAGAATTTGGAATAAACTGTGGTTACTTTGAAAACTTATAATTGAAAGAATTAACAGCAAAAGAAAATAGATAAATTAGTTACCGTTATTTTGAAACAGATCTTATTAAAGATCATATGGCACAGTGTTGCATTTTTTGTGCTCGCTACTGTACTTTGTAATATTTATGGAAAAATAATTAAAAATATAAAAATATATTGAAAAATTTATGTGTCCCTATTATTTTTTCCAGGCCTTTATTTTACATTTTTTTTAAGAATTTGGCAGAACAGGCGACTGCCTCTCAGCAGATTTTTGGCAAAAAATTCTGAGAGTAAATAAAATTGCCATGAAAAGCTTCTCAAAAATCTATCGTTCGGAGTCGATTTTAAAACTGTAGATGCTTCACTCATGTATAAAATTAACCCACACAACATAAGTGGCATGAAAACCTAGTTTGAAATCCTGACTGAAGGGTTGTAATGACCAATTATGTATGTGAGGCTATTGATGGAAGTTGTTCGATCTGCGTTCGATATTGGTTGGCTGGAAAAAAAGGGGTTATGCAAATAATTAGTTACTGGTTGGGACTTTATCTTAGATTTTCTGCCTATTCTGTCGCAACATAATACTTGACTTTCATGACATTGCCAAAGAGACAGAGAAAAAGAGAGAGAGATTATCTTCATACTTCTAATACGACCGCTATGGAACTATTCTTACAAGAAGATCTCTTTATGGGCTTTAAGAAAATGTGCAACTTTAATCTTCAACACGGCTAAGGGGTTGAGCCCATAATATTTTCATAAACGCTGATGTCTCCTTAAAAGAAACGTAAATTTTATCTCACCGTGATTTATTTCATAAAAGACTTGTTTCCATAACATTTTTTTTATTTACAGACACATTCGTATTCCATACACCATTGACTTGCAACAGCTGTTGTTGGCTGCCATTACTGCCAACATGCTGTTGGTGCTGTTAGAGAGCTTGACATTGTACAGACACAGAGACGTTTGTAAAACATTTTTCTTCTTTTGCTGGCATTTCCCTTTAACAGCAAATAATTTTTCATCCACCAGACAACAAGTTTCCCATATCTACTCTACCTCTTCAGTGGGACAGTCCATAAGCAGTCCGCATATCCATTCATCCATCCATCAGTCGTTTTATATGTTAGAGGCGGTCGGTTGGTATATGTCTTTGGCACACAATCGTCGTTGTCTATCTTGTTGAGCATGAATTATAAAAAAAAAATTAATTCAGTCTTCAATGGTTGTTTACCAACTCGCCTGACACTGTGGCAAGTTGCAGCAACATAAAGTTGTATGCAACAGCAACAGTGGCAATAATAATAGAGACTTACACACACACAAGAAAGTAAGAAAGAAAAGTGTTTTATGCGACACTTTCCCTTCATTGTCATGTGGTGTGGTGTGGTGTGGTGTTAAGGTTTTTCCCAATGTTTTTCATTGTCTTTCAATTTCATTCCACATACAGTTTTCACTACCCTGCATGTGATATATTGCAACCCGTATCTGGCGAATCTTGTTTGTTGGCTGTTAGTCGTTAGTCAGTAGCGTTTTAATTGCAAATTTTATTTTCATTTCTTTTGTTCTTTTTCTGTTTTTCTCTCTTATAATTTATTACTGATTTTATAAAATAAAACATCTTTGTTAGTGTTGTTGTCTTTGTTGTTGTTGCTATAATGTTGTTGTATGTTAATGATTTTGTCATTCGTCTGTACTTCAAATGGATTTAAAAACAAATAAAAAAAAGCAAAAAAAATTGTAATATCACTGTGAAAAATAATTTCTTAGAAAATTTCATTTAAAACACAACGTGAAGTCGATTTGTTTTAGAAAGTTTTCAACAGGAAATCTCTATTAAATTACAAGAGAGTGATTAAAGGAAGTCTTAAGCAGAAAAATATCGAGAAAAGTAATTTCCATTCTATAACAGAATATGATTTTCTTACGAGTATTTAAAGGTTGGCAACTTAAAGTAGGCCACAGGCATTTTTTTTTTCTTACAAGAAAATCATTAATGCGTTACCAGTTCACGATCATCAAAATGATTCCCACCTTGAACGTAGAGTTTACAATACATACACATACATACATATGTAAGTATAGTGGGCGCCAAAAGAAACTGTACACAATGGATAAAATTCTAACAATCACCAAACTCAAATATTACCACTTAAGAAGAGTGTCGGAAAAAATTTCTCAATATTTTAAGTTTTACAGTTTCTTTTGATGCTCACTGTACATATACGCAATTGATCATTTTTACCCAGTTTCATTTAGAATTATGACCAAGCTTCTCATACCACTTATATTGCACTCATCTTCATTTTATCCATAAGTGACGTGTCCTATACATACATAGCTTAAAGTCAACTCTCAACAACCGACTTTTATGGCAATTTTATTTATTTTCAGACTTTTTACCAGAAATCTGCTACAATGAAGTCTGCTGACAATAAATCGCTGAAAAAATATTTTCTTCATATTTCAATACGTTGAAAATGTCTGAATTGGGTTTTAAATCGTTACCTGACTTACTTACTTACTTAATTGACCATAACAATCCGATTAACGGATTTCGGCCTGTCGCAACACATCCTTCCAGGTGCCTCTGCTTCTTGCACGGCTACGCTAATTGGTCACACCAATCGATGACAGGGCTTCTTCGATTTGGTCCTTCCAACGGATACAAGGTCGTCCTTTTCGCCGACTTCCGCAGATCCCCGCATCAAACACTCGTCTCGCCGGAGCATCCTCCCCCATTCGAACGACATGACCGAGCCAGCGCAGCCGCTGGATATTAATACGCTGTACAACGTCCATGTCGTTGAGGAGCTCAGACAGTTCACTGTTAAATCGGATGCGAAAATCATCGCCAACTTGCACTGGACCAAAGATCTTACGTAGGACTTTTCTCTCGAATACTCTTAAGGCAGCTGCATCAGTTCTTAATAGTGTCCATGCTTCTGCAAACGTTACCTGAAGTCAGTCTAATAAGCACACTACCTACCTGGACTAAGACGACTTCAATGCCCTTGTCTAGGTTGAAATACTGAAACATGGCTTCCGAAAAAAAAGTTCAGATTACTTACTATTTCTTTGGTTTCTCTCTATGTGCCCCTTTACTGAGTATATACTTGCTTCCATATATCTCCTCCCACTTAACAGCAAGGTTTTGATGCTATGAAAAGCATGGAAGCTCCCCTATCTTTCAATGGAATAGACTGCAACATGTTGTTATGGATTCAGAACATTTTTCTCTGAGGCCATAAACTCCTGCTCTTGTGGTAGTACTGGTCACTACCAGAGATCAGCAAAGTATCATTTTTTCTCTACTCATAAGTACGCATGTAATTTTGTGTATGAGTGAGTCAACAGTATTGATATTCAACTACTATGATTCATTCGTACTCTGTACAACATTGATTTATGAGTACAGGTTGCAATTTTGACATCATTCGAAATATGTTTAATTCTTACGCCTACTCATTCAGATTCGTAAATTTAGAAAAGTACTTATAATACTTACGAATGATGATTCGAGTCAAGCAAGCGAAGTAGTAGTGTTCCTACGCGAATCATACTTATTTTTTGCCTCGTGTAAATGTTAAGTCGAAACGAGTCGAAGTCAATCACATGCATATTGTTAAGTATGAGAATGACAAGTACTTTAAACTTTGAGTATGAGTATGATATCAAAATAAATATGAAAGCGTATAAGTATCTGAAATTATAAGAATGACCCGGAATCCATTCATGCTTTTGAATACTTATTGCTAATCACTGGTCACTACAAGACTTTAGTTAGGGTCACAACATATAGCAGATATAATTAGTCATTACAACTCTTTAGTTAGGTTTACAACCAAGCTTCACACACCACAACACTTATGTTATGTGTGTGTGTGATAGTTTTACACAGTAAATGTTGGGACCTACAGTTTTTTAAAGTCGACTTTAAAGGTTCAGATTATTGTTAAACTTTTCATGGCAATTTTTTATTTACTTTTAGAGCCTTTGCCAGAAATCTGCTGAGAGGTAGGAAGTCGCTGAAGAAATATATTCTTCATATTTCGTTTCTCTGGAATTTGAACATCGGCTTCATGTCTTCTTCTTCTTCTTAATTGGCCATAACAACCCGATTAACGGATTTCGGCCTGCCGCAACACATCCTTCCAGGCGCCTCTGCTTCTTGCGCGCCTACGCCAATTGGTCACACCACTCGATGACAGGGCTTGTTCGATTTGGTCCTTCCAACGGATACAAGGTCGTCCTCTTCGCCGACTTCCGCAGATCCCCGCATCAAACACTCGTCTCGCCGGAGCATCCTCCTCCATTCGAACGACATGGCCGAGCCAGCGCAGCCGCTGGATATTAATACGCTTCACGTCTAATATACCTAAAAGTCTACGGTGACTCTCACAATACATACATACATAATTGGCCATTACAACCCCTCAGTTATGATTACGACCTAGCTTCTCACATCACTTATACATGAGTGGCGGGACCTACAGTTTAAAGAAGCTTTTCATGGTAATTGTATTTACTCTCAGAGTTTTTACCAGAAATCTGCCGAGAGGAAGTCGCCGAAGAAATATTTTCATATTTTCGTTTTGACGTCTGACTTGGGACTTGAACTCGGGTTGTCTCATCTAATAAGCCAACACACTACCTAATAGAATACGGCGATTTCGAATCTCACAATAAAAATATTCAGTATGTCAACGAAATTACTTTTTCACATACCCCCGGTATGATATGTTTTCTATGGCTACTAGCGATAACATTTTTAGGTATCGATATACAGCTGAAGTTTCTGTTTAAGTGGGAGAGATACGTATCGCCTGGAGTAGTTCCTCAACATAAGATGTGTCATGTAACAAATTGACAAGTTTGTATCATTTGTTGCTTTGATTATAAAAGAGGCTGTTGCATGCATCATTGATTTCTATACAATAGATGTTGACAATACAGTGAGAGGGGGGCCATCAAAATTTTTTTTTCCTCCAAAAAAACTAAAAAACTTAAAAACTAAGGCGAAATTATATTCTTTAGGCATTTAATTTTCCCGGTTTTGAACAAAAAACAGCATTTTAACTAAAATTAATGCTCGAATCATTTATTTTCATTTGAATATTTGCTAGTTGCGGGCAATAATTGCATGTGACGCCACTTCTATTAATTTTTTCCTTCCATTTTTTTCCCCCAATTTTTTATTTAAATACTCAACCGTACTTTTGTTTATAGTGGAGGCTGTTCTGTTTCTGTAGTTGATGATGATGTTGATGATGCTGATGTTGCTGCTTCTGCTGTTATTTTAATGACGTTGAGGCTTTTTAAATGAGCCGTCTTTATATGCAGAAGTGTGCTAATCGGAAGGCGTAGGTTTTTTATGTCGTTTTTTATTTTTTTTTTTTTTTGCTTTTTTATGTTGCCATTGTTATTGCCTATTGCCTTTGTTTTAATTTTTTTTTTGTTGTTGTTGTTGATGTTTTTAATACATCTTTTTATTCGTTGTCTTCTTCTGCTGTTTGTTGTTGTTGATTTTTAATAATAATTTACAACATATTTTAAATGAAAATTACATTTTATTACGGAAATTTCACAGACAATTTCGTTTCTTACTTAATCATGAGTTTTATGGCTACGCAAACAAAACAAGACACATTATTATGGGCTTGTGCCTGAAAAATATAAATTTTTTTGTTTTCAATAAAAAGTCTATTGATTTAGCCATAGAAATAAGTAGCTGCGCACTTATTTTTTCATTTAGTTTGACTATCTTTAAATTTAAATTAAAAAAAGTATCAGAAATCAGTAATGAATCGTTTTTTCGCTACTCATAAGTACTCATGAAATTTTGTGTATTGAAATTCAACTACTCTGATTCATTCGTACTCGATACAACATTGATTTATAAGTACAGGTTGCAATGAGTAAGAGTACAACGTTGACATCAAACTCACAACACTCGAAATATGTTTGATTCATAAGCCTACTCATTCAGATTTATAAATTTAGAAAAATACTTTTAATACTTACGAATGATTCGAATCGTTCACCAAAATTTACGGTCTTAGTTTTGTTGCATGCACAAGCAAAGAAGAAAGAAAAGACAAAGACATCAAGCAAGGCAAACACACAACATACAACATACGAATGATTCGAATCGTTCACCAAAATTTACGGTCTTAGTTTTGTTGCATGTACAAGCAAAGAAGAAAGAAAAGACAAAGACATTCAAATCTGTATTGTAGTGTTCATATGCAAATCATACTTACTTTGAGATTCTTGTAAATTCTGGGTAAAGAAGAGTCGAAGATAACAACATCAAGCGTATTGTTAAGTATGAGTATGATGAGTACTTGAAACTTTGAGTATGATATTAAAATAAGTATGAATGCGTATAAGTATCTGAAATTATAAGCATGGCTCGAATCTACTCATAGTTTGGTACACACGCATACATAATTGCTCATAACAATGCTTCAGTTAGGATTACAATCTAGTATCTGATACCACTTTCATATGAGTGGCGGGACCTATAGTTTAAAGTTGGGTTCGGGCGTTATTTTTTTTTTTACCTTTTCATGGCAATTTTATTCACTCTCAGAGCTTTGTGAGAAATTTCCTCCAGATATCTGCAGAATGTGCAGGATATCATCTTTAATTTGCTTTGGCCGTTTGAAAGGCTTAATAATGCCACTGAATGTGGAATACAATATCCTTCAAATGTACGCCTCGGCTTCTCTGGTTAAAGCGTATTTGTAATGTTAATTTTTCCATGGCATGGGTTATGTAGTCGCCGTAGTCTAGTAGGTAGTACATCGGCTTACTGGACGTAAAGCCAGGGTTCAAACCCCAGGTTAGATATCATACGAAATTGTGAGAAAATATTTCTTCGGCGACTTTCTCTCCGCAGATTTCTGGCAAAGACTCTAAGAGTAAATAAAATTGCCATGAAAGGCTTCTCAAAAATCTGCCGTTCGAAGTCGACTTTAAACTATAGGTTCCGCCACTCATGTATAAAATTAACCCACACTATATAAGTGGTGTGAGAAGCTAGGTCGTAATCGTGACGTTCATGGTAATTTTCTTTTTTACACTCAGAATTTTTGGCCAGAAATCTGCTGAGGGGAAGTTGTCGAAGAAATATTTCTTCGTATTTCGTTTTGATGTCTGACCTGGGCTTCACCTGGTTTCACGTCTAATAAACCAACTCACTACCCACTAGACGACGGTGACTTGTCACTCATACCCAATTTTTTTTATTTAAATTTTCAACTAGAAAGCTCTTAATAAAAGATCCATTATGTGGTATATAAAGGAACCTAAACAGTTTTCATTGGAAAACCAACAAATTTGAATAAAATTTTTATTCATAAAATTCTGTGTGTTGTATGCTCAAACTGTTAGTAATGCAAACAATTTGAACAACTTTCAAACACAATTTTATTTTCTCCCCTTTTCGTTTTGGTTTCTTTTTCTATTTCTGTACTATTTGTGGCAGGTAAGGTTCTGAGAAAATTCAAATGACAAATCCAAATATTTTGCAAATTAAAGCAAATAAACGAAATGAGTTAGAATATTCATAATAAATGCTGCATGAAATTTCTGAGTTTTCAGTTTAAAAAATTGTACAGTGGTTAAGAAAACTGATTTTAAATGATGTTCCAATTCCATAAAATATTACTAGATACGCTCAAGGTTGCCAACGTTCAACCAAAGCTTGTCAGGTAAGACATCCAGACTGCAACTATACAGCGATATTTCCCTACAAACTAACAGAAAAGGCAATAACAGATTAAGTGGTTTCTAGTTTCATTATATTCATAACCATTGTAGCCCCTGCAAATGTTGCGGAGTTGAAGACAAAGTTTTCTCACATTAGCACAACTGGCCTAGAAGCAACTCAACTATAATTCTCACAGTATTCTAGTTACATCGCCAATAGACTATTTCTCATGTTACAGATTTCAAATTTCAAATTTGCTACATTATAACACGATGGTTTCCAGTCACAATCTTCATAGCTATACGATCGAACTTAGTTTTAAGGGGACTCAAATTATAAGGTAAATAATCGGAATTAATTTTTTTAACTGGGCTTCTATATTGTTACGTTTTCAGAATTGTAAAAACGTTAAAAATATGAGTTCGTAGATTGCAAATAAAATAAAAATAAATTTGTGTTTAGTTTCCAAACAATTCTTTATCGTTCGCACAATTCCGTGTGCCATCTTTGACGATTTGACTTAAATAACAACAATTTGCTTTAATTGTTATTATTCTTTACACTCTTCCACGTACACAATAAGAATTGTTGAATTGATCTTTATAACAGAGATTTTCAAACCACAATTATTCTCCTCACACGCAAGGTGTCTTCACACAAGTCTGACTGAATTCTTACTGAATCACCGTTGCCTATGCTGCCTTGCCAAAATAAGTGGTGTGAGAAGATAGGCGTAATCATGACTGAAGAGTTGTAAAGACAAATTATTTATGTTATGTTTAAAGGTAAACGACAGATAGGGATATAGTCTAGCTATAGAAAGTCGCCGGTTCTCTATCCTCTTGCCTATACATAGAACCACAGAACCCTGGGAAACATAACAAGTGAATGAAACGGATGTTATAACTTGATGAAGTGATGACCTGATGGCATAGTCAGTGATGTTTATGGTCCGACCTTTTTTTAACAAAACTGTTCAACCTACAAATCAAATCATTATTATCTCTCCCACAACTTATGTGTGGGGGGGAGTTTATCAAATACCTAAGTTTTGTTAAACATTTTGTTTTATTGCTTTCGATAGTGAACTTCTGTTGAATGTATGTCACTCGCTCACTCACTCACTCACAAAATAAAAGAGTTGCAGTTGTAACAACTAACGCCTGCTCAATGTTCTTATAAGGTCAGACCGAATCGAACCGAACCGAATTATATTTTTTCAATGAAACTTCATAACAATTTTGTTTTTTGTTTTTTTATTGTGTTTCATTTGATTTTATTTTATGAATGAAATAAGATTTACAACAACGAGTACGTATACTAACTACCTTATGTTACTGAAAGATGATGAGGTTTTTACTACGAAATAGAAACTGGTTGTGTTGCTTAAAGCAGACGCCAGCCAACAAATACGGCAAAATGACAACAACATTTTTGACAAAGAAAACCAACGCATTGAAACCGCAACAACCTACACTTTGTTTGCAAGCAAATAAAATAAAATAAAATGTTTAATACACGAACGAACACTAAACTTTATTACAACATTTTAGATTTGAAATAAAAAAAAAAACACTTTTTTCGATAACGCAACAGATGTCTATCATCTTTTCTTTTCTTCTTTTTGGTGTGGTTGGGGGGAGGGGTAAACTTGCAAAGAGGAAAAGATGTAACTTGTATGGCACACGTCTCTTCATCTAACTGCTGTCTTATGCAGAAGGTTGGAAGGTATTGTAGTCGTAATAAATGTTTTGTACAAACAGCCAACATAACAGCCATATCATCATGCATCAACATAAAGATTCTTCTTTGTCAGTCACTCAGTCAGTCATTCAGTTATGCTGCTGCTGTCCTAAGTGTGTCAAACCATCACTCAGTTCGTTCGTTAGTTACAAACACATGTGTGGGGGCACTCAACATCATTTACTCGGTATCATCTTCGTTTCGTATGTTTTTATTTTGAATTATTTTTGTTTAATTTTAAAGTTTTGTTTGTGATGGTTTTGTAGTGATGTTTCATTGTAACTGGGTTTGGTGGAACTGTGTGTGTAAATCGTATGTAGAGCAATAAACTACTGGGCGTAGGACAACAGCACGCGCCACTGCAAACATTTTGAATAAAAATTTACATATGAAATGTTTACATACGTAAATGGACAATAACTGACAAATATCACGAATCATTAGCATCTCTTTAGAGTTTTAAAGTTCATTTCACGTTGGTCGTTTTTTTTTTTGGTAACAAAATTTCGGCAATATTAAAATTTTTTTATTTCTTTAAACGATTTATTTCATTATTAATCTGTCAAGATCATAATACAGTGTTGGAAGAAAAAGTATATAGGGTAGGCCATATAAAAGTTTGAATTTTAAAAAAGCAATGAAACAAAACAAAGTCGCCGTAGTCTAGTAGGTAGTATTTTGGCTTATTAGACGTAAAGCTCGGTTTCGTATCCCAAGTCAGGCATCAAAACGAAAATATGAAAAAACTAGATAACCCGTGCGAATATTTCGCACCATTAGTTGTAATTTTTATAACATAAAATGAAAATAATTAATAGAATTTTTATTAAAAGTATAAAAATATTAAAAATTATAATATACATATTTACATACATACATACATACTCGTACATATGTTTAAATGCTTTTATAATACTTCTTTGAATACAATGTTAGTGGTAATGACGTGATCATCGTTAACTTTTTGCCCGTACGAATCCTTAATACAAACAAAAAAATCTTTAAACGTACCCACTCGAGAAAAAACCAAGTATGACTATCCATGTGAAAAGAGCGGTTCTGGTAAATAAAATCCTGCCTTTTGAAGGATTTGACCTTGTGGTTTGTTTATCGTCATAGCAAAAGCAACGTTCACAGGGAATTGTTTTCGTGTCATTCAGAAAGGCACAGTTGGATCAGAAGGTGTAAGGTTGATTCGGGGTATGAGTACAGTTTTACCGGTATGAATAATTTTTGCTGATATGATGTGCTCTCCTAAGTTTGTTACGATTAGCCTGGTACCATTTATTAACCCGTATTACTACACTTCTTAAAACAAACAATCCCATGACAATAACGACATTACCAAAATGTCTTTTACAACTTTATATATTATTATGTGGAATAGCATTACAATTAAGTGATCCTGTTTATCGCATTTGATCTAACAACTACTGCAAAGTATTGCCAATACAGCTTTTTACCACTTAATATGGATATTATATATAACTGACTTAGTAATAAACGGCATTATAGTAAATAGAAGTATTGCCAGAATGTATTTTAATACATAATATATTATGCAGAACTGCATTACTATTAAGCGACCCTGTATTAGCACACTTGAACAAAAACATGTTATCACAATGACAACAGTATTATTATGCAGTTCTATATAAAATATAATTTTTATCAATGAAAGCATTAATTTTTCAATTTCTAATTATTTTTTGCCATTAGTGTTAGATATAAGCTTTAAAATGAGATATCATTCATTAAATTCGATGCGGTGGTACGGGAGATACTTGCAACCGACAAAAAAAGTGCTTTAGAAATAATATATATGATATTTCTTCGGCGACTGCCACTCAACAGAGGGGCCATGAAAAAGTTTCCCAAAAATCTCTCGTTCGGAGTCAACCTTAAACTGTAGGTCCCGTCACTCACGAATAAAATTAACTCTAGGTCAAAATCCTGACTGAATGGTTATGTTATCTATGGGTACATTAATAAACAAAATTATCATGTTTGGAGCTCAGAAAACTTACAATTGGTCTCATAGACCCTAATGCATCCATTATGAGTGGAGAGGTAAATGTACCTAACCACACCAAAGAGGAAGTCGCTTAAACACAAACATAACAAACTTTTTTTACGCCGAGGAGAGGTAAATGTACCTAGAGGAAATCGTCACATCCCCCATATGTGGGGACCTCACCCAGTAAATACTCCCCACGTCTCATGGACTATTGTGACCACTCCGGAACAACGGTGGTATTACTTCGGAGTGAAGTCCTTTTGGTCCTTTGGCCCTGAATACTCATATCCGCGTCTGGATTGCGTATCTAAAGCCAAGGAGACATCTAAGTGTCTCCACTATTTCTTTCTGATTGGTTCCCGAAAGGAATTTCGTTTGACACATGTGCCAGTGTCATTTATGCCGGCGAGCCTACATGTTCTGCAGCCTCAAGATCTCTCTTCTTCAGTAATTCGCCACTGAGATACAATTCTCTCTAGTCGGAATCATAACCCCGACAATGTTATCGGCCGTGATCATTTTAATCATCGACGATGATTAGCGTGACAGCGTGCCTATTCGAAAACAGAGTGCTCTCTGCATAATCAATTACTTCCACTTCCTTGTAAAGGCAGTAAGGGAAGTAAGGGTCTTGCCCATTCTGTCCAGATATTTCCTAAAATATTCGTGACACGATAGCATCTGCGTAACGTTAAGTTAGGTTAGGTTAGAGGACGTGTACTTGTCGGTTAAGACAAGTACAGTACTCGAAGGAAGGAAGGAAATAGAGGCTATAGGATGAAAGGAGGAAATGTAGGATAGGGGGAGTGGGGGAATGGGAATCACAGGAATTACACAGAAAGAAACAGACACAAAACAAAAGATGGTGAGAGCGCGACTACACTTATGAAGCCCTAGCACCTCTCAATAAGCCCAAGCTGCTAATGTATCTGTGGAAAGCCTTGATGTCGGCTCTCTAAACAGAACTCAAGCTCTCAAAGAAGGCCCAGCCAAGGGTCCTCAACGTCAACCCACCAAGGGCTGGGCTGTTACAGAGGAGATGTTCGACAGTTTCCAACTCCTCCGCATCGCAACATACCCTGCAATAGTCCGGCTGGGATCTGTTCCAGATCACCGTCAACAACCTAATCTCGCAATACCCCGATCTACGTAACGTAAAAATTTACCTCTTCAAATTTCCGACCAACCCATGCCTTTATGTCCGGAATAAGTCTCGCCGCCCACCTACCTAATGCCACTAGATTAGCATCATTAAAAATAAATTTGAATTCGTAATTTTCTTAGATAAAATGCTGAAGTTTTCTTTCTACTTCATTATCATTTTAAGGGTCAATGCGCTGCAAATAACTACAACTCTAGGTTCTTATGTAATTTGAATATTTTGCAATAACAAATTGAAGGAGCACTTAAAATTGCATTTAACTAACTAACCTCAGCAGCAGTGAAGTAACCAACTAAGCCAACCAAAAAAGCAATGAAATACACTGGAAGAGAAGAAAAAATAGCACAGTTTTAAACCTTTATTGCAGCTTATGCTTAACTGCTATATTGATAACCAACAGTGTTTTCAGTAACTTATCATATACATAAGTACTCGTATGCTTGTATTCATATTTCACTTGTGAAGTTTTTTTTCTCCCCCAACTTTCCGTATGTAGAACTTTAAATCAAAATCAAACGAAGCATAGCATGACGAGACAAATGACACTTCAAAGTACTTTAAGAAGTACTAATACGGGGGAGTTCATACAAAAACAAAAAATGAACATTGGAGCAGAAGAATGAACACAATACACCACCTATAGTCTTGGCGTATTACCTTTTAAAATTCATGAGTAAAGTGTTACAGGGTAAGACAACTGGAAACAGAAAGTTTTTAACGAAGAAGTAAAGGAAAACAAAGAAAAACTTTTTATTTTGCAACATTTTTTCCTTAACTCGTAGATTGTGTGTAGTACACGTTGAACGATAGTAATGGGTGAACGATTTTGAAAATGTTTCCATGAATTTATCGTGTGGCAAGTAAAAAAAAAAATAGTTCGTTCAACCATTATGAAGTTTGCTAAACGACCAATTGAAAGATTTCGAATGGGCCTAACAAATTTTTAGTGAATTTTTTTTCTGTGTTTTAGTCAGTCATTCTTCTTAAAAGAACGAGGAAATGTTAAAGTCAATACAGCAAAATAAAATACGAGTTAACCTGGATTAACATATGATTTCAAAGAAAGCTAGCATGGCCAGCAATATAAAAAATATTTCTTTCAGCTCTTTGCAAATCTATTAACTTAGCATTGAATTGACAATTAGATTCCAGAGAACCTTCAGGTTTTTTCCGTGTTTTGAACTACATACTGATTGGAAAATATTTTTCACGCACCACCTTTTTGTCGACTATAAGGCAGCCTTCGATAGCCACATAAGGGATCGTGTTTTTGCTGCAATGTCTGGGCTCGGTATACCTGCGAAGCTAATAAGGGTATGCAGAATGACGCAGAGCAATTTCTGAAGCTCCGTTAAGGTAGGAATAGGCCTCTTCCGAACCTTTTGATACCTGTCAAGGTTTCAGACAGAACGAGCCCTTGTCATGCGGCCTCTTTAACTCGTCATGGAGAGTATTCTGCATAAGGCGGGGGTGCATCACAATACTAGTAAAACTAGTTTGCAAAAAAGTCTCCAATTGCTTGCGTACACTGATAACATCGACATCGTAGGGCATACCAACCGATATGTAACTACTGTCTTTAGTGCTATTGAACGGGAGTCTGAGAAGATGGGTCTGGCAGTAAATGGGGACAAAACAAAGTATATGTTATCGATAAGTAGAGACATGCGGCGTATTGATTCTCAGATTACGGCCAATAACTATTCTTTTGATACAGTCAAGGAATTTATTTTTCTTGGCTCCGCCGTTACCACTAAACATGATGTGAGTCTGGAGATCAAACGCAGGATTACTATTGCCAACAGGTGCTGCTATAGTCTCAATAGGCAATTGATAATTGATCTTACGATAAAACTAATACTCTGCAAAATTCTTCTCCTAACCATACTTCTTTATGGCGCAGAAGCATGAACCCTATTAACCACCCACTGACGCAGCAGCCTTGAGAGTATTCGAAAGAAAAGTCCTGCGTAAGATCTTCGGTCCTGTGCGAGTTGGCAAGAATTTTCGTATCCGATTCTACAAACAGCTGTATGAGTTCCTCAACGACATAGACATTGTCCAGTGTATTAATATCCAAGGGCTGCGCTGGCTCGGCCATGTCGTTCGAATAAAGTAGGATGCTCCGGCGGGACGTGTATTTGACGCAGGGATCTGCGGAAGTCGGCGAAGTGTGCAACCTCATTTTGTTGGAAGTACCAAATCGAGGAAGCCCTGTCATCGATTGGTGTGACAAACTCTGAAAAGTTTCTCTTATTCATTGTTCGAAATAAACATGAAACCGTAGGTCCAGTTATTCATGAATAAAATTATCAGACACCTCATAGGTGGTGTAAGAAGCCAGATTGTAATCCTTGCTGAAGGGCCTGTGCTTATCTGCGAGAACTTAATTTGTGAAAGAAGCTCTGAGAATGAACAAAATTGTCATGAAAAGTATCACAAAAAATTCTGTCATTCCGAGTCAACTTTAATTTATTATACCTGCACTCAGGGGATGACCCCTACTCGGGCAGTGCATTTTGCAAGTTTAGGAAAGGTGGAAAGAGGGAAGATACGAACGGTAAGGAAACGAGTTGCTGCTAGTGACTATAAAATTATAAAATGGTCAATGCTATACCTACACCATTAGACAGTCTACAGCAATCGACCCCAAGAAGCCCGCAGTTTCCCACACCACTTATGTTGTGTGTGTTAATTTTGTACAGAAGTGGAAGTTGGGACCTAATCCTAACCGAAGGGTTGTAATGACCAATTTTGTACGTATGTTATGTAATCAACGCTAAAGACAGGTTTTAAAGCTGATTTCGAACGACAGATTATTGAGAAATCTTTCGTGAAACTTTTAATTACTCTCTGAGTTTTTGCCGGAAACCTTTAGAGATGAACTTGCTGAAGAAATTTGTTTTTTAATAATTCATACCGTTCGAGATGTCTGACCTGGGGTTTGAATCCCACATTTAATAAACAAAACTAGACTACGGTGACTTCGGAGCGGATATGTTTTTTTTTAACTAATTTCTTGTTTCTGTTTGGGAAACTAAGAGGATCATTAAACATCTTTTCTATTGCCTTTATCTTCCTTTAGCTTCGTAAAAGCTTTGTAAATTAGGCTCTTTTCAACTAAGCGTACAATTGATCTAGTGTAACAATTTCTAGTATAGTAGGGTTACCATACATCGTTGCCTAGATACAATATCTTCTTTGAAAATGCATTAGGTTGTTGTACTAAGTGTAATAGTAAGAAGTTTTACTTAATTAGGCTTAGTCCTCCTCATTCATTATCGATTTTATCCGGCTTGGCAAATCAGAGGCCTTTTTGTATTCTTGCGGGTTTCGAACCAGGATTACCAGGCTTTCTAGTTAAGCACTATACCATCTCATCTCTTTGTAAATGGTATTCTTTACATGTTGTTCTCAATTTGAGTGATTTTGTTCAAATATTTCAGTATTCTTTGAAGAAAAGAACTCATTAAACAAGAATATTTTAATCCCCCACATTTCTTTTCCGTTTCCAAAAAAAATTAACAAAAAATGAAAAATACCAGCAAAAATGTCGCAAAACTGGTTTTTATTTCAAATGAAAGAAAAAATAGCCGCCAACAGATCATAAAAACTGGAGCATGTTAGCTGATTTTAAAATGTTCTGCCTTTCATAAGCTTAAGCCTGAAACAAAAGATCCCTTTTCATTACAAAAGTGAACAAAAAAAGAACATAAAATTTCTTAAAACAAACAATTCATCAAATTATTGTTTAAAGAATTAAAGAAAAAAACAAAAGATCATAGTCCATAAGATCATAAACGATAACAGAAAAAATAATGAAACGAATTAAAACTCCACTCCACTTAATTCAAGGCAGCGCTTTATGCGACAAACAATTTCTTTCAATTGAAATCAATTATCTCCCTTGCGACAACGCAAAAAAAAACGTGGAAACTAAGCAAAGCTATGGTTTGAAGTCATCTAATTGGGATGGACACACTTTATATTGTAAACTTCTTTACAGAAATGTATACTAAAGCGAGGGTATTGCCGTATGGGGATCATTCTCTTATAAATACAAGTTTCTGTGACATAATTATGGTATTAAATTGACCATAAGTAAGGAGAACGTATCCATATGGGGAAGTATACAATATTGAAGATAATGAATTATCAGCACTCTCGATTTATACAGGGCACAAAATGCAATGCCCTCCACCATTGGCAAGTGCAAATTATTTAGAATGAAACATACCATCCTTTTAGAGGGCGAAACATTTTTAAGAAACAAACGCAAAATTGCATTTCGCCTTAATAAAATGCACATTTTTTGGTAGAAAAGAAAACACCATTAAAAAAAGAATACAACACATTGCCTTTTTGGTATATACAGTAGCGAGCACAAAAAATACAACACTGTGCCATATGATCTTTAATAAGATCTGTTTCAAAATAACGGTAACAATTTATCTATTTTCTTTTGCTGTTAATTCTTTCAATTATAAGTTTTCAAAGTAACCACAGTTTATTCCAAATTCTGCTTTAAAAAGTTAAATATTTTTGAATTAGTGAAAAAAGTGCAAATTTTTAGCGAGCAAAAAATGCAACATAATAAAAATATAGTTAAAGTAAATTATTTATTTAATTATAATTGAAAATTTCTTAAATAAGTTATACAACATGTGTTTTGTAATAGAAGCAGCTCTCAGCTGACAGCAAAACTGCAATCATTAAAGCCTTAGAAGAAGGAAAATCCATGCGTGAAGTTGGACACCTCTTTGGTGTAAATCAATCAACCGTATGTCGGATTAAATCTCGATTTTCCTTGAGAAATAGTGTGGAAAGGAAACCAGGTAGTGGTAATCCTCGAAAAACTACCTCTCGCCAAGACCGCCAGATGATTGCACTGGTTAGAAAAGATTCACGAAAGACCGCAGTGGACGTTGCTAATTTCGCAAATGAGCAAATGGGAGTCTCTATAGGCGTTCACACTGCTCGCCTTAGGTTGAAAGAGGCTAATTTGCATGCGAGACGACCCGCAAAGAAACCTCTCATCAGTGCAATCAATAAAAAGAAGCGCCTGGAATTTGCAAAACGTTACAAGGATTGATCAACTGAACAATGGGCTAAAGTCTTGTGGAGCGATGAAAGCAAATTTAATTCGTTTGGCTCCGATGGGATAAATTTTGTTCGAAGGCCGCCTGGACAGAGTTATTCTCCAAGATATCAACTTCCAACCGTAAAACATGGCGGTGGATCAATAATGGTGTGGGGTAAGGAACGATATGTTTAAAAAAAATTATTGATTTTACGTCACGTATTTACAGGTGCGTTTTCCCGTGATGGGGTAGGTCCCTTAACTCAAATCGAAGGAAAAATGGACGCCAAGAAGTACAGTGAAATCCTTGGAGAACACATGCTTCCTCATCTGCGGGAAAAAATGCCTCCCAATAGCATATTCCAACAGGATAACGATCCAAAGCACTCAAGTCGCGTAGCTCGAAACTTTTTAAGCGACAATGATGTCAATGTTTTGGATTGGCCATCACAGTCTCCCGATCTAAACCCCATAGAAAATCTATGGGAGCTATTAGATCGGGAAGTTAAGAGAAAACATCCGTCAAATAAGAGGCAATTAGAAGAAATTTTGAAAAGTGAATGGGAGAAAATATCCATTAACACATTAATAGCTTTAGTCGACTCTATGCCTTCTAGGTTGCAAGAAGTCATAAAAAATAAGGACTACGCCACTAAATATTAATTTTAAGATTTTTTTTTTGTAAGAATTACTATTTAATTTAAATAAACACATTAAAATTTATGCTGTTGCATTTTTATTGCTCCCATGAAATTCGCACTCTTTTTAATAAATGACAAAATAATATATCATTAATTAAAAATATTTACATAATGTTATTGATAATAGGTATCTATAACTGTAGGGATTAATAACCCAAAGAAATATTTTGAACTGGTCACCATTTTTTTTAAATTATCGCACTTAAAGATAATTTTACCCAACGTTGCATTTTTTGTGCTCGCTACTGTACATGAGTCTCATTAGATAAAATACTTGAAAGCAAACTGTGTAATAGGACATACGAAAAGTTGAATTGAAGTCGTTGTAGTCTAGTAGCTATTACGTTGGCTTTTTAGAGACGTAAGGCCAATGTTCAAACTCCAAGTCAGATATCAAAATGAAAATATGGAAAATATTTTTTCGCCGACTACCTCTCAGCAGATTTCTGGTAAAAGCTCTAAGAGTAAATAAAATTGCCAAGAAATTCTGCTCAAAAAATCTGTCGTACGGCGTCGACTTTAAACTGTAGATGCCGCCATTCATGTATAAAATTAACGCACACAGCATAAGTGGTGTGAGAAGCTACATCAGTCGTAATCCTGACTGAAGGGATGTAATGTATATTCTTCATTTTGCCCTCAATTATTGCAAGACTCATGTTGATAAACACCCCTGCAATGGGCAGGCCCATTCTACGCTGACGTTAAGATCAATTTCAAATAAATTGTTCAAAGTAAATGAAATGAAAGTGCTTTAATTAAATTGTAATTCTGAAAATAATGTTCACACCAGTGTAAACATTTAAATTTATCTAATGCAGCAGATATTCCCTTAAAAGTTCAATTACATTTGCATGTGTTTACAAATTATGTTTCATATTAAATTAAATTGCTTCCTTTAAGACGATTACCAACGGCACTCATCAATCGTTTGTCAAACAAACAACAAACAAAAAACGCAAACATTGTTGTCATCAAATGCCGGCTCGTATTTCAATAATTTTCAGTTTTAATGTCATGCAAACCCTAAGATCAATGTCAATCCACTGAAAAAAACTATTAAAGGCGGTGGATAAATACCAAAAAAGAAAAAAAAAAGAGAATTACCAACACAAAACCATGGCCACCATAATACCCTGATTAAACTTCATGACTTTACATAATTTTCATAATTTCATTGACGATTTTTTCTTCTTTTTCTTCGTTGTTAAAACAGTACAAGACATTAACCTTAATCCCACTATCAAAGACACTGTCATTCATTCCATCATATATGTACGTACCCATATATACATATGTACAGTAAGACCCCGCTTAGCGCTACACTGCTTAACGCAGTTTAAGTATTAAGCGGTAGTATTGGGATTCCCTTAAATCGTATTAAGACTTGTGGTGCACTACATAGATTTCAACTGTATTTTCCACATGTATGTGTTGAGCTGCTTCGTTTAATGCTGTTTCCTTTAGCTCTACAACTTATTGGAACGTTAAGCGGGGTTTTACTGTACATGCATGCATGTTGTCATATTCGGCATAAAGATTGAAATATATTGACCGTGATAATGATAAACAATATCGTTAAACACATGTTGTATGTACAGCATGATTATCACAAACATTGTAATTGAGAGTGTTATATCATGATAACGCATAGGGGGATGGGCTTATGGAAAATATGAAATAAGGAAACATTTTTTAAACAACCGAAAAATGCTTAAACTTTTATCCAATTTTTGATTGAATTCGTGTTCATACAGATAAATATTGCATTAACCACACACAATCTGGTTTAGTTTGTTGATCAAGCATTAATCACTGTTTGGGGTGATTGCAAATGAGTCGATTTAGGATTCATTCCAAGAGGCAGAAGGTTTGCTTTTAGTAGACTAGACATGAAAGAAAAGATATCTCCAGCCAAATGCAAAATTATTCGAGTCATGATAAGGACTCAGATATGGCTTAAGGATCATGGTCTAGAGCTCGCAACGAACAAGACTGAGATCATCCTGATGACAATGGCTCTGATCCCACTCGAGATTGGTATGCAGATAGGTGATGTGTCACTGGTCACAAAAAGGGCAGTTAGATATCTGGGCATAAGACTCGACTGCAGACTTAATTATTGGGCCCAAATACAGTATGCAGCTACCAAGGCAGCGAAACTAACGGGCATGCTAAGCAGGATGATGGCAAATATTGGCGGATCAACACAGGCCAAACGAAAATTGATTATGGCGGCGACGAACTCGATATTGCTGTACGGAAGCGAGATATGGGGAGATGCGCTGGAGATTAAATCTATGCGGAAAATATTAGCAGCGCTGCAGCGAACAGCGGCATTAAGAGTTGCCTCTCTCTACCGCACAGTATCGGGCCCCGCAGTCCTAGTGATCGCCGGTGAGATACCTATTGACCTGCAGGCATTTGAGCGAAGAAAATCTTGGAGAATGAAGAGGGAAAATTTTCCCATTAGTAGCGCAGATCTCAGATCTCAAACACTACGGCGATGGCAAAGTAGATGGAACGAGGAAACATGCGGAAGATGGAATTATAAACTTATCCCATCTATAGAGGCATGGATACGGATAACCTTTGGGGAAACTAACTATTTTCTGACCCAGTTTCTCTCTGGTCATGGTTATTTCCGAAAATACCTATACCGTATGGGCAAGGTGACTGATCGTAGCTGCATTTATTGCGAGGAAACGTTGAACATATACTCTTCTATAGCATTAAATGGCAAGATGAGAAGAACATGTTGATGGAACAAATTAGTGAATTTACACCCGACACCATTGTCAACGCAATGCTCGAAAGTGAGATGAAATGGAACGCTGTGAGAAGATACGTTGAATATGTACTCCGCAGAAAGAATTTCAACCTTGATACAATACAACGGAATGATACATGAGAAGACGAGCCAATAGCATGAAGCTGGCTTCAAATATGGCGTACCCAGACGTGGGAGATTGACAACGGTCCTTAACTGGACGTCGTTCTGGGCCCTTCCCGAAGTAATGCAGATAGCCGTCCCGGGGAGGGAGTATCCCCAGAAGGAGAAGGGATTATTTTAGTGGAAGCACCACTCGACGCAGCTGATGACGATCACTGCAAGTGCGAAGGCATTTTGGAGCCTATCTCACACGCCAAAAAAAAAATAAAAAAAAAAATGCAAAATTATTCCATTGAAAGAGGCTTATTAGAGAGCACTGTGATATACAGTGAGCGCCAAAAGTGAGTAAACACTACGGAAATAATTCATTTCCTTAGGAGAGCGAAAAAAGTAAATGGGAATAGTCAAATAAATTTCCAAAAATAAAAACGTTTATTTATTACTTATAAAATGTTAAAACAAAAAAAAAACAAAATTATTGTTGTACTACAAGTATATTTTTTATAATAGAAAATTTAAAATTATATTGGGTGTTGACTCATTTATGGCGCTCAGTGTACGTCTGACTTTCTGTTCATAAACTCACAGATATCTTCGTAATTTAAGTTTACGTCATGAATAGACATTCACAGCAATGAGGAGAGAGCCTAGCAATATTATCGGCGATCCTCCATGAATACAGCTTACTTGGGCTCCCATTAAGATTCCATTGTAACACTGATATTGTTAATACCGTTATATAATTAAAGATTCTGGCATTCTCTATGAAGGTGTCTTAGGTGGTGTGAATTTCTTGAAATCGTCTTCTGGGTACACAAGAAGCCTAACCCCCGAATAATAACAGAGAAGATGTTCTACAGTGTTCTGAATGTCTTGTCTTGTCTAAATAATGGGTGTCCAAGAATTTTAATGCTTAGTTTTACAAGCGGACAAAGAGAGAGAGATCTCCTTTTCTTCCTCGGCATTGCAGTTACTGTAGAAAACCGTCCACTAGCGTGAATTAGAGTTAGTGCCCCATTATCACTGCTACATGGAAGTGCAATTCCCCAGTTGAAATGCACATATCCATATGGGGTCAGACCTGTCTGGTGTCTTTGCAACTGGCTTTATTATATCATCTTACTTTTGCCAATGATGGGATAATAAACCCATTTTTTTTTTGGGAGACCATTTGTATGCCTCTCTGCAGACTAGCGTCTATCAGTTAGGTTTGTGCAAATGTGGCGACCGTTTTGTTATTTTCAATGTCCTCGTGTCGAGAAACCGAAACCGTCGATTTTTCGGTTCGATTTTTTCTTTTTTTTATTAAAGCTGCACTCAGGAGATGACCCCTACTCATGCAGTGCATTGTGCAGGTTTAGGAAAGGTGGAAAAAGGGAAGAGGAAAGATGCGAACGGTAAGGAAACGAGTTGCTGCTGGTGACTATAAAATGGCCTTCACCATTAGACCATTAAATTTTCTTGATAAACTTTTCATGCCAATTTGATGCTCAGAGTTTTTGCCAGAAATCTGCAGAGAGGAAGTCGCCAAATAAATATTTTTTAAAATAGGGTTTCAATCGAGTCCTCTTTTCTATTAAGCGAAAACACACTACCTAATAGACTACGGCGATTACTTATTTGTACTATGGCTTGCCATATTTGATATAAAAATTTCGACATTTAGTTTAATTGGCCATTACAACCTTTCAGTCAGGATTACGACCTAGCTTCTCACACCATTTATGTTGTGTGCGTTAATTTTATACATGAATGGCGGGACCTACAATTTAAAGTCGACTCCGAACGACAGATTTTTGAGAAGCTTTTCATGGCATTTTTTACTCCCAGAGTCTTTGCCAGAAATCTTCTGAGAGGAAGTCGCCGAAGAAATATTTTTCGTTTTGATGTCTGACCTGGGATTCGAACCCGGGCCTTTTGTCTAATAAGCCAACACACTACCCACTGAGTATAGGCCTTGCAAACCTGACAGCTTTTGTTTTAATAACTCCTGCTCATTTCTGGCTATAAAAGGCAAATAAATTTGAACGAATTAAATTCAATTAAAAACATTCTATCCCTACATGATGGGAAAAACTATTTTTAAAATATTTTAGTTGCATGAAGAAAATAAAAATAAATTGAAAAATAAAATCTTCCAAAGCATGGAACCACTTTTTTAATTTTGTTTACTTTACAGCATCAAACGCATTTAGTATGTAGGCTGGCGATAATCAAGTCCATAAAATTGTTTCTCCTTTTTTTTTTTTGTAAATTTTCCACAACATTAAAATTGTGTTCAGGGTCAGAATAGTTTGTAATCTAAACACGAGAATATTTTAAGAAACAAATCTCGTACCAAATATAAACATTTTTTCTTTTTAAATCCACAAAATTATAAATAGAACACACACAGTAAATAAGAATACAAAAGAAAGCAAACAAATAAAAGAAAATTTTAAATTTAAATACGAATAATAAAATAAAAAATTCAACCGCACACATATGCTTGGTTGAAGGAAAAATAATTTATTTTTAGTCAGCAATTAGTAGAACAGATGGTAATTTCAAATACATTTAAGGTTCTTTCCCCTTTCTTGTGCTCTTCATTTATAAGCTGCAAGTCAATAAAGATAATGATCACTATCTCGAGATGTCTGTCTGTATATCATTTGGCATAATTAACAGATTTAAAGCGTTAATTTGTTGATGTGTTGATTGTGTTAAAAAAAAATTCTGAATTTTAATTTATAATCCAAAGAACCATTATTACAACATACATACATACATAATTAGTCATTACAACCCTTCAGTCAGGATTACGACCTAGCTTTTCACACCACTTATGTTGTGTGCGTTAATTTTATACATGGTTGGCGGGACCTACAGTTTAAAGTCGACTCCGAACGACAAATTTTTTGAGAAGCTTTCCATGGCAATTTTTTTTTTACTCTCAGAGTCTTTGCCAGAAATCTGCTGAGAGGAAGTCGCCGAAGAAATATTTTTTCATTTTGATGTCTGACCTGGGATTCGAACCCGGGCCTTTTGTCTAATAAGCCAACACACTACCCACTAGACCACGGCGACTTCATGAATGGCTGAACCTATAATTTAAAGTCGACTTCGAACGGCAACATTTTGAGAAGGTTTTCATGGCCAACCAGAAAATATTTTTATATTTTCGCTTTGCTATCTAACCTGGGGTTTGAAGCCGGGTCTTACGTCTAATAAGCCAACACACTATCTAGACTACGGCGACTACAACAACTTTTACAACCCCCCCCTTTTTTTCGCCGAGGAGGGGCAAATGTATCAAACCACACCATTGAGGAAGTCGTCACGTCCTCGTGCCCACGTGTGTGGGGCCCTCACCCACTAAATCCCCCCTCCTACCGTGGACTGTTGTCCCTGTCAGCCTGAGATCCAGCGTTATTCCCAAGTATCTTATCGAGGTCTTGGTCCTAATTACCTCTTTTCCAATACTCATGTCCACCTGTAAGGGGATACGGCGACTCCTGATCAACAGTAATTCCGTTTTATGCATGGCCAGGTCTAGGCCGTGGGAATCCAACCATCTTCCCTTTAAAGTTGGATTAGTGAAAGATGACTTCAATTAAAGTGAGCTTTAAGACCACCTTTTATTTCTTTTCGTTATTGCAACCTAATGTTAACTTTTTCAAAAATATGGCAGTATCAGAGCAATGTCGATAACACTGTTCAATTCGCAAGTTTTTTTTTTCAACCCAGTGGCAACGACGGGCTTCTTTTTTTTTGTAGTATATGCTCATTTTGTTTATATTTGAAGTTACCAAGTTTAAATTTAAATTTTTTAACTTTAAAAGTTACCGGCAGGATGATCCTTCCTTTAGCTTAACGCTCACTTTCTCCACATATAATAATGAAAAACAATTTATCTGTCCATTAAAAGCCTCCCTTTAGTTAACGGCAAATTGTAATAATAGCCCTAAGAGTGGACAGAAAGTCCATTATTTTTCCAATAGAATGTATATCTATATCGCGTAATGAACTTATAGGTGGAATCTATTCAGAACAATTGAACATTAGACTGTTCCAGATTACTGTAGTACAAGCTGGAAATAATGTCTGTTAAAAAAGCAACCATGTGAATTCGATATATCGTATGCTAATAAACTATTAAACTTCAGTGAGGCTTGGGACCTAGCTTCTAACACTACTTATGTGTGTGTTTAGTTTATCCATAAGTGAAGGAATCTACAGCTTCAACCGAGCGACAGAGTTTTGAGAAATTTTTCATGACAACTTTATTTACTTGCAGGATTTTAACCAGAAATCTGCAAAGAGGATGTCTTCGAAAAAATATGGCTTTCACGTCTAATAAGCCAACACACTGCCAACACATACTAGACTACGTCGACTTTAAGACTGTTGACAACGCCAATATGCCCGTTCATTCAAATAAACATTTTTCATCGCTTAAGCTAAATTTTGATATTTTTTTATAAAAACCAGCATTCGGGGGATGGCCCCTACTCATGCAGTGCATTGTGCAGGTTTAGGAAAATAGGTTATAGGAAGGTGGAAAGAGGAAGTATTAACAATTAGCAATTATGGACAGTTGTCTACTGTTCTGGTCCTCCACAGTGTTTCTTTTTACCGTTTAATTTTTCCTAGGAAATTTAAAGGCGATCCTCTCATATAAATAGCTGAACCTTTGAAAAAATCTAAAAGCCAAATAGAGTATCCAATAATAACTTTAGTTTTATTAAAATATCTGAATATCCTACTAACCACATCATAAAACAAAACCATATTACTCGTCTATCAAACTTAAATTGTACAAAGTACGACTACAACTCCCTTCATATTTAAGCAACATGTTGTACCAGATATTACGATACCGCAGTACTCATTTAAAGTCAGCTTTAAATCTCCACTATAACTCCCTTCATATAGAGACAACATGTTGTACCAGATATTACGATACCGCAGTACTCATTTAAAGTCAGCTTTAAATCTCCACTATAACTCCCTTCATATAGAGACAACATGTTGTACCAGATATTACGATACCGCAGTACTCATTTAAAGTCAGCTTTAAATCTCCACTATAACTCCCTTCATATAGAGACAACATGTTGCCCCAGATATTACGATACCGCAGTACTCATTTAAAGTCAGCTTTAAATCTCCACTATAACACTCTACATATTGAATCAACATGTTGCCCCAGATATTACGATACCGCAGTACTCATTTAAAGTCAGCTTTAAATCTCCACTATAACACTCTACATATTGAATCAACATGTTGTCCCACATACTACGACACTTCATAATAATGCATAATGATTTTCAGTAACAAGTTATGAAATTTCTTTAAAATTATTGTAAAATTGCAAAAGACCTCTCATAAAATTTAAGCTTTTCAATATAAAAGATAAACGATTACAGAGCAACAACAACGATAAGCCATGTCATGTCAAAAAAAAAGAAGAAAAAAAACTCAAAAACTCAGAACTCAGTAGGAAAATGACACAGTCACTAAACAAACTTGTAACTTGTACTTTTACGAGTACGAGTATGAGTACTAGTGGTAATGATTACAGCAAAAGCAACAAAAAAAAGGGAAAAACTTTAACAAAAAGTCATCACATCAGAGAGCGATATGATACGACAGCCAAAAAATTTAACCAAACATCCAAACTCTGCCATAAAAACAACTAAAATAGTTTTATACGAGGGTCGGTAGAGGAATTAAAAAAAGAAAGAAATAAAAAGCACATCAAATACAAATTTGACCAAGATACATGAGATGGGGCTCCCCCCCACTCATGCAATGGAATGTGTCAGAGTAACAAGATGAAATCGTGGAAGAAAAGAAAGATAAGATACCGATTATAGGTATTGGATTTGAACCTGTTTACCACATTCTACTTAAGATATAAAATCAGGAAACCATAATCTACATTGCGAACTTTCCGTCAAAATTACGACCTAACTTCTCACACCACTTACATATATTGTGTGTGTTAATTTCGTACATGACAGTGACAGGAGCTACAGTTTAAAGTCGACTCCGAACAATAGGTTTCTGAGAAACTTTTCATGGCAATTTTCTAATTACTCTCCGAATTTTTGCCAGAAATCTGTCTTTTTTCGCCGAGGAGGGGTAAATGTACCTAACCGGACCATAGAGGAAGTCGTTACATTCTCCGTGTGTGGGGCCCTCACCCACTAAATCCCCCCGTCGTCTCGTAAACTGTTGTCATCACTCCGAAACTGTGGTGGTATTACTTCGGAGTGGAGTCCTTTTGGCCCTTTGACCTCTGCATGCTCATATCCGCGTCCGGATTTCATATCGAAAGTTGAGAAGACTGCTAAGTATTTCCACTATTTCCTCTTCATTGGTTTCTGAAGGGAATTTCGTTTGACACGTGCGCCAGTGTCACCTATGACGGCGTGCCTACATATTTTGCAGTCTCAAAATCTCTCATCATCAGTCTTAGAATGCGGTTCACGTAATTTTCCACTGATGCCCAATTCTCTCTACTCGCAATCCTAACCCCGACAATGTTAGCGGCCGTGATCGTTCCAATCAGCGTGCATATTCAAAAACAGTCTATTCTGCATTATCAATTACTTCCCCTTTCTCGTAAAGATAGTAAGGGAAGGCGATCTTGCCCATTCTGTGCAGATATTTCCTAAAATATTTGTGACTCGATAGCATCTGCGTAATGTAGTAATTTACTTCTCGAAATTTCCGACCAATCCATGGGTTTATGTCCAGAATAAGTCTCGCCGTCCACTTTCCTCTATCTACATCGTTCCATCCTCGTTGCCATTCTGAAATGGTGTTTTTTGCCTGAAGTGACCGGTAAAGGTATCTTAAGTGAAATGTTTGTATATTTGAAGTTGCCGTAGTGTAGCAGGTAGTGACTTATTAGACGTGGTGCAGTGGTTCAATCCCCAGGTCAGACATCTCAAAGATAATGATATATGAAAAAGTATTTCTTCAGCTAGAAAGTTAGCAGATTTCTAGCAAAAATTCTGAGAGTAAATAAAATTGCCATGACAAGGTTCTCAAAAAAAAGAAGAAAAATCTATAGGTTAAAGTCGACTTTAAACTGAAGGTCCCGCCATTCATGTATAAAATTAAGGCCCACATCATAAGTGGTGTGAGTAGCTAGGTCGTAATCCTGACTAAAAGAGTATATTGACCAATGTATGTATATACATATGTTTGTATAAGAATTAACTTATTCCACAGCCCTCGTATTTCTGTTTATAGTATTTGCTTAACAACTTTAAACATACAAAACTTTTAAACGTCGAACGAAAAAATCTCCACCACATTTTAAATTCATAATTTTTGTTAGACAGCACTCTCGCATACATACAGTGAGTGTGAAAAGAAACTGTACATTAAAAGAAAGATATTTATTAATAAATTACCGTTATTTTCATTTTAAAATTGTTTCATTCCATTGTTTTTAAAATTGAAACAAAAAATATGAATTCCAAAAAAAATTTCGAAATATTTACAAATTTTTTCCGGGCACTCTCCTTAAGTGGTAAAAGTTGAGTTTGGTGATTGTTAGAATTTTATCCATAGTGTACAGTTTCTTTTGACGCTCACTGTACTTACATACTTACATAGACATATGCATGTAGGCATATGACTATTAGAACTAACCGGCAAAAAACCAAAAGTTTATTCAAAAAATACAAAAAAAAAATGTAGTCAGTAGTCTGTAGTCATGTTTATGTGGAGACACTTCATAAATTCACACATACACTCAACACCCAAAGTAAATATAGACACCCAAATACAAGTACTTCTAAGCATCATAACCCTGGCGACTAGCCAGTGGCATGGCTAGGGTACCTACGCATTACCATACATACATACATATGATGTATGCACACATGTTACCGACAAGAGTCATGCAACAACAGTAACCAACTATTGCTAATACTCGCACTCATACTCGTACTCATATAAACGAATGTGTATGAAAATTATGAGCATGAAAATTAAATTTTTCTGTTTTTATTGTTGTTGTTGTTATTTCTTTTGAATTTTAAATAAATTTCGCGCCCATGCAAACGTGTTAAAATAAATAACAAAAATAAAACGAATGAAAATCATAAATAAACGAGGGACGATTTGCTGAGAGAGGCTAAACAGGCAGCATGTGTAGAGACACAAGGACAGACTTGAAAACAAGCATTTCATTTGAGAATGAATAGATGAATGAATGAATGAATGAAAATGAATACAAAATAAATCCTTAATGCAAATGTTAGTTTGAAAACAATAGAAATAACAACAACAATAATATGGACATCAACAATTAAAACACATACAATCATACCCACTGTCTTTTTGGAACTGTGGACCGATGTATGTATAGCTCAGTGTGTTTAGCAGGGATCGCCAAACTGCGTTTGTTAAGTAAATACTTACGTACATACATACCCTTTAGTCAGGACTACGACCTAGTTTCTCACACCACTTATGTTGTGTGTGTTAATTTTGTACATAAGCGGCGGGACCTATTATCTCTTCCCTCTATTATCCTTCGCTCTTTACAAACGTTGTCAATTCCACCTCCGGGTATTGTGCATGTTTTAATTTACAAGTACACGTCAACCTATTTTTAGACAAACTGTTATTAACTCAGACAGACAAGGAAAAATCTTTGACGTCATATCCCCTACAATGAAAGAATTTTTGCCAGAAATCTGCTAAGAGGAAATCGTCGAAAAAAGTTTAAATCGAGGCATCTGTCTGTGCCGTCTGTTAAGTTCTCGCCGTAATTGGAAAGTCGTTAGCTCTTTAAATTGAAACTTCGGAAGGTAGGTTCTAATCACGTCTAACATCTAACGTTCTAACTTTCTTTAGGACGTCTATTTAAAAATATACGGAGGTTATAAGATCCATAGCGTTCGTCTAAGAAAAGCGGAAGGTATGGAAGCAAAGAAGTGCAATAAAGAATGGAAACTGAAAGGATCAGCAATACGTGCATGGAGAAGCATTTCGCAGTCAGTATAAACTCATATCAGATACTGAGTATCGACTTCCGATAGAGAGAGAGATGATATACTCAAGGAAACGATCTCCAATTTATTCGACCTTCTTCTACCTAGAGCTCAACAACAATCTCAATTCCTTCTCATACTACACATACATATATTAAGCTAGGAGATCGTATCTCAGCACCCGGTAAAGAGGTGAAATTCTCTTGTCTAAGGATTCAATTTTCTTCCATCTTAAACAACGCTAGAAAAAATACTCTATTATACTAAAATACCTTCACCATTTCCACATACCCACATTAAACTAAGAGGCCGAATATCCGTTCCCGTTGTAACAGGTAAAATCCTTATAGAACCGCTCTTAAAAATATTAAATTTTCTTCTATCTTAAGTTTAACAGTCCTAGAGAAACTTCTTTATTATACCTCCACCATTTCCACATACTCACATTAGCCCTGGATGTGAGGGCTGAAATATCTCCTCAAGATATCAAGAATATCGAGTTTAACAGCCTTAGAGGAGATACAATATTGTATTAGAATACCCTTATTAGACTTTAAAAACCCCTTCTCCATGGTATTAATTGTTCGATCTAAATTATAACAACCCTGAGGATGTACTCTATTGTCTTCAAAACCTTACTCTATCTCTACAAGCACACGTTAGGCTTATTTAGTCCCAACAGCAAGCAAATTCCAGCACCGTCGATAAATAGCTAAAGTTTTCCAATCCCAATTCCCAAGATTGAAAGATCACAAACAACAATCGCAACATTAATAGAATGTGAGAGAAACAATTTTCTGTGATGGAAACTCAATTTATATTTCAAAATATTAACAAATGTTGCTCAAACATTTGCAATATTTGATCAACAAATGTTGCTGAAACATTTAAAATATTTAAGCAACAAATGTTGGTGAAACATTTACAATACTTGACCAACAAATGTTGCTGAAATATTTACAATGTTTATCCCTTCTAGGGAGTGGAAGAAATGTGATGTGCAATTATCACCCACTATCTTCAAAGGTATTGAGTCGCCATAATCTAGTAGTTAGTGTTGGTTTATTAGTCGTGGGGCCAGCAAAACGAAATATGAAGAAAATATTTCTTAGGCACCTTCCCCTCAGCGGATTTCTGGGAAAAACTTTGACAGCAAATAGAAAATTGTTATGTTTAATGCTATGTTAGCGATGTAACCATGGCCCTTATGCAAAGGCCCTTATGGATTTGTTAAAGTCGCTAAACACTTAGAATACTCAGTTCCGCTTAGCTTGACTGTCAACAAAAATCGCATAAGAATCAGCATTAAAAGAACGTAGCTTGACCATGGGCCCTGTGACCTCGAAAAAACTAAGATTTCTGTCTACAATGACTCTCCAATTCTGGATCCATCACAAAAGGCCCCAGTAATACCAAATACGAAAATCATACAGAATAGGACTTGACAAGCCTTCAGCTAGGATTACAACCTAGTTTCTCAAACCTCCCTTTGTTGTGTGTGTTAATTTTATCCATTAGTGGCGGTGCCTACAGTTTAACATCGACTCCGAACAGTAGATTTAAAACACTTTTCAAGGCAATTGCTTGATCAAACGACCGAAGACTGCTGAGAAGAAATCGTCGTTTTGCTCGAGATACCAAAATTATGGTCTGGTACGAACGGGGGTATCACAAGTCTCTGTGTATCTTAAACTTTATTTCTGATTGAGTTGGATGGATGGAGGATGCCAATAATGTTTATTACAATGTATTCCATGATTTGGGTTCCTATAATGAAAAAGAAAAACGTACTCATGGTTTGTGAACCTCTGACTTACTTGCACGCTTAAACAACAAGTAGCCACAACAGTAGAGATAGACCGACAGACGGATATAGATAAACAACCACATGTGCAAAGCATTAAATTTAAGTCAAAATTTTTTTCTCCTCTTTAATTTCTAAATCTAAACAAGAAAACAAAACAAAGCAAACAAAAAAAAAATTGGAAGCAGTAAACAAAATAAAATAAAAAAAAAAAACATTGTCTGTCTGGAAATCCACTCAGAATTTCGTTTCAACTTTAAAGACTGTCTGTGGTAGCAAACACTTTACAAAACTCCGTCATTTATTTGAACGAAATTCATTAACGCTAACACTAGTCGGTATACACTTTTCAGACACACATCGCGGTGAATTGTTGACGGCAACGTACAGACACTCGAATTGAAAAACGTAAAGAATTAGAAGAAAAACCTCTTGAGGAACACCATCTCTCCAACCAAATCTTGGGCATTAGTGTTACAGCGTTTTCACTATGTTGTGATGCTATACTGTTGATGGATTTCGCTGAAAATCTTTTTCATTCTTTTATTTTATTCTTCTCTTCTTCCAAAGCAACAACAGTTGGTTGTGATGATTTTTCAAAGATTTTTCATTTGTTTTCTAATGCTTGTTCTATACATATTGTACGACGCGACGATCTCTTTGTTTATCAGATATTGAGTAGAATAATCGTTTGTTTGTTTATTGTGAAGACATTTTTTTATGTTTTACTTGCCTTTTTATACTCAAATGATTTGAAATTGTTTAATTGAGTCACTAATCCGATGGGAGAAACAATTTTTTGTGATGGAAACTCAAATTATATTTCAAAATATCAATAAATGTTGAACAACAAAAGATGTTGAAACATTTACAACATTTAAGCAACAAATTTTGCTGAAACATTTCCAATATATGAGCAACAAATGTCGCTGAAATATTTTCAACATTTAAGCAACAAATGTTGCTGAAACATTTGCAATATTTAAGCACCAAATGTTGCTGAAACATTTACAATATTTAAGTAACAAATGTTGCTGAACATTTACAATATTTAAGCAACAAATGTTGGTGAAACATTGACAATATTTGAGCAACAAATGTTGCTGAAATATTTACAATGTTTTTCCTTTCTAGGGAGTGGTAGAAATGTGATGTACAACTATCACCCACTATCTTCAAAGGTATTGAGTCGCCATAATCTAGTAGTTAGTGTTGGTTTATTAGTCGTGGAGTCAGCAAAACGAAATATGAAGAAAATATTTCTTAGGCACCTTCCCCTCAGCGGATTTCTGGGAAAAACTGTAACAGTAAATAGAAAATTGTTATGTTTAATGCTATGTTAGCGATGTAACCATGGCCCTTAAGCAAAGGCCCTTATGGATTTGTTAAAGTCGCTAAACACTTAAAATACTCAGTTCCGCTTAGCTTGACTGTCAACAAAAATCGCATAAGAATCAGCATTAAAAGAACGTAGCTTGACCATGGGCTCTGTGACCTCGAAAAAACTAAGATTTCTGTCTACAATGACTCTCCAATTCTGGATCCATCACAAAAGGCCCCAGTAATACCAAATACGAAAATCATACAGAATAGGACTTGACAAGCCTTCAGCTGGGATTACAACCTAGTTTCTAAAACTACCCTTTGTTGAGTGTGTAAATTTTGTCTATCAGTAGCGGAAGCTACAGTTTAACATCGACTCCGAACAGTAGATTTAAAATACTTTTCAAGGCAATTACTTGATCAAACGACCGAAGACTGCTGAGAGGAAATCGTCGTTTTGCTTGAGATGTCAGAGTTATGGTCTGATACGAACGGGGGTACCACAAATCTCTGTGTATGTTAAATCCTATTTTTGATTGAGTTGGATGGGTGGAGGATGACAATAATATTTGATACAATGATTGGGTTCCTATAATGAAAAAGAAAAACGTACTCAGGGTTTGTGGACCTCTGCCTTACTTGTACGCTTAAACAACAAGTAGCCACAACAGTAGAGATAGACAGACAGACGAATATAGATAAACAACCACATGTGCAAAGCATTAAATTGAAGTCAAAATTTTTTTTCTTCTCTTTAATTTCTAAATCTAAACAAGAAAACAAAACAAAGCAAACAAAAAAAATTTTGGAAGCAGTAAACAAAATAAAATAAAAAACATTGTCTGTCTGGAAATCCACTCAGAATTTCGTTTCAATTTTAAAGACTGTCTGTGGTAGCAAACACTTTACAAAACTCCGTCATTTATTTGAACGAAATTCTTTAACGCTAACACTAGTCGGTATACACTTTTCAGACACACATCGCGGTGAATTGTTGACGGCAACGTACAGACACTCGAATTGAAAAACGTAAAGAATTAGAAGAAAAACTCTTTGAGGAACACCATCTCTCCAGCCAAATCTTGGGCATTAGTGTTACAGCGTTTTCACTACGTTGTGATGTTATGCTGTTGATGGATTTAGTTGAAAATCTTTAAATTTTTTTCATTTTTTTATTTTATTTTTCTCTTCTTCCAAAGCAACAACAGTTGGTTGTGATGATTTTTCAAAGATTTTTTATTTGATTTCTAATGCGTGTTCTATACATACTGTACGACGCGACGATCTCTGTGTTTATCAGATATTGAGTAGAATTATCGTTTGTTTGTTTATTGTGAAGACATTTTTTTATGTTTTACTTGCCTTTTTATACTCAAATGATTTGAAGTTTTTTATTTGAGTCACTAATCCTATCAGAGAAACAATTTTTTGTGATGGAAACTCAATTTATATTTCAAAATATCAACAAATGTTGCTCTAACATTTTCAAACAAATGTTGTTGAAAGATTTACAAAATTTAAGCAACAAATGTGGCTGAAACATTTTCAATATTGAAGCAACAAATGTTGCTGAAACATTTGCAACATTTAAGCAACAAATGTTGCTGAAACATTTCCAATATTTAGGCAACAAATGTTCCTGAAACATTTCCAATATTTAAGCAACAAATGTTGCTGAAACATTTTCAACATTTGAGCAACAAATGTTGCTGAAACATTTACAATATTTAAACAACAAATCGACGCCTCCATTGTTTAAGTACACTTAGAACGTTTTTAATGTCCTTGCCGTTCTCCGTTCCGAAGTTATAGTGAAAAATCTACATAGAATACACATACAGGCGTATGTTACGTGAAAACTTTGAGAGCTCATCACTCAAAATACACTATTTCGACATAGAATGTTATAGAACGGAGGCGACGAAATGTTGCTGAAACATTTAGAATGTTTATCCCTTTTAAGAAGTGGTAGAAATGTGATGTTCAACTATCGCCCACTATCTTTAAAGGTAGACGTGGGGCCACAGTTCAAACCGCAGATCAGACAATCTTTATCAAACCGAAATATAAAGAAAATATTTCCTAGGCACTTTCCCCTTAGCGGATTTCTGGGAAAAACTTTGACAGCAAATAGAAAATTGCTATAAAAAGTTTCTCATAAAATCTGTCATTTGGAATCGACTTAAAACCGTAGGTTCCGCCACTCTTGCATAAGTTTAATACACACCACATAAATGGTGTGAGAAACTAGGTTCATAATTCTGACTGAAGGAATGTAATAACCAATTATGTATGTTCCTTTAGCAACATGATCAATTGCATTTGGAATACGGATATTGTCCCAATTCGCGGCACTTAATTTGCCAAGTTATGTTTTGCGAAATGCCGTGTTCTTGTTTAAAGTTGTCTCCGAAGGACAGACTTTGTGAGAAACTTTTCATAGCAATTTTCTATTTACTCTCAAAGTTTTTCCCAGAAATCCGCTGAGAAGAAGTTGCCGAAGAAATAATTTTTTATATTTCGATTTGATGTCTGACATGGGGTTTGAACATTGGACTTACGTTTAATAAGCCAATACACTACCTGCTAGATTATGGCGACTTCAGGTAAGCAATCTTAAATAATGACGTGTTACCAATCCAAATCAAATACAAGAGTATCCACTGTATTCCCCAAATATTAAATTTGGTGTGAATTTTTGTGACAGTGGAGCATTGAAAATGACGTTAAGCAAGCCGTAACTATCAATGGCTAGGACTTCAGGCCGACGATTATCAACTTCTTTTAGCCTGAATTTGATGATCTGGAAACCAACCATAAGTGCTTAAAAGGGGACGAATTTCATGAGACATTCGACATTCGACATTTTTTAAAGCCATCTAAGGACATGGAACCGGCCACCAAGATCGCGCAAATCGACCTCGTTTAACTTTTTCCTTTGGGGGTATGTGGTTAAACCACAACTACTCACAAATTCATTTTTCGATAACAGGCATTCATTTCATGCAAATTTAAAGATAGGACACACGATATAATATCATAAAACAAGTTGTTTTAATGCTAATGTAGTCGCCTTAGTCTAGTAAGTAGTGTATTGGCTTATTAGACAAAAAGCCCGGGTTCGTATCCCAGGTCAGACATCAAGAGCTTCTCAAGAAATCTTTTGTTCGGTTTCGACTTTGAACAGTAGGACCTGGCACTCATGTATAAAATTAATGCACACAACGTAAATGGTGTGAGAAGCTTGTTCGAAATCCTGACAATGTTGTAATGACCAATTAAGTAAATAAGTAAGTAATGCTAATGCCGCGCAACAAATGTTGCTGAGACATGTTTCGTTTGCCTATGAACTTTAATTAAGAGAACCGAAGGACCATTTCTTTTTAAATGAATTCCAAATGAAAATATTCTTAACATAATGCCTATTATTTAAATGTTATGATGAATTAAGATAAAACGAAAGATTTTTTTATATCCGCCACGGTTGTGGTTTAAAACAGTAATTGAATTAATTAAACATTTTTGATTCATTAATAATCTTTGAATTCATAATTAAGTATACCCATCAAAAGAAAATTAACGTTGTCAGAGATACGTTATTAGAGATAATTTAATTAAGCGTTTATAATTTAATTAACAATTATTATACGCTTCCAAATGTGTTGTCTTGATTAAAGCTTTTCATTTATAAAATATTCGTATTTTAAAACAAACATAGTTTAAGTGGATTAAAAATAATTTTAAAAAAATTTAATAAAAATTGAATCAAAAAGAGACTAGAGAAAAAGTCACAGGAAACTAAATTCTTGGGTGGTGTAGGAAGCTGGGTTGTAATCCTGACTAAGAGGTTTTAACAGCCAATTAAGCAAGTAATTATACAAATTTACTATAAAGGCTTAGCCTCTACCTTCTTTACATACATACATAATTGGCCATTACAACCCTTCAGTCAGGATTACGACCTAGCTTCTCACACCACTTATGTTGTGTGCGTAAATTTGACACACGAGTGGCGGGACCTACAGTTTAAAGTCGACTCCGAACGACACATTTTTGGGAAGCTTTTCATGGCAATTTTTACTCTCAGAGTCTTTGCCAGAAATCTGCTGAGAGGAAGTCGCCGAAGAAATATTTTTCGTTTTGATGTCTGACCTGGAATTCGAACCCGGGCCTTTTGTCTAATAAGCCAACACACCACCCACTAGACCACGGCGACTTCTACCTCTACCTTCTTTGCCTTGTTCAAATTTCATGCCAAAACCATGAATTTACAAACATTTTTTGGGGTTTTTAATTACTAAGGAAAGGAGTTTTAATTAAATTATTTTTAGTATGGCATGTGACCCACTTAACTGAACTACACCCAAACTTCAAACATGTCCTCCTACAATGCAATTAAAATCCTTTTTAAAAATTCTATTAAAACGAAAACAAAAAACTGCACCCAACAATAGAAAACCAAATAAATTAAACGCTCCTTTAGAAAACATAAATAAAAAAACCCCCGGCCCCAAAAGGATAACCAAAAAATAGCCCCCAAAATGATATTATAAAAGGGTGTCGGTCGTAAATATTACAAAAGCTAAACATGAATTGCAATTATTTTTAGGAAAAAAAATAGGAGAAAATAATTCAATTACAACACTGTTCTGCTACTTCAGAAATATTAATTTATCAAAAATGCATATCTTCTGGTAGCTGCTACTGATTCCACCAAGCCCAGAAAACAGGAAAACCCCCCAACACAGTAATAAAACACGAAATTTGTTTGGCTACTCCAAAAAGGCGCAAGCCAAACTCCTTACAATTGCATGTTTATGAACCTTTTTTAGGCACTCCCTTATTAGAGCTGTAGCTGTAACCGTAGCTGTGTGCCCAGTAAAGGGCAGTTCAAATATTTGAACTGCTCTTTTATGCTTGTAGTGGTTGCTGTTGGTACACACCACTCACTTCACTCATTTAACAAAAAAAAAACAAAAACTTTCATAACTTCCGAACACTCCCTGCTTCATTTCACCAAAAGTATGCGAGTAAGTGAGTTTTCCTAAATTTTGTGGTAAATAAAATACAAAAACAAAAAAACCAAGTACCTCGTATATCCTGTAAGTACAATACAAAGCCTGCAGGATATTTTTGGCCAAAAGTAACAATAAAACTTTTCTAAATACTATGACCAGCAAGGATGATGTGGAAGAGTATAAAAGCAACCTTAAAAAAGAGTTACAATAAAACGATATTCAGTGGAGATTGCTAGGAGGCTACAAACACTACAACCGGCATCAATATTAGCATGAAAGCAATTGAACTTTGTGGCGGTTGCTGTAATGGGCAACCTGTAGATTCCAGTCCTAAAATTAATTGACGTTGAAGTGAAAGGGGCTATAAATTTCATTTGTTACCTTAAAACTTTTGTAAAAGTAAAGTTAATTTAAATGTGACTTTACAGGCCCTAAGACGTACCTCAAGCCTAAAACCCAGACACAACATACATAATTGGTCATTAGAACCCTTCAGTTAGGATTACGACCTAGCTTCTCACACCTTTTATGTTGAGTGCGTTAATTTTATACATGAGCGGCGGGACCTACACTTTAAAGTCGACTCCGAACGACAGATTTTTTTTGAGAATTTTATTTACTCTCAGAGTTTTTGCCAGAAATCTGCTGAGAGAAAGACGCCGCAGAAATATTTTTCTACTATGATTTTGATGTCTAACCTGGGACCCATAGAACGCAAAATTGTTGAAATCGATAAATTAAAAAAGCTCAGACCAATATAACGCCTATATTTATACATAATTGGTCATTACAATCAATCGGTTAGGATGACGGACTAGCTTCTCACACTGCTTAAGTTGTATGTGTTAATTTTAGACAAGAGCACCGGGATTTACTGTTTAAAGTCGACTTCGAACGGCAGATTTTTGAGAAACCTTTCATGGCAGTTTTTTCTCCCAGGAAGAGAGGAAGTCGCCGAAGAAATATTTTGCGGTCCTATTTAGTTTTGTTGAAGATGTCTGACATAGAGTTTGAAACGTCGCCTTACGTCTAATAAGCCAGCACACTACTTATTAGACCACGTTGACTTATGGAATATGTATACCTCTGATTCCTATGGGATAGGTAGATAGGATAGGAGCATTGTCCTTGCTTGCAGAAACCTAGCCAGAGGTGACTAAGTAAACGATTTGTTGAGCTTTTGAAGGACTGCAAACTTTACGATCTAATTGGTTTGATAAACAGCATAACTTCAACCATTCTCTGGCTCCATAGAATTATAGAATTCAACACCTCTTCCATAAATCGATTTGGTACTAAACTTGTTTCCCCGTCCCATCTAAATCTGGGGCAGCATGTTAGAATATGCTCCGCATCTTCCTCCTTATCTACATAGTTTAGGCATATAGGGGAAGTATCATATCCAAATCTGTGCAGGTACTTTCTGAATCATCCATGACCAGTTAATAACTGGGTCACGTAGTAGTTCGGCTCGTAATGTTTGTTCTCCATCCAAGGGGGTTATATCAGGGACAAGGTGAAATATTCATATTCCCTTTAAACTGTTGTCCCATTAAACATCCCCAATTTGGGTTTGGAAGCCATTCATCCTTGCGCTTTTATAGCCGCTGTTAGTCCCGGATACTCGAGACGGTGAAAGTATATCCACTTCATCTCATCCGCCAATATGTCTGTTGGTATTGTCTTTGCCAATAACTGTACCGCTTCATCAGACACTGTCCTAAAACCACTTATCAGTCTAATCGCGCTTAGACGATACAGAGAGCACAGTTTCTTCCTTGTTGTCCAGATGGAGAGTGCCTCGGACTACATTGGACAAGCATATTACATTATCGACGATATTATTCTCCTCTTAAATGGTTTAGGTCCTCCAATATGTGGCATCATCCACGTCCGAACGCCCTGGCTTACAGATGAATTTTCCCCGATGAATTTTTCGAGCTCCTTGAAGTTCCACATGTCGTTGTTGCTTATAGTGTGTCTCCTTATGTTAGGTGACTACGATATCATCGAGAGGTTTAAGGATTCTAATCTATAATCAGTCTTTTAATGCTATTCCGCCTTCACAACTGTATTACTCGTTAAGCTTTCCAGATCCATGCTGATGATCTTGCTTAAAAGCAGACATCCGAGCCTCTGTTTATTTATAAAAATTGCTTTCCCTTACATTTTAACATTGGCCAACGCAGCCATTGCCTTAAACAGTATCAAAGTATTCTAAAGTGTTTCCAGACCTCCCAAAGGCTTGTTAATTATTACGCTCTCTTAATGCCTTTACTTACATAAGTCGAGCTGTTAATGAAATTTAAAATAAATGACATGTGCACTGTAAGCAAGATTTTCTCAATATTTCTTTACACTTATTTCCCCCCCTTCTTTTAATTTTTTTTTTTTTATTTAAAAAAGTTTCTCATTAACTACGCCATCAGCATAATGACGTGAAAATCTTTACGTTTTTTAACTGTTAAATAATATGGCGTTCGTATGTACGTACGTAAATTTGACTGCGCGTCAATATTTAAGTCAAGACAGCAGAATTTGCAAATAAAATTGTTGGCGGCGGTGTTGGGATAAAAAAAGAAAACTAAAAAATTAAGTACTGAACAGGCGAAATCAATTTAAGGGCCATTATTACCACTTGCTGTTAAACTTGGGTTTAGTTAAAGTTAACTTTAGCTAATTTGAACTTTAAAGTTAACTTTAACTTATTTTCTTTATTACAACTTACAGATAAAAAAAAGTTAATTTTTTTAACAAATATGGCAATGCCGGAGCCTTAACTTACTTAATTGATCATAACAACCCGATCAAGGGATTTCGGCCTGCCGCAACACATCCTTCCAGGCACCTCTGCTTCTTGAGCGCAGTTAATTAAACAAGTTATTTTTTTTAACATATTGGCTACGACGGCATTCGTTTTGTTTTTTTTTTTTTGTTATAAAGGGTCCGCCAAATAACTTTTTTTTTTTTAAAATGCTTTAAAAAAACTCCTGAATATTTTCTTAAATTTCTTTTTTTATTTGAAAGTACAATACATACATAATTGGCCATTACAACCCTTCAGTCAGGATTACGACCTAGCTTCTCACACCACTTATGTTGTGTGCATTAATTTTATACATGAGTGGCGGGACCTACAGTTTAACTTCGACTCCGAACGACAGATTTTTGAGAAGCTTTTCATGGCAATTTTTACTATCAGAGTCTTTGCCAGAAATCTGCTGAGAGGAAGTCGCCGAAGAAATATTTTTCGTTTTGATGTCTGACCTGGGATTCGAACACGGGCCTTTTGTCTAATAAGCCAACACACTACCGACTAGACCACGGCGACTTCAAAGTAAAGGAAGGACAATCCTTCCGTTTAATAATGGCAAATAATGTCATTCAAATGGCTGCCTCGGCTGGCCATGCAGTAGCTTACACGAGCGCTCCAATTTTTAAGCACATTATCGATTATGTGCAGCTGTATTTCACCAATAGCTTCACGAATATTATCCTTTAAAACGCCAATTATCTCTGGCTTGTCGGCGTAACACTTATCTTTGACGGCACCCCATAAATAATAGTCCAACGGTGTCAAATCCCAGCCCCGAGGTGACCAAACGACATCAGCTCTGCGGCTGCTAATACGATCTTCACAAACAGGACGCCAAACATCGAGTGTAGCTTTGGCTGTGTGGCATGTAGCGCCATCCTGTTGAAACCAAATATTGCCAATATCCTCCTCTTCAACTTTTGTGAACAAAAATTCGTTCAACATGTCCTGAAACGATCGTCATTGACTGTAACAGCCACTCATTTTCGAAGAAAAATTGTCCAATTATGCCTCTGGATCAAAATCCGCACCAAACAGTGACTCGTTTTGAGTGCATCGGCTTTTCAATCTATGCGTGCGGGTTTTCTGTGCCCCAAATGCGATAATTTTACTTGTTTACATACCCGCCAAAATCAAAATGGGCTTCATCTGAAAAGATGATTTTTTTTTGCCAAAATCGGCATCTTCTGCAAGTCGATCACAGGCCGACTTAGCGAAGCGGAAACGCATATACACAACCATATTCGTCCAGCGGATGGAGAAAACTAATTATCTGTCAAATCAGACGTGAGCTAAGTGTGACCATTCACGAATTAGATAGCGAACCCGATATATTCCCATTTTGTTTATATATGAAGTTGCCATATTGAAAATAATGAAACTTAACTTTTAAAGTTACCACTAAAATGATCCTCTCTTTAACTTAACGCTCACTTTTACCATATTGTCCACTTATAATAATAAAAAAACCAAAACAATTTAGTTGCCTATTAAAATTCTTCTTTTAGTTAACGGCAAGTGGTAATAATGACCCTTAAAAACACTCAATGAGTTGAAAAGTTTTCGCTTTAATTTACACACAGAAAGGCAGTAAATACTAGTAAAGTTCAAAACTGGTGTTAAATAGTAAAAATCGAAAACAGCTGTTACTTTGGAAACTTATAGGGTGTGGGAAAACACTTTTTTTGTATTCTCTAATAAACTTTCATGAGCAGATTTACTCCATAATTTGCCAAACAAACATTTGTTTGGTTTGAATTGAAATTGTTTGTGTAATAAATTTCAAAACTTTATTAAAATAAAATTTAATGTTTTTTTTTTTATTTATTTTTAGTTTCCGTTCTAAAATCTTGTATTTTTTTTACCTCACCTTCTGTCATACCCATGCCTATGTGTTCATAATGATTTGACGACGTGCAACATATACTTACAACCTGTGTTGCATTCAAAATATCCAATTATGGTAATTCAAATACTCAAGCATACTTGCCTAAAAATTCTTGAACAGATATTTTGAAGCAAATTAGTATGCAAAACATTTTGTTGATGTTGAAGTTGATGTTGGTGTTGGCTTTAAATTAAACAGCAATTCAAACAAAAAACGATGACCTTCAACTTTAAAATGAATCAAGATTTTAAACCAAAAATTATAATTTTTTTTTGAACCTGCCGTCATGTATTAAACTGGAAATGGATTCCAATTTGTCTCGCTTACAAGCTTTTCTCTACGGTGCTCCGAACTTTAGGCCTACAATACCATCATTTAGTAAGAAAACTAATGGATCCTGGGCTACCAATAGTCAAAATCAATCTTCATCTATACTCAGAAGTTATGACATTGTTACGAAAATGAAAATAAAGCGATGCCAACACTATCCAACACTATCAAATACATCGAACTTGTTCCAAGTAAATCAACAACAACTAGCATGAGAGAAAAAGGAATAGACAAGTATGCGAAAGCACAAACAACAATGTAGTCCCGATAGAGTTCTCGAGAAAGCGAGAACACAAACCTTCTACTTTAAGAATGTTCGTTAGACTGTTTATGGTGGACTATAAAAGGCCAAGACAAAGTAGACGACGAGCAGTAGTAATTCAGTCAGTCTTGTGTAAAGACACGTTGCGTGTGAAGAAAACAGTCGTGGTTTGAGAATCTCCGCTATACAGATTTAACGAACAAGTGTTGTTGCTTACAAAGTGATTGTAAGCAGAGAAGAATATCGAACAAGCAATTATTGTTGTATACGTGATATAAGTTGTAAACAGTGGCACACATAAATAGTGCGTACAATAAAGAGCTTAATTGAAGCCTTAACTCTTCTTAACACATAATAATGGGTGTCCAGGTCAAACATCAAAACGAAAAATATTTCTTCGGCGACTTCCTCTCAGCAGATTTCTGGCAAAAGACTCTGAGTGTAAAAATTGCCTTGAAAAGCTTCTCAAAAATCTGTCGTTCGGAAGCGACTTTAAAACTGTAGGTCCCGCCACTCATGCATAAAAAGTAACGCGCACAACATAAGTGGTGTGAGAAGCTAGGTCGTAATCCTGACTGAAGGGTTGTAATGGCCAATTATGTATATATGTTTGTATGTAATGGGGGTCCAAGAATTTTAATGTTTGGTTTTACAAGCGGACAAAGACAAAGACAATGTTCTGTGATCTCCCTTTCTTCCTCGGCATTGCAGTTACTGTAGAAACCCGTCCACTAGCGTGAATTAGAGTTAGTGCCCCATTATCACTGCTACATGGTTCCTCAGAGGAAGTGCAATTCCTCAGATGTAATGCATATGTCCGTATGGAGTCAGACCTGTCTGGGTTCTTTGCAACTGGCTTTATTATACCAACTTACTTTTGCCAATGATGGGATAATAGACCCATTTCTTTGGGAGACCATTTCTATGCCTCTCTGCAGACTAGCGTCTATCAGTCAGGTTTGTGCAAGTGTGGCGACCGTTTTGTTATTTTCAATGCCCACGTGTCGAGAAACCGAAACCGTTAATTTTTCGATTCGATTTTTTTTTTTATTTATGAAACCAGCACTCTGGATATGGCGCCTACTCATGTAGTGCATTGTGCAGGTTTTTAGGAAAGGTGGAAAGAGGGAAGATGTGAACGTCGTCAAGGAAACGAGTTGCTGCTAGGTGACTATAAAATGGCCAGTGCTATACCTCCACCATTAGACAGTCTACAGCAATCGTCCCCAATAAGACCGCAGTTTCTCACACTACTTAAATTGTGTGTGTTAATTTTATACATAAGTGGCGTGACCTACAGTTTAAAGTCGACTCCGAACGGCAGATGCTTTTGAGGAACTTTTTATGGCAATTTTATTTACTCTCAGAGTTTTTGCCAGTAATATGATGAGAAGAAAAACGCCCAAAAAAATATTTTTTTGTATTTTTTTTTTTATTTTGATGTCTGGCCTGGGACTCGAACCCGGGCTTTACGTCTAATAAGCCCGCACACTACCTACTAGACTACGGCGGCTTGCTGCTAGGTGACTATAAAATGGCCAGTGCTATACCTTCACCATTAGACAGTCTACAACAATCGTCCCCAAGAAGCCCGCAGTTTCACACACTCACACTACTTATGTTGTGCGTGTTAATTTTATACATAAGTAGCTGGACCTACAGTTTAAAGTCGACTCCGAACGACAGATTTTTTGAGAAACTTTTTATGGCAATTTTATTTACCATCAGAGTTTTTGCAAGAAATCTGCTAAGAGGAAATCGCCGCAGAAATACCTTTTGCATTTTGTTTTGATGTCTGGTCTGGGGCTCAAACCCGTTCTCTACGTCTAATAAGCCAACACACTACACTAATAAAACGTTCCCAGAACATCCAGCCTTTTAAATCTGCGAAGCCTAATGGCATTATATCAGGGAATTTGTTTGGTATACAACATAGTCTAGTAGGTACTGTGTTCACTTCATCTCAGCATAATGAAAATTGTCAGAGCAAGAGGGTTGGAGAATACATTATAAGGGAACCCTATAAAGTCTAAGGTGAGTATAATAGATCGGTTGGTCACGGTACTCTTCACGATAATAAGAGATTTTAATTGCAAGTCATCGTACTCTAGTAGGTAGAGTGTTGTCTTAAGACAGACTTCTCCAACTAAACGAAATATGAAAAAATATTTCATCGAGGATCGATTTTTGGCAAAAGCTCTCGGATTAAAAAAAATTGCGATGAAAATTTTCCCAATAAATGTTACATGCAACACTTTTTATTATTTCGCGAGCATAATAACATAATAAAATTAAAACACCCAATATGCACGGTATGAGACGCTAGGTCGTAGACTTAACTACAGGGTTGTAATAATTCATTAAGTATGTCAGTAATGCTGTATTAGCGTTTTACGTAATTATTGCCAAGCAATTTGATCATCAAAATGTCTACTAAGAAAGATAATTGCTACGGACTACTGGGAACGGTTTGTTTTATTATTCAGATAGCTTTTTAAAGTAATATTCTAAACAGTGTCCTTAAAATAAAAATTACTCAATCGTCAAGAAGTGTTTAACGTTAACTGCAATAGGATAACAATTTATCATTATATAGGGTTATTCACTTTGTGGTTTCAAAGCTGTGGAATATGCAAATATAGCTTCATGTTTTATGAGTGTGTGTTCATTTTATATTTGATTGGCGGGACCATGTTTTGACCGTGTTTGTCCCCTTTTTTATGCTGGAGGAGTCGATTGAAAATCTGTTACCAAGAATTCAGATGGATATACATTCATAGTCACCGTATTCTAGTAGGTAGTGTGTTGGTTTATTAGACATGAGGTCAAGCTTCAAACCACAGGTTAGATCAACTCCAACTAAACGAAATTTGAATATTTCATTGGGGACTTCCTACCAACAGATTTCTCTCAAAAAAACTCTGTGAGTAAATCATAATCACATCAAAAGTGTCTCAAAAATCTGTCGTTCGAAGTCGACTGTAAACTGTAGTGCTACCACTGACTGAAGTATTGTAGTCACCAATATTATGTGAGTGTACGGCATACATGTTACCATACTTTCTTTGATATGCAATTGAATATTATGAACTGCACGATATTCTTTCTAACTCCCATCCTTACTAGGTTGAGGTTGAGACCCTGGACATGGACTTTTATGAAGGTTTGAACTCTCTATCGTTGTAGGTTTGTGGCTCTTCTTATTTCTATATTCTTCATTCTCTTTTCACATTTCCTGATCTTCTTTACTATCCTCTCTCTGTCTCTCCTTCTTTCTCTATCTCTTTCTCTCTCTCTCTCTATTTCTCGCTCTCTTTTTCTCTTTTTCTCTCTCATTCCCTCTCTCTCTTTCCTTCTCCCTCTTTCCCTCTCCCTCTTTCTCTCTCTCTTTCCCTCTCCCTCTTTCTCTCTCTCTTTCCCTCTCCCTCTTTCTCTCTTCAAAGACGCAATTACAATACAGTAGGACCCAGCCTTAATACGTTTCAATAAGTTGCAGCACTAAACGAAACAGCGTTATACAGTTGGAATCTTTATATTGACAGGGTAATAAAAGAGCGTTGAAGAAGATACATTGTATACATCGTCGCTATATAGTGCACCACAAGTATCAATACAATGCGCAATTTAGGGGAATCCCAATACTACCGCGTAATATTGAAACAGTGTTAAGCGGGGAAGGATTAAGCGGGATCTTACTGTTTTTCATTTTGATCTCTGAATAGGGCACGTCCTCTAACCTAACCTCTCTGCACAGTATGTACATAATTCCCCATTTGTAGGAACATTTAAAAAGCAACATTTTTGTTCTGGGATACCGCCCGACATTTACGGCTACCACAAATCAAGCCTTGGTCTCTGACATCTTCGGAAAACGAAATAATATTTCTCCAGTGAATTATTCTCAGTAGGCAAAAACTAGAGTAAATAAAAAATTGCCATGAAAATTTTTTAAAAGAAATGGTCCTTCAGAGTCGACTTTAAGCAGTAGGTCCTGACGTTCATGTTAAGAAGTTGGCACACACACAACATAAATGTTGTGAGAGTCCAAGTTTGAAGGATTTCAATGACAAACCAAAGAATGGCGTACCCTGTACAAAAGGTTTGCATGATAAATTATTTCCAATAATAAAATTTGGTTAATAAAACTTAACTTTTACAACCTCGTAAACCCTTGCCATAAAAATGAGTCCAGTAAAGAGTCTTTTTAGCAAAGTATTTATAACATAAGTCTGTATGTACTACTCCTTATTATGTTCTTACCTTTAAGATGTATGTACTATGTATTTATGGGATATTAAAATTCATGAAATTGTTTTGTTCTATTGTTAGCACGGCAAGGATTTACAGCCTACATTACAGCTTAACCAACATTCTTTGACTCACTGAGCCAGAAAGGATACGCAGATAAATGTCAGACAGACATTATGTTGCATGATACAGTTGATCGTATAAAATGAAATTAAAAATAAAAATAATTTCATTGAAAAATGTTTCACATCTATAGGGTGGGCCACTTAAAAGTTTAAAATTAAAACTACAATGAAATAAAAATGCTTTGCAAGTTTGCCTAATTCTGCTTCTGTTAAGTGCAAGTGTTTCGATTAGAAATGGAATCCCATTTCATGTATATGGCTCCATAGTACCTCACTCGATCGAACCAATTTTTGTGGACTTTTTCGAAAGTATGGGATCGTAACTCGGCAATGCCATCACGAATGTTGGCCTTCAAGTGCTCAATAGTCTCTGCTTGTCAGCATAACAATGACGCCCCATACAAAATAGCCCAACGGTGTCAAATCGCAACTTTTTGGCGGACAATTGATATTCCCTTAAGGGCAAATTAAACGGTCATCAAACGTTTGACAAAATAAATCGATTGTGGCATGAGATGTATGGCAAGTTGCTGCATCTTTTTTAAACCAAACCATGAAGAACGGGTTCAAAAATAAATCGGTTATCATTATGCGATAGGTTACTCCATTAACTGTAATGGTTACGTAGTCTTCATTTTAAAAGAAATATGAGCCAACGATGCCTCTAATCCACAAGCCCCACGAAACATACATAATTGATCATTACAACCCTATTGGAAGGATTACGACCTAGCTTCTCACACCACTTATGTTGTGCGCGTTAATTTTATACATGAGTGGCAGGAGCTACAGTTTGATCTCGACCCCAAACGACAGATTTTTGAGAAGCTTTTTATGGCAATTTTATTTACTCTTAGAGTTTTTGCCAGAAATCTGCTGAGAGGAAGTCGCCGACGAAATATTTTCATATTTTCGTTTTGATATCTGCCCTGGGATTTGAACTCGGGCCTTACGTCTAATCAGCCAGCACACTACCTACTAGACTGCGGCGTAATAGTCACTCGTAATGTGTGCATTGGCTTCTGTAGGACCACGAGCGGGTTTTCTGAGCCCTAAATGTTATTAACGTACCCACTAAAGTGGGCTTCTTCCGAAAAGATGATTTTTTTCTAACAAAATCGACATCATCGTATAGTTTCCCAATAAATCGTAATGGTCCTCAATCCTAAATCGTTTCATTACGTTCAATAGAGACACTTTGTGAGAGAATAGAATGACATAAGTATTGCCAGATTCGAAATAACCAATGCGTCATGTTTAAACCAGATAGATGGCCAACCCTATACTAAGAAATTAGCGAATGCAGAGAGAAATTGTGGGCCTGCATTAAATATTTTTCATTTGAAAATATTTTATGCAGCAAGAATTTATTCTCTCTCTTTCTCACTCTCTCTCTCTCTCTCCAGCTTTCTCTCTCAGTAGGTTGAATGGCACCCAAAGGAATATGTGCAGATTTTATTAAAATTTGTACATTTTTTTTATTTGAAATACATTAAACAGTCACTTTATAAAATGTCTATAAAAATACAACGAATGAAATGGAATTTTTGCCAAAGATGATATTGATTTTCATGAAATTCAAATGCATACAGATTAGCTTTAACGTTGTCTGCAAATTGGATTTGTTTGAAGAGCTTCTGTGGATTACTCTAAGCATGGCATTTGCCTGTTGGTATGCCTGTATTTGCATATTTCTATTGAAAAATCGAAAGAAATATATATATTAAATATTAAGAGAACTTTTTAACCCTACAGCTTCTTAAGCAGCAAAAGTATATTTGGGTTCAAGGTTTTTGCAACATTCCATGTGTTGATATCCAAATACCACAAAAGTTACATAAAATGGGTGACTCCCCTTCCTTATATTTAGTTTATCTGCATAAATTTTTTTATTTTAAAAAAGATTCGTGAAAAAATTCTATCGTAGGTGGTGTAGAAAACTAGGTTGTAATCCTGACTAAATCTTCTTTATAAAGCCAAAAATTATTTTAAGAAAAGATATCAATTTAAGGAGTGCCCACGAATAAATTAGGGCATTTACTTTTCATAGTCTAACAGGTAGTATTTTGGCTTATTAGACGTGAGACTTTGGTTCAAACACCCAGGTCAGACATCTCCAAAACGAAATACGATATCAGAAGATATCTAGCAAAAGAAAACTCTGAGAGTAAGAAAAAAAATCCATGAAAAAGTTTCTCAAAAATCTGTCATTCAGACTCGGCTTTAACAGCCCATGTAAAAAATTACCCACACAAAATAAGTGCTATAACAAATTAGGTTGTAATCCTGACTAAAGGGGTTATAATCAGACGGCACCACAAAGGGAACATGATAAAAATGTGAATGTATTTGTGAGAGGCATGTTTATAACCCAGAGGAAAATTGTTAGTAATATTTTCATGTATAACCTAATAATGTGTTTATGTAGTGGAAAATCTACAGTGCCAAATCCCTAAAGACTGCATATTTAACTCCACAAATATTCTTCCAAAAATGGAGATCTTTTAGTGAATCTCATTAAAAAAAGTAGTGAATCCTACTGTGATTTTTCTTTGGGTGTATAATTGATATATAAAAAATTTTAAAAAGATGCGTCGAAAACCTGCTTCATTGAAAGCTGACAAGCAACTGAATGCATTTTTATGCTCTTTTTAACGAACATTGATGATATTCGTGCCCTATGTGTGTAAAAGCCCGCAAATGAACTTCCCCTGAGGGACATTGATTGTAATAATGTTTATATGCCTGTAATAGTAGCCAGAATTTCCTGTGGAGGCATAAATTATGAACATCCAATACAGCTACTTATTGTTATCATAGTGTACCGTAACTCTCGTGATATATTTTCAAGCTTATTCCGCACAGTTTCAGAGGAAAGTTCAAGCGTTAAGCAACGAAGTGGCGAGTTCTATGGCTTCCGTCTAATATATGTGGGTCATCTAGAGATTTGAATTTGAATTATCGATTATTTAGAATCTGGCAACACTTATGTCATTCAATTCTGTCATAAAATTCAATATATTATCTCCATTGAACGTAATGAAATGATTTACGCTTGAGAAACATTGGGATTTATTAGGCCAGCGAGAAACTTTGCAATAAAATTGGTTCCATCGTATAAGGTGCTGCGAGGCCAGCTGCGCGGTAGCCATGTGTATGTAATAAGATTCCATTTCTATCCGAAACAAATGTACTTTACAACAAACATTCTCTTAATTAAGTACGTTAGTCCTTAAATAAGTAGTATTTAATGGATTTTATAACAAAATAAATTAAGTTGTCAGCTTCTACGAATTCCTTAGACTGGGATACGTATCCCCTATAAAGGAAAAAGTACAATATTCAGTAGAAGGATAAAATTTCCATTATTTTTTTATTTATTTTTTTTATACATTTACTAAGCACTTGACAAAACGCATTAGAAAAATAAATCTAGGAACATATCGTTTAGTCTCTGTCATCAACTTGTCATAATTTGATTTTCTTTTAAACAATCACAGGTGTTTGCGGCGTATAACTCAAGACAGTGCCAACAATTTCACGCATCTGTGCTAAAGGTACACCCAAATCCATTAATTCTTTGGTTAATTCCTTATACTCTCGCACATTTCTGACATTTAGTATCAATCTACGGAATTCTTTAGACCTCATATTGTTCATAGCCTTTACAAGTTTCGGATCGGAAGCCAAAAGATCACGATGCAAAGCACGTATTTGCTGAAGAGGCAGTACAGCCCTAATGGCTCTATAAAGTCCGGTTATACCTCCACGTTTTTCAGCGCCACTACGTTCTGCAACAGGGTTTACAAGAGCACGAACTAATTTATGGTATTGCAAGAGATTAATATGCAATACACGACAGACGTATTCGTGAAGTATATGGAATTCCGTTGAATTTTGTATTGTCATGATTTTCTGCTGGGTTTGTGGCCTTAGTAGGAAGGCTTTTAATGCCTTAACTTGACTATCCTCATCGTAGGATTTGATGATATTCCGTATTTGCTTTTTAGGTAAGATGTTATCGATTCGACGAAAGAGATTTTCCAATCCCATCCCATTGGGAGCAGAACAATTTTGGGTGGCTGGAAAAGAAATTAAATTTAATGGGGATGGAAATGGATTTTTGGTATCAAAATAGTAAGGGAAGCTAAAAAATTTATTTTTTTTCAGATAGAAGGCCAGCATAATTACCACTGTTAACACTGTATATTGAAACGAATTTTTTTTCACTCTAAACACTTGGCTGCCTTATGATCAACAATTTCACTTACCTTGATTCGCAACATTCTGCTGCACAGGCGGTTCGGATGGCATGCCAAATATGCAGGGCAGTGTTAGGCACATGAATACAATAAATTTAATAAAAAACATTTTTGTTTCAAAAATATTTTCTTTTACAAAAAAACTGCTACTTTCAGAGAAAGTTCTGGAAGAGAACTTATGAACGGACGGAGAATTTTTTAGCTTTTATATGCGTTACAATACCGGAATATAGGTCAGTTATATGGAACTGCATGCTAATAAGCCAGACAATAAGCTTTTATTCACACGTTTTCATAACATATTTTTTGTTTTTTTTATTCTTTTAATTATTCATTTTGTTATTAATTTTTTTTTAATATTTTTCTGACAAAAAGATTTTGCAAAAGTTTTTGTTTTTTGTTAATTCATTGCCCTATTCCCTTAAGGTTTTAGCATCAGATATTTCGCTTCATTTTATTCAACATGAAAATAAGCAATAAGGCCACAGTGTAAACAGCTTATTAAACCCTATATAAATACAACATTTTCACTTCTAAACCACTGAAAATTAATTTCTATTTAAATTTTTTTTAATTTCATTTAAGTTTAGTCTCTGGCAACCCAACTACATTTCATTTTCTTTTAAACTAATACAGGCGCTTCCGAAGACCAACCCAACACAGTGGCAACAATTTCACGCATCTGTTCTTGAGGTATTCCCAAATCCTTTAATTCTTTGGTTAATTCCTTATACTCTCGCACATTTCTAGTATTCATTACCAATCTACGGAATTCATCAGAGTTCAAGTTGTTCCTTGCCTTTACAAGTTCCGGATCGGAAGCCAAAAGGTCACGGTGCAAAGCACTTATTTGCTGATGAGGCAGCACAGCATTAATAGCCCTAAGAAGTCCAAGAATACCTGTGCGTTTTTCAGCACCACTACGTGCTGCAACAGGATTTATGAGAGTACGAACCAATTGTTGGTATTGCAACAGATCAATGTGAAGTACGCGACAGGCATAGTCTTGAAGTCTTCGGTTTTCTGTTGAATTTCTTATGGCCTTGATTTTCTCCAGTGTTTGGGGCCTTTGTAGAAAGGCTTTTAAAACCTTAACTTGACTATCTTCATCGTAGGATTTCATGATATCCCGTATTTGTTGTTTGGGTAAGATGTTATCGATTCGACGCAAGAGATTTTGCAGTCCCAAGCCATTGGGAGCAGAACAATTTTTGCCAACTGCAAAAAAAATAAAATAAAATGAAAAGATTTTGGTATCAAAATAGCAATGGAACCTAAAAAATTAATTGTTTTTAGACAGATAGAATGCCAGCATGACCAACAGGAGAAGATCAATAGAAGGCAACCAGTCTTAACACTGTATAATGAAATTATTGTAGATCATTGATATCAGAATTGTTTGCCGCCTTATGATTAAAAACTTAATCTACCTTGATTCACTACATCATGCCGCACAGCGCTCAAATTAATTTTGTTTTCAATATCTGCTACGGCTTCAAGTGGTTCCGATGGCATTCCCCATATGCAAGGCAATGTTAGGCACATAAATGCAATAAATTTAATAAAAAACATTTTTGTTTCAAGAATTAAGTTAAAAAAAAAATAATAATTTCTTATTAAAAACAAATCTTAAACTTTAAGTGAAGGTTCTGTAAGCGAACTAATAAAATTCTTGAGAATTTTTTAGCTTTTATACGCGTTCCAATACCCAAAATATAGGTCAGTTATATGGAATTGCATGCAAATAAGCCAGACAATTATCTTTTATTTTTAAATGTATTTATTAAATAATTTTTTATTGTTTTATTTTATTTTATTGTTATTCTTTTAATATTGATGACAAAAAGATTTTACAAAAGTTTTTTTTTTTTAATTTTTTTTAAATTTATTGCCCAATTTCCTTAAGCCTTAATAGCATCAGAATAAAAATTATTTTATTTTTTATTTCATTTTATTCAACAACAAAATAAGCAATAAGACCACAGTGTAAACAGCTTATTAAACCTTAAATAAATACAACATTTTTACTTCTAAAGACCTGAAAATGAATTTCAATTAAAAATTGTTTTAATTTTATTTAATTTAAATAAGCATAAGCATGTAACAGGTAGCTTAATAAAGTTCTATATTTGGCTTAAAAGATATAAAAAATGTTTCATTTTATTACCTGTTCACTGTATTATATTTGAACACAGTGTATATGATTCCAAGTTTAAATTCCTCTTTCATGTACATCCATGACCCTAAACGTGCTGCCTTCCTAAACTGCTTCCTTCCAGTAAAAGTTAATTCTGTCATATCTGCAAAGGTTGTAGAAATTATAGTTATTTACCCATATACACTGAGCGCCAAAAGTAAGTAAGCACCACTAAAATAATTCTTATTCTTAGGATAGCTTGAAAAGTAAATAAGAAGAGCCAAATAAATTTCCAAAAATAAAAACGTAAAACAAAAACAAAATTATTGTTGTACTACAAGTATATTTTTTATAATAGAAAATTTAAAATTATAGTGGGTGTTGGCTCATTTATGGCGCTCAGTGTATGTATATTTCATTGTAATTGTGTAAATTGTTTTATTATTTACAGGGACCATCTCATCCTTTTTATCATTTAACATATAAAACTAAGTCTTTTTTCTTAATTTTTTTTTATGTTTCTGATCCCTTAATTGTTTTGTATTTATTTAAGCCCTATTTAGTTCTGTTCAAGTAAAAAAAATTGTATTTTTATTGTAGGCAACAATTAACAATTTCAGGTTGCTTGTAAAGTCTTCCTTTTTTCTCTCCGGACACAATCCAAATGATAAGTAAAAAAAATTCTTGCAAAATTTCCAAATCATAAACAGTCCTGAAAAGTCCATTTCATACATACATACATAAGTACATGCACAATTGGTCATTACAACCCTTTAGTTAGGTTCACAACCTAGCTTCTTACACCACTTAAGTTGTGTGTGCTATTTATACAGTCGTCGCCAAATGACTCTCATATGTTGACTCACTCAAACATACTCAAAATTTCATGAGTAGTTATGAGTAGCGAAAAAACGATTCATTCCTGATCTCTGGTGTATATGCGGGCAGTAGTAACCAGAATTTCGTGTGTAAGGATAAATTATGAACACCCAATACAGCTGCTTATTGCTCTTATAGTGTACCGTAACTTCCGTGACATGTTTTTAAGCTTAAGCGGTAAGCAACGAAGTGGCGAGTTCAATGGCTTCCGTCTAATATAGGGCGGGCCATCTATAGATTTGAATTTAAATCATCGATTATTTCGAATCTGGCAACACTTATGTCATTCAATTCTATCATAAAATTCAATATATAATCCCCATTGAACGTAATGAAACGATTTACGCTTGATCAACATTGGGATTTATTAGGCCAGCGAGAAACTTTACGATAAAAAAAACCAACTTTTCGGATATTCATATTTTTGGGTACGTTAATAATATTGTTGAAGTCGCCGTGGTCTAGTAGCTAGTGTGATGGCTTATTAGATGAAAGGTCCGAGTTCAAATCCCAGGTCAATAAATCAAATTTACCATGAAAAGCTTCTCAAAAAATCTGTCGTTCGAAGTCGACTTTAAACTGTAGGTCCCGCCACTTATGTATAAAAATAACGCACACAACACGAGTGGTGTGAAAAGCTAGAACGTTGTACAATGGATCAATTCGAACTAAGGTACTGTACTTCTCACAGTTGACAAGTACATGTCCTCTAACCTAACCTAACCTAATAAGTAAAATTGCCGCATTTGGGAAAAACCTACATGTGGTCTTACAGAAGCTAATGCACTCATTACGAGTGACTTGTAGCAGATTGTAAAGCGGAGATGTCATTGGACCATATTTCCTTGACTGTACAACCATTACGGACAATTGAGACACCATGACAACCGATTATTTTGTACTTTTGATTGTATTGTAGTGAACGATGTTTGGTCTCAACAGGATGGTGCAACTTCTCACACCTCTCAAGCCACAATCGATTTATTGCGCCAAACGTTTAATGACCATTTAATTAGCCGTTGGATCATTAAAGAATATGCGGACAAACCACAGGCAATGATGCCATTGCCGAGATACGAACACATACACTCCAAAAAGTTCACGAAAATTGGTTCCATCGTATAAGGTGCTGCGAGGCCAGCCGCGCGGCAGCCATGTGTATGAAATAAGATTCCATTTCTAGCCGCAACAAATGTACTTCCCAAGAAACAATCTCTTAATTTAGTACTTTAGTCCTTAAATACGTAGTATTTTATGGATTTTATAATAAAATAAATTAAGTTGTCAGATTCTACGAATTCCTTAGACTAGGAAACGTATCCCCTATTAAGGAAAAATTACCATTTTCAGTAGAAGGATAAAATTTCCATTCTTTTTTCTATTTTTTTTTTATACATTTATTAAGCACTTGGCAAGAAGTATTAGAAACATAAATCTAGGTAAATATCGTTTGGTCTCTGTCTTCAACTTGTCATAATTTGATTTTCTTTTAAACAATCACAGGTGTTTGCGGAGTATAACTCAAGACTGTGCCAACAATTTCACGCATCTGTGCTAAAGGTACACCCAAATCCATTAATTCTTTGGTTAATTCCTTATACTCTCGCACATTTCTGACATTCAATATCAATCTACGGAATTCTTTAGACCTCATGTTGTTCATAGCCTTTACAAGTTCCGGATCGGAAGCCAAAAGATCGCGATGCAAAGCACGTATTTGCTGAAGAGGCAGTACAGCCCTAATGGCTCTATAAAGTCCGGTTATACCTCCACGTTTTTCAGCGCCACTACGTTCTGCAACAGGGTTTACAAGAGCACGAACTAATTTATGGTATTGCAAGAGATTAATGTGTAATACACGACAGACGTATTCGTGAAGTATATGGAATTCCTTTGAATTTTGTATTCTCATGATTTTCTGCTGGGTTTGTGGCCTTAGTAGGAAGGCTTTTAATGCCTTAACTTGACTATCCTCATCGTAGGATTTGATGATATTCCGTATTTGCTTTTTAGGTAAGATGTTATCGATTCGACGAAAGAGATTTTCCAATCCCATGCGATTGGGAGCAGAACAATTTTGGGTGGCTGGAAAAGAAATTAAATTTAATGGGGATGGAAATGGATTTTTGTATCAAAATAGTAAGGGAAGCTAAAAAATTTATTTTTTTTTCAGATAGAAGGCCAGCATAATTACCACTGTTAACACTGTATATTGAAACGAATTTTTTTTCACTCTAAACACTTGGCTGCCTTATGATCAAAAATTTCACTTACCTTGATTCGCAACATTCTGCTGCACAGGCGGTTCGGATGGCATGCCAAATATGCAGGGCAGTGTTAGGCATATGAATACAATAAATTTAATAAAAAACATTTTTATTTAAAAAATATTTTCTTTTACAAAAAACCTGCTACTTTCAGAGAAAGTTCTGGAAGAGAACTTATGAACGGACGGAATATTTTTTAGCTTTTATACACGTTACAATCCCCAAAATATAGGCCAGTTATATGGAACTACATGCAAATAAGCCAGACAATTATCTTTTATTTTTAAATGTATTTATTAAATAATTTTTTATTGTTTTATTTTATTTTATTGTTATTCCTTTAATATTGATGACAAAAAGATTTTACAAAGGTTTTTTTATTAATTTTTTTTAAATTTATTGCCCAATTCCCCTAAGCCTTAATATCATCAGAATAAAAAAAATATTTTATTTTTTATTTCATTTTATTAACAAGAAAGAAAATAAGCAATAAGACCACTGTGTAAACAGCTTATTAAATCTTAAATAAACGCAACATTTTCACTTCTAAAGACCTGAAAATGAATTTCAATTTAAATTGTTTTAATTTCATTTAATTTAAATAAGCAAAATCATGTAGTAGGTAGCTTAATAAAGTTCTATATTTGGCTTAAAACATATAAAAATACGATTTCATTTTATTACCTGTTCACTGTAATATATTTCAACACAGCGTATCTCAATCCCAGTTTGAATTCCTCTTTCATGTATATGCGTGACCCTAAACGTGATGCCTTTCCAAACGGCTTCCTTCAAGTGAAAGTTAATTCTGTTTTATCTGCAAAGGTTGTAGAAATTATAGTTATTTACCCATATACACTGAGCACCAAAAGTGAGTAAACAACACTGAAATAATCCATTGTCTAAGGATAGAGAGAAAAGTAAATGAAAATAGTCGAATAAAATTCCAAAAATAAAAACAAAATTATTGTTGTGCTATAAATATATTTCTTATAATAGAAAACTTAAACGTATGGCGCTCAGTGTATGTATATTTCATTGTAATTGTATTATATTTCAACGTAATTGATTTCTCAAAAAATTTGTCGTTCGAAGTCAACTTTAAGCTATAAGTCCCGCCCCTCATGTATAAAATTAAAAAACACAACAAAAGTAGTGTGAGGAACTAGGTCCATAATCCTGACTGAGGGGTTGTAATGACCAATAATCTTACAGAGAATTCTCAAAGGTGCTGCTATAGCTTTTGTAATTGAATTTAAAGGATAACGTATTCCACACATTAATATGGAAATAAAGTGATAACTCCACCAGTACTATTTTATAATCCTCCTCCCACACAAAAATCAGCAATTTTTTCTTGAATACAGTTACAGTGTGGCAAATGGCTTAATCGGAGATGATATATTCAGCAACCCTTGAAAGCATCCTAGTATGGTCATTAGCTTTTTCAATTTCAACGATATTTCTATAGGTCCTGGAACCAAAACTAATTGCAGTCGAATTGCAACTGGGTGACACTAAAGTCCTGCTGGCAGTTTGACGATCATAGAAGCTTTTATTTCTATAGCAAGAATCCCAAGTCCTCAGATCAGACATCTGCCAAAGTATCGAACTATGAAAAAATATATCTTCGGCAATTACCTGTCAGCAGATTTTTAGCAAAAACTTTAGGAACAAACAAATGAAAAGTTTCTCAAAAATCTGTTTCCCGAAGTACGAGTCTAAATTGTAGGTCCCGCCACGTATAAATAAAATTAACACACAGCATAAAGTGGTGTGAGAAGCTGGGTTGTAAGCCTGATTTAAGAATTATAATAACCAATTAAGTAAGTAAGTTTTATTACAAACGCCATAATCTAAAGAACTATGTAAACTTTGATAATTCAGGAGCTCCAAAGTGAATCTTGAATTCATCCTGGAAAACTGAAGTAGCGAACACGTAAAAAGTCTACACCTACTCCACTCTTGCTCTCAAAGAGTTTGTCGTGGCTAATAAAATTTCCTTGTAGGAATGGTTTAGTCAGTGCCCAATTTCATCCGGAAAGGAGTAACACGATTAAAACTCTATTGTAGCTGTTGATTACAGACTCGGTTATTTCAGCATCACATGTTGTGTGTGTGATATATGAGTGACTAGATCCACAGTTTCACGTCGGCTTCAAATGGCAGGGTTATAGAGCTGTTTTAATGGCAATTAGTTACTCTTATGTTAATTATCGTATTTCTTTAAATTCGCATGATTAAATTCGTGATTTGAATTAATGATCTCTCGCTTAGTAAGCCAACACACCTGTGTACGGCATTTGCATGCCTATTCGATTTCTGCACGTGACCTTTTGACCTAAAAATTTTAAAAAGAGGTTCAGTTTGAAACAATTTTCAATAGGGAAATTATTTATGCCTTTCAATTTTATTTATTGTTTATAAAACTATTAACTACACTCCAGTTCCTATTCTATTATATTCCAACAACCATAAATTTAAGCAAATGAATCAACCCAAAAACACACATTCATTTCAGTTTCGTTTCTTTTAAACTAACATTGGCACTTCCCAAGGCCAGCCCAAGGGTTTGGCAACAAGTTCACGCAGCTGCTGTAGAGGTATTCCCAATTCATTTAATTCTTTACGTAATTCTACATAGGCTGGTACATTATTTCTAACATTCAATATCAACTGACGGAATTCAGTTAGACTTTAAATTTTCCACAGCCTTTACAAGTTCCCGATCGGAAGCCAGTAGATTCCGGTATATAGTACGTATTTCCTGATGAGGCAACACAGCATTGATATCCCTAAGCAGACGACGAATGCCTTTAAGTTCTCCACCACTAGTACGTGTCACTATCGGATTTATTATGGTGCGTGCCAATTTTTGATATTCCAACAGATCAATGTGTAATACTCGGCAGGTATAGTTTTGAAGTATTTGAAATTCGACTGAATTTCTGGTGGCTTTCAGTTTCTCTTGGGTTTGTGGCCTTTGTATGTAGGCTCTTAAGACCTTAACTTGACTATCTTCATCGTAGGTTTTGATGATATCCCGTATTCGCTGTTTGGGTAAGATTTTCTCTACTCGACGGAAGAGATTTTTAAAACCCAGGACCATTAGGTGCCTCACACTTGCTGGCAGCTGTAAAAATAAAAAAGGGTGAAAAGGAATCTACAGCCACAAATGGGAAACTTAAAGCTTAACTTACCCTGCCTCGTTACGACGTCTTGCATTCTCACCACAAATTCATTATCGCCCGCTATATCATCCCAAACAGGTCCCCAATTAATTTTGGTTGTAAGCTCTGGTTCGTTTTCAAGTTGTTCCGAAGGCATTCCCCATATGCAAGGCAATGTTAGGCACATAAATACCACAAATTTAATAAAAAACATTTTTGTTTCAATAATTAAGGATTTAAAAAAAAAAAATAATTTCTTTATAAAAGAAATCGGAAACTTTAAGTGAAAGTTCTGTAAGCGAACTACTGAAACTCTTGAGAATTTTTTAACTTTTATACGCGATACAATACCCAGAATATAGGCCAGTTATATGGAACTGCATGCAAATAAGCCAGACAATTATCTTTTATTTTTAAATGTATTTATTAAATATTTTTTATTGTTTTATTTTACTTTGTTGTTGCTTTTTAAACTACTGTTGACAAAAAGATTTTACAAAAGTTTTTTTTTTAATTTTTTGTAAATTTATTGCCCAACTCCCTTAAGGCTTTAGCATCAGAATAAAAAAAATTATTTTATTTTTTATTTCATTTTATTAACAACAAAATAAGCAATAAGACCACAGTGTAAACAGCTTATTAAACCTTAAATAAACAGCAACATTTTCACTTCTAAAGACCAGAAAATTAATTTCAATTCAAAATTGTTTTACTTTCATTCATTTTAAATGAGTATGGACGTGTATCAAGTAGTAAACTTAATAAAGTTCTATATTTATCTTAAAACATATAAAAAATGTTTCATTTTATTACCCGGTGACTTTATTATATTTGAACACAGTGTATCTGATTCCCAGTTTGAATTCCTCTTTCATGTATATGCGTGACCCTAAACGTGATGCATACCCAAACGGCTTCCTTCAAGTAGAAACTAATTCTGTCATATGTGCAAAGGTTGTAGAAATTGTAGTTATTTACCCATATCCAATGAGCGCCAAAAGTAGTTAAACACCACTGAAACAATTCAGTCTTTTAGGATAACGAGAAAAGTAAATGAGAAGAGTTGAATGAATTTTCAAAAATAAAAACAAAATTATTGTTGTGCTACAAGTATATTTTTTATAATAGAAAATTTAAAATTATAGTGGGCGTTGATTCACTTATGTTGCTCAATGTATGTATATTTCATTGTAATTGTATTATTTTCAAAGTAATTGATTTCCAAAAAAATCTGTCGTTCGAAGTCGACTTTAAACTATAATTCCCAGCCCTCATGTATAAAATTAAAACACACAACATAAGTAGTGTGAGGAACTAGATCCATAATCCTGACCAGAAGGGTTGTAATGACCAATAATGTATGTCTCACAGAAAATTCTGAGAAGTGTTGCTATAGCTTTTGTAATTGAATTTAAAGGATAATTTTTTCCCCCCATTAATATGGAAATAAAATAATTTGCAGAGCCCCCAGGGTTACGTAAATAGCTTATAAGGCAATATAACTCCATCAGTATTATTTCACAAATGCATTCCCACACAAAAATGTGCAATTTCTTCTTGAATACAGTTTCAAAATACCAAATGTCTTAATCGCGGATGACGGATTCAACCTGCCTTGAAGGCACCCTTGTAAGGCCATTAGATTTTTCAATTTCAACGATATCTCTATAGGTCCTGGAACCAAAACTAATTGCAGTCGAATTGCTACTAAGTAACACTAGAGACCCGCTGGCAGTTTGACGATCATAGAAAGTTTTATTTCTTTAGCAAGAATCCAAAGATCGAAATATGAAAAAATATATCTTCGGCAACTTCTTCTCAGCAGATTATTGGCAAAAATTCTGAGAGTATCTCCGAATCTGTTGTTCAGAGTCGACTAGAAACCGCAGCTCATGTATAAAATTAACACACACATCATGGTTGATGTGAAATGTTAGGTCATAATTCTGACTGAAGGTAGGTTTTAACGCTCAATTGTTATTGTATGCCTCTAGGAATAAACAAATGAAAAGCTTCTGAAAAATCTGTCTCCCAGAGTCGACGTAACTGGTCCCGCCATTTATAAATAACATTAACACACACGACATAAATGCTGTGAGAAGCTAGGTTGTAAGCCTGATTGAAGGATTATAATAACAGATTAAGTAAGTAAGTTTTATTACAGACGCCATAATCTAAAGAACTATGTAAAGTTTGATAACTGAGGAGCGCCAAAGTGAATCCTAAAATCATCCTGGAAAACTGTAGTAGCAGAACACGTAAAAATTCTACACCTGCTCTACTCTTTCTCTCAAAGACTTTAACGTGCCTAATAAAATTATCTTGTAAGAAAGGCTTAGTCTGTGCCCAATTTCATACGGAAAGGATAAAGACGATTTAAAGCTCTATTGTGGCTGTTGATTACAGACTCGGTTATTTCACCATCACATATTTTGTGTGTGTGTGATATATGACTGACTAGATCTACAATTACACGTCGGCTCCAAATGACAGGGTTTGTATAGATTTTTCATGGCATTTATTTACTTTCAGAGCTCTTGTCATATTTCTTTTAATTCCCATGGTTTGAACTCATGACCTCTCACTTAGTTAGCCAACACCTATTCGATCTCTTCACGTGACCTTTTGACCTGAAAAATTTTAAAAAGCTGTTTACTTTGAAACAATTTTCAATAGGGGAATTATTTGTGCCTTTAAATTTCATTTATTATTTATAAAACTATTAAGTACACTCCAGTTCCTATTCTATTATATTCCAACAACCATAAATCGAAGCAAATATCGTTTAATCCATAGCAATCCAAAAACACTATATCATTTCGGTTTCGTTTCTTTTAAACTAACACAGGCTCTTCCCAAGGCCAGCCCAATGGTTTGGCAACAAGTTCGCGCAGCTGCTGTAGAGGTACACCCAATTCTTTTAAATCTTTGCGTAATTCTATATAGGCTGGTACATTATTTCTAACATTCAATATCAACTGACGGAATTCGTTAGACTTTAAATTTTCCACAGCCTTTACAAGTTCCTCATCGGATGCCAATAGTTTCTGGTATATAGCACGTATTTCCTGATGGGGCAACACAGCATAGATATCCTTAAGCAGACCACGAATGCCTTTAAGTTCTCCGCCACTAGTACGTGTCACTATCGGATTTATTATGGTGCGTGCCAATTTTTGATATTCCACCAGATCAATGTGTAATACGCGACAGGTATAGTCTTTAAGTATTTGAAATTCAACTGAATTTCTAATGGCTTTGAATTTCTCTTGAGTTTGTGGGTGTTGTATATAGGCCCGTAAGGCTTTAACTTGACTATCTTCATCGTAGGATTTGATAATATCCTTTATTTGCTGTTTGGGTAAGATTTTCTCTACTTGACGGAAGACATTTTGTATTCCCAGGCCATTGGGTGCCTCACACTTGTTGTCAGCTGTAAAATAAAAAAGGGAAAAAGCAATCTAAAGCCAGAATGGGAAACTTAAAGCTTAACTTACCCCGGTCTGTTACCACGTCTTGCATTCTCACTACAAATTCATTATCGCCCGCTATATCATCCCAAACAGGTCCCCAATTAATTTTGGTTGTAAGCTCTGGTTCGACTTCAAGTTGTTCTGATGACATGCCCCATATGCAAGGCAATGTTAGGCATATTAATACAATAAATTTAATAAAAAACATTTTTATTTCAGTAATTTAGGTTTAAAAAAATAATAATTCTTAATAAAAAAAATCTTGAACTTTAAGTGAAAGTTCTGTAAGCGAACTAATAAAACTCTTGAGAATTTTTTAACTTTTATACGCGTTACAATACCCAAAATATAGGTCAGTTATATGGAACTGTATGCAAATTTTTTTATTATTTTATTTTATTTTGTTGTTGTTCTTTTAAATACTGTTGACAAAAAGATTTTACAAAAGTTTTTTTTTTAAATTTATTGCCCAATTCCCTTAAGCCTTTAGCATCAGAATAAAAATTATTTTATTTTTAATTTCATTTTATTAACAACAAAATAAGCAATAAGACCACAGTGTAAACAGCTTATTAAACCTTAAATAAACATAAAATTTTCACTTCTAAAGACCTGAAAATGAATTTCAATTTAAATTGTTTTAATTTTATTTAATTTAAATAAGCATAAGCATGTTGTAGGTAGTAGGTAGCTTAATAAAGGCTTAAAAGATAAAAATACGATTAATTTTATTACCTGCTCAGTGTATATTTAAACACAAAGTGTCTGATTCCAAGTTTATTCCTCTTTCATGTATATGCGTGACCCTAAACGTGCTGTCTTCCTAAACTGCTTCCATCAAGTACTGATCATTTTGTCATATTTGTAAAGGTTACAGAAATTGTAGTTATTTACCCATATACACTGACTACCAAAAGTGAATAAACACCAATGAAATAATTCATTGTCTTAGGACAGCGAGAAAAGTAAATGAGAATAGTCGAATGAATTTCCAAAAATAAGAACGTAAAACAAAAACAAAATTATTATTGAGCTAAAAGTATTTTTTTTTTTATAATAGAAAATTTAAAATTATAGTGAGCGTTGACTCACGTATGGCGCTCAGTGTATGTATATTTCATTGTAATTGTGTTAAATATTTTATTATTTACAGGGACTATTTCATCCTTTTTATCATTTGACATGTAAAACTAAGTCTTTTTTCTTAATTTTTTTTATATTTCTGATCCCTTAATTGTTTTGTATTTATTTAAGCTCTATTTAGTTTTGTTTAAGCAAAAAAATTTATTTTTATTATAGGCAACAATTAACAATTTCAGGTTGCTCGTAAAGTTTGCGTTTTTTCTTTCCAGACACAATCCAAATGATAAGTAAAGAAATTCTTGTGAAATTTCCAAATCAACAGCATTCCTGAAAGCTACAAAAGGACTTAATTTTTGCCATTTCATACATACAGTTGGTCATTACAAGTCTTTAGTCAGGTTCACAACCTAGCTTCTTACACCACTTAAGTTGTGTGTGCTATTTTTATAGTCGTCGCCAAATGACAATTTTTTTTAAGAAGCTTTTCAAGCCAATTTTTATTTACTCTCATATTTTTTGCTAGAAATCTGTTGAAAGACAGTCGCCGAAGAAATATTTTCTCAATAATTCGTTTTATAAAAGATGTTTGACCAAGGTTTTGAACCATGTCCTCACGTCTAATACTATGTTCAGACAAGTATTTTTATTGCATAAATCGCAAAAAACGCTATTATTGAGCTCAATATTTCATATAAAATTTCAATTAATTATTGCTCAATAAATAACCAAATTGTTATAATATTGAGAAAAGAAAAGTAAGTACAATTTTCCGAAGACCTTCAATTGATATTTGATAACTCAAACCTCAAACTGACCCACAAACAAATAAAACAAAAAATGGCGGGTTTTCTTTACAGCAAAATTTTTAAAATTACCAAATTTTTCTTTCTCATCCTTCTGAGAGAAATCACTTTGGAATCAAATGTTGCTCTTACTAATCGCAGCAGCTCAGCATTCCTGTTACTAGCGTGTAAGACCTTTTCGAACGCTAGGCTGTTTTCCATTTTTTCACAAACTTTTCTTGGAACTAATTTTCACGACCAAAATGAACACAACGATGTTAAAACAATCAGCTGTTTTTTTTACCAACTGTCAAACTGAAATTGCGTATGTTTTGTGTCTGAACATATAAAATATTGTACATAAATAAACGAATATTAATTCAATAAAAGTGCTTGTCTGAACATAGTATAATAAGCCAATACACTTTATTCTAGACCAAAGTCACCTCAATTAAAAATGAAATTTCAAATATTGAATTGAATTAAGGTGACTAAATAAAGGAATATTAACTCAATAAAAGTACCTGTCTGAACATAGTATAATAAGTGACCTCAAGTAAAAATGAAATCTCAAATAATGAATTGAATTAAGGTGACTAAATAAACGAATATTAACTCAATAAAAGTACCTGTCTGAACATAGAATAATAAGCCAATACACAACTTACTAGACTACAGTGACCTCAAGTAAAAATTTAATCTCAAAATTGAATTGAATTAAGGTGACTATATAAACGAATATTAGCTCAATAAAAGTACCTGTCTGAACATAGTATAACAAGTGACCTCAAGTAAAAATGAAATCTCAAATATTGAATTGAATTAAGATGACTAAATGAACGAATATTAACTCAATAAAAGTGCCTGTCTGAACATAGTATAATAAGCTAACACATCTCACACTAGACTACAGTGACTTCAAGTAAAAATGAAATATCAAAATTGAATTAAGGTGACTATATTAACGAATATTAACTCAATAAAAGTACCTGTCTAAACATAATATAATAACTGACCTCAAGTAAAAATGAAATCTCAAATAATTAATTGAATTAAGGTGACTAAATAAACGAATATTAACTCAATAAAATTGCCTGTCTGAACATAGTATAATAAGCCAATACACTACTTACTAGACTACAGTGACCTCAAGTAAAAATGAAATCTCAAATATTGAATTTGAATTAAGGTGACCATAAGGCCCCAAAATACTGCATAAATGAAATAAATATTCGAATGCTGCATTTAAAAAATTAATTCGTTCCTATAGCAATAAAGATGGGCCTTTTTCATAGCTATACTGGACCTCTCTTACTCGTACCTATTGTTGCTAAACTAAGTTTTCCTTTATCTTTAGCCTCGTGGCTTTCGCAGTGAAAAAAGGAAATCTATATGCCCGTCTGGCATTTATTATTAATTTTTTATCAGCGATGGAAGAAAACTTTTTTTATAGCCCGAGGCAGTGACAAATAAAAAACGACAGACAAACGAAATGAAAAAATCAAAAAAAAGGAGAACAAAATATGCATGTAACGTGAACGGTTACCAGCCATAAATTATGGCATTTAATAGGGACACGTGCCGGTGCCGGTGCCGAAAATCTTAAACACTTCATTAGCTACTAGCCAAAACGCTCAAAATGCACATGTCAGCCTGCTGGAGACGAGAGTATTTATGGATTTCCGTTTAAGAAATTTAAGAGAAGAACCTTAAGGAATACCAATGTCTGTGTGTGTGTTGTAATACAATATTTAACTTTTTTTTTTGTTGTTGTTGTTGCGGCCAAAATAATAACAGGATAAGTAATGGAAAAAAATATGTTTTTATTTTTATTATGGCCAAAACGAATGTTAAGTTAACAAACAGGTAATAAAGTGTACATAGGGTTAATATAGTTGAATTTGATCTTCACATGTCCTTTTTGTAGCAGCAAAAAAAATTATATTTTGTAGAAACATAAACGATTTGTAAGGGGATATGTAAGGGTTTTAAAAGCTAACAAATCACTTTAAACGTCAGATGGCCCTGGCGTTCACTGCAGGTGTCACAGTGAAAGGCTATAACCAGCCTTAGAGAATGAAGCTACTCTGGGGTTATTATGGGATACCAAAAGGATTTTTTATTTTCCACATTCCTTTCTGTCTCTATATATCTCTCTGTCGATCTCTTTCCCTCTGCAGGCAGATTTTAATTTCGTTCACTGCTTTCGGAGATTAAGGCATAAACAATCAGATATCGGAGGTGGAGGTAAAATATTGGTTATCGTGCTTGACTACAAACTGTCAATGCTGACAGACTCTCTAAATCTTCTATATAGTAAACATCAAGTAGTTTGTTTCTCCACCGACATAGGACAGGACATGTACCCAATAGGCGAAGAACATTCTCCACATTCTCCTCGTCTCTACAGCTTCTGCGGAAATCATTTGCAAAGTGTTCAAGACCAATTCTCATCGCATGCATAGTAAAATGCAATGCCTTCTAATAAACCCTACAAATCTATTGAGGCTGTTTCTTTATAAGCTAGGTTATCCTGCTCCCTCGGTCTGGTTTTGACTATAATTTCTGCGTTGCTTTGGCTGAGAGCAAAACCGCGCATTTATTGTTGATGGAAGTCATGACTGCATTGTCACAGGAATTAGAAATGCTTCCAAAATGGAGAACTTTTTAGATAGTTTGATGATTGTGGGGTTTGTCAACGAAAGATTTAAGAATCGTAAAAATTGAGATGTCGCAAGAGAACTGTATAAATTAGGTCTAGAGAGTTCGTGTAGGATAGGCCACTCGGAACCAAGCCAGCCACAAAAGGAACTAAGATCAAAAGGGGTCAAGATGTTTCGACTGACAAATGACCTGAAAGTCACTCATGTCTACGAATGCTGAGTAACAATACATAAAACGTAACTCCGGATAGATCCCGCCACTTCTGTATAAAATTAACACACACAAGTGGTGCGAGAAACCGCGGGCTTCTTGAGGACGATTGCTGTAGACTTTCTAATGGTGAAGGTATAGCACTGGCCATTTTATAGTCACCAGCAGTAACTAGTTTCCTTACCGTTCGCATCTTCCCCCTTTCTACCTTTTCTAAAACCTGCATAATGCACTGCAAGAATAGGGGTCATCCCCTGAGTGCTGGTTTAAAAAAAAAATTAGTTTTTCGATGGCTGTAGTATCTTCGCGTTCTATATAAATACGTACACCAGAGAGTGCGTCTTTACCGGTCACCTAATTCTTTAGTTCTCCAGCGTATAGTATTTTTAAATAAAAATTCTATAGGCATTCTTAAGGCCTAGTCAGAAAGCATATACCATAGAGCTTAAGAATAATAATTGACCCGGATAGTCAAAGAGCACTGAAGGCTTGAGAGGCAACAAAGGTAGCTTCATTCGTCTCTGGGAGTGTAAAATACTGATATATGCCCCTATATCGGATTAACGAATTATATTATACGGGCACCTAATCAATGCAACGTTACTATCAATGAAGTAGCCAATCAACTGGCAAAATCAGTCTGGTGATACCGACAGCGGTTGGTGGATAGGCTTCTAATAGACTTTTTCTTTGAAATTATTGAGAAAATATTTAAATCACTCACCAATCGTGCATGCAGACGTAAATGGGACCTTATGGCCAAAGCTCAAACGAACTGATATGAAATTAATCTTAATTCTGAATAGGAAGCTTTTAGAATTATTATGCATACATACATACACAATTAGCCATTACAACCCTTCAGTCAGGATAACGGCCTAGCTTCTCATACCACTCATGTTGTGGATGGCCCTACAGATTTATCTTGCTTTCTGAGTTTTTGCCAGAAATTTGCTGAGAGGAAATCGCCGAAGAATTTTTTTTTTTCATATTTCATTTTGATGCTTGACCTGGGATACCCCGGGTTCGTATTCCAAGCCAACAAACTACCTAATTGGCAACGGCGACTTCTTACTTGTATTAGCATAAGGTGCACTTTCCCAACTGAAAGGTCTTTGAAGTATCCGAATGGTATCAGTGTAATCTTCCTAATCCGTGTAAGAAGTTTTCTCAATTATGCCGGGGTTTTTACGTGACATAAGATTTTTTATAGTTTGCCGGATCAGTGCAGTGCTTTCCCGGCATAGATAGGCAGTTTTGATAAGCTGGGCGCAGACCGTAGTAAGACCTCAATTTCCGCTATATTACAGCGCAGATGTATTTCGATTACACTTATTTTGCAAGAGACCTGGCCTTTTTGAAAATCTTTTTCACGGCAGGTTTATTTACTCTCAGAGTTTTTACCAGAATTCTGCTGAGAGGAAGGCGCCAAAGAAATATTATTTTTTTACATTTCCTGTCTGACCTGGGATACGAACCCGGGTTTTCCGTCTAATAAACCAACACACTACCTACTACGCTACGGCGACTTCTTACTTATATTAGGTGCACTTTCTTAACTGAAAGGTCTTTGGAGTATCCGAATGGTCTCAGTGTAATCTTCCAAATCCGTGTTTTCCCAATTTAACCGGGTTTTTTACTTGACATAAGCTTTCTTATGGGTTGCCTGATCAGAGATTTTGCCAGAAATCTACTGAGAGGAAATCGCTCTAGAAATATATGTTTTTTCCTATTTCATTTTTATGCTTGACCTGGGATACGGAACCCGGGCTTTACGTATAATAAGCCAACACACTACCTACTTAGCCTAGTACGGCGACTTCTTACTTATTTTAGAACATAGCAGCCTTAAGAGGACATGGCCCTATTTACAACCCTTCAGTCAGACTTTCGAGCTAGCTTTACACACCAAGTAAGTTGTGTGCGTTAATTTTATACATGAGTGGGGCGGCTTCTACAGTTTAAAATCGATTCTGAAAGACAGATTTTTGAAAAACTTTCCATGAAAATTTTTTTATTGATTCTTAGAGTTTTTGCCAGAAATCTGCTAAGAGGAAATCGCCGAGGAAATATATTTCTTTAGATGTCAAACTTGGGGTTTGAAACCTGACTTTAAGCGAATACACTAACCACTAGACTACGGCGAATTCAGGATTTAGCAGGATTCGTAAAGTAGATCACTGGCTTGGGGAATAGCATGATAATCTGATCCTGTTTGTGTAAGTGTTAATACAATAACATGCCATCCTTTCTAACCCAACTAGACATTGTGATCCTTTGATATGATGCTGCTAGAAAGGAAGCAAATTAAAACATACAGTCGGCCTTAAAATTGTTACCTCATCTGATAAATTTTTTTTTCCTATGTTTACCCGTTGTACTTTAAAGTACGGGGAACAAAAAAAAACCGGTGCCCTTAAACGGTTTCATTTAACTCATTTCCTTAAAAACAGGTGCCTTATGTGTTTCACTTTAAAACGTTCATTAGTAGCATGCGTTAAAGAGATTTTTTTTTTCTTCTACTAAATATTGTTTGGTTTTTTTCTTATCCTTTAAAACTGAAATCCATCCACGTCCACATAACCCATATGGAGTAGGATAGTGAAACATCTGTAACTAAATGAATGAATGAATGAATGAATGGATAAGTGATGTATCGGCATATCCTTCCTTTAAACTTGATATTCATGGCCAGAAAGCAAAAAAAAAAACGAAAGAAAACGAATAAACAGAAAACAGGTTTTGATTTGTTATAAAAAAAAATAAAAAAAGAAGAAGAAGAGAAGAATTTTTTTATTATTATTTTGCTTTTGCTTTAAAGGATATAAAATAAATACAAATACAACCGCAATAACACAATATTTAAATAGCCGAGGGGTAAAGGTAAGTGTAAATACATAGTGGCTTCTGAAGCAAGCACACACACACACACACATACATACATGCACGCAAACAGGAAGTGCGAACGCGTGTTATGAAAACATTTATTCCGGTTGGCAAAAACAGCAACTGCAGTTGAAGCAAGGACCTTTTAAATTTTGCAAAAAGTGTTCTTATGGTTGAAAAGGGTGTTACCAAAAAAGGGTGTTTATTTCAAAAAAATTTTATTTTAAATATTGAGAAATAATTTTCAACCAGCTTGCAATGTTTATAATGCTGGGCATATATTAAAAAAAAAACACTTCATTTGGCTACACCCTGTTATTGTTGTTCCATTTATAATGAACGTTATTGTATGTTGGAAAACAGCTTTTATAGCATAATAAAGTGTTAAAAGTTGATATTTTTATCAGATATATTCGTTATTCTTTTGCTTTTAGAGCTCAACAGATTTGTTTCGTTTTCTTTTTTTTTTCTTTTAAGATGTATTCCAGGTGCTAAAGAGGAAAACAGCACACTTGTAGTCTTGTAGGCAATTTGTAACAGCAAAAGGCAACGGATCTCAACAAGAAAACCATATAAGGCATTTAATATAGAAGCACATATGAAACAAACTGTTTAGCTGTTTCAACAACCCTTACGGAAGGATTACGACCTAGCTTCTCACACCACTTATGTTGGGTACGTTAATCCTATACATATGTAGCGCGACCAACAATTTAAAGTCGACTCCGAACGACAGATTTTTTTGGAGAAACTTTTTCACGATAATTTTTGCCAGAAATCTGTTAAGTGGAAGACGCCAAGGAAATATTTGTTCATATTACGTTTCGTCGGATTTTTCCAGCCTATGGCTAGAACCATACTACCCACTATCTATATAGGGTAACATAGCCCTTTAACATTTTCCACAATCCTGGCAAGCTTCAAGTCTGGCAAGCTTCAATTTGATGTTCGATGTCAAATAATTCTTTCCCTAGTACTTTCTGCAACACTTGATAGGTGCCAATTATGTGTTTTAATGATTCATCCTCCTCATCGCAGAATCTGCACATTTAGGATTGAAGCGATTTTTATTCTAGGCAAATGCTTTTTGGGGCTTCAATGCCCTTTAAAGTGAACAATTACAATTCTCAGGCTACAAAAAAGTTTAGATTGTTGGACAATAGCGTCCACCACTTTCCTTTTTTGCTTTCTCTTAGAATTATCTTTCAAACATCTGATTCCACTCCACATTAGCACCAGCTGGCCCCATTCCCAACAGCTGGTCCAAACAATGCCATAGTATCCTGGAGTTATCCTTTCGTTGACATAGAATAACTCGGAAAATGCATGCAAGTTTCCACACGAGTTTCGAATGTTTCACCTTGGTACCTTACATTCTCGGTTAGCGGCCTGACAGTATTGCCATGTACCATCCTTTGTACTTCCTGTCCAAGTTAGATTAAGCATATCTTTCGTTGACACCCACTTCCGCTTGGATGATGCTTGCAAGTTTCCTCCTGAATTTCGAATATTTCAACTTGGGACCACACACTACCGCTATGTGGTGTTCAACCATCCGAAATGGCAAAACATGAGAAAAAAAATAAATGTAAATTGACCATGTTCAGAGCAAAATTAAAATAATGTTGCCATATTGAATCCGCCTAGATGATCACTTCACAGGGAGTGGGCGCTAACGTTACCCTGCTTATACAGAAGGAGTCAAAGGAAACTGTACAGAAAAATAAAATACTAAATATCACCAAACTTAACTTTTAACATTTAAGGAGAGTGCCCGAAAAAATTTTACAATGTTTCGAAATTTTTTGTAATTTTTTTTGGTTCTATTTTAAAAACTGGTAATGAAACAATTTTAAAATAAAAATAACGGTAACTTATTAATGTATATAATTTTTTTATTGTACACTTTCTTTTGACGCTTACTGTATGTGAAAACGTAAAAAAAAGAAATTCATTCAAATTTGATATGTCTTAACCGTCAATTTAATTTATAGTTGCTGTCATCTAGATGTCATTGTAGAAAGTTTGCAATGGTTTAAATTCTCAGTTTAAAACCTCTTCTAGCACAGGCAAGAACCAAAATTGTATTTCCTATAGCATACACAGCAACTTAAAGTGGTAAAACAATGATGTCATAACGGCGTTTTTGGTTTTTAATTTAGTGTTATGAAATGTCATAACAAAAATAGTTTAAACATAACCTATCCTTTTTTTAAAATATGACAATGAATATAGGATTCCCTTTAGTTATACGTAAACTAAGCGTTTATAGATCGTTCTTTTAAGCAAGCAGATTACTTTAGTATCGATCGATCCTATATGCGCCTGTGAAATCAAGAAAAAGGCTTTAAGGCACTAATCTCTATGGTATAACATAATTGTATATCAGAGTTGTATTATATTTTCTGAAAAAGAGGCATTATTATGTAATGAAGACTATTCCTTTGTACCGTTTAGAAAACTTAGCATCCTTTCTATGCCTCTTTAATATCAATAAAACGCAATAGCTCCCAAGTTCTCAAGAACTCAATTCCAATGTCATCCCATTAAATTCATAAGTGTAGTTGAAAAATTGTTATCTTCAAGCTATAAGGTGTTTATGCTCATTAAAATCAACTTTTTCTGATAACTTTGTTCAGGAATCCTCAGTATACCAGATCTATAAGGGATAAGCATTTATCATAGCTTTTCGTATTTTAAAAATTTTAAAATTTCCTTTTTCTACTCATAACTGCTTTTCTCTAGAAAATGTGTACTTCCTAAACCATAACCTCATGCACTTTCGGTTTAGGAAACTCATTGTGGTGGAGTAATGAAGCCTCCTATTCTATAATGGGATCTAATGAAATAACAAAAAAAATGTTAATTTCTATTTTTAACAAAAATAAAATAAATTTGGGGTCGCCGTGGTCTATTAGGTAGTGTTTTGGCTTATTAGACGTAAAGCCAGGGTTCAAGTCCCAGGCCAGATATCAAAAATGAAAAAAAAAATAAAAAAAGTATTTTTTCGGCGATTTCTTCTCTTTCTCTTATTGTTTCCAAAAAAAATTTGTCGTTCAGAGTCGACTTTAAACTGTAGGTCCCGCCACTTCTGTATAAAATTAACACACACAACATAAGTGGTGTGAGAAACTGCTGGCTTCTTGGAGACGATTACTGTAGACTGTCTAATGGTGAAGGTATAGCACTTACCAAGTCGTTTCCTTACCGTTCGCATCTTCCCCCTTTCCTCCTTTCCTAAAAACTGCACAATGCACTGCATGAGTAGGGGTCATCCCCTGAGTGCAGGTTTAATGTAAAAAAAAAAAAACAAAATTATCGTCGTAATCTATAATTTAGTGAGTTGGCTTATTAGACATGAGGGCAGTGTTTAAATCTCAGATAAGACGTCTCCAACAAACTGAAATATGAAAAATATTTCTAAGGTGACTTCCTCTCAGCAGTGCAGTCCTTGCACTGACCAACTTCTTCCTCTTCCATGATTTTGGTGGAAATTATTCAGTACAGGGACTGCGTTCACCCATGTGTTCACAACGAGCTGCCATGCGTGCTCAAATATGAAAAATATTTTCACCGTGACTTCCTCTCAGCAGTGCAGCCCTTGTGATAACCAACTTCTTCCTCTTCCCTGATTTTGATGGAACTTTTTCAGTACAGAGACTGCGTTCACTCATGGGATCACAACTGGCCGCTATGCGCACTCACGTAAGCTTTGTGATATCAAAGCTACCACTCCGACCTAGCCTAATCTATCTTCTGAGCAGATTTTTGGCATAAACTCTGAGAGTACATAGAATTGCAAGGAAAAAATTCCTCGAAAATTTATTATTCGAAGCCAACTTTAAACTGTAGGTCCCCCCACTCATGTATAAATTTAAACACATAACTTAAATGGTAAGAGAAGCTAGGTCGTAATCCTAACTGAAAGGTTGTAATCACTAATTATGTATGAAAGTATGTATTTTTCTATCGTTTAAGTACTTTTAACTCGTTATTATGTATAATAGGCTCTTTAGTTTAGTTTCGTAGTCGCCGTGGTCTAGTAGGTAGTGTGTTGGCTTATTAGACGAAAAGCCTGGGTTCGAATCCTAGGTCAGACATCAAAACGAAAAATATTTCTTTGGCGACTTCTTCTCAACAGATTTTTGACAAAGACTCTGGGAGTAAAAATTGCCATGAAAAGCTTCTCAAAAATCTGTCGTTCGGAGTCGACTTTAAACTATAGGTCCCGCCACTCATGTATAAAATTAACGCACACAACATAAGTGGTGGGAGAAGCCAGGTCGTAATCCTGACTGAAGGGTTGTAATGGCCAATTATATATGTAACTTTAAACTATAGGTCCCCCCACTCATGTATAAAATTAAACACACAACATAAATGGTGTGAGAAGCTAGGTCGTAATCCTAACTGAATGGTATGTATTTAAAAAACATTGCCTAACGTTTAAGTACTTTTAACTCGTTAACATGTATAAAAGGTTCTTTAGTTTCGAAATTTCGCAATTAAACTTCATACTCATACTGTAATTCACATTTTATTGCAATTACCTTGACATTTCAATACACATTGCTAACGAAACATAATATTTCCCATTTAAGCAAGTTTTAAACGCTTAAATGAAACGAAAACGCTTGATGACATTATTTTAATCTCTTCACCACATCAACTTTAGCACTCAATTCAAAACATTTCCCCTTTATTCGTCAACAAAAAAAACGTAAACAAAGAATACCAAGATCACAACAAATCAACCGCTAAAGAGAAAACTTAAATGAAATAAACAAAGAGAGTAATTCACTCTCCCCAAGAAGATGGTACAAGACAAATGTCAAAATAAATGACTGAGGCAAAAGCAAAATGTCAAAAATTAAGCATTTTTCTTTCTCATTAGTCGACAAATTTTTCTTGTGTATGGACGTGGAACGGCAATAAAATAAAACGTGAAAAAAAAATTTGTGTTTATCTATAGAAAATGGGAAAAAATTTATTAAAAAAATATAAGAAATGAGTGAAAAAAATTACTACACAATGTGAAATTTACAACAATAAAACGCATAAAAAAATCTATTGCAAAGCAAGAAAAGAGAAAATTTAGCAGAGGGGCGACAGAAGGAAATTTAAATGAATTTCTCAAAATGTAAGTGTTTGTGTGTGTGCTGCTACTAGTGAAAATTTTTTTTATCACAATTTAAAAGTGTATCCCTTGGAAAATCGTAAATCAAAGTGAAAATTTATTTAAATTTTCTACAAAATTTCCCACAAAATGCATTAAAAAATAGAAAAAATGAAGAAAATGTTGCACGAAAAAAAAAAATTAAAAATTTTGTGTGTGTATTGAGTTAAAGTTGGGGGGTGTTCTTGTTCTTGTTCTGCCTATTTTTTTTTTATTTCACCACTCTCTCTCTCTCTCTCTCATTCCAATAAAAATGTAAAACCAAAACAGCAAAAGCAAAAACAACAACATCCAGCTCATTTGGCCACAACTAAACAACAGTGTAGTGTGTAGTAAACGTTTGAAATCAATGTAAACCAACCAATGGCCCTGGGAATTTATTAAACAGACGCGTATAATGTTAAAATGTGGTTTTTAAATATTATATCACAGTGTAAAATAAACAAAAAAAAAAAATAATTATTGTGGTGAGTAAGTATAATAAGAGGCCTATTCTTAGTAGTATTCAGTGGTTTAAGGTGATTTTAAATTATTGAAAATAAATTTAAAAAAAAATAAAAATAAATGAATAATAAAAGTGGTGTACATACAGCTGTTGTACGGCTTAGAAAACCATTGTTTTAGAAACTTTTAAAGCTTCTTGCGATCTCTCGATAAAGGCTTCCATCCTGATGCATTTCTACAATAATCTGTCGAGTACTGAGGCCATTTAACACATGTGTATATCAAAATCTGATTATGTCTTGCAGATGTCAAACTGTTATCGACAACAATGGTTTTGCAACAAAATATTGATTTTTTTCTAATAAATGCGTGTTTTTCATAAGTTTTACGGTGTGTCCTTAATTATATACACGAATGGAATCAATATTCTTTAAAATATGCCTCACATACATACATAATTGGTCATTACAACCCTTCAGCCAAGATTACGAACTAGCTTCTCACACCACTTATGTTTTGTGTGCGTTAATTTTATACATGAGTGACGGGACCTACAGGTTAAAGTCGACGCCGAACAACAGATTTTTGAGAAGCTTTTCATGGCAATTTTTACTCTCAGAGTCTTTTGCCAGAAATCTGCTGAGAGGAATTCGCCGAAGAAATGTTTTTTGTTTTGATACGAACCCGGTTCTTTCGTCTAATAAGCCAACACACTACCTACTAGACCACGGCGATTTCAATTCAAAATATGGCTCACAGCTTTATAAATAATAATTTATTTGACACAATAACCAGTTATTTACTACAACTAAAAGTTTAATTAACTAGTTTAGGTTAGGTTAGAGGACGTGCACCTGTCGGTCAAGACAAGCACAGTACCCGGATGTTGAAATTGTCCCATTGTACATTGTCCTTAGGGGAGGAAGGAAATAGAAGATTTAGTAATGTAGGTAAGGGGAGGGAGAATGGGAAATGGAGGAATTACACATAAAGAAACAGACACAAAACAAAAGAGGGTGAGAGTGCGACTACACTTATGAAGTCCTAGCACCTCTCAACCAGCCCAAGCTGCTAATGAATCTGTGGAGAGCCTTGATATCGGCCCTCGACACAGAACTCAAGCTCTCAAAGAAGGCCCAAGGGTCCTTAACCTACCAAGGACTGGGCAGTTGCAGAGGAGATGTTCGACAGACTCTAACTCGTCCTTAATTAACTAAACTTAAACAAATTTTGACAATATCATACACCCATTTGTGTGTTTTTGCTCCAAGCTCACATGTAAGCTTCGTGTTCTTAATTAGTTGCACGCAGCTGTACATACAAAACGTGTGTACTAAGAAAATCCAGCTACTCCTTTACTAGGCATAGACAGATAAAAAAAATTTGAACATTCAGATGTTATTCAAATTTCTCCGATGACGGCTCTTGCCACCTTCTTGTTGAAACTACTAACAGGCCAGTTTATAATCCCATATTGCATTACAAAACGAATCAGTTACTATATATGGTAATAGCCCCTAGCACTAAATCAGCCTATCTATGGCTTTAATGGAAACAAAAATTTAATAGCACAGCTTTTAAAATTTGCTTAATAATGAACAATTGTAGGCATAATATAAAAATATTCTTTTAAAGTTCTAACAATGGCCCCCTGATTTAATTTATTTTTCCCTGCTCCGCCTTAATAACGTATCCAAAAGAATGAAAACAAAAACCAAAACAAAAATGAGAAAAAACTGTTATATTTCGTATCGGTTGGATGGCTGGTTGACTGTGAAACTAAGATAGACAGTGTTGCCATTGTTAATGAAAAGTCAACTAACAAATATTTAACTCCCAAATTCTTTTGTCGTACAGTAACCATTTATCAAGATCGTAGAAGGCATATGGTGAGCATATTTAATTTGTTTGAAGTAAATATTGATGGAAAAAAGAAACTTTTATGCGGGTAAAGATAAATTCGAATTAAAAAAAAAACAAGGCGCAGGCAAAATATACTAGCACAGGCACTGTTGATACTAATAGAGCAACATTCTACATTAAAAGTGCACAGCTAACAGTTTAACAATAGCTATCTGCAAAAGTGCATATATTTACTTACTTATTGAGGTTTACAACCTAGTTTCTTACAGCGCGGCACCTAAAGTTTTTTGTCGACTCCGAACAACAGATTTTTGGAAAACTTTCAGAACAATTTTTTTTCTCTCAGAGTTTTTCCCAATAGACTGCTAAGAGGGAGGTGCCGGAGAAAAATATTTTCATATTTTGTCTTATTGGAAATGCGGGGGCGGTAGCCTAATAATCCAACGCACAACCTACTAGACTACGGCGACTTCCATATATTTAGAAGTTTATTACAGGATATATGGTATACTAGGCTTAGAAGCACTAATTCACGTCCAAACGAAGAACTGAAGGCCTATCAATATAATATTGAAGAAATGGTCTCGTACAAACTAATATTTATTGAGAAAAGGTACTTTGAACAAAATAATTTGTTTGTGCAAAGATATAAATTTCTTTGGTGGATCGAGGTAAATTCTCAAAAATACTAAAGGACACACACATGTCATTATATGGTAGTCCAATGATTAATACTTTGAAAAATGTATATTGAAGCAATATGTCAAAAATCCAACATAGTCCCTTATGCAGAATCTAACTCGAATACTACCTTACTCGTATAAAAAATAAACCATAATCTAATCTATCAATAGGCCTAAAAGTAAATTAAAATTTATGCTGAAAAACCTTGTATTTTTATTACAAGCCTTTTGCTAAAAAGAAATAGGCATACCATATTTGTGGCAAATAATAAGGGCTTAAGCCGACATAAGTGTTTTTTCATTACAACCCTTCAGTCAGGATTACGACCTAGTTTCTCACACCACTTATGCTGTGTGCGTTAATTTTATACATGAGTGGCGGGACCTACAGTTTAAAGTCGACTCCGAACGACAGATTTTTGAGAAGCTTTTCATGGCAATTTTTACTCTCAGAGTCTGTGCCAGAAATCTGCTGAGAGGAAAAGTTGCCGAAGAAATATTTTTCGTTTTGATGTCTGACCTGGGATTCGAACCCGGGCCTTTTGTCTAATAAGCCAACACACTACCCACTAGACTACGGCGACTTCATTTTATTGCATATTCTTATTCCCTTCTTCAAGATCTATTAATTAGATATATTTCAAATATAAAATGTCATTATTAATAAAACTATATGCATTTAAATTTCCCAAATATCATTAACAAACACTATTTATTTCAGACAAAACCCTTAATATCTCTAAAAAACAAAATTTCGACTTAAGCTATTATTATTTAATGCCACAGATAATGTATTCCTTTCAGTTGGTCGTATAAAACTTTTAACTATCAATTTTACTGCGCGGCAACACTGACGAGATAAACCGTATTTAATTTCTTGAGAGTGAATGTGCAAATGTGTGAGTAACTGCTAAATGTTGCTGCTGATGTTGTTGTTGTTCTTGTTTTTTTCTACATTTCAGGGGTGTAAAGAGGTGGCTGTAACTTTAATACTTGAGCGAACTCACAGCAGAAATATAAAAAACCAGCAACAACAACAAAAGAAAGGAAAAACAAAAACAAAAAATAGTGGTTGTTGTGTTGTGGATGGAGTGTTAAAATACGCGAAAAATCAATAAAAATTTGTGGAAAAAAATATTTGAAACGAATGAAGAAGCAATAATTACAGTAAAAAAATACAAGAATAATTTATTAAAAAAAAATTAAATATAAGTTATTATTAAAGAAATAAATTAATAAAAAAAAAATTGCAAAATTCTATAAAAAGAAAAAATGAAAAAGAAGAAGAATTCTCAAGAAAATATTAAATTTCAGCGTGATTAAATTACTACAATGTAACACTATGCCTGTGTGTGTAGTTGTAGTTGTATGTGCTTGTGTCTATGATTTGTGATTACAAATGTTTTGTAGAGAAAGAGTGTGAGTAAAAAAAAAAGAAAAAGAAAGAAATAAAAAATTCTATGACATCCTCCCTAAGTATCCTTTCAAATTTGTGCTAATTTTACCATAATGTTTCCATAATTTTTGTTTTTTTTCTTCTTTTTCCGTTCCTGCATGTGGCAATACATATATATGTATGTAAGTGTGTGTATGTGTAAGTCTCTTCTTCTTATTATTATTAAAATCAAAATTTAAGTGCCACTTGTGAAAAGACATTTTCATTTCAGTATTGTTGTACTGTGTTGTGTGGTGCTTTCTTTAAATGACATAAATAATGATCGAGTGTTTGTTGTTTTTTCTTCGTCTTCTCTTTTTGTTCTGCAAAAAAAAGAAAAGAAAGTCCTTTCTAATTGCTGTCAGTGTTGTTGTTATTGTTGTTGTTGTTGCTGTTGTTATTATTATTGTTGTCATTGTCATTATTATAATCTTACGTCTGTCATATTATTACCCTCTTATAATCAATTGCAAAAGACTAGTTTGTGTGTGTGTTCGTGTGTATTTGTGCTTTTAATTCTAATAATAGCTCGCTCTGCTACTATTATTACAACTGACTGCTCTTGATGAGCAGCGACTTAAAGGAATGTGTTCTTTTATAAAAGTATGTTGTAAAGCTTTCATCGATAAAACTATTTACCTATGTTTAATGAAAAAAAATTCATGATTCGTGACCATTATATTGTTCCTCGTGAATAGGTTTTCTTTACCCAAGTTTTATAAAAAAAAAAAATCGAGATTCGTGAAAATTATGTATATTGGTCCTAGTAATTAGGTTTTCTGTTAAGGCCTTTACCTATGTTTGATAAAAAAAATTCAGTATTCGTGACCATTATATTGGTCCTCATAATTAGGTTTTCTTTTAAGGCAATCGTTTTCAATTTGTCAATTACTTCGTAACATTGCTGATCGAAAAAAATGCTTTATCAGCCAAAACAAACAAAAATTTATTTTTCTTCCAGTTTAAATGGTTTTATGGATTTATTCCACTTCAAGTCTTCATTACAAATCTCCGTCGCATATAGTCTGGCCTTCCTTTCCTTTGGCTTCCCTGTAAACTCCAAACATAAATCACTTTTATCAGGTTATCTTGTAGTTCACGCAACGTCAGTTCTTATTACGTCTTTCGCTTCTATTGGCCACTTAGAGTGTTCTATCACTGTCCTTGGATCCTTATTGGTTGTTGCCGCTGGTTAAAATAGTTTTCGGATTGTCTTCTCCACGTATCGCTACGGCTTTCCATTGGATTTCCAGCAAACGTTCATGTCAGAATGTCAGTTTGCAATTTGTGTAGCGTTTGTCCAAGTCTTTCCTGTTGCTATCCGAAATAATTGTATTCTTTACATAGCCCTTTATTTGCTTTTGGTTGCCTGCGGTATTTAGTCAAATTGTAGCCATCGTCTGGATGTCTAGTTACCCGTGAAAAGTACATGCATATATAATTACTCATTGGAACCCTTTAGTCAGGATTCCAACGTAGTTTTTAACACCACTTATCTCGGGTTTGTTAATTTTATACATGAGTAGGGGACATACAGTTGAAAGTCAACTCCGACCGGCAGGTTTTTGAGAAATTGTCTCAGAGTAAATCGCCTAAGAAATATTTGTTTATACTGCCTTTTGTTGGAGAAGTCTGCCCTGTGGTTTGAACCGTAATTTTACGCCTAATATGCCAACACATTACTTAATAGGCCACGGCGACACGGCTGTTTGGGCCTGGTGTTTAAAATAATTTGACTATCAAAGACTTTCAAAAGACTTTCTTCAAGAAAGATGTAATGAGTGCATGAGTTGTTCACTCGCACGGCTCTTGTCTTAATGGTTTTGATTGTCAAATGGTATTTTTTTGGACGTATTTCCAAGCTGTTAGGTTTGTCCTTCATGTGGTACTGGTATTTATGGTATTATTTGCCTGGCAAACCAAAAGATCTTCTTACGCCTCTGTTGGAAAACTCTTGTAGACCTTTTACTTCACGCAATCCCGCATATTCTATGTCTCACAACGATGCATTAAACTCTTTTTTTTTCCGATGAGTGGTAAATGTACCTAACCCCGCCACAGAGGAAGTCATCACATCCTCCGTTTGTAGGGCCCTCGACCAACTAAATCCCCCCTAGTCTCGTGGAGTGTTGTGACCATTCCGGAACTACGGTGATATTACTTCGGAGTGGAGTTGTTTTTACCCTTTGGCCTCTGCATGCCTATATCCGCATCCGGATTGCGTTTCGAAGTCGAGGAGACATCTAAATCTCGCCACTATTTCCTTCTGATCAGTTCCTAATTGGAATTTCGTTTGACCTGTACAAAGAACGTGGGAGTTGAAATATATGGTAAGTTCCAGACAGGGGCACATGTGAGCTTGATCTTTGAGAATTTGCTACTATGCAACATTTCATCGGTGCTTCTCCCTCAAATGTCGTGTGGAAATACAATTGTACTGTTCATTTGTGATTAAGATCTCAAGTGCCAGACCCTTAGAATATGTTTTTTATGTATCATATGCACTTGTTTTAGCCGTTCTGGATCCATATCCTTATGTTTCTTTGAAATATTTGATTTCTAGCAGAGCATTTTTGCAATATTTATTCTTCAGATATTGTTTTCAGGGACTGATCTGCATTCTATTGACCTTGTCCGAACTACTGTGCTCTAGCTTGGTTGACTGGTATTGAGGTCATGAATTACTCAAGCTTATAGCTCCTCTAGATTTGCCAAGAATGATAAACTAAAGATTATGCCTTGCTTATGATTTCCCGTTAGATGACGTTGTTGGGCTATTTTAAAGATTTCCAAGTCTTTTTCATATGTAAAAATTAACATTTCTTTTGAAAAGCGTATGCACTACGCAAAAGTAGTTGGCAGCCCTGCAATATAACATACATTATCATTAGCCAATAGGAAAACAATTTTCGTGACGTCATTGACTCAAAATGCGCAGAAAGTTTAAATTTTGTGTGCGTGATGGCGTAATCTTTAGTTTATCATTCTTGAGATTTGCTACCAAAAAATGCGTAGAATTCCTTGAAAGCTCTGCAAAAAAAGAAAAAATTTGCAATTCTGATTGTATAGTATAGGTTAGGTTCACTTTCTGTTTTCAACACTGATTCTTCTTACTTACAATCACACTTAATATTGACTGTAGTGTGTGAGTGTGGGTGTGTGTCTCTACTCTTTTTTTTATAAAAAAAAAAACTACGTTTTATTTTATTTTTTTTTTATTATATTTTTATTGTATATTTCTCTACTCATTTAGTTAGGCTACGACGATATATACTGTGTTGTACTGTATGTATATCTTTTCGAATGAATGACGTCCATATTGAAACTGTCAACTCTTGTTTACGTTTGTCAGATTTAAAGAAAAGGAAATTTATTTTCATGTTTTGCATTTAAAAGGATTCCACATACAATTCCCATTGAATTGTTTTGTTTTGTATACAGAAATACTCTTCACAAGGATCTACAAAAGTAAAGTTTTGTTTTCGTATTTTTTTTTTAAATTTTTATTAAAGAAAATATTGATTTATTTATTGTCATTTGATTTGATGGTTAGAGGGTATCCTTTAAATATTATTCTGCCTATTTTTGTTTCTCTTATTCTTTATCCTTTGATTCCCTGTCAGGAATGTATCAAGGAATTGATTTATTTACATACGTAAACAGTCATCGTTCCTATTGCTTGTTTTGGGTTTTTAAATTGAAAAAATTTTATGAAAATGGGGAAAAATAAATTAATTTAAGAAAAATATATTTGAAATATGAAATGAAAATCTCTAGGGATTTTTTTTTTATTTAATTCAGCCTTTGATGTGGTACCTTTCATGTTTGTGTCATGCAATATTTCGATTTAAAAAACCCTACTTTTTAGTTCTAGATTTTCAGACATAAAACTTATATGTTTTAGCACATTTTTTTTTAATTAAAAACTATTTTCTGTTAAAATGAACCCAAGTGTAACGAACATTAATTATTTCACACTCTTCACCCATTGTGTGACTGACAATCAATCAAATGTTTAACGTCAACTTAAGGCCAACGACATACGACGTAACATTAGTTAAATGAAAAGCTTTTAATCAAGTAATTAACAACAACCCCTCGCATTTAAGAAAAACATTTTCAGAAAATATGTTTTCATTGGTGGTGCCTTTCTTAGTCTTTTTTTCCTTTAATTCTAAAAAGGATTAAACCGTCATATGTTTAACAGATCAGACAGACTATTTTAATTGTATTACTACAGGCATACATACATAATTGATCATTACAACCCTCCTTTCACAACACCCTCTTTTCTCACAACCCTCTTTTCACAACACCCACAATGTGTGTGTTTAATTTTAAACATGAGTGTTTGAATCTACAGTTTAAAGTTCACTACAAACGGAATAAATTACAATACAACACTTTAGTTAGGATTACAACCTAGCTTCTCACCTAGCCACCTTAGTCTAGCAGGTAGTGTGAAGGCCCAAGTTCAAATCCCAGGTCAGACATCAAAATGAAAAAATTCAAATATTTCTTTGGCGACTTCCTCTCAGGAAATTTCTGGCATAAACATACATACATAATTGGCCATTACAACCCTTCAGTCAGGATTACGACCTAGCTTCACACATACCACTTATGTTGTGTGCGTTAATTTTATACATGAGTGGCGGAACCTACAGTTTAAAGTCGACTCCGAACGACAGATTTTATGAGAAGCTTTTCATGGCAATTTTTACTTTAAGAGTTTTTGCCAGAAATCTGCTGAGAGGAGGTCGCCGAAGAAACATTTTTCGTTTTGATGTCTGACCTGGGATTTGAACCCGGGCCTTTTGTCTAATAAGCCAACACACTACCCACTAGACCACGGCGACAGACATAAACTCTGAGACTAAATAAAATTGCCATGAGAAGCCTCTCAAAAATCTGTCGTTCAGCGTCGACTTTGAACTGTAGGTCCAGTCACTCGTGTATAAAAATTAACGGACACAACATAAGTGGTGTGAGAAGCTAGGTCGTAATCCTAACTGCAGGGTTGTAATGAACAATTACGTATTTTCTCACAGCACCTATGTGTGTGCGTTAATTTTATACATGAGCGGCGATTTATAGTCGCCACCGAACAACAGATTTTTAAGAAACTTTTCATGGCATTTTTTTTTACTCTCAGCTTTTTTGCCAGAAATCCACTGAGAGGAAGTCACCGAAGAAATATTTTCTTTATATTTCGTTTTTTTTTTGGAAATGTCTGAACTGGGATAGATATTAATCAATGCAAGACAAATAAAGAGGATACCGAAACGAGCACACGAAACTTTTTATGTCATTTCCAGTCACCGTTGTACAATGGGTCAATTTCGACCTCCGGGTACTGTGCTTGTCTTGTCCGACAGGTTCACGTCCTCTAACCATCCAGTCACCGTTGTCACGGTGTAACAAATCATGTATACCCTACACATACATACATAATTGGCCACTACAACCCTTCAGTCAGGATTACGACCTAGCTTCACACACCGCTTATGTTGTGTGCGTTAATTTTATACATGAGTGGCGGGACCTACAGCTTAAAGTCGACTCCGAACGACAGATTTTATGAGAAGCTTTTCATGGCAATTTTTACTTTAAGAGTCTTTGCCAGAAATCTGCCGAAATCGCCGAACAAATATTTTTCGTTTTGATGTCTGACCTGGGATTCGAACCCGGGCCTTTTGTCTAATAAGCCAACACACTACCCACTAGACCACGGCGACCGGCATAAACTCTAAGACTAAATAAAATTGCCATGAGAAGCCTCTCAAAAATCTGTCGTTCAGCGTCGACTTTAAACATAAGTGGTGTGAGAAGCTAGGTCGTAATCCTGACTGCAGGGTTGTATTACGTATTTTCTCACAGCACCCATGTTGTGTGCGTTAATTTTATACATAAGCGGCGTTTTATAGTCGACTCCGAACAACAGATTTTTAAGAAACTTTTCATGCCAGCATTTCAGCTTTTTTGCCAGAAATCCGCTGAGAGGAAGTCACCGAAGAAATATTTTCTTGATATTTCGTTTTTTGGAAATGTCTGAACTAGGAAAGATAATAATCAATGCAGGACAAGTGAAGAGGATACCGAAACAAGCACACAAAACTTTTTATGCCAGTCACTGTTGTACAATGGGTCAATTTCGACCTCCGGGTACTGTGATTGTCTTGACCGACGTCCTCTAACAATCCAGTCACCGTTGGCACGGTCTAACAAAAGTATACCATACCTTACATAATTCATTACAGAGAAAAAGATTAGAAGAAGCAAGATACAGACTGATGGAGCTGATAACGCCTATTGGTGACCTAAAAACATATCGAATTGATAGCTTAAATGGATGCTGCTAGGAATCAGGCTTTGAACTGCTACAATTGGTCTTCCTGCCTTCAAAGATTTCGAACTTAATTAGTCATTTCAGCATTTAGTCAGGATTACAACCTAGCTTTTTCACAGCACCAATATTGTGTGTGTTAATTTTGTACAAGAGTGTCGAGACCCCACAGTTTTATGTCGATTCAAAGCGACAGATTTAGGAAAATTTTCATGGCAATTTTATTTGCTAACAGAGCTTTTGGCAGAAGACTGCAGAGATTAAGTTGTGGGAAGAAATTTTCTTTTTCATATTTCGTTTAATTCAAACTAGGGTTTCAACTGAAGGCCAACATTTAGCTCAAGCTAGGGTTTCAACTAAAGGCCAACATATTAGCCACTTCTATTGAACAACTTAGTCGACTCACCATCTACTGCTTTCTTCACACGTGCAAGGGTTTTTGAATGAAACATAGACGTTTGCAACAAAATATTTTATTTTGCAACATAATCACCGCTTTGTCTAACGTTTCAACAATTTTTTTATATCCCTGTATTCCACAAACGACGTTCTTTTTGTACGTAAGTTGAGGGTCTTACTTGAATTGTTCTACCAATTTGAAAGCCAAGGTCAAGGTCTAACAAGTTAATGTCTAAGATGAATTGACATTTCTGCTCCTGCAAGATATCACTGGATAGCTTTTATATTATCTTTGATACACAAATTATTTTTTTGTCTTCTTACTGGTTTTGAATCGATAAAATCTGGCTCACTAGGCCGATTATGAAGACAGTACCATAAACGATGCGCTCTCTGATTTACGCAGAACAATTTTTTTTTTTTGCACATTAAATTTCCATAATTTCGAAGCATTGTTCTGGCATTCAATATTTCATCATGACTTGAGAAACCTTATTGAATAGAAATGTCAATACAGTAATCCCTCCATTTACGTTGGAGTTGATTTCAAAAAAAAATGCGACCTAAATCGAATTTCATACTCCTCATACTACAAAAAAGTATGTTTTTAACAAGGAACTTAAAAAATGTACAGTGATCCCTCGATTTATGTCGCAGTTGGTTCTAAAAAAAATTGGACGTAAATCGAATGACGGCGGAAATTCAAGTTAGAGGGAACAAAAAATTTGAAGACGTAAATCGAAACAACGTTAATTGAGGCGATGTCTATCGAAGGATTACTGTACAGTTTGAAGCTGTATGGCCACACATCAAATGTAGCTGGTTTAGCTCGGCAGCACATCAAAATTTTATCTTCAAACTTCATTTTATAAGTGTTGCGAAGAAGAAGAAACGTATGATTTCTGCAGTGCTGGTATTGAAAATCAAAAATATTTCGATATTCTTCAAACTCACCTCGGTCTGTCTATACGTGTGTGTTATATTTTAACCCACACAATCACCAACGAAATTACATTTTTGTAATGAAATTATATTTTCTTAAAACAAAATTACATTTTCACCCATACAATAGGCAATACGTACACTGAGCGCCATAAGTGAGACAACAGCACAACAATAATTTTGTTTTTTGTTTTTATTTTTGGACATTCATTCGACTATTCTCATTTACTTTTCTCGCTATCCTAAGAAAATGAATTATTTCACTGGTGTTTACTTACTTTTGGCTCTCAGTGTACATATACAATATAATAACGAATGTTTGTACGTATAATAAGTGCTTAAATTTAGGATTTTAGCACAAATATTATGAAGAAGCAAACGAAAAAATAAAAACTAAATTTCATATATCCCTCGATTACAAAACTTTTTGAACACGTTTCGAATGCTCCTCATTCAAACATATTTAAAGGGTGTCTCAGTACTAATGTAGTATTAAATGTTGAAATAAAAACACGTACTTTTTAAGATTGTTTTGAGGTTTTTTTTTCATATGGATTGTAATGAAAACATGTTCCGATAAAGTATGGAATTACTTTTGTCATAAAATTTTCTTTGACATTTTTCACAGAGATGTGTCTTGTACTTCACTTATGATGCGTTAACCCCAGCAATTATTTTTCATGATCTTGTGGTTTATGCTCCTTGCTAAGCCTGCTAATTTTGTACGCATGAAGGTAAGGGTCTATTGTTAAAATTCATTGCTTCGTGAAACTTAAAGTTGTTGAGAACAGCTAATGTTTTCGGGTTTTCATTGACTGTTACGTCTTACTGTCTCCATAACCGACTAAGTTTCTTTCAAATTTGTTTGATCTTTCTTCGAATGGTCAAAATATGGTCTTAGTCGCTGCACTTTCTCGACTAAAAATTCTTTGAAGCGGTCTCAGTATAAGCTTTTAAATCGTTCTAATAAGTTTTCTCAATTATCACGCATTGTTTATATGATAGAGTCGTCTGCGGTATATTTATTAAGAGTTCTAAACCTTCTTATAGAGTGCCCGATTACTGCAGTATTTCCCCGGTTGAGGTAATGGTTGTTTTGACAGTTTCGCAATGCCTGTTGGGTGGCGAGGTTTTCCCCGTAATTTTTTGATTTACTTAGACAGGCAGGTTCGAACATCTCCTCTGCAACTGCCCAGCCCTTGGTAGATTGAGGACCCTTGGCAGGGTCTTCTTTGAGAGCTTGAGTTCTATGTCGAGAGCCGACATCAAGGTTCTCCACAGATTCATTAGCAGTTTGGGCTGGTTGAGAGGTGCTAGAGCTTCATAAGTGTAGTCGCGCTCTCATCGTCTTTTGTTTTGTGTCTGTTTCTTTCTGTGTAATTCCTCCGTTTCCTATTCTCCCTCCCCTTACCTACATTTCTATATCCTCTATTTCCTTCCTCCCTTAAGGACAATGTACAATAGGTAAATTTCGACCTCCGGGTACTGTGCTTGCCTTGACCGATAGGTGCACGTCCTCTAACCTAACCTAGACAGGCAAGTTGCGTTAAAGTCCTAACGAACATAGTTTCAATGTCTGTGCTTGTCCATGAATGGCTCATTCAAAGGTAACTGTTATAAGGATTCCGATGATGAGCTGGCTGGTGCTTCTACACAGCTCGTAATATCCGACATGTTATAGTTTATAGGTAATCTTTTTTACATCCATACATACATACATACACAAAATTGGTCCTTATAACACTTTAGTCGGGATTACAATCGTTCAGTCGGGATTACAACCTAGTTTCTTACAAGAGTAACGAGAACTACAATGTAAAGTCAACTCCGAACGTCAGATTTTTGAGAAACTTTTCAGGTCAAGGTATTCTGATTGCCTCAGTTAAATTCAACACTCGTTTTACGGGAAGGCTTAATCTGGGTGGTAGTAAGAGAGTGCAATATTACTAGGCTCTGCTGGACATATGTGGATTAGAAATGGATCGACTTATCTCAGCTCTTAAATTACATGGTCATCCATTGCACAGTAACGGACCACTGCCCCACCTGGTAAGCATTCTAAAACACTTGACATTCTGGCAAGGAACTTCTGCAGGATCTATGGGTCTGTGTAAGAGGAAAAAAGATCAGGAAAAGATGGAGGTTTGCGGCCTCTCACTTTCTGACATCCTTGATCGAGCTTCCTAACATAAAAATTGTTGCAATAGTAAGATTTACTCTGACTTTCTTTAGGGAATGTTTTAGGTTCGAGGACGTGTACCTGTAGAAAAAGACAAGTACCCGGTACCCGGAGATCGAACTGACCTATTGTACAAAAAGGGAATGTTTTATACATACATAACATAATTGGCCATTACAACCCTTCAGTCAGGATTACGACCTAGCTTCTCACATTACTTATGTTGTGTGTGTTAATTTTATACATAAGTGGCGGAACCTACAGTTTAAAGTCGACTCCTAACGACAAATTTTTGAGAAGCTTTTCATGGCAATTGTTACTCTCAGAGTCTTTGCCAGAAATCTGCTGAGAGGAAGTCGCCGAAGAAATATTTTTTCGTTTTGATGTCAGACCTGGGATTCGAACCCGGGCCTTTTGTCTAATAAGCCAACACACTACCCACTAGACCACGGCGACTTCCGTGTATTCTGATTCCCGTTTACGGGAAGGTTTAATATGCGTGGTAGTAAGAGAGTGAGTACAATATTACTAGGCTCTGCTGGACATATGTGGATAAGAAGAGGATCGACTTATTTCAGCTCTTAAATCACATGGTCATCCATTGCACAGTAGCGGACCACTGCCCCATTTGGTAAACATGCTAAAACACTTGACATTCTGGCAAGGAACTTCTGCAGGATCTGTGGGTCTGTGTAAGAGGAAAAAAGATCAGGAAAAGATGGAGGTTTGCGGCCTCCCACTTTCGGATATCCTTGATCGAGCTTCCTAACATAAAAGTTGCTGCAATAGTAAGATTTAATTTGATTTTCTCTAGGGAATGTTTTAGGTTCGAGGACGTGTACCTGTCGAAAAAGACAAGTACCCGGTACCTGGAGGTCAAACTGACCTATTGCACAAAAAGGGAATGTTTTATATTCGCTTTAAAATATTAATTGTAGTATTACAATGAGCCTAACTGCTAATATAAATGAGAACTCTTCCCTGAAGAAGGGTTTGTATAGGGCTGTTGCCATATTTTAGTGTTGCCAGTTGCTTAAAAAAATTACTTGAAATTTTAAAAGTACAATCTTACTGAGACACCCTTTACATCATGTTACACACACACAAGTTGCTGTTTTATCTCAAATAAGTATTTGTATCTGGCAGTAACGACTAAGTCTAATTTAATTATTAACTAAAGTAAGACAATTTTCCCATACCTCCCCTTTGAAAAAGATTTTGTAATACTACGCCGCATAAAATAAAATCAGAAAAATAAAAAAAACCGAAACAAAAACCTATTCTTTCCATTAAAAGTAAAGTAAAGCAACAGCAGCTATTGTATGGGGCTGCTGTAACTAATTGTGATTTCCATTCCAAACAATTTACTTTGAACCTTCAAGAAATAGTAAAAAAAAAAACCGACAACGATAAAGAGTGATTTACCTTGAAACTGTATGCTGACCTCTTGGCATCATTTTTTTTTTTTTGTATTTTTTGTATTTTTTTCTACTTTTTTTCTTCTGTATTTTGACACACAATTAGAAAAATGTTCGTAAGAAAAAAAAAAACAATTTTTTTATTACGAAAATAGTCTCATAAAAAACCGCCGCATTAATCCATATAAAAAGATGAGGGCATTATAATACAGAATATAGAGTACAAGACTTTAAGACTTATAAACTAAATTCATAGTCTTGTATTATTTTTCTTTTCATATTTTTCATAATTGATGATGACTTTGCTACACACAAAAGTTTTTTTTTTTTACTATTTTTCCTCGTTTTTTGTAGGTTAAAATTAAAGTAGAAAATAATAAAAAAAATTACGAAAAATAGTAGAAGAAAAGCAAAATGAAGAAATTATCAAATGAAATGATGAAATTGCGTAGAAATCTGAAAAGCTGTTGGCATATAATGAAGCTGTTGCTATTGCTATTGCTACTGCTATTACTATTAACTCGGTGATATACTATTTCAAGCGACAAAGAAAAACTAAAAAATTCTAATGATGCAGTACAAATCTTAGAAAAGAAAGCAACTGAAAATAGTTTCCACAGTCTCTACTTATTTTTGTGGTTGATTTTCTGCTCATACTTTAAAGAGAAATGCTATAAAATATTGTAAGAAAAACAAAGAAATTTTATCAAATTGATTTGCAGATTCCAAGCAGAAATGAAGATAACCACGTCGACCATTTGCTATACTCAGTTTTGGCTACCTTCTAAACCTTCTATTAAAACACAGGGATGAACAGGTGGTTGTAAGACCCAAGTTAAGTTCTGGCCCATTCTGGTCTATGGATCAGCTGTAATTGGAGTGTATGGGCAGCCTACCAATAGGCACACTCAGATCGATTACGTGTTTCCTTATAATTTTATCGATAAGACATTCGATAATTAGGATTTAAACTAGAGACTTCTTGTCTTGCTCCAAATGCTAGGCATAGTAGCAGATTTCTAATGAAAATGTTCCATCTATCAAAGCCAACATGTAGAAATAACTATTTTTTTTTGAGACAGACGCTTAGTTGATGACCCTATTCATACAGTGCATTGTGTTAGAATACAGGAAAGATAATTTAATGAACCAATACACTACCTATTAGACTAGGGCGACTTAAAAACGAAGAATATAGAAAGAATACTACGACATACTAATGTCATTAAAAATAGCAAACGGAATGAATAATTCACTTAAACTGAGTGTTTAATAGCATAAGGTCACGTGCAATATGCATAGACTCAGTTGGTATGATATGAATAGGTTAGGTTGAATTATCAGCCGCCTTTGTGTGCATAGCTTACTTGTGTCCTGTAAGGTCCTCATGCAATACCCAGATCTTTCTAGCCTCTACAGAAACCAGGAACTCTTGAACAATTTTAAGCGTATTTTAGAATGTGTACTTTTAATGTCTGCTTTATTGTCACACAATATTCTCTGATACCGAATTCGTACAGCAAGTTTTATAGCAATTATTTCAGACTGAGTAGTATTACCGTAATCGGATTTTGCAAAGGATATTCTAACAGATCGATCAGTTCAAGCATTATTAGGATTTTGGCAGCTGAATAATATTTATCACAGGCTACTAACGTCTTGGAAGTAACGACTGTCTGTTCTATTTGCAATTAATATCTTGGGTTTTGATTGGACCCCCTAATCTGTCTAACCCGTCTTGAGATGATCAACACTTTGATATTTTTTAGTGTGAACCTTACTCTCCAAAATGCTCCAGGCGCAAAAGTCCAACGGATTGAGATCCGGAAATTTTGATGGCCATTGTGCGGTAGAAATAAAGCTAGGAACCTTCTTTTTAGCCATTCTTGGTTGACCCATGCTGAGTGCGGTGGTGCTGAGTCCTATTGGAATGTTCATGGTCTGCGGCCGAAATGTTTGTCTGCCCAGGGCTCAATACTGTCTTTAAAACATTTTCCCTATAATATTCGGCATTTATTTTGACTCCACGTTCGATGAATATGAGCGGGGAGCGACCATCGGGAATTATGGCGGCCCCCAGCATTACCATCGGCGGCGCTTGAGTTCGGAGGTGTAAATTTTCAGCTGACCTCTTTGGCAAGTAAACCCGACCATTTTGTTTGTTCACAAACTGCTCAATTTGGAATGGCTGCTTATCGGAGAAAACCAAATTCGGTAACTGCCCACTTTTGTGCAAAAGAAGTAACTTCTTGGCTCTTTCCAGGGTAACTTTTTTTGTCAATCGGTGAGTTCTTGCACTTTTTGGAACTTCAATAGCTTTAGTCCAAATTCATTTTTCAATATGTGTTGCATCCGTTCCCGGGATATGTTCAACTCACGAGCAATTTTTCTACCACTGCGGCGTGGATTTCGATCAAATCTGGCCTTTACTTTTTGGATCATTTCTGGTGTTGCTAACGTTTTTTTTTTCGCCCACTTTTTGGACGTGATGCAACACTGCCATTATCACGGTAACGAGCAATGGTCCGGGAAACAAAAAATTTATTCACATTTAAATGCAGGAGGACTCTAACGATAGCCACCTGTAGTTTTCCAGCCAAATATAAAGCAATTACACTACATATCATGCTTGAATTCCATCACGAATAACTTTTTTTGTTGAATGCAATAGATCAATATGCTTTTGTAAGCTTGTAAATAATAAAATAACCTATCACTGGAATAAATCTGTCAGCTGTCAGACGAGCGCTTTACAAATGATAACAACCTGAAGTTGGTTGCAGTACATATGAGTCACTCTGTATATCTTCTAAAGAATTTTCTAGCAAAAAATTTACATTTTTAAAGCTAATGTTCTCAATAGCATATGACTTTATATGTGACTGTTATGCTGATTGTATTAAAAGGCTTTGGAACCTTCTTTTACATATATGTAGTGTGGTACTCACAGGCCTAGAGTATTTCCCAAAAGTAGCTCCTAAATAAGTGGCTTGTTCTGAATGCAAGGATTAAAATGCTTTTGTAAGCTTGTAAATAATAAAATGACCTATCACTGGAATAAATCTGTCAGTTGGCAGACGAGCGCTTTACAAATGATAACAACCTGAAGTTGGTTGCAATACATATGAGCCACCCTGTATATATTCTAGAGAATTTTCTAGCAAAAAATTTACATTTTCAAAGCTAATTTTCTCAATATCATATAATTTTATATGTGACTATCAAGCTGATTATATTAAAAGGCCTTGGAACCGTCCTTTACATATAGTATAGTACTCACTGGCCTAAAGTATTTCCCAAAATTAGCTTCTAAACAAGTGGGCTTGTTTAGAAGGGGATTACTGTTAAATAGCAAATAGTGCTCTGTTAAAGGTAAATTTTGTAAATGTGGCGGTGCTAAAATTTATGAATAGCATTTTGGATTTTCAAATTCGAATTTATCTTCATACAGATTTAAATTTTTTCATAATTTTTCGACTTTTTCCATATTCTGTTAAGTTTTTCCCACATTCCTTGTATACGGTAGCATAACAACTGATTAAAAAGTTAACAAATCACGTTTAGCAATTTTGTTAATTAGAAAAAATGTTAATTTACTACACCAGCATTATTTGTTTTTGTATTCCTGGTTAAAATTAAATTTAATACAAAAAAAATATACAAGATTTGTTAATTCATTTAACATATACGTATTTAATGCTATTGCCACTGTTGTTATTATTGTTATAACAACATTTGCTATTTTCGTTTTAGGAGTAGCATAAACAATTTACTATTTTTAGCACATCTTTATTAAAAAGCCGTTCAAATAGAAGCAAAAAAAAACAGCTTTTAAATAAGCGTTAGTTTTTGTTTTCCGTTTTTAATGTTTCCATATGGGTTTGTAATTATTTTTTCATTTTTTTTTTCTGATTTCGAAAAACCAAATTAAATAATTTTTATTGTATTGCTAAATTTTGTTCTTAGCTTTGTTTGTTTTTGTTGTTGTTGTTGTTATTGCTATTATAAATTTTTGCTTTGTTTTATTGCTAAAATGTGTAGCAATCACGATTGTTAGTCATCGAAACTCAATTACCAACCAACCAACCAACCAAGTTGAATATTGGAAAAGTAAGACAGAAATACCTGCTAAATGAATGAACGTACATACGTACCTTTAAAAATGTAGATACTGTGTGTGTTCAGTTCAATAAATTAAACAAAAAAAAAATTTTTTTAAAGAAGATCTATATACAGTGCCTGTTGGAGGTGTTTAACCATAACTTGTATTGTAAGATGTTTTCGAAATTCAAGCAAAATTTTGTGTTTAAAACTCTCTAAGCAGAGAGCTTCAAAAAAATTCTCCATTTCGATCCCAGTCATCTTGTTGTATATTGAAGGGTGTGTGTTTCTATTGCGATAAGGTTTTCAAAATGGTTTTTGTTGCACCCTCGTCAATTGAAAATGATGAAAATTGAATTTATTGTGAAATCATTTGTGCAAATATAAGAGATTAATATTTCATTAATCAAAAAAACATTCTCTTCCACTAAAATATTTTTCCTGTACCCAGCACCGCTTTTGTTTTGTTGGAATTTTTCTTTTTTTTTGGAATTTCATTTAAAACACATTTCACACATGGTTTAAACGAAAAGAATGAAATAAACGAACCGAAAATATGATTTTAATCAATAAAAAAAAATTTCTTTATGACGATGATAACAAGAGAGAGCAAAATGCCAGATTAAATTAATGACGTAATATCTTCAATACAACACTTATCACCTTTTTTTAGACTTGAAAAAATCCCCCCCTCCCAATTTAGTGGAACTAAAAATTTATCCTTCACTTGCATACATACATAATCAGTCATTACAACCTAGCTTCTCACACCACTTGTGTGTGTTCATTTTATACAAAAATGGCGCCACCTAACATTTAAAGTCGGTTCTGAATGACAGATTTTTTTGAGAAACTTTTTAATGACAACTTTATTTATTTGCTCTTACAGTTTGTAAAATGGGTCAATTTCGACCTCCGGGTATTGTACTTGTCATAACCAACAAGTACACGTCCTCTAACCTACTCTCACAGTTTTTATCAGAAATCTACTAAGAGGATCGGCGCCTTCCTCTTAGAAATCTTTCTTTTCATATTCCGTTTCGTTGGAAATTTTTGAATAGGAATTTGAACCATGGCCTAACGTCTTCTAGACGAGTCTTCCAGGTACTGTACTTATCTTAACCGACAAGTACACGACATCTAACCTACTCTTACAGTTTTTGTCAGAAATCTACTAAGAGGATCGACGCTTTCCTCTTAGAAATCTTTCTTTTCATATTCCGTTTCGTTGGAAGGAACTACGGCAACTTCGAAAGTACCTTACTTTGCATTAAATCTGGCAACACTCGATATTGAAACTCTAATAACGCTTTTAAGCCTACCGGCGTCCGATCACACAAGCTAACCATATACATAATTCCTATATGGAAACCCTCCTCTATTTAGTGGCAAAACTAAACAGCGACATAGCAATTAAGTAAAAGTTCTTTACATGATTGCATCTGCTTGTCAAAGCGAATGATCTTTTGTAAGAGCAGCCAGATCTGTTGCAATATAATCCTAAGTAGATATCCTTTCCCATTGTTTTTAAACTATTTTTTGTAACTTACGATCAATTTCAATTTTAAGTAAGGAGGAAGGCCTACAAACCAATTGATTAATATCCATGATTGATGACTTGTATCTATCTTAGCTAACCTATCAGCGGCTAAGATTCGGTTGCTGCTATGCTATTCTTTCTATGTCGATTTCGATAGTTAAATAGAATTTAGAAAATGCAAGTTATCGATCAAAAAATGCAAATCATCAACCAAAAAAGGCAAATCATTAACCAAAAAAATGGAACCCATCAACCAAAAAAATGCAAGTTATCGTTAAGAAAAAATTAAGGTCATCAACCAAAATATGCAAGTTATCGTAAAAAAATACAAGTCATCGTTACAAAAAATGCAAGTCATAGACCAAAAGCCAAAAAAACCGAAGTCAATTGTCAAAAACTGCAACACATCGACCAAATAAATTGAATTAATCGATTAAAAACTGCACGTCAGCGTCTAAAAAATGGAAATCGTTGACCAAAAAATGCTAGCCGTTAACAAAAAATTCTGTTACTGTTAGACTCTATTCTATTCGATTCTTTTTCGATTTCGATGGTTAAATAGGCCTGGCAAGTAAAAGCAAAAGAATATGCATTCATCTATACGTGAATCAAGGGATTAATGTACATCATCAATCAATCAGCGACTGACCAGCGACTACCTCTTCAAAGGTGGGATACTTAGTTTTCCAACCAGAGAATAAATTATGGGAAACCTGGACTGATTGATGGCGCTGATTGATGATTAATAAATTGATAAAAAAAAATAAATTGAGGATCCATGTTTTCTCGTAATTTATTCTCTTTATTCAATCAGTCGCTGATTGGTGATTAATAAATTGATAAAAAATAAATTGAGGATACAGGTTTTCTCAATTTATTAATCATCAATCAATTAGCGGCCGATTGATGGCGCGGATTGATGGTTAATAAATTGATAAAAAAAAATAAATTGAAGATCCAGGTTTTCTCATAATTTATTCTCTGGGTGGAAAACTAAGTATCCCATCTTTGAAGAGCTTCAATCAGTCGCTGATTGATGATTAATAAATTGATAAAAAAAAATAAATTGAGGATCCAAGTTTTCTCGTAATTCATTCTCTTTATTCAATCAGTCGCTGATTGATAATTAATAAATTGATAAAAAAATAAATTGGAGATCCAGATTTTCTCGTAATTCATTCTCTTTATTCAATCAGTCGCTGATTGATGATAAATAAATTTATAAAAAATAAATTGAGGATCCAGGTTTTCTCAATTTATTAATCATCAATCAATCAGCGACTGATTGATGGCGCTGATTGATGATTAATAAATTGATAAAAAATAAATTGAGGATCCAGGTTTTCTTGTAATTTATTCTCTGGTTGGAAAACTAAGTATCCCATCTTTGAAGAGCTTCAATTAGTCGCTGATTGATGATTAATAAATTGATAAAAAATAAATTGAAGATTCAGATTTTCTCGTAATTTATTCTCTTTATTCAATCAGTCGCTGATTGATTATTAATAAATTAATAAAAATAAATTGAGGATACAGGTTTTCTCAATTTATTAATCATCAATTAATTAGCGACTGATTGATGGCGCTGATTGATGATTAATAAATTGATAAAAAATAAATTGAGGATCCCGGTTTTCTTGTAATTTATTCTCTGGTTGGAAAACTAAGTATCCCATCTTTGAAGAGCTTCAATCAGTTGCTGATTGATGATTAATAAATTGATAAAAAAAAATAAATTGAGGATCCAAGTTTCTTGGATCTTAATCATCAATCAATTAGCGACTGATTGATGATTAAAAAATTGATAAAAAAGTAAATTGAGGATCCAAATTTTATCGTAATCTATTCTGTGGTTGGAAAACTAAGTATCCCATCTTTGAAGAGCTTGTTATTTCACTTTAGCCGGAACAACATTTGCCTTGATTGAAATTCGAATTCCATGAATTCAATTCGAATTCCATTGATTCAATTCAAATTCATTCAATTATCTTTAGTGACACAAACAGCAGAATGAACGGAAATAATGTTAGAGCAGGATATCATATAAACGACCATGACCAACTGCTGCTATTCCACCTGTTAAAAATTTTCCATCTATTGTGGGGTTATTTTGGCAAATACTTGTTCCATTGCGTTGCCATAAAAGACGACACAGATGGCAAAATTTGCTTTCTGTGTGTGTGTGTTTGGGTTGGGTGAAACAATAAAGTCACTTGGAACATTTCCAATGTCCGTTTTATAACTGCATTTTCAAAAATTTATTTCCTTTTCTAAAAGATTCATTCATTCATTCATTCAAAAATTTTGCATTTTTTTTTTGTTTGATTTTCATTTGAAAGACAAAACAAAACCGATTACAATTCACTGCCAAAAAAAATTAAATCCGAAAAAAGTTTGTTGACATTGGGTTCGTTCGTTCATTTATTTCTTTTTCTTTAAAATTTTTTTGTTGTTTTATTGCAATTGTTGCTGTGTCATGTCGTATCGTATCGTATCGTATCGCATACATACAAAATTTTATGTAAAAATGTTGTACGTCTGTCTGGCTTAACGCCTTTACTATTCATATCCTCCCTACATAATGTTGCTGGTGATACCAACAAAACACGAAACCAACATGAAATGTAAAATGCGTGACAAAGTTCTCCTTGCTTCTGTGGGATATTACGATCCGAGCCGCCAGACAGCCAGCTAGCCAGCCAAAATACTGAAACGCATAGTGAAAATGATGAATGAGAATGGAATTGGAAGTGTATGTGTGTGAGTGAATGAATGACTTTACAATCGAGTCTGACTAAAAAATTTCAAAGTGAAATTGCGTTCAGAGTTGTAAAGGCACACATTCATACACATCCAACGCATGCATCACACATATCCACCATGTTAGAGGAGGGACGACTGATAGCATGTGGCGCGTGTGGAATACTCATATGCACGATTGCAAACGGAAAATCAAAATCTTTTCATAACAACAACTTTGATTGTTTTCTGTGTCGTCTTCATACGTGGGAGACGTGCTACAACAATAACTACAAAATAAAAAAAATTCCAAATAAAAATAGAAAGAAAAAACATTTTAAGAACGAAGAACGTACAACGTCAACAGAACATAAAACGTGAATGACCTAAAAACGGAATACCGTTAAAGAATTTTTTTATTTTAAATTTCCGGAATTTAAAAGGAAATTTATGAGTTTAAATTTGAAACTTGTGAAAAGCTTTCAAATTGAAATGAAAGGGCATTCTGCCCTTATGGTAATTGGTATGGATAAGGCCTTTTTACAAAGCTTCTATTACTGGACTATCGCCTAATTCTTTTCTGTCAGAAATCACATATCAAGCCTTCAGGTTCGGTGGAAATTCCAGCGCATTTTGAATCTTTCTCAATCTTTAGGAAAACGTTTACTCATATCATATCTCATATCGTGGTCATGGTATCAAAAATAACAAGTTTTTGTTACGGTCAGGCGTCGCTCGGTACCGTAGTTATGGGTGTCGGAACTAATTCAGACGACAAAGATAAAATCTTTCTCAGCGACAAAAACCAAAAAATGACAAAAAGTTATCAACCGAAAACCAAAAAAAGCAAGTAATCGCCCATAAAATGTAAGTCATCATGCAAAAACTGCAAGTTATCGGCCAAAAAATGCAAGCCATCGTCCAATAAAATACAGGTCATTTACCAAAAATTACATGGCATTGTCCAAAAAAATTCAAGTCATCAACCAAGAAAGACAAGACAGTTTAGTATCTGTCTTATCTAACCCAGCAACGGTTAAGATTCGGTCACTGTTCTTTCTATGTCGATTCTACTATTATTTCTATGTCGATTACGATAATTAAATAGAACCAAGAAAATGCGAGTAATCGCCCAAAAAATGCAAGTTATCATCCAAAAAAATGTAAGTCACCAGCCAAAAAAATGCAAGTTATCGTTCAAAAATGAAAGTCATAAACCAAAATATGCAAGTTATCGTAAAAAAAATGCAAAAAATGGAAGTCATCGACTTCTTGACCAAAAACTGCAAATTATCGACAAAAGAAATGAAAACCATCCACAAATAAAGCAAGTCATCCACAAAAAGACTGCAATGCGATAGTTTTGCCCGTTTTAAGTATATAGAAAACTTTTTTTCTAGTTCCAAACGTTTCCTTCGACTTCAACGCAATCTTAATTTCTAAATTACAATTGCAAACTTTTCAAAACACTTGTAACATTACACAGATGCATAGAATTCGTCTTACTCATCTTTTAAACAAAAAAATCTAAAAATAAATAATTTTGTGGGAGTTTTTTCTAAAAAAATGAAATGCAAATGTAACCCACACACAATAATTTATAAACCAATTGCGCTCCCTCAGAATGGTCTTTTGGTTTTTTTTTGTTATAAAATAATTTGTTTAATAAACAATTTTTGAACAATACAAAATACGCAATTAATTTTATTCGATAAAATACAAAAAAATATGGTTGCGACGATGAAGACTGAAAGTAACACTACTACGCTTGGATGAGATCATTAACACACACGGGCAGTAAATAACGATATTATTGAAGCTTTAAGTGCAAGTAAAATATTGCCTTAGACCGCAATCGTTAAGCTAAGCTAGAGAGAGAAGAATGTGTCGATGATAACAAATTGCGTCACCCTGCTAAATAAATATCGGGTTTTGCTTTTCTTTATAAAACTGAGAACTTAGAACGATAATAAAAGACAGAGATATTGTTTGAATAATTAATAACGTTGCATTTGACTTTCAAATATGATTTCCGGCCTATGTACGTCCACTACAACTTGGAATTTGTGTGCTATTTTGTCCAATGTGTTTGTATGGCATCGGTGGTGGTTTCAATATTAGCTTCAAATGCTTCAAAAGTTGCAGGTTATTGGTTTAAACAATGTTTAGCTCCATACAAAAAAATCCAAAGATCTTCAAACATTGATGGAGGTCGAGTGAACAGGACTAAACGTAATTACTTCATGGACCAATTCAATCCTTTAGTCAGAATCGCAACATGCCTTCTCATACATACCACATATTAGGTGTGATAATCTTATCCGAAAGTGGCGGGACCTACAGTTTAATGTCGACGTCCGAACGAGATGTAACTAACTTTCCATAGCAATTTTTATCAAATCTCAGGGTTTTTGCCAGAAAACTGAAAAGAGCAAGTCGCCAAATGAAATATTTTTCATATTTCGTTTTCATTCGACTTGACTGAGCAAGGGTTTGAACCACCAGCTCTTGTCTAATAAGCCAACACATTACCTACTAGATTCCTCAGATAACTCCTAGATAGTCCGATCCATAATACTTATCCCCTCTCATTGTGACAACCCCAATTCAAGTCTTTAGCCAGGATCACAACCTACCGTCTCATACAGACCCATGTTTAATGTCGACGTCCGAACGAGATGTAACAAACTTTCCATAGCAATTTTTATCAAATCTCAGGGTTTTTGCCAGAAAACTAAGAAGAGCAAGTCGCCAAATGAAATATTTTTTCATATTTCGTTTTCATTCGACTTGGCTGAGTCAGGTTTTGAACCACCTACATATTACCTACTAGATTCCTCTGATAACTTCTAGATAGTCCGATTCATAATACTTATCCTCTCTCATTGTGATAACCCCACAAAACAAAAGATTCTGGCAAATCGGTTCGAGTTGCCTTCATCAAATCTTTCCAAAGTGCTCCACCTACTCCATGGAAAGGTACTGGGCTTCACTTCGGCATGGTAATTACCCTTCCAGCTGGTTGATCTGCTTGCTTTGACGCTATCGCATAAAACTATCAGGTAGTAGTGATATATGAAGTCATCGTAGTCTAGTAGGTAGTGTGTTGGCTTATTAGACGTAAAGCCCGAGTTCAGATCCCAGGTTAGACATCAAAGTGAAAATATAAAAATATTCCTTTAGCGATTTCCTCTCAACAGATTTCTGGCAAAAACTCTTCGCAAAATCTGTCGTTCGGAATCGACAATAAACTGTAGGTCCCGCCACTCACGTATATAATTACCGCACACAACGTGAGTGGTGTGTGAAGCTAGGCCAAATTCTTGACTGTAGGGTTGTAATGCCCATTTAAGCATGTATGTATGTAGTAGAAGTCGCCGTGGTCTAGTAGGTAGTGTATTGGCTTATTAGACGTAAAAGCCAGGGTTCGAGTCCCAGGCCAGACATCAAAACAAAATACAAAAAGTATTTCTTCGGCGATTTCCTCTCAGCAGATTTCTGGCAAAAACTCTGAGAGTAAATAAAATTGCCATGAAAAGTTTCTCATAAAATCTGTCGTTCGGAGTCGACTTTAAATTGAAGGTCCCGCTACTCATTTATAAAATTAACACACACAACATGAGTGGTGTGTGAAGCTATGGCGAATTCTTGACTGAAGGGTTGTAACGGCCATTTAAGCGTGTATGTGTGTAGCAGTGCTATATTACGTTCTCTATACTTCCAGTTTAAGTTCATGTGCTCACTATCTTTCGATGGCGTTGATTCAAAACTCAAAAGTGTGCTTACGTGCTCTCAGTATTTCACTACTGGCCAACTCGTTAAAAACGATAACGAATCGATATTTCGGCGTCTTTTTAAATATTTTGCAATGCAGCAGTAATATTCTCTTCAGTATAAACATTCTTTAGCGTATCGACGGTTTGAAATCGGTAACATTAAAATTTGTGCAAAAATGGTGAATGATTTCTCCAATTGTTGACCACAAAATGGACATAGCGGCCATGAGATTGTCGTGAACAGATTTATCTTAAGAGAATAAATGTTCACAATTTAAATCCGTACTTTCAGCAATAAACGTTGCAAAATGCAAAATTTTGACATTATCAGCTGTCAAAACGTAGTTTTGTGATATCGATAACTCGCATTCATTAAAAAAAAAAAACACCCGATTCTATACAAAGTCACTAAATCTGTTCGTTTGCCTTGAAAACAATAAAAAAAAAGTTAATCTCTTACGCTTCTATAATTATGGGTAGTAGGAACCGGTTCTAATCTATTCAAATTACGATTATCAAATCAAACAACAAACAAGTGGCTAAAGAACGACCGGCATACACAATCTGATTATATTCTGTGCGATTACATTTTCTCACAAACGGTTTTGAAGGGGGTACATACATGGGTTCCATATTTGTATTGCTAGTCGTCTGCTGTTAAAAAGTGTGTGAATCATCCATCCAATATATCGTATTGTGTGTGCATACATACCATATGGGTATACAAACGAGTATTTATTTCACTTGTTATTATAAATAAAAAAAAAGAACGTATTTCATGTGTGCATCATGAAATACTTTAATTAAATTGTTGTTTTTTTATTTGTTATTATTATTATTGTTGTTGTTTTTTTTATTTTTATTTTTTTTATTATTATTATTGTCGCTTGTCTTATCGTTGAATTTCTTAATAATTTAATATTCTTGTTGTTGTTGTTGTTGTTGATCTTATTGTCGGTCTATTTTGCATTGTTTTGCGCGCAATTCACAGTGATTTTAAAAATAATTAAAAGGCTTTATATGTTCTCTAATGCTATAAAAAAATTAAAAAAAATAGTGCGGAAATAAAGCCGTTCTAATTACGTGTGTATGTATGTATGTATATGAGTATTAAAGAAAAGAGATTTTAAAAATAAGACATAAAATACGTCACAAATATTCAGTCTAAGGGAAGTACAGATCAAGGTACTTAATGATGGGACTTGTAATCCAATTTATTTCAATCATTGTAAGAAAAATTCGTACAAACGAAATTAATTTACGCTTACGAATTTATTTCAATCCGAAGTTTCATAATGAGCCTCCAGCCAGCGAGAAGGCTGGATCTCATTACTCAGATGAGATCCGAACTTTTCTATGGAATAGGAAGTGGGATTCGATAGGATTTACTTGGCTAAAGAAAAGAATGAAGACATGTTCCTATCAAGAGGCTTAATTTTTGTTGGGGTAATAACAATGAGAAGTGATTTGTATTATGGATTAGTGAACAGACCAAGATTGCGAATTGAATCCCCGACACTTCCACTGGTAGACTAAAACACTACTAAGACTGCTACTAATACTACTACTACTGCCCTTAATACTAGCACTACTAATGCTACTACGACTACTACTAATACTAGTACTACTACTGCTACTAATACTAGTACTACTATTGCTACTAATATTACTACGACTGCTACTAATACTAGTACTACTATTGCTACTAATATTACTACGACTGCTACTAATACTACTACGACTACTGCTACTAATACTACTACGACTACTACTAAGACAACTACTAGTACTACTACTACTGTTACAAATACTACTAAGACTGCTACTAATGTTACTTCAACTGCCACTAATACTAGTATTACTACTAATAGTATTACTACTACTTCTAATACTAATACTAGTATTACTATTACTAGTATTACTACTACTAATACTAGTATTACTATTACTAGTATTACTACTACTAATACTAGTATTACTAATACTAGTATTACTACTACTAACACTAGTATTACTATTACTAATACTAGTATTACTACTACTAATACTAGTAATACTACTACTAATACTAGTATTACTACTACTAATCCTAGTAATACTACTACTAATACTATTATTACTACTAATCTTACTACTAATATTACTGCACCCAAAAACTTTTTATTCTTATTAGTCCCTGGAATAATGAAAATCGAATTATCTGTAAAATATGGTCTGAAGGACATACATTAAGGTTTAGGACATAACTTAGGTGGGTGGAATCTAATGTTTTACAAATTGAACTTTGGAAAAGGGTTTATTCAAAGATTTTTAACAGATGATAGATGCCTTGTAACATATGTATGTTTCGTGTGACATACATACATACATAATTGGTCATTACAACCCTACAGTCAGGATTATTGACCTAATTTCTCTTGTTACAATGTCTGGTCTGGAGCTTGAACTCTGGCTTTACGTCTAATAAGCCAATACACTACCCACTAGACTACGACGGTTACAAATGTTTCGTATGAACATAAGAATTTTACCACTTCAGAAAACGTGTACAGCGTTCAAGATTACGATTCAGCAATTAAGGATAACCGTGGGTACCTTTTTTCTTTTGTTTTTTGATCACAATATGTTCTTTATAACATCAAACGTGGTGTGGATCTATAAATTGAAACTCAAACTCTCGGTTTAAGCTTAAGAACACTGTCGAGAGGTTTCTACATCTCATATTAATTAAAGCATATTTCATCAAAACATTGTTCTTATAGCCTCAAACAAAAAACTCAAAACATTTTTCTTGATATTTATGTCGTAACAAGTGATTTAAAAATTTATAAAAAAAAAAAAATTTCCAATTAATCTGTAATTCTCAATGCAGCACACGTCCATAGAAACATAATTTAATCTTCCACACACACACAAAGGATTCATTTCAATTAATTGGATTTTGTTTTGTTTTTGTAATTTTCTTTTACAGATTTTCATAAAGATTTTCAAATCATTTAACCGATTAAGAGTATAACGGGGAAAAGCAGTTAAAAACATAAAAAAAACTCTTTAGGGAGAGTTTAAAACAAGAAAAACTCTTCAAGAGCTTTTAAAGCTCTAAAGAAGAACAAAAGGAAAGAGGAGGGAAGTGGAGTGGAGTGGAGCAGAGTGGAAAGTGGAAAGGAGACCAAAGAAATCACCACCATAATACGCTTACAATGAATGTAATGCGTAAGCTACGTGGCACCGGCAGTGCACCAGCTGGTAATGGCACCAGCTCTAACAATACCTCACCGGGCACACACAATGCCAATGGTGGCTCAACACTGCCCACCGCAGTCAGTGAGGATGCCATGTTGGATGCTCGTGTTCAGATAAGTTTGCACACATTGAAAAAGTTATTCAATGAGTACACCCATCCCAAAGAGCCTTTAAGCGAACAAGAACGAGACATGAAACTCTACCAAATGTTGCCATTATTTTGCAAGGTAAGCACAAAATGAAAATGAAAGGAATAGGAATGGCATGGGATAGGAAGGACGGAAATGTATGTTGAAAACTTTGTTGTTTTAATTGCTTTTCTTTTTTTTTTTTTTTTGGAATTTTCCATTTTGCAGGTTTTTAGCGCTTGTCCTGCTTCAGATATGAGTGAAAAATTTTGGGATGTTGTTGCATTTTGCCAGCAAGTTTCACGTCTCATGGTTAGCGAAATACGTAAACGTGCCTCTAATCAAAGTACAGAAGCAGCATCGATAGCAATTGTGAAATTCTTAGAAATCGAAACAACCGAAGAAACTAGCAGTGGTTGGATGCTATTGTCAACGTTAAATTTATTGGCAAACGGCGATGTCTCTCTCATACAGGTAAGAGGAAGAGCAACAGGAGATTAAAAAACTTTCGCAAATCCATACGTATACCGTATAAATATTGTATGTGTATGGAAGTGGAAAGTATGTCATGTCAAATGAATGGAAAGGATTAAAAATGGTTTAAGGATTAATTTAATAAAAGTTAAAAGATTTAAGAAAAGTGTATACCAGTTAGCATGAATTCATAGAGAATTAAATTCGGTATACTAGCCATAGGGAACAACATGAACTGCTACTGATACTACTACTAATACTATTATTGCTACTAATACTACTACTGCTTTTAATACTACTACTACTAGTATTACGAATCTACTAATACTACTACTATCGCTACAAATACTACTACGTCTGCTACTAATACTACTAATATTACGACGCTAGTAATACTACTACCGGTACTAATACTACTACGTCTGCTACTAATACTACTAATATTACGACCCTAGTAATACTACTACCGGTACTAATACTACTACGCCTGCTACTAATACTACTAATATTACAACGCTAGTAATACTACTACCGGTACTAATACTATTACGTCTGCTACTAATACTACTCTACTAATACTACTACGTCTGCTACTTATACTACTCTACTAATACTACTACGTCTGCTACTAATACTACTACTACTAATATTACGAATCTAATAATACTACTACTATCGCTACAAATACTACTACGTCTGCTACTAATACTACTAATATTACGACGTTAGTAATGCTACTACCGGTACTAATACTACTACGTCTGCTACTAATACTACTGATATTACGACGCTAGTAATACTACTACCGGTACTAATACTATTACGTCTGCTACTAATACTACTCTACTAATACTATTACGTCTGCTACTAATACTACTCTACTAATACTATTACGTCTGCTACTAATACTACTCTACTAATACTATTACGTCTGCTACTAATACTACTCTACTAATACTATTACGTCTGCTACTAATACTACTCTACTAATACTATTACGTCTGCTACTAATACTACTCTACTAATACTATTACGTCTGCTACTAATATTACTACGTCTGCTACTAATACTACTACGTCTGCTACTAACACTACTCTACTAATACTACTACGTCCGCTACTAATACTACTACGTCTGCTACTAATACTACGTCTGCTACTAATACTACTACTGCTACTAATACTACTACGTCTGCTACTAATACTACTACGACTTTACTAATACTACTACTAACCGAACTAATATTACGTCTGCTACTAATACCACTACGTCTGCTACTAATACTACTACAACTACTACTACGACTAATACTATTACTAGTACTATAACTAATACTACTATTACTACTGCTACTAATCCTACTACTACACTAAGACTACTGCTACATTAAGACTACGGTTATACTAAGGCTACACTGAGACTACTACTTCTACTAATACTACTGCACTCAAAAACTTTTTACTATTCTTATTAGTCCCTGGAATAATGAAAATCTGTAAAATTATGGTAAACCATTTAGACACTCTGGATTAAGCTAAACTGATAGAAATGAAACAAATGACTCGTATAAGGATTGCTTGAAATAATTTTGTAGTGAATCAGTGTATTCGTAATATTTTTTTTTTAGAATAAAGCATAGGGCGGACCTCCGAGTGGATTTGCCTGTGAACGGCAAGCTACTCGCTAACCTAAGATAAGCGTCGGTTTGGAGTTTTGAGCTACTCAGAGACATTTTTTACAGTGGTTTTACTATAGCAAACAACATAAGTTGAGTCCGACTAATATAACATAGACCTGACTTAACCTAGCTTGATTTAAAATATATCGGGTGGGCCATCGGTTTAAATTTTAAACCATCGGTTATGTTGTATCTGGCAATACTTATGTTATTCTATTCTGTCACAAAGTTACGCTGACAAGCCAGAGATGATTGAGCATTTGAGGGTTAATATTCGTAATACCATTTGAAAAATGCACGAAAATTGGTTCGATCGAAAGAGGTACTGTAAGGCCAGCTATGGCAGTTGTATGAATAAAATAATATTCCATTTCCAAACCGAAACACTTGTAGTCAAACGGCCCCTTAGTTTAAGCCCACATTGATGATTATTTTTCGTCCTAGAGAATAGTAATATCCGCGTATAAGAATTAACTTTCCTAATGAAAGTTTTCCTATAGAAAATCTAGGAGCAAAGCCCTGAACAGACTTATGTAGAATTATGTGTGTGTGTGTGGGTGTTGGTTAAGTATTAAAATTTTATTTTTTATAGGTTATGACCGCTGCTGCAGTACCTTCAACACTTGTGAAATGCTTGTATTTATTTTTTGATTTGCCCGCGGTGGAAGAGGACTCCCCCTCAGAGAAGCCCAGTGATTTTAATGCATTCGAACGACGCACCCTATTGCAAAAGGTTTTCGTACAATTATTAGTAAAATTATGTTCTTATCCGTATCCGGCAGAAGAATTGGCACGCATGGATGATTTGACGCTATTATTTTCGGCCATAACCTCACCATGTCCGACGCACAATATTGTTTGGCGTAAAAATGCAGCCGAAATCTTAACCACAATATCACGTCATGGCCTAACTGATGCCGTTGTCAGTTATATACATTGTAAGATGGTGTACATTTTGAATTAATTTTTTTGGAGAAATTAATTTCTTTTCCCGGTTCAATTTACTATTTTAGCCAAAGGCTGTATGGCTTTGTGTGTGGATAATATGCGGCGTTTAACATTTGGCAATCCCTTGGAAATCGTTGAAATGTTTGTAACCGTATTCTGTTTTCTTAAAGACTCTAGTCAGGTATCGCAAATTCTATTGGACGATTTTAAGGCATCCCAGGGTTACATATTCTTAAGTGACTTTTTGCTTAAGTAAGTGGGAAAGTTTGTTTTGAACTTTGGTTCCCGAATTTGTTTAATTAATTTTGATTTTTTCTGGTTTTTTTTTAGATTCGATACATCACGCACTCAATCCATTGAAGTCCAAGCGGCCATACGCAATCTGGTATTGATGATATCCTCGTTGTGCATGTGCGGTTTCAATGAGTTGAGGCCGCCGCAGGCCCAAATCAATGCTTTGTTCAAAATGCAAAATTTTCAAATGCCTCAGGCTTCTTCCAGAGAGACTTGTGTACGCAATGTTTATGCTTTCCAGGTACTACAAACTGTTTTCCTTAAGGCCACCTCTACACCATTGTGTTGCACTATATTGGATGCAATTTCTCGTGTCTACCATTCCGAGAATGCCAATTATTTTATTTTGGAATCGGAAAATACTTTGAGTCAATTCACCGAACGAATACACTTAAAGGGGTCACAGATCCAAGAGAAATTCTTTGATTTACTGGAGTTCATAGTGTTTCAATTGAATTTTGTGCCCTGCAAAGAATTAATTTCGTTGTCCTTACTTTTGAAAAACAATCACTCTACCAGCTGCAGTATATTGTGTTTGAAGACTTTGCTGAACATTCTAAGGCACAATAACGTGTTCAAGGATGTGTATCGGGAAGTGGGAATACTGGAGGTATTTGTTACCTGCTTAAATCGTTATGCTGATCATGTGCGTAAAATTACCAAAGATAATGAAAATGCTGTGGTTAAGGAAACGGAAACGGAAGATTTGGTCGATGCCATGGGCAAGCATGTATTGGAGGCTCTTACCATTTTGCTAAGTGGTAATAACAACAATGCCAATGTATTTCGGGAATGTGGTGGTGCCAAATGCATTCACGATTTGGTGAAATACAAACATTGTCGGCCTCAAGCTTTGGGAATTATTCGTGAACTTATACTCTCCGCCGGAGGTGATGATGATATGCTCTTCATATTATCGGTTATGCATGCCGTGCCACCATATCAGGTGGAATTCAAAATACAAATACTCAATATGCTTTTGGGCTGCCTTAAGGATTCACATCGCACACGTACTGTGTTTCGTAAAGTTGGTGGTTTTGTTTACCTAACCAGTGTCTTTGTTTCGCTGGATGGCAAACTGTGTGATGATCCTGCGGCGACAGAGGAATGTGAGGGGCAGATTATACCCCAAGATGATTTAGTTCTCTTGCTGCAAATGGTATGCCAGACATTGGCAACAGCGATGCGTTTCGAACCGGCCAATGCGAAATTTTTCCATCAAGAAATTTGCACAGCTTCTTTGTGTGATACATTGCGTTTGCTAGGCTGCTTTGGTAGCCATACCGAATTGCCCGAATTTAAGGGTTTCTTTAAGCCTGACACTGTACGGCAAAAGTATTATCACGATGTATTTTCTGGGGATATATTGAATTATAGGTAAGTAAAGTTTACTTTTAACGGTTTTCCTTAAGGTTTACTTTACTTTTTTTTTTGTTACAGTTTCGATTCAACCATACCCCGCTCTTTATCCTTTGTATGTGTGGTCTATCGTCTATTGTATAGTATTGCCTTGGATAACTTTGAATCTCCCAATTTGAATAACATCATTACAATCTTTAATGATCAGCATAATCGTTCGCCTACCAAAGAATTGGCCATAACACCGGCCCACCCTAATCAATTGAATCTAACACAACCCATGCCTGAGCCTCGTATTGTCCATCCGGGTGTGGTATTATGTATGCTGCAGCTTTTGCCTAGCGTAACGCATGAAGAACAACATATGCTGGCCATTAATTTACAAGTTTACTTAAGTGAAATTATTAAATCGCTAGTGCGCAGTGAACGTAATCAACAAATAATGTGTGATTATGGTTTGGCTGGCCAACTATTGAGTATTGCACGACGAGCCCTGTCGGAAGAAATAAATCCTTTACACGTACCCATGCAATACATATTGGAAAGATTAGCAGCCCAGGCTTTGCAGCCAACGGAATTAAGGGAATTTCTACGTTTAGGTGAGCCTTTGTCATGTGCTGACATTGATTTGAATAAGCCTTATAAGATGGGCGGACCAGTACCTTTGACGCGCATTAAAACTTTGGTATCCATGACCACACCAAGAGATTTTCGTGCCCATGGTTCCAGTACTTTGCCGCCTTTTGTCGAAATGGATATGTCTGCAGAGGGTTTTGGTTGCTTATATCTGCCCTCTTTAGCGCCTCAGGCCACAGCCACAGCAGGCGGTACCATAGATTCCAATACAATTGGTGGCATTGGTTCTGGCGATCGTATATTTCCGCCACAAACTGGTCTCTCATTCTCGACTTGGTTTTGTGTAGAGAAATTTTCCGATCCCAAATCGGATCCACACTGTGTACGCCTATTGACATTGGTACGAACGATACATAATCCTCGAGAGGAAAATTTAGTTTGTCTATCCATACTGCTATCGGCAAGGGACAAAGCTATTGTCGTGTCCACCCAAGAAACCCTAGTAACACCAAGTAAAAGTAAGCGAATATCAAATTTTATTATAAATTTCATTCTAACCAATCTGTATTTTTTTTGGAACAGGTCTTGGTGATTGGGAGCCAGAAGGTTCAGATGATAACAGTGCACGCATATGGTGTCCGGATCTTTTGCATGAAGGCCAATGGCATCATTTGGTGGTGGTACTCAATCGTGCCGTATTGAAGAATTCTAGTCTTCAATTGTATTTGGATGGTTCACCTTTGCATTCACAGAAGCTACATTATATTTCACAAAATCCCGGAGCTGGTTCTGCCAATTTGCCTGTGGCAACATCGGTTTTCGGTTATATTGGCACACCACCCATATGGAGACGTTATTCTAGACTGTGCTGGAAACAAGGTGTATGTCATCTCTTGGAGGATGTTGTCAATCAACAAACTGTACAAACCATTTATAATTTGGGTCCCCACTATATGGGTTCTTTGCAAGCTCCCCAAATAGGCAAAAAGGTAGAACCGTTGGGACCTTTGGTGGCAGAGGAAAAAGTTCTGCTGGGCCTAAATGCAAAGGCTGTGTCACAGTTAACATTAGTGAAAATTAGAAAAGTCTACAGTAGAGCAGATAATAAGTCCATTGCCAAGCAGTTGGGCATGAATTCCCATGAGAATGCCACGCCCATAAAGTAAGGCGTTTTTATTTATAAATTCCAAAAAAAAGAAAAACAATAAAATTTCTTATATTTTCAAGGATTCTACATAACTCAGCTGGTCATTTAGCGGGCGCAGGACGTACCCTAGGTGGTGTAGTTGTTGGCTATTTAGGTGTTCGTGTATTTAGTCCACATCCAGTCTCTGCCATGATTGATACCGTAGGCGGTTGCAATGTTTTGCTAGGCATTATTGCCATGGCCCAGGATGTCGAATCTCTGTACTGCTGGCGTTAAGGCTTTAACATGTGTGGTACGTAGTAATCGTGCTGCCCAAAGTGAAATGGATCGTAAACGTTGCTATCAAACGTTGGGAATGTTTTTCAAAAAGAAAAAGAATCTACTAAATTCCCATATACTACACTTAACCTTTGGCTTAGTGGGCACTGTCAATTCGGGCCAGGATATGTCAGCAATACCTAATGTTACAGCCTTTCAAGATCTTTTATGTGATCTTGATATATGGCACAATGCACCAAATGGCTTGTTAAGATCTTTACTGGAACATTTACTTGAGCTGGCAGTGGAATCCAATGAAAAGAAACAGAATGTCAAGATAATGCGTGAACTACAATTGCTTAATAAACTACTGTACATAATAGTCGATATACAGGATCATTCCACACGTGAAATACTATTTAATTTAGTGGAAGCTTTACTGGGAGGACAACCGCGTCATTCGGATTTATTGCTGTTTGGACAGTATTGTGCTTCCAAATTGCCGAAGGCTGAACAAATCGAAAAGAGTTTAATTTTACCCTCAATGAAACCAACACCGAATCCCTTAAATTCTGCAGCTACTGCCGAAAATGATACAATTGCTCAAAATATTTATCTACGTAATCGTTGTCTATCTCTTTTACACGGCCTACTATTTACCTCACGTAACACCGTCAATTATATTATATGCGATGATATATCGAAAACATTAGGCATGGATTGGCTACTGCTATTCATGCAACCTCATGTACACTTTACAACGGTCATCATTGCTGTACGCATCCTGGTGGTGGTGTGTGCCAATGAAAGCTTTTTGATACGTTTTCGTGATAGTACACACAATGGCGGTTATTTAAGATTTACAGAAATGGTATCACAAAAGAAAACCCTGGGCATTGGCCCGCAACAGTTAAGTAATCGTCCGGCAAGTGGTACTAGTACGGTTATCGTTACCTCCTCAAATGTTTTACAACATTTTCCCACTCATATAGCGGGTGAAGTAAGGACAGCAGCTTTAAATATACCAGGTAAGAGAGATTATAAAAGCATATAACAAGCCTTGTCTTTATAATGTTATCCTTTCCTTTTATTTTTAAAGGCTTCCAGATGCTGGAATGGCTATTACAATACCATTTGGATGTTCCTGAATTATATTTTCTTATAACGGCCTTAATCATGGGCCAACCGGTTAAGCTATTGGCTACAGAACATACTAAATTTGATTTGGATCGTGTATGGTCTTTCCTGTGGGGTGCTCCTGTATCGGCCAACACCAATATACCGAAAATGAATATCTGCCCAGAGGCAGTATGTGTTCTTTTGGGCATGGTTAGGGCCATAGTCCACGGCAATGATTTGGCTCCTTGGCTTACCAGTCATCCAGAGACAATAATACAATTACTTTTCAGTCTCTATCAGAATCTCACCGATTTTATGCCCGTCATGATGACAGGCGATGTTATAACATCGCTAGTAGCAGTTTTATTTCCAAACAGCAAAGAGGATACAAACGAATCAGAGCCAAATAGTGGCAATTCTTCGCCTGTAGAGGAGACAGGCTGCTTTTTAATAACTTCCACCACCACTCTAACAGGCGGACAACAGACGGCTTTAAAATTAACAAATCATCCGGTACGGAAATGTATCATTGATTTCCTGCGTGTTATTGTCGTGGACTCCTTAAGCTTGAATATGCATGGCAAATCAACGCCGGTTATTGATTTAGTCCTTGATGCCTCACCCGAAAACTCCGAAGTTACTTTACAAATTGAATATCAAACCGAAATTATAAGCGCTTTAATGGATCATTTATTGGCAGCCGATATTTTATTGGGCGAACAAGCAGCCCTTTCCTTAGTACCGCTTATACAAAGTCATACCCAGCATATAGCGCCCAATGTTTTTTACTTTACCGCCCGTGTTGTGGATAAAATGTGGCAGGGCTGTTTGACCCGCAATCCCCATGAGATATTCGATTTTATTATCAAACTAATTGCCCAGGCCAAAAGGAGATCATCGTCTTTATCTTTGGAACAGTTGCATCATTCATTAAATCGCACGATATTGTATTTACTGTCCCGGCCCACAGAGGCCATAACCGAACAGATGAGCGTTTTGGAGGCTTTACATAAAATCATAACCCATAGGCTATTGATATTTGGTGCTGGCAATCATGAGCTGGAATTTATAGGCTGTCTAACCTATTGCCTTATGCAATTAACTTCGGATATGAAGATTGTATTGGAGCCTTCAACCACACGTAATACCACTTGGCATGTAAATCCCCAGGCAGAGATCATAGAACCCAAGGATGAGGATTTAAATCAACTGCAGGTAGCTTATATTTGTGGTTTTTCACTTTTGCCTAAGAGAATGTTTTTAAAATGTTGAATTGATTTAATAGGGACGCAATTTAATAGTGGGTGCTGCTTTTAGAGTATGGGAGGAGTTGTATGTTTGCAAAAAGCCTGCCATAGAAGAAGTTTTCAAAGTTACTTTAACTGCTCCGCCTACAAACTCCAAGGCTCCGGATTTGCAAACCACTCGGGAACAGGTTATGGAGTTGGCTTCCAAATTGTGGTTTAATTATGTCGATACTGAACGCAAAGCTTCATATCGTATACCCTGGGAGATACACAATCAAATTCAGTCGAAGATACAAAAAGTCACAGGCGGCCTAACGCGCTTAGCCAGCAGAAACAAAGTAAAGAAGGATGAATCCGTACGCACAAAATGTAATATGAGTAAAGAGAATGCCTTTGAATGTACCGGCATACATGTCCAGTTGATAAAGTAAGAAACTCGGATTTGGTACCAGAATTGCTTTCACGAAACTTTTTTTTTTCGCCTAATTTTGTTTGTTTGTGTTCTAAATTCCAGGGACCTTTGGGAATTGCGCTGTAAACAATACGTACAAATGTTGCAACATACCCTACGTTATGTTCATCAAGATTGGCTTCTATCCGAAACGGAATTAACCCGCGAACGTGGCCTCTGGGGTCCTGAGGGTATATCATCTCTGGACAAATGGATATTGGATACGACAGAAGGACCTCATCGCATGCGCAAGAAAACCATGCGCAATGAAATGTTCTATCTACACTATCCTTATCGTGCCGAAAACGATCAACGTACCGATTCACGTCAATTAAAGGCCAATAAAGTGGCCAGCAGTTTTGATAGTAAAATCTATTACACCCATTGCCAGCAGCCACCGCGTATACTATGCGAAACTGATGCCTCTGCACAACACCAATCATTGCATCCACAGCATTCTGTGGATGCAGCTGTAGGCAACAAACAAAATCAAGCACATCATCCGCCGCTACAGCAATCGTCTAAAAGTGAACCGGGCGGTTCTAGTAATACACCGCCACCTTCGCCCAATGAAAATCGTTTGGCCCATGCCCAAGAATCCGTTGAGGCTAACAATCAAGATGATGACGAAGAAGACGAGGAAATGACAAACATTGCGGATAATGAAACGTTCCTTAGACTGCTGGAGGAACATGAAAAAATCTCCTATATGTTTAGATGTGCCCGCATTCAGGGTTTGGATACGTTTGAAGGCCTGTTACTTTTTGGCAAGGAGCATTGCTATATAGTGGACGGATTTACCCTCTTAAAGAATAGAGAAATTAAAGATATTGATACCTTACCGCCAGGGGCCTATGAACCGATTATACCCAATTCGGGTGGCACTACACGCCAAGGTAAAGCCCGCCAATGTTCGAAATTTGGCTATGAAGAGATACGTGAAGTCCATAAAAGACGTTATTTATTGCAACCCATAGCCTTGGAGGTATTTTCCGAAGATGGTCGTAATTATCTGTTAAGTTTTCCACGTAAGGTACGTAATAAAGTGTATCAACGTTTTATGGCCCATGCAACGGCCATAAATGATAATGCCCAGCAATCGGTGGCTGGGCAAAAGAGAACGGCTAGTGTTGAACAAACCTCAGGCATATTTAGTAGTTTGATTGGTGAAACGTCTGTAACACAAAGATGGGTGGTAAGTTTGGAAATCGAAAATTAATTTTTATTTCGAAAATTGATTTCCCCTTGTTTCCTTTAGCGTGGTGAAATTTCGAATTTCCAATATTTAATGCATTTAAATACCTTGGCTGGTCGTTCCTATAATGATCTCATGCAATATCCAGTTTTTCCTTGGATTCTAGCTGATTACGATTCTGAAGAATTGGATTTCAATAATCCGAAAACATTCCGTGACTTTTCGAAACCGATGGGTGCACAATCGGAAGAGCGTCTTGAACAATTTCAAAAACGTTATAAAGTAAGTAACAATCGCGGAAACTCGGAAACTGTTTAAATTTGTTTTGTTTTTTTTTTAGGAATGGGATGATCCCCAAGGTGAAACGCCACCCTATCACTATGGCACCCATTATAGTTCGGCCATGATTGTATGCTCTTATCTAGTGCGTTTAGAGCCGTTCAGTCAACATTTTCTACGCCTGCAAGGTGGACATTTTGATTTAGCCGATCGCATGTTTCATAGCATAAAGGAAGCATGGCTATCGGCTTCGAAATTTAATATGGCCGATGTTAAGGAATTAATACCGGAATTTTTCTACCTCCCCGAATTTACCACAAATGCAAATAATTTCGATTTGGGTAAGGCTCTCAAGGGATATGATTATGATTGAAATGAATTTAAAATTAATTTCGAAATTGTTTTGTTTTTTAATTTGCCTAAGGTACCAAACAAAATGGTGAAACATTAAATAATGTCATCTTACCGCCTTGGGCCAAGCAAGATCCCCGTGAATTTATAAGGTTACATCGCAGTGCCTTGGAATGTGATTATGTTAGTCAAAATTTACATCTGGTAAGCTTGGTTGACTTTTTAAAACAATGAAAATTTTTAATTTGTCTTTTATTAACCTTAAAGTGGATCGATTTAATATTTGGCCATAAACAACAAGGTCCAGCTGCCGTCGAAGCCATTAATGTTTTCCATCATCTATTCTATGAAGGCAATGTGGATATTTACAAGTACAATGTTTCCCATTCCAATAGCCTAAAACTCTATTTTAAATTAATTTTTCTTTAATTTAGCATTGATGATCCCTTAAAGAAGAATGCCACGATTGGTTTCATTAATAATTTTGGCCAGATTCCTAAACAATTGTTTAAGAAACCACATCCCGCCAAGAAAATGTCCGGCAATAGACATTCAACATTAATAGATCCTAGCGCTTTAATACAAGGCAATACAACTGTTTTACAATCTGATCGTTTGTTCTTCCATAATTTGGATAATCTTAAGCCAAGTTTACAACCCATTAAGGAGCTTAAAGGTCCGGTGGGTCAAATCTTGCAACCGGATAAGACTGTTTTTGCTGTGGAACAAAATAAGGTATGCTTATATGGATTTTTACATGGAAATCTATTAGTAATAGGATCTCTTACACACCCCAATAACACGTTGACAGCCGACTACGAGATAACTCGTAGTTTGGCTTCCTAGAAAAGAACTCAATCTACGAGTTATCTCGTAGTCGGCAGAAACTATGAAGACAACTATCGATTTAACTTGCTAAGTGCCGCAGCAATTTTCAGAAAACTGGCCAAAAAACGACAATTTGAGACTACGAGATAACTCGCAGATTACATTCTCTTCTAAGGAGCCAAACTACGAGTTATCTCGTACTTACTAATGTGAAAAAATCAAGTTGTCGGGTTTCGGCCAGTTTTCTGTAAATTGCTGCGGCACTTAGCAAGTTAAATCGATAGTTGTCTTCATAGTTTCTGCCGACTACGAGATAACTCGTAGATTGAGTTCTTTTCTAGGAAGCCAAACTACAAGTTATCTCGTAGTCGGCAGAAACTATGAGGATAACTATCGATTTAACTTGCTAACTGCCGCAGCAATTTTCAGAAAACTGGCCAAAAAACGACAATTTGAGACTACGAGATAACTCGTAGATTGCATTCTCGTCTAAGGAGCCAAACTACGAGTTATCTCGTACTTACTAATGTGAAAAAATCAAATTGTCGTTTTTTGGCCAGTTTTCTGTAAATTGCTGCGGCACTTAGCAAGTTAAATCGATAGTTGTCTTCATAGTTTCTGCCGACTACGAGATAACTCGTAGATTGAGTTCTTTTCTAGGAAGCCAAATGCTAAGTGCCGCAGCAATTTTCAGAAAACTGGCCAAAAAACGACAATTTGAGACTACGAGATAACTCGCAGATTACATTCTCTTCTAAGGAGCCAAACTACGAGTTATCTCGTACTTACTAATGTGAAAAAATCAAGTTGTCGGGTTTTGGCCAGTTTTCTGAAAATTGCTGCGGCAGTCAGCAAGTTAAATCGATAGTTGTCTTCATAGTTTCTGCCGACTACGAGATAACTCGTAGTTTGGCTTCCTAGAAAAGAACTCAATCTACGAGTTATCTCGTAGTCGGCAGAAACTATGAGGATAACTATCGATTTAACTTGCTAAGTGCCGCAGCAATTTTCAGAAAACTGGCCAAAAAACGACAATTTGAGACTACGAGATAACTCGTAGTTTGGCTCCCTAGAAGAGAACGCAATCTACGAGTTATCTCGTAGTCGGCAGAAACTATGAGGATAACTATCGATTTAACTTGCTAACTGCCGCAGCAATTTTCAGAAAACTGGCCAAAAAACGACAATTTGAGACTACGAGATAACTCGTAGATTGCATTCTCGTCTAAGGAGCCAAACTACGAGTTATCTCGTACTTACTAATGTGAAAAAATCAAATTGTCGTTTTTTGGCCAGTTTTCTGAAAATTGCTGCGGCAGTCAGCAAGTTAAATCGATAGTTGTCCGCATAGTTCCTATAGAACTTTCGGATTTCGTCATTTAAACCACGGGATTTCACTTTTTTTATCATTTTCTTACTTAGGTCATGATGCCTCCATCTTATACAAAATATATTGCTTGGGGCTTTGCTGATCATTCCCTGCGCGTTGGCCTCTATGATACAGATCGTGCTTCATTTGTATCCGAAGCTGCTGCCCAAAATTCAGGCGAAATACTCACATGCGCATGCCCTAATTCGAAAATGATTATAACAGCTGGCACAAGTTCTGTCATAACCATCTGGAAATTTGATGCCAATCGTAAAAGTCTAACGGTGCGTCATTCATTGCATGGTCACACAGATGCAGTGACTTGTTTGGCAGCAAGTGCTGCTTACAATGTTATAGTATCGGGCTCTAGAGATGGTACCGCCATTGTATGGGATATGGCAAGATTTACATTTGTCCGGCAATTAAGGGGCCATGTAGGCGTAGTGGCAGCAGTGTCTATAAATGAATTAACCGGTGATATTGCCACCTGTTCGGCCACATGGTTGCATGTATGGTCGATAAATGGTGATCCACTGGCAACGGTGAATACAAGTGTGGGTAGTGCGGATAGAATGCAACAAATCTTATGTGTGGCCTTCTCTCAAATACGGGAATGGGATCAACAGAATGTTATAATGACTGGCTCAACAGATGGTGTTGTAAGGGTAAGGTTTTAAGAACGCTTGTAGAAGGATAAGACAGACTTAAAAATTATTTTCTTTCATTTACTTATAGATGTGGTCTTTGGAATATGTTCAGGTGCCCATTGAACGTAAACTCAAAAGATGTAATGAAATAAAATCCCAAGAAAATCCCGATACACACTCCGAAGAGGAGGATGAAAGTAAAAATTCCGAAAGTCATAAAAAACTGGATATCATAAAACAAATGCAGGGCATAGCATCGCATGATGAAACAGGTAAGAGAAGAAAGCTTAATACTCCAAAACTTAGTTCCTTTCAAATGGTTATTATTGATGTGTGTGAAGATCAGTGGCCATTTGGGAACAAATAAGAAACTGTACCTCATACAGACTATATACAAATGGTAGTCCAGAGGGTCCTCTTTCCAACCGTGGTAGTGGGATAGCTGAAATAATTTTGTGAGTCGAGATAGGCCACTGATCTTCTAGAGAATTCTCATATATTTTGGCCAAAAATCTATTTTTTTAAAATTCAATATCTCGATTCACAAAATTATTTCAGCTATCCCACTACCACGGTTGGAAAGAGGACCCTCTGGACTACCACTTGTATATAGTCTGTATGGGGTACAGTTTCTTATATGTTCCCAAATGGCCACTGATCTTCTAGAGAATTTTCAATCAAAAAATTGATGTTTTCAAAGCCAATTTTTACGATACCATATCAGTTCATATAGAACTTTTTTCTGATAATATTAAGAGGCATTGGAACAATCCCTAGAGTATTATATGGTACTCATAGACCTACTAAACGGCCTAAAATTACTTGCTAAACAAGTGATCTTGTTCAAATGGATACTGTTAAAAAATTATTTGAAATTATTTATTTCCAGAAGAGGAACGTGCTACTATTAGGCCTAGCAAATCGGATACTAGTCTAACCGATGGTTTCGTTATGATAGACAGCCACAAAGGCGAGCATTGTCTAAAGAAAGGCAAGATTTTTAGGCTTAATTCCAACCGATTTAATATTAAATAATCTCTCTCTTTCTCTCTCTTTATTTTTATAGGCTTTAAATGGCAACGTCAATTAATGTTTCGCTCCAAACTAACCATGCATACTGCTTATGATCGCAAAGACAATGCCGAACCGGCCAGTATAACCGCCTTAACTGTTTCAAAAGATCATAAAATTTTATATGTGGGTACGTATGTAAACGGAAAATTAAAAATCTTTTTTGTTGATTGGAATTGAATTGAAATATTTTATGCGTAACATTTCGTACATATTTTAGGCGATGCCCGTGGTCGCATTTATTCTTGGTGTGTTACCGAACAGCCGGGTCGTGGTGTAGCAGATCATTGGCTTAAGGATGAAGGTGCCGATCAATGTGTTAAATGTCATGTCAAGTAAGTCAAGAAAATTTTTTTTTTTTCAATTTTCTCTAAAGTCGTCCATAGCTTGCTTTAAAATTTTATTTTTTTGATTTACAATTTTAGATCGAAAAACGAAGCTAGATTATCACGAATTTTTTCATAAGAATATTAAGTTTGTCCAAGACAAGGTACCCTTATTTAAATTGTTTCAGCTTTTATTTAACACATGCAACTTAAAAGAAAAACCACTTGAACTGCTGTTCTTTTAATAGTAAGCGTTGAATCTTCCACTTAACAATCATCTAACAAAACTAAATTGAATTAATAATTAAAGTTTTTCATTAAAAGTAAAATAATACCGAAAAATTCAAATCGAATTTCGAACATAAAATTGTACAGCTCTTTAGATACATCCTTTACATTCAATCCTAGCTTCTCGCAACACCCATGTTGCGTGTCTTGATTTTACCCATAAACAAGTGGACCTGCAGTTTAAAGTCAATTCCGAATGACAAATATACTCTCAAAGGTTTTGTCCGAAAACTGTTAATAGGAAGTTGTTGAAGAAATAGTTTCCCATTTTATTTGAGATGTATGACCGCGAGTTTGAATCACGGATTCGCGTCTAGTATGCCAATACACTATTACTGAGATTACAGTGACTTCCACTTCAACCTCTACTTACGCTATTTAATTATAATAAATGGCAGAGGTTTGAGTTTTGCATCAAACAATCCGGAAATAATCCGAGAATACTATGCGACCTTTTACCATGAACACCAAACAGTTCAGGAATAGTCAGAGATTAATAGCTGGCCTTGTAACCGTTCATCAAACAATCCATAAATAATCTAGGAATAGTAACCGACCTTCTGACCATATGTTGTAGGCTCAACAATTGTTTACAATTGAAATCGCTTTTTGCCGAATATCGGATTACATAATCTGTGCAATCTAATCAAAGTAATTGGCATTTCAAAAGCAAGCTTATCAATTACTAAGCTGGGACTCAGCTTTACTGACTCCGAGCAGCATTCTGTTCGTTTGCCAACAAATATTTTGGGACACGTTATAAGGAAAGCAATTTATCATCTGCTCTCAGTAATTTGGTACCTCTACAGTAATACATGCATACATAATATGTAAGTGGTCATTACAATCCTTCAGTTAGGATTACGACCTAGCTTCTCACATCACTTATGTTGTGTGTACAAATGGTGTTCTTAAAATGTTAAACAACAAAAATAATGAACTTGTTTACATGATCAATGAATAAACAAAAGCATAGCAACAACATCTCCTTAAAAGAGAAATAAAGAAGTAAACAGTCAACAACAAAGTGCAATATAAAAAAAAGCGGATAAACAAGTAAGCAACCAAATACAACACTGCAAGCAACTTGTTTACATTAATAGAGATTACGCGAAAGCAAAGACATTCTTCTTCAAATGCATTCATTAGACTGCTTACCCTGCGATATAAAAGCCAAGCCAAAGCAGGCGACGGCGATTCAGTAAGAATTGAGTTTGTTATACGTGAAGACTCGTAAAGTTCAGTAAGAATTCTGTCAGTCTTGTGTGAAGACACGTTGCGTGTAAAGAGAATAGTTATAGTTTGAAGATCTCTGTTATAAAAATCTATTAAACTTTTTTCAGGGCATTTTTTTTTTATTTACCCTCAAAGTTCTTGTAATTCGTTTTATTAAAGATGTATGAGCACTGGAGTTTGAACCATATCGCCTCAATTCTAATAAGCCAAAATACTAGCTACTACACTTCTGCTAATAGACTATCAATATTTCAGATTTCATTTATGTTTTAAGAAAACTATTTAATATATGCAATCCTTGTGTCACGGTGTTAGTGGTTAAACTCCTCCGAAATGGATCGACCGATTTTCATGAAGTTTTGTGGGTTGCATATTGGGTTGGTCAAAGAATCGCACAACATTTATTTTTCATATCCTCCCCCTTTAGGTGATCCCTATAACTCTTAAACTACTGAACCGATTTTAACCATTCGTTTTTTGTTCCAAAGCTTATCCGATTTAGATGGTTAAATGGTTAAAAAAAAATTCAATATAGCAAAAAGTAGGCGTGGCAAACCTTTAAAATTGAATATTTAGGGACATAGTGATCGCTGACGAATGCAATTTGGTGGGTAAGTGCATAGAGTCCATATCGACAAACTCACCAGAAATGGTCGTGGCAATCCTCCCCCTTTAAGTGATACCTATAAGTCGGGAAATTCGATGGTTTATAACTACACATGTGCATATATAACATGTATGTGTGTTAGTTTTTGTTTTGGAAAGATTAAAACAACTACAACTGCGTTAGCGCTTTATGCAGCATATTACAATAAATCTATAATGTGACCAGTTTTGGGCAATAAAAAAAATCAATTTTGGGAGGGACGCAGTTCGCCGGGTCAGCTAGTTTTAATATAAAATAAAGAAGGCACTTGCTAGAATAGAAATTAAAATTAATTCTTCACAAGAATGATAAACTAAAGATTACGCCATCACGCAGCACACAAAATTAAAACTTTCTGCGCATGTTGAATCAATGACGTCACGAAAATTGCTTTCATTGTTTTCCTATTGGCTAATGATAATGTAAGTTATATTACAGGGCTGCCAACTACTTTCACGTAGTGCATACACTTTTTAGAAGTGAAAAAGACTTGGAAACCTTTAAAATAGCCTAACAACGTCATCTAACGGAAAATCATGCTTAAGGCGTAATTATTTAGTTTATCATTCTTGAATTCTTCATGTACTTTATGATTTTTCTTTATTTATTAATTTCGATATTTCGATAATGAATTTCAATTCGAAAATTAATTTGTTTGTTTTTTTATTTATTTATTTACAGATTCAACCTGTATGAACGTAAGCATCACTGTCGCAATTGTGGCCAGGTGTTTTGCAATAAGTGTAGTCGTTTCGAATCGGAAATATCACGTTTGCGTATTATAAAACCAGTTAGAGTATGTCAGGCTTGCTATGGCCAATTAAGGACAAATTCGGTAGATAATTAAGATTTTCGAAGAAGAAAATTTTTTAGACAGAAAATTTAACATGCCAGCCAGCCAGTCAGATAAATAGTTACGAAAAGAAAAGAGTAAATGTACCTTTTTTTAAATACAGACAGACAGAAATTATATATACAAACATACTTAAATAAGGGAGAATACCATAAAAAAAAATTAAAGAATAATTAAGAAAATAAAAAAGAAAAATCGAAATCAATAATAAATTAAGTTATACATATTAAATATATAGAAAATATTATTTAAATTATAATAATAACAATACAAGACACTAATTTATAATTTCATAATCCCCCCAATACCCGCCTGTTGTCCCTTGATAATTTTTGTAACTTTCGAAGATGTATAGTAAGTAGAGAAATATAAAAAAGTTTTATTGTTAATAATTTTATACACATTAAACAAAGACATTTGTTTTGTTTTTATTTTTTATCTTTTTTTTAATTTTAATATTTTATTTTTTAATAAAAGGCTGTTTATTATTTATTTCCTGAAACCAAACACGAATTAAGTTTTTAGAAATTTTAAATCCATAATTATTTTTATGCATGTATTTTATAGTAAAGGAGATTGTTTTTTTTTATTATTATTATTATTATTTTATTTCTATTTATATATTGTTAGTTAATTTTATTTAAAATAATTTTTCTTGTTTGTAAAATGTTTTTTTTTTATTTTTTATAAAATTATTTTTAAACATCCAATTGAAAAATATTATGTATTAAAAATATCTATTTTTTAATATAAATTTTTAAGTATATGTTTCCATTTAAATTACATAAATATTAAAGAAAACTCCTACAAAACAAATAAATAAAAATAAATTAATTCATTATATAACAACTAACTTTCGTTTGCCTAGTTACCAACTTTGCATTTGTAAATCCATAATCCATGCTTTAAAATTAATTTCATAATTTTGTTACATTTTTTTTCCATTATTATTGTCCAACAACAACATTAAAAAATAAATCTTTTTATATAATTTTTTTTTATTAGCAAATTAAACAAAAAAAGAAATTAATTTTTTTTAAAACAATCCAATTTCTAAACACTTACTTAAAACAAAAGCAATGCTTAAAAACTTTAAACATACAAAAAAAAATAAATAAAAATAATCAGAAACAATAATTTATTAATTAAAAAAAAAAGAAACAAAAAAACTAAAATGCTTATACAATATTTACAAAACAAAATTGACTTAAAAAAAAACCAAAAAAAAAAACTTTTTGTTAAAAGAAAAATTTAAAAAAAAATTTTAGAGAAATCATTGCAACAATATTAACAAAAAATATATATATTTATGGGAAATTAAAACAATAATTGGCATTAAAATAAAAGAAAAACCTAAGCATATATTATATATAAAAAAAAATAAAATATAAAATAAATTTAGCAAATGAAAAATTAAAAACAAAATAATTAATACACCCATTAAGTAAAAAGTATTATTGACAAAAAAAAAAAAATAAAAAAATTATAGCAAAAATAAATACAAAAAGTTGAACAGAAAAATTATAGAGCTAAACGCTAAGAAATATTAATAAAAAAAATATTAAAAAAAAAAACTTAAAAAAAATTATAAAAAATTTGAATATTTATTTAAGAATAACTAGATGACCCGTGCGAATATTTCGTACCGTTAGTTGCCATTTTTGTAACATAAAATGAAAATAATTAATAGAAATTTTGTTAAAAGTTTAAAAATATTAGAAATCATAATATCATCATACATATTTACATACATACATAGATTTAAGGTTCAATTAGTCGTGACTTAACCATAACCATATAAATGAGCTGTTTTAACCAACTTTATGGACATCACTGTTTTCGATTATAGGTGACTTAACATAATGCCATAGTCATAACGATAACCATATGTACCAATTCAGCTGTTTGCTGAATTTACTTACATGTATACACATTTTTTTTTTTTTGTTTACTTTTGTACTTTTGAAAAATACATATGTGCATTTAACGTAAACAGCTGTTTATGGCCATGGCAGCACTGATTGCAGCTAATAGTAAATTTACGGTTATGGATTATGTTACGACTACAACGTTATGGTAAAGTCACGACTAATTGAACCTTTAGGCGATCCATTTTCAACAATGTCAGACTTTCAACTGAAAAGAAAAAACTTAATTTGACAGATGTCAAATACCAGTCCCATACTTTTGTAACCATGAAATGGTTTGATTGCATAGTTTAGGAAGTCGCCGAGGCTAGTACGTAGTGTGTTAGCGTATTAGACTTAAGACCCGAGTTTAAATCTCAGGGCAGACATCAAAACGAAAGTATGAAAATATTTCTTAGGCGACTTTCTCTTAGCAGATTTCTAGCAAAAACTCTGAGAGCAAAATAATAAAATTGCCAGGAAAAGCTTTTTAAAAATCTAACGTTCGGAGTCGACATAAGTGGTGTGAGAAGCTAGGTCGTAATCCTGACTGAAGGGTTGTAATGACCAATTATGTATATGTATGAAACAGTCTTTAGTCACCCTAGCCTACTGAGTAGTGTGTTGGCTTATCAGACAACTCTGACCTCTCGAACAAAACGAAATATGAAAAAAAAAAATATTTCTTTCGGCAACTTGTTAGGTTACGTTAGAGTAGTTACCTTGATGCCAAAAGCTCACTTGAGCATGCGTAGCGGCCCGTTGTGACGCCACAGGTAAAGACAGTCTCTGTAATGACCAAGTTCTTCAAATCAGGGGAGAAGAAATTCGTCAGTGCAAGGACTGCACATTCAACAGCACGACTATCCTGGAAAACCAGCCCAAAAGTTTGATAAACGAAGCTATATCCTTAACATCAATGGACTCTAGCTCCGTCAATCCTATATATCCTTACTTAAGTAACAACCCGGTTAACGGATTTCGGCCTACCGCAACTCTTCCTTTCAGGCGCCTCTGCTGATTGCGCGCCTACGCCAATTGATCACACCAATCGATGACAGGGCTTTCTCGACTTGGTCCTTCCCACGGATACAAGGTCGTCCTCTTCGCCGACTTCCGCAGAGCACCGCATCAAATACCCGTTTCGCTAGATCATCCTCCTCCATTCGAACGACATGGCCGACCCAGCACTGCCGCTGGATATTAATATTGACAAGAATTGAGAAGTCAAATAACCTATATCTATACCTCGCAAGAGATGGCCATTGACAAAGTTAGTACACAACAGTCTCTTCGTCCTCCGCAAATCTGCGCCCACGGTAGAAGTCATTAGATGGCAGCTGCATTCTCTCCGCGTGTCGTCCTATAACACAATAACCCGTAAGCACGTCTACAGTGATTGTGATATCACGATGATATCACGAATGTCCATCGAGGAAGCGGTGGAGCAGGACTCCTCGTGTACCCAGGATAGGTTGATGTCTCGAAAGAATTTCTGCGCAATTGCCAGCTTGACCGAGGTAAGTGGCATCCCCAAGTCGACTGAAGAGGATTCGGGAAGTAGTGCACCAACCCTGGCGAGATAGTCGACCTTGCAGTTTCCCGGAGTATTGCGGGTACCAAGATAAATGTAACACTGAAGCGCTCAGAAAGAAGTTCAAAGTAACGGCGGCATTCTCTAATGACCCTAGAGTTATTCACAACGTTCGACAGAGATCTTATGGCAGCCTGACCGGCAACTTGTTGCTCAGAAGTTAATTTAGTTTTTTTCATTCGAAATGTGGGTTAGGTTAGTTTAGGTGGAGAACTCTCCTTGAAACACAAGGTCCCCTCTTAAACCAGGAAACTAAATATTCCCTTTAGGAAATCAACTCGCTAATGAAGCAGTCCATGTATTGAAACTGTCAAGAAAAAGAAATTGAGAACATTTACCTCGTCTTAGCTTCTCAGATACAAAGCTCCTATAATTTGAGGCGATATTAAGCCTATCGAGACACTTACGTGAAAATTTAAAGACGAATCGGTTTTCTTCTTATTCGACTTTAAAACAAGCGGAGAAAACTCAGTTAAATCGAAGCATGTGGCAGATTGTTAGCTTCTTACTAGACACGACTGAGTTCATCAGCAATGCAATTTTCGAATGATGTACCAGCCGTAATCGGGTAGGTAGTATGTTTTCTTATTATTATATTTAAACATCTACGGCAGAACAATATATGAAAACATATTTCCGCGGCGACTTCCTCTCATGTATAAAATTTACATACACAGCTTAAGTGCTGTGAGAAGCTAGGTCGTAATCCTAAATGAAAGGTTGAAATGGCCAATTATGTATATATGTTTGTCATGGCATTTGTATTTATTTTCAGAGCTTTGGGACGAAAGACTGATGAGAGGAAGTCGCCGTAGAAATATTTTTTAATTTTTGTTGTAGATGTCTGTGTCAAAAGAAGTACCACGAGCTCTCGACTAATAAGGCAATACATTATGTACTTGTCTTTACTTGTCCTGACTGAAGGATCGTAAAGGCCACGAATATGCCGCAAATAACCAAATAATCCAGTTCGAATTCAGTCTAATTTATGTGGCAGTGTAGGGGGAAATTGGACAAATTGGGTTGCGGCCAACATATAATGGCATCAATTGGTTTTTTAAGCTTTTTTATTAATATTTAAAGTTAGAAAGCCCTTTATTAAAGGCCCGTTATTTACCGTTAAACTAAATTGAAAAGCTTGAAAGGCAGATAAAGCTTAACGGAAAGCTTTACAGAAAGCAATTATAAAACATTAGGGATATTCTCCTTTTCTTTATTTTTTTATTACATACAAATTTTAATTCAAAAACACTAGTCTCTGGCAACTCTGCCTATTGCTGATATTTTTCGCTTTCAAATTCTTTCACGTTATCTTTACTTATTTCTCTCTCTCTCTCTCTCTTGTGCTCACTTTTACTTTCGATTCTGTCTTTTAATCAAATTTGAAATTCAAATTTATAATTTTTGTTGGTTTGTTTATCAACTTCATTTTTTTTTTTATTGACATGCCTTCTATACACTCACGAAAATGATTTAGTTATTGTTGTTAGTGTTACCATATTTCTAGGAACAAAAATTGTTTTTATTTTTCTTATGGAATTTTTTTAAACAAACAAATACGTCGGACACAGACAATAATCTATTTATAAAATGATTTATCAGCAAAATATATTTTTTATATTTGTGATGCGATGATAAATAGATTATCGACTAATGTCTCAAGCAAAAATAGGTTGGTTGGCTATTCACTGAGCTAAAAAAAAAGAAGAATTTCTTTTTAAAGTGGCAATAATAAATTTTAATTATAGAAATAGAACACAAATATTTGCATATATTTTTCGAAATAGAGGTCATTAACAATGAAATGTTTACAGTGAGGAATGTCCAAGGGCGGATAATGCATCTACGTACGAAGGTTTAATAAACAACATTTTTGGAATTCTAATAAAAGTGTTTAGAGCTTTTTAAAAAGCTATCAAAGCTATTATTTACTTACTTACTTAATTGGCCATTAACAACTCGATAAACGGATTTCGGCTTGCCGTAATACATCCTTCCAGGGTGCTGTTTGAGCGCTTACGCCTGATCGTCCCCTTCGGCAACTTCCGAAGATTTCCGCATCAAATTCCCATTTCACCGGAGCATCCTGCTCCATTCGAACGACATGACCGAGCCAGCGCAGCCGCTGGATATTAATACTCCACACAACGTCTATGTCGTTGAGGATTGTATGCGGAAATCATCGCCATTGGACCGAAGATGTTACGTAGGACTTTTCTCTAGAATACTCTTAAGGCGGCTGCATCAGTGCTTAATAGTATCCTTGCCTCTGCGCCATAAAGAGCATCTTGTAGAGTATTAGTTTTGTCGTACGAGAGAGTTCTCTGCTACTTAATTGCCTATTGAAACCATAGTAGCGCCTGTTGGCAAGAGTAATCCTTCGCTTGATCTCCAGGCTGACATTATTTTTGGTGGTAACGGAGCCATATTTCTTGAATATATCGAAAGTATAGTTATCGGACGCAAAAGCAAATATTTAAGAAAACAAAAGTTGGCATTTATTGAAATAAAGGGTGCCTTAGCAATAGTGGTGCCTCATTCTCAAACTATTTTATTGAATTGTAAAGGAGACATGTCCCGATTATGTATGCAGTAAATTATCCATCAAACGGCACCACGGTCCAAATGACAACGATTACTCTTTCACGAAATTTTTTCAGGAAAAGTGGTTACATATAACAAGCCGATCTTGGATTTAAGATCTTTAGGATTTACGCGCTCTTTTCATAAACTTTTCCCAGACTTTCACAGATATGTCCACGTATTTCATCAATAAGGCGTTGGATCTTAGATTTAAAATCAAGAATTGATCCTGATCGCATAAGCTCAAGATTTCATTAAGCTCCAAAGAAAAAAAATTCTACGGCGTTATAACGCATGATCTTGGTGAGCCGCTCTTATCAGAATTCCTTGAGATAATTTGTTCTGGACATCGTTGCTGCTAAATATCGATTTTCTTCAAGAGTGGTGTCTTCCGAATCCATGGCGTATAGTTGGAGTCTCAAGAACTCCGTTTTCATGTTTCTGAAACAAATGTCGCTTCAATTGATTATGCTCTCGGGTATTTGTAGTACTCTCGTTAAGTGTTAGTCTTCTATAGGAACAGCTTCTTTTACTCTCGGAATCAATTGATACCAGTTGAAACCATGCCAGCTGGAAGAAAGCATGACTTATTCAGATATTGTTTCAGGTTATTGCCGTCGTCGTCGTTACGATACCCCCTATTCTATTAATGTTCGCTTCCTACAATTTACAAAATATTCATTGTTCAAAGGAGGAAAGCTATGAATCGGACTCCTAACGGTTTCATTCTTCCTCAAGCATGAATCTCACACATGGGCTATTGACCAATAAAGTTTGTTGCGGAGCTTTTTCCTCACCAGTTCCTCGGATGTTTCTTTGTTAGCTCTTTTAGAGAGACGTACGACGTTGTAAAGCGCGATTATATTCGCCACTACAAGTTGTTGAAGACATTCAAAATAGTCTTTCACCAACAGTGAAATCATTAGTGTGGTCTGGCTGAAGTAAATCATCACCATTCATGTTTTCAGTTGCTATTTAAACCCTCTTGCATGATATAATTCCAGTGCCGTTTTTAGTCACCTTCTGTTGCTATTTAAACCCTCTTGCATGATATAATTCCAGTGGTTTAAAGCACTTGACCACAAACCCAAGCATTCTAGGTTGAATGGGGACAAGAGAAGGCGAAACATTTTTCATACGAAGAAAACTAAGAGTGTTCACTGTCCTCTCAATTAATCAGAACATCAGCAACGAACATCTCTTCTAGTTTTTTTTGGAAAGGAATAAATTTTACTTAATGTAGTCTTCAATGATTCATTAACAGCTTGGGCTGGTTGAGAGGTGCTAGGGTTTCATAAGTGTAGTCGCGCTCTCTCGCACTTTTGCTTTGTGTCTGTTTCTTTCTGTGTAATTCCTTCGTTTTCCATTCTCCCTCCCCTTCCCTACATTCCTATATCCTCCATTTCCTTCCTCCCCTCAGGACAATGTACAATGGGTCAATTTCGAACTCCGGGTACTGTGCTTGCCTTGACCGACAGGTGCACGTCCTCTAACCTAACCTAATGCAGTCCATTTCATATGCTCCGATCTTTGAAGAGTTCATTGATTTTAGGCTAAAGTAGTTGGCAACTCTGGTATTCTAGAATGAATCTAGGATTTTAAGAATTAGAACAGAATTAAATGAAGCTTAGAATTAAACCAATTGGATTCATATTCAATAAATGGGAATAATAATTCTCCCGTTAACAATCTGGCAACTTTATGAGAACACATGTTTATTTTGTTATGATCGTATTCAAGTATTTTTGAGTAGTATTGATCAGTCGCTACAAAGATGGCAACTTTAACGGATGAAGAGTGGCTAGAGTATAAGGTAAGTGGTAGGCTAAAGTGTTTTTAAAAAAAATAGGAAAATTATTCAAATAGAAAGTATAAAAACAAAAAGAAAATACGCAGTGTTTTATATAATTTCTTTCTTTCTTTTTCTTCTTCATCATTTTCAAGCAAAAAAACAACAAAGTCTACAGCAATGAAGATGAGGAGCGTAGACGACGAGCCATTGTTGCTGAACGCAAAAAGATTATAGAGGAACACAATAGACTATACAGAGCTGGAGAAGTAACATGGAGTGGCCGCCTTAATTCAATGTCCGATTATACAGAGGAGGAGCGTTCTCGAATGCATGGTTTTAGAATGACATGAATAAAGCATAAAAGGCACACCACACCACACTACACCACAGATAAGACTTTCTTTAAGTTTAATTTCACAAATTTTGAAAAGATTTTGTTTTTTTTTTACGTGAAAATGTTTAAATTTTTATAAAATTTAATATCCAACTATTATTATAATGTACCCCCCATATATGTATGCATGTATGTATGTACAGTATGAAATTGTAAATGTAAACAAAACTAAAAACAAAAACATAATAAAAGAGCCACTTTAATGTAAACACAACAACACTACGATCACGTATTACATTAGTAGAGACAGACTGTGTACATTCAGTCTGTTCAGTACAACATACATTTGATCTGTTAAAAGTCTAGCTCTGTTAAGTGCCACACCGTTAACAGTTGAATTAATAAGAATATTATGAAAATGCTGTTGTCAGTCTTCACTTATGTGTAGGTTGTATGTGCTTTAATGTTAATTAACAGCGTTTAAAAGTCAATCTAGCTTGAAATGCTTATAATGATGTTAAGTGAACAGTGATCAGTGATCAGTCGTTTTTTCTTTGTTTATTAAGATTTCTTATTCAGTTTTTTGTTTAACACCTTCAGAAAATGAATTAATTTTATTAATATTATGACTAGACCAAAAATTTCTTTTGATTTGTTTGTTTATTTAAGTTCTTCTATTCCGCTTATTGAGTTGTTTTTTTAGTTTTGTATTTTTTTAAAAATTCAATAAAGTGTATGACGTTGGCAATAGAAAACAACATCTGGCACCTAGCAGCATACGTTTCAAATTATTTTTTTAAATATTTGTTTAGTGAGCCAACAACAATTAGATGGTAATAAAATTGACATACAAAATGGGATGCAAAAGGTAGACATTAATAATCCTCTCTTACTTTGCCTAAGTGCAATTCTATCATGCATAATTCCTTTTAGAAAGATTTTGCAAAGAGTGACTCCCCATAATACCTCTTCCAATTCTATATCTAGCTTTGATCAATTTCAGGATGCTGCTCGGTGTCCAGCACACAGGTTCCATGAATAAGTTCTCTGATATTTCATACTTATCGTCATAGAATCAATGCATACGACGGTCTCAAAACAACCATCATTCAGATTAAGTGTACTCTTATGGTGTTTTCTTTTCTACAAAGAAAATGTCATCCTCTTACAAGGTGCATTAAAAAAATTTTTTTGACCAACCTGTTGCAATGTCATTATTTATTTGAGTAGAACATAACACAAATATTTAAAAAAGTGTATCTGCCCTGTGTTTACCACGGCGGCTGTTGTTTATGTGTGTTGAAATAAATTCAGTAATTCTTCTGCATCAGATGACGAAGATGAATCTAATAACTGATTTATTTAAATTTAAAATTAGATGCAGCAATATCCATATTTATATTTTTTTTTTTTTTTTTTCAAAAAAAAAAGGTCTTAGATCTAAAAATATGTTATATTTTTTGATTTGTTTTCAATAAAAAATGTAAAAGGTGTTGCCAGATCGCTAAAATGCAATGCCCTCCACCATCGGCAAGTGCGAATTATATAGAATAAAACATACCACCCTTTTAGAGGGCGAAACATTTTTAAGAAACAAACGCAAAATTGTATTTTAGCGTTAATAAAATGCACATTTTTTGGTAGAAAAGAAAACACCATTAGTCTACAGTGCCCTCTTAAAAGACCGGGTGTATTAGAATCACAAAAAAAATCAACTTCGAAATACATATGTATATATATGTATATGTTCCTTTTACTCCTCTAGGGAGCATAGTTCCTCTTGGTTTCGGTAATTATGGTTATTTAAGACGTACAGCTTATTAGGCAGTAGCATCCGATCCTGGTGATGAGGTTGGCAACATCGCCACCAGGGCTGCAAAGGATTTAGTCGCGCAGTTATTAAGGTTATACAGGCCATGGTCGGCCTCGTTAGCGTAACAGGGGACACCAAGCCCTTGAAGGACAGTGGGTGAGGTTGACATTTGGAAAGGATTGGCTATGTGCAAAAGTACGTGACTTTTTTACGCCTTACTTTCCCACTAGCCCCCCCTGGATAGTGTGGTGCATAAGTCAGATTTCTCCTAATTGTAGTTTCCCAACAAAAGTTTCTTATAGACATGCATGCGTTAGTATAACCATAGTAAGGACAATCTGAAAAATTTGATTGGTACATACTCTTTCAGGAAAGAGACTCTTTTATATGGCGCCTCCTTAGACAGTGTCCACATAATAAATTTTAATTCCGGAAAGACAAATAAGCTGCTTTCGCCCTTTCTATGTTAAGATTCAATAAAACTCATTTCGTTAGTTAACGAATGTCATTTCATTCTAATTTTTAATCTGATCGCAGTAAAGGTAACTCCGATTCGTAGGAGACATAGACGGTCATTGATACTTCTACTGGCCATTACGTTCGCAAAACCCATTTTATAAGTTTATGTCTATATCATGGAATCTAATATATGGAGGATTGAGAACAATCGACCAATTCCTTGAAAAATATGCAACATTCATCGATGCTTAAAAGGGACTTTATAACAGCTTGTCTAACTGACGATATCAATGCATTAACATACTCTATTGAGCAGTCAATTTAATTGCTATTCAGACTAAAAGAAGTTAGTAATCATCGACAACATTGACAGTGATGGACTGGCCAACGACGTTCTTAGAGAACGCCGCCAGCCGGAAATCTAAACCAAACACTTGACTTTTACGGGATGTATTGAGCCCTATGGATCTCATAACTTAAACTTTTCATTTCAAAATCTTTGGTATTTATGGGGGGCTTAAGAATGTTCCTTTCTTCTATTATATATAATAAATTAATACCATAATCCATTAAGTCATTTTAAAGACGTATTCAAAACTTTATAAAATTTAAAAATTAGAATTATAAAAAATCATTTAATTTAAGCTATGAAATCCTTTTTGTTTTCCCTTTTTTTTTTTTTTGCCCCCATCTTTTATTTTCTATTTTCAAAATGGAAAATAAAATAAGAAAAGTTTTGCTTTTTAAGACTATAATTCGACACTAAAATAACGAAAGAATGAAAGAAAATATAAAAATTTATAATAAATAAACGATAAACGATAAAAGATAAAAATAAAAGATAAAAATAAAAAAAAAAATATTTAATATAAGAGATTATAAATAAATATTCCTATTTTACTTTGTGAAACACTGTTTTTTATCCTTTCCTTTCCTATTACGTTTTTTCCTTTCTTTTTTTTGTATTTTAGCTCACGGCCAACAAATTGTCTTTCATTTCTTAACAATAAATTTTTGTATCCTTATTTTGTATTGTATTTTTGGCATCAAGCAGCAGCAAACAGTAGACATGTTTGACATGCCTTAAATCCATTTTGAATAAAATTTTTTTGAAAACTCTACTGTCGGTAGATTAGACAGGTCATTACCGGTGGACATTAGTAATAACTATTTGGGAAAAATCTCGTCATCCATCTCTCTCGTTTTCCCAAGTGATCATGCAACAACAGCATCATACTCATACATTATTATCATAGTCATACATCGTCACACATATTATCATACTCATACATCATTATCAAACTCATACAACTTTGCAATGTAATTCTTTCGGTCGGCAGAGCTTTCAGCATCTTCCGTGCTTAGTAAATCCCAATTTTACCAATAAAACTTATGGTGCCGAATACTCTAAGTTTCGTTTTATTGAACTAGTAGTCGCAAAACTACATCTACCGCTCTAACAAGACTGTTACCAGGTAAACCATTTCCAGAAAGAAATTTCCGGGTTTCGCATTCTAACAGGAACTTTAACGAGACACTGTGCTATTGGCAGTATCGCTTTGTGCCGAATTCTTGCGATTTGACCCCGTTTGCCTTTTTCTTGTGGGGTTTTCAAGCTGCAGTTGTAGGCGAATGTATGTTTGAAAGAGCAGCATACTCATACACTATTATCTGAGTCATATATCGTCACACATATTATCATACTCATACATCATTATCAAACTCATACAACTCTGTAATGTAATTCTTTCAGTCGGCAGAACGTCCAGCATCTTCCGTGCTTAGTAAATCCCAATTCTACCGATAAAACTTATGGTGCCGAACACTCTAAGTATCGTTTTATTGAACTAGTAGCCGCAAAACTACATCTACCGCTCTAGCAAGGCTGTTACCAGTTAAGCCATTTCCAGAAAGAAATTTCCAGGTTTCGCATTCTAACAGGAACACTAACGAGACACTGTGCTATTGGCAGTATCGCTTTGCGCCGTATTCTTGCAATTTGACCCCGTTTGTCTTTTTCTAGTGGGGTTTTCAAGCTGCATTTGTAGGCGAATGTATGTTTAGAAGAGCAACATACTCATACATTATTATCAGAGTCATATATCGTCACACATATCATCATACTCATACATCATTATCAAACTCATACAACTCTGCAATGTAATTGTTTTAGTCGGCAGAGCGTTCAGCATCTTCCGTGCTTAGTAAATCACTATCTTACCGATAATTATCGTTTTATTGAACTAGTAGCCGTAAAACTGCATCTACTGCTCTAGCAGGACTGTTACAATCTAAATCACTTCCAGAAAGAAATTTCCAGGTTTCGAATTCTAACAGGAACTTTAACGAGACACTGTGCTATTGGCAGTATCGCTGACAAGCTCGGTCTGCCTTACCACGATTACTGCAGAAGTTGCATTATATGGAGGAACGAAGTCGATACTACAAGTTTATAGGAATGACCTGCACTTCAGAACAGGCGTTGTCGATTTTTAGGTGACATAAAGTTTGAAAATCTGGACATGGTAGCAAACGTGCCACTAAGAGAACTGGTCGGTTTATTATAAAGCTTGGGATGGTTCAAACCTACAACTAAAAGATCATAACAAGGGGACTTACCTCACGCAACAATGCGGTATGGGCCACCGAATGCACTTTCCTTTGAACTGCAAGCTACTCAGGTTTTAATTAAAATTTAGTTTAGTTTTCAATTAAAATTCTTTATTGTTCGGACAATTCTGTGTGCCATTGTTCACAACTTGATGTAAACAACAACAATTGTTTTGTTTGTTATTCCTTTTTGTACACTTTTGCCTTAACAATTACAATTACTTGGGAATTTTTCAACAGATCTTTAGAACGGAGATTTTCAATCCACAATTATTCTCTTCAAACCCAACGCGTCTTTACAAAAAACTGGCTGAACTTTTACTAATCCATTGCCTACTTTGCTTTGCCTTTTATATGACAACGTAAACAGTCTAATGAATGTTCTTGAAGGCGAATGTTCGTGGCTTTAGCTTCTGGAGATCTTTATGCAGAAGATCTGTAAGAGCTACTAGTTAACCAAGTCTGACCTAATCTCAGGTTTTTGGTGGCAACAATTGGGTATACAGTAGAAGCATTTTTTCTTCAGGATTTTTGAATATGTGGAGAAATTATGTGTCTTTACAAGCAAAGTCAATATCTCAGGGAACTTGAGTTAGATTTCTTTAGTACTCTGTGCAGTAACATTTCAGCTCGGTCATCCGCCTTCCATATGGAAAGCTAGCACATTTTAAAACCACCAAAGTATTATGTTATGTTTTTACCATTTAAAACCATTTGAAATATAAGCTCGTGGATTGCAAATAAAATAAAAATAAATTTGTGTTTAGTTTTCAATTAAAATTCTTTATTGTTCGCACAATTCTGTGTGCCATTGTTCACAACTTAATGTAAACAACAACAATTGCTTTGTTTGTTATTCCTTTTTGAATACTTTTGCATACATACATACAACCCTTCAGTCAGGATTATTGACCTAGTTTCTCTTACTACTTATGTTGTGTGTGTTAATATATACATAAGTGGCGGGACCGACAGTTTAAAGTCGACTCCGAGCGACAGATTTTTTTTTGAGAAACTTCTCATGGCAGGTTTTTTTTACTATTAGAGTTTTAGCCAGAAATCTTCTGAGAAGAAATCGGCGAAGAAATACTTTTTGTATTTTATTTTGATGTCTGGCCTGGGACTCAAACCCTGGCTTTACTTCTAATAAGCCAAGGCCATGCTACAGACTCGGCGACCTTCACTACCGCATAACACCACTGCCAGCGAACTGAAAAATCTACCCTGTATCGGCCAGTATATTATGCCATCAATATCGATTCGTCGGATTCACAGCAATGGCCTCTGTTTATAGACACGGGCCTCTATTTTGCGAAACAATTACAATTAGTTGTGAACAGATCGACTTGCGGTAGATCTTCAAACCACGATTATTCTCTTCAAACCCATAGCGTCTTTACACAAGACTGACTGAACTTTTACTAACCCATTGCCTACTTTGCTGTACCTTTTATATGGGAACTTAAACAGTCTAATGAATGTTCTTGAAGGCAAGTGTTCGTGGCTTTGCCTTCTGGAGATCTTTATAAATGTAAACATCGTTGTTTCATTATTGTTGTTTCTATATTTTGTTTATGTTTATTCATGTGGCAATTGTTGTTGTATTTTTGTTTACTTATTATCAGTATTCTATGCTGGTGTTTGTGGGTATATTTTTTTGTTTACTTGTTTATTATGTAAACAAGTTCATTGTTTAATTTTTTTTTTTTAGTTTTTCTCCATTTTCATAACAGTCTGAAGGATTTTAAAAGGGAGCATCACTAAGCCGATGGGTAAGACCTTTGTTACAAGCGAATCATAAAATTTAATATACCATGGCTTTGTGTATAGTGAAGGTGGGATAAAAAAAAGCAACAGCAAATACAAGAAATGTGTTGAATGTTGTACGGTCATGTTGAATGGTCAATAATAAAATTGAATTGTTGTTGTTATTTTGGCTACCGAATGGTAGTGAATTGTGAGTGAAAGCTTATATTATGAAATGAATACGTACGTACGTACAAACGTCCATATTTATAAACGAAATTCTTCAAAATACCACATCAATGTCCGCAGGACTTTTTATATTATTTTGTATGTTTCTTTCTTTCGTTTTTTTCTTGTTCCTTAAGAAATACGAGGAGAAGGAGAAAGAGGAGGAGAAAAACTAAATCTTATAATTTTCTTTGTCCTTTTTTTTTAAAGGCACAACAGCAAACATAATGCAAAAGAAATTGTAAACTGAACTGAACAGTAAGTAAGTAAGTAATTGTATATCCTTTCGGGTTTTGGTCCTTCTGTTTAATGTTTGAACAGACCTTCAAAACACACACTATGTAGCAGACTATTGCATTCGATAGATAATAAAGGTTTGAATGTATTTGTAACAGATGACAATTTCATATTGTAACCATTCGTTACGTTTTTATTATCTTTTTCCATGATGACATGTTTCTTCACTAACGTTTATATGCAAATATCCTTTAAAAAAATCCTTTTCTTTCCTTTCCTTTACATTTCTTTTTTTTGTGGATTTTATTTATTATTTCTTATATGCGGTATATTTTATTGTTATGGTGATATGTATAAATACATCCATATTCACATATTCATCAATTCATCTTTGTACGTATGTCCTTAGAAAATTTATAACGAACGTACGTACATGCATATGCATATTGAACGTTATTGTTTGGTATCCTTTTACTCTTGATATCATGTCTTAGCAATTGTCAAAAATAAAGGATTTTCTTTTCATTCTTGTTTTTGTTGTTGTTTTCATAGCTTATTGAATATTTATAAGCGTCTTATTTTCTATACAATTGAACACATCATCACATCACAAAATATTTTTGATGTCTTTTCCTTTCAATTTTGTATTCCTTCCTGGCCTTATTTTATCTGCTGTGGTCATACGTTGGTACGTTCTTACGTTGACAAATTCATATGTTTTCTTAAAACATTTTTTGAATTTAAAATGTTATTACTTTCGTTAGAATCCTCTTTTAGATTAATTGCTGCAGCACACGATACTTTAAGGGCAGCATTTTGGGCCGAGTCTGGGCGATAATTTAACAAATGTTGACGTGGTATTTCAATGCAATCAAATCGTCAAAACGTAAAGTTCTTCGCTCTGGAAACGTCATATGTTTGCATACTTAATTGGTTATTACAACCCTTTTAGCTTGGATTTCAACCTAGCTTCTCACATCACTCATGTTGTGTGTTAATTTTATCCATGACCCTTCAGCATAAAGTCAAATCCGAACGACAAGATTTTTAAGAAACTTTTCATGGCAGGAAAAAGAAAACTTCTTAAATATTCCACTTCTGGGAGGCCGTTACAACCCTTCAGTCAGGATTACGACCTAGCTTCTCACACCATTTATGATGTATGCGCTAATTTTGCACATGAGTGCCTAGACCTACAGTTTAAAGTCGACTCCGAACGACAGATTTTTGAGAATCTTTTCATGGCAAGTTTTACTCTCTGAGTCTTTGCCAGAAATTTGCTGAGAGGAAGTCGCCGAAGAAATATTTTTCGTTTTGATGTCTGACCTGGGATTCGAACCCGGGCCTTTTGTCTAATAAGGCAACACACTACCCACTAGACCACGGCGACTTCATGTTGTGTGTTAATTTTATCCATAACGCTACAGCATAAAGTCGAATCCGAACGACAAGATTTTTGAGAAACTTTTCATGGCAGGAAAAAGAAAATTCTTCTTAAATATTCCATTTCTAAGGGACATAATGTCACAGAAAACGGATCTCAAATATTTAGCAATAACACTGGTTAGTAAATTGACAACGAGGGATCATATGGAGAACATATCAGGAAAGGCCATTGGATGTATATCACGACGGCCAGACCAGTGGTGATCTATGGGGCAACTGTCTATGCAGATAGAATAAATCTTAAAAGAGATCCAATATACACAGGCAATGAGAAGCTGTCCTACAAAGGCGCTGTAGACTCTGTTGGATTTAAGTCCGCTCAAAACCAAAGCTTTAAGATCTGTTGTTAGGTTTACATACATAATTGGCCATTACAACCCTTCAGTCAGGATTACGACCTAGCTTCTCACACCACTTATGTTGTGTGCGTTAATTTTATACATGAGTGGCGGGACCTACAGTTTAAAGTCGACTCCGAATGACAGATTTTTGAGAAGCTTTTCTTGGCAATTTTAACTCTCAGAGTGTTTGCCAGAAATCCCCGGATGGAGTACAAATCTTATGTATGGGCCGGTGCTTCAAAATCTATTTTGAAGCTTCTCGACCGCCAACAGGAGAGGGCGAAGGTACTTATTAATGACAGTAGAGTATCCAACTCAATTGATTCGTTGTAGCATCGTCAGAATGTGGCGTGTGTTTCATTGTTCTATCGGTACTATAATGGGAGGTGTTCTCGAGATATAAGGGGCTTGGTTCGCGATAACCACATATTTTTACATGGTACTCAAGCTTCTCCCAGAGCACATCCTTTTGTGGTTGATTGTCCAGTGAACCGCACAATGCATTACAGGGAGAATTCATTTTTTGCCCGCACTGCTCGCTTGTGGAATGATCTTCCTGCAAAGGTTTTTTCCGTCAATTACGATAATGGTAAGTTTAAATCGAATGTCCAGAAACACTACTCCCTCTTTCCACCTTGCTATAAGCTATTTTCCTAAACCTGCACAATGCACTGCATGAATAGGGACCATCCCCTGAGTCTTGGTTTTTATTAAAAAAAAAAGAGTTCTTCAAAATTTGAACGATCATGTAGGCCACAGCACGGCCAGCCGAGGCAGCCATTTGAATGAAATTATTTTCCATTATTAACCGGAAGGATTGTATTTTCAATTAAAAAAGGAAATTTGAGAAAATATTCAGTAGTTCTTTTTTAAAGCATTTTCAAAAAAAAAAGTTATTTGGCGGATCCTTTACGTCCTGTGTTAACTTTAAAATACAAAAATATTCTCTGATGTAGCGTGGTGTAGTGTAGCGGCCATAGTCTAGTAGGTTGAAGGTGGATTAAAACAGTTTGATGAACATTTTTCATATTTTTCCGAATTCGAAGCTGAATTGAATGTGGTTTGTGGCCCAACGCTTATTTACAATATCAGGATGTTTCCTAATCAAGCCAAGCTCAAATGATTGGAATATACAGAGAGAGTCAAAAGAAACTGTAAAGAAAAATAAAATTCTAAATATCACTAAAATTAACTTTTACCATTTAAGGAGAGTGCCCGAAAAAATTTGACAATGTTTCGTAATTTTTTTGTAATCTTTTTTTTGGTTCATTTTTAACAATTTTAAAATAAAAATAACGGTAATTTATTAATGTATATTTTAATAATGTACACTTTATTTTGACGCTCACTGTATGTATGAGTAGGCATAATAATTTGTTACTTGAAAACGACCATCTTATTGACGCTAAATGTGCCAAATTTGGTGTCTTTTATTCAATCTGTTTGTCAGGCTATCTATCTGTCATCTTGTTTTATAATGGGTGTTCTGCCTATGCGACTCAACGCACATTTCTGGATGAATGAAATGCATTTCGAAGAATTCACTTTTTGATGAAGATTCTATAGAACGAGGCTATGTGCCACAGAGCTTATGTCACATTGGGTATTTTGCAAGAACCACTTGAAGGAATGGTCATGTCACATGAGGGTAATATAAACTCCCAACCGAAATCTTGTGATTTGACTCCGTTTGACTTTTTCTTGTGGGGTTTTCAAGCTGCAGTTGAAGGCGAATGTACATATTGTTACGTTTTTACCTTTTAAAAACGTTAAAAATATGAGTTCGTAGATTGCAAATAAAATAGAATAGAATATGCGTTTAATTTCAATCAATTCTTTATTATCTGCACAGCTTTTGTTTGTTCGTAATAATTCTCTGCTTACAACCTTTTTTTGTAAGCAACAACACTTGTTAGTTATTCTTCGCTCACAACCTTTTTGTAAGCACAACACTAACAACTGTTTCCTTCAGACGCAACTTGTCCCCACTCAAGTCTAACCGAATTATGGCTCGATCTCGTATCTTCACACAACCGATTGATTTATCACTTCAACCATCTTAACGTCGTTATACACGACTAGCTTAATTCAAATTCAATGTGTCGTCTGCAGACGCGACTGATTCAACTCAAACTCTAAATCCTCCTTGCTCGCTTTGTCTTGGCTTTTATATCACTAGATCATTAGTGTGATGAATGCCCTCGAAGGATGATGACGGCTAATTCTAAAAATGTAAACAACTTGTTTTAATTTTTATTGTTTCTTGTTTACATTCTATCCGCTATTTTATACTGCACATTGTTGTTGCTTGTTTACTTCTTTGTTCTCTTCATTTTGTTGTTGGTTATTTACGTCTTTTATCACTTATTCTTGTTTATTCATCGATCTTGTAAACAAGCGCTTTATTTTTGTTGTTATATTTTTTTTTTACTCATTCATTGATTACGTGAACAGTGCGCTGTTTTGTCTTTGGAGCTTTTGTTTATTATTTTAACAACACCATTTCCACTTTCGTAACAATATGTTTGGAAGAGATATTATACGGATACCCCATAAAATTTTGAGAGGCATAGAGAAAATAATATGACATTTGGACTATTGCGTGACAATATACTGATATTGTATCTCCGTAATTAATAATTTATAGGTAGTTTAGTAGGTCGTCCATTGTTCAAACCCCAGGCCAGACATCTCTAATCAACTGAATCATTAAGAAATATTCCCTGGCAGATTTCCTCTTAGCAAATTTGTGGCACAAACTCTGTGCATAAATAAAATTGTTATGAAAAGTTTCTGAAAAATAATCTAACATTCGGAGACGACATTAAACTGTGGGTCCCGCCACTTATGTATTAAATTAACTTACACAACATAAGTGGCTTGAGAGGCTAGGTCTTCGTAATACTGACTGAAAGGTTGCATATGTACGATATCCTTTTAAAATAAAAGACCATCTGAAAAAATGTTAACAACCTTTGTATTATTGAACGGGATATACATTCCCATCTCCCAGACATGCAAATAAATCACATTAAAATCCGAAAAATGGGAGAATATAACTTTTAAACCCCTTTAAGACACATTGTAAGGTTCTATAAACCACACTCTACTTACTTACTGTAGTAGAAGTTTAATTGCTTGTTCTCGTTTAAAATTCATATTCATCATGAAATTGACATGATGGAAATAATTTCATCCACAACAACAACAATAGAAAATAACATTAAAAGTTTACAATAAAAATTATTAAAAAAAAAAGAAGAAAGAAGGATACAAAGTATAAGAGATGAGTGCACAGTACAGATATAATCTGAAAATAGCAAATGATACATAAATAGCGAGTATGATAGAAATCACTTAATCGCTTCATTTAAAAACGCCCCTTTGGCACGTCAATTTAATGACATCGACATCATCAGCAATAGTAACAGCAACAGCAGCAGTCGAAGCAAGAGTAGCAGTAGTAACAACAACCACAACAAGAGAGAAGCAAAATAAAAAACAAGCCATCCAGCCAGTGTTGTAAAGAACCAACCTCAACCAGGCCAACCCACCCATTAAATCAAAAGGCAACGGAAACAAAAACAGAAAAAAAACACCAGGAGTATGGCAACAATCAATATCATGCAACTTTACAGCTTCCGAATAAACACAGGCACACACACACAAAGAGAAAAATTCATTTAAGTAAAGGCGCTTGTAGTTGTACACATACACACAAATACTTGTACAAAAGCGCAAGGAAAGCGGAATGAATTGTAAATGATTTCGTTGGAAATCGTTTTCTTGTAACTCTTAAAACCATGCAAGCCGAGTAATAGTCATTGCAATCAACAACGAATGTGTGTTTGAGTGTGTATGTGTGTGTGTTTGTGAAGAGAATCGACATGATAGTCACGCGATAAATTCGGCAATTGAAAGGATGTTGGGTTAAAGCAGAGGCGTACGTAAGTACTTTACACTTGGTATTCATTTAAAGACCTGCAAGCCTATAAAGCTATGGATTCTGTCACCAGATCCGGAAGAGGTAAGTACTTTACATTGGGTATTCATTTAAGGATTTGCATGCCTATAGAGCTATGGATTCTGTCACCAGATCGGGTAGAGGTGAGTACTTTACATTGGGTATTCATTTAAGGCCCTGAATGCTTATAAAGCTATGGATTCTGTCACCAGATAGGGTAGAGGTGAGTACTTTACATTGGGTATTCATTTAAGGACCTGCAGGCATATAAAGCTATGGATTCTGTCATCAGGTCGGGTAGAGGGCTTTTTGATACGAGCAGAATAGCGCAGCAAAATGGAAAAAAAGTGCATGAAAACTGTACTAAAACTTCCAAAGACTACGCTTTGTAAGATTGAAAGGATGTTGGGTTAAAGCAAAGGCGTAGATCAGTACTTTACATTGGGTATTCAGTTAAGGACTTGAAAGCATTAAGACGTTTGGAAAATTTTAAAAATAAGCTGCATTGCGTAATTATCTTGCCTCCGTCGTTACTACCAAAAATAATGTCAGTCTGAAGATCAAGCGCAGGATCACTCTTGAGAACAGGTGCTACTATGGTCTCTAAAGGCAATTAAGTAGAAGAGCCCTCACTCGTACGACAAAACTAATACTCTACAAGACGCTCATTCTCCCCATGCTTTTTTTTGGCGAAGAGTCTTGGACACTATTAAGCACTGATGTAGCAGCCTTGAGAGTATTCGAGAGAAAAGTCCTACATGAGATCTTCAATCCACACCGAGTTGTCGAAGATTTCCATATCCGATCCAACAATGATCCGATTCGACAACATTGACGTTGTATTAACATCCAGCTCCTGCGCTGACTCGATCATCTCCATCGAATGAATGAAGATGCTTCGGTAAGACGGGTACTTGATGCGCAGATCTTGCTTGTGTTGGAAGGCTCAAAGTCTACGCTCTGCATGGTTATTGAAGTCATTATTGGATACTGTCTTATAGATATTCATGTGAAGTACGTTAGTCTTGAAACTGTAGAGATGAGGAAGAGCAGAAGACTGTTCTGCTCGGCCATGTTATTCGAATGGAGTAGGATGCCTTGGCGAAACGAGTATATGATATGGAGATCTGCGGAAGTCGGCGAAGAGAACGTCATTGTTTGCGGACATAATCAAGGAAGCTCTGTCATCGATCGCTGTTACGCTAAGGCGGGCATAAAAAGCAAAGGGACCTAAAATGATAAGTTAAGGCAGGCCGAAATCTGTTAATCGGGTAGGTAATGGCTAATTAAGTACTTTAGAAGGAATAGCGGATAAAAAATACATGAAAAGCTTGCTCAGACTGCAAAAGACTACATTCTACCCCTCTGCATAACGGTTAGAGTCATTATTTAACACTTCATTATAGGCATTCATGCGAGGTATGTACGTTGGCCTTAAAACTGTGGAGGTAAGGAACAGCAGGGAACTGTTCTTTACTTATAGGGTACATGCGCAACACTATAACCGAGGGAAAAATGGTCTTTGACTTTTACTCTATAGGCCAATAGAACGGTCACGCAGGTTTGGAAATTAGTAGTTTAAGAGGCTTCATCAGCAGCTCGGAGCGGTTCCAAAGCTAAGGCAACTATTTCATTTTCACTCAAACTTCCCCTTTTACCAAACGAGACGTCTCTGTTAATGATGATGTGTAAATTGAGCCCAAGTTTGATTGACTGCTAAATGTATAGATGGCAGGACAAGTCATAGTCATTACTGGACACTGTATTATGCGCATACGTAAGAGGCGCGTTGTCCTTGGACCCATGACAAATGCCTACAACAAGAGCTATTGCCATAAAAAATAGCAGGAGACTGTCCTTCACTTATAGGGTACATGCTCAGCACTAGAACGGAGGAAAAAAAGCGCCATCGATTTCTACTGTAGAGGCGAATAGAACGTTCGTTCAGTTATGGGCATTAGCAGTCTAAGACGCTTCTTCAGCAGCTCTAAATAGTTCCAAGATCATTTCATTTTCATACCAGCTTCTCCTTCTATTAAAAGCGACGCCTCTGTTAATGATGATAATGAAAGATCAGTCAGTTATGGGCATTAGTAGTCTAAGACGCTTCTAAGACGCTTCTCCTTCTATTAAAAGCGACGCCTCTGTTAATGATGGTGATGAAAGATCAGTCAGTTATGGACATTAGTAGTCTAAGACGCTTCAACAGTAGCTCTAGTTCCAAGACCATTTCATTTTCATTCTAGCTTCTTCTTCTACTCAGAGTGACGCTCCTGTTAATGATGATGATGAAAGATCTGTCAGTTATGGACTTCAGCAGTTTAAGATATAATAGTTCCAAGACATAGGAAATCATTTCATTTTTATTGTAATATACCCCCACCTCCTACCAAACGAGACGCCTCTGTTAATGATGATGAGTGGATTAAGGGCAAGTATGACTGACTGCTTGCTGAATGAATGAATGAATGAATGTATGGTTGAGTTTATGGCTGGCTGGCCAAGTGACTGACTAGATGGCTCTTTGGTTGTGTGTGTGTTTCACGTTTTATTTGTAAAATGTCGTTACGTATTGGGTGTCTACGTGCGGTTACATAAAACACGTGGTACTGCTCACATGAAGGTATTAACGCGTAACGTAACGTTGCATGATTAACCTTGAAGTGCAGAGAACACAAGAAACGCTCAAAACACTCGATACTCTTGTGCATGGAGAGTAGTACAAAGAGTGGACCAGATACATGAATGTGTATAGAGGTTCAGTTTGCCAGAGGTGGCATGATGTGCAACTCCTACAAAAAGCTTTCCTAGTGATGTGTAATGCACTTAAACATGCAAACTGTGGTTTCACTTGCTGTCTTTACTACTCTCAGTAGTTACCACGGATACACAATGTATCTGCAAAAGGATATTTCTTGCAGTTGGTTAATATATATGCACCTCGTATATATATGTAGGTGGGTCGGGCAAAACTATATGCTTAAAATGTATACCAAATGCCTTTAGTTTTCTTGTATAGAATTTTTTTTTCCTAGTCTTTTGTATCTTTGCTGTTTACCTTCTCCTCCTTCCTATGGTCACTTATATTGGAGGTCAGTTACTTCATTTGTAATGCGAGAAAAAGTTCATGGATGCCATTAATGTTGTGTTCTAAAAAGGGTTTTACATGCAGCTTTACATTACATTCTTACACGTTGTGATGCCATCATGTGGCTTCCCTAAGCATTTGATTTTAACCATCCGAGTACGACTCATTTCCCATGTGTAGCCATCAAGCCAATTTTAGAGTTTTTTTTTTCGTTTTTCATTTTTCATTTGCTTTTATTTGTCAACCATTAGATGTCTCGTGAACTCTTCCTTTTTTTTCCACTTTTTTTGTTCTTTTTTCCGTTGATTTTTGTCTTTTTTTTTTTTGTTTGTTTGTCTAGATGTTAACGAGTTTTTATGGACATTATTTAAGTGTCGTGGGGATTTTTTTTGTCCAGAAAAGCGTGCTTGCTTTTGTCGCAAGGATTTAACATTAAATTAATGTCGTCACGTTTTCCTAAAGGGAAGTATAAATTGTATAAAAAAAAAAAATTTAGAAAGAAAATTTTTCACCATTTTGAATCCGGCATTTTGAATTTTTTAAATCTGAATGAAGATCTGTAATCAGCGACCCCAAAAACCCCTAAGTAACAATTTTCAAGTAAATCTGATTGATTTTTAAAGACTTCCGTAATGTGTTTCTTTTTCTTTTGCATCTCTTGACATAAACCCTTCCCCCTACTTTAAGGGTGCATGCAAACAATCTGGTTTTGGGCTCTTTTTAAGGAGCAAAGATCAATTGTCAATTTCTGATAATAGCGATGGTTCTAACGCGTCTGTGTTTAGCTCTACAATTTTTCAGAAATGGCCAAAAACTCTATTTCTAGGGTTTTCAACCCCCTTTTTCTCGAAAACCTGACGTGATGGAAAGTTTTTGAACCCAAAATGCGTTCGGAAACTCCTGGAGCCATCTTGTTTGCAAAACCCATGCACGGCTGTATATTCAAAAAAGTCGCTTAGCGTACGACCATAGCTCAAGGAATTTTAGGTACAGCAATCTAACACCTTATCAGGCAGCTTTTGGTCACTTTTTCTTCCTTTTCGAAAAGCAATCGAACCCCTTCTACCCTACCCCCTACTTTAAGGGTACATGCAATCAATTTGGCTTTGGGCTCATTTTAAACAGCAAAGATCAGTTGTCAATTTCTGATAATAGCGATGGTTCTAGCACGTCAGTGTTTAGGTCCACAATTTTTTAAAAATGGCCAAAAAAGGTTTCAACCCCTTTTCTTCGAAAGCCTGACTTGATGGAAAGTTTTTGATTTGTGTTCAGCGCGTAAAATGCCAGGAGCCATCTTATTTGCACAAAAAAGTCCAAATTTACAAGGCTGTATAGGCTAAATATGGATTCACGGAATCTATAATCTCACGATGGACGTCCTAATCATATACACACTTGCTGCACATAAGACAGAAGCCGTCTTGATAAGCGGCCGGAAGATAGTGGAGAAGATGAAAGTGACCGTTGGAGGCACAGAAATCGATACAAAGAGGGCAATAAAATACCTGGAAGTGATTATTGACGACAGGTTGATCTTCAAGGAGAACGTAAAATACATCGGCGAAAAGGCATCTATAACGCAGGGAGTCCATTCAAGAGGAGGATAATTTCAGAGGTCGATAATGCTGTATGCTTGCCCCATGTGGTCGAAGGCAGTCTCCGTGGGGACGACAAAAAGAATACTGTCCTCGGTGTATCGTCTAAGCGCAATAAGACGGATAAGTGGCTTCAGGACAGTGTCTGATGAAGCGGTATTGGTATTGGCAAAAGCATATTGGCGGATGAGATGAGGCGAATAACTTTCGCCGTCTCGAGTATCGAGGACGGACAGCGGATATAAAAGCCGAGGAAAGAAAAACTTCCATGCACAAATGGCAGTCACGATAGGAGAGCAGTTTAAAGGGAAGATGTACATTTCAGCTTGTCCCTTCTATAATCTTTGGGATGAAGAACAAACATTGCGAAGTGAATTACTATGTGACCCAGTCCGTAACTAGTCATGGATGTTTTAGGAAGTACCTGCACAGATTTGGACATAATACTTCCCCTATATGCCAAAACTGTGTAGATGAAGAAGAAGATGCGGAGAATATTCTAAATTTAGATGACCCGGAGAAACTAGATTAGGACCAAACCGGCTCATGGAGGAGCTGTTGAATTCTAGAATGCTATGGAGCTAATACAGTCAGAAAATGTCTGAAGTAATAATGATACTCCGAAGGTTGGGAGGAACGAAGGCGTAATTTGAGATGATGTAATAAAGCTTTCGAGCTAACCAGCCCTCCGCGAAACAACGACATGTGTTCATTGAATGGACTCGGGAGCCACAATCTTTAGCAGCCTATTTCTAGATGAATGCGGTCAATCGATTCTGAAGCCTATTTCTAGATGAATGGTTACGTGAGTAAATAAAATTGATGAATTTGTGACGATACCATTCCACATGAGATTCAAGAGTACTTTAGGCGTCCTATATTTCTTTGAGAACAATGTTGATTGGGCAATCACTGTCAACAGTGAGTACAATAAGTCGATGACTAGTAACTTCTTTTTTGCTTGAATTGCAATTAAATGGCTACTCAGTAGAGTATGGCAATGTATTGATATCAGCGGTTAGCCAGGCTCTTATAAATTCCCTTTAAAACGTCGATGAATGTCGCATATTTGGCTGATTGTTCTCAAGTCTTCATTAGTTGGATTTCTAAACCCAGAGTGAACTTACAAACGTAGGACCAACTACATGTGTATGTCTTCTGCAGATTTGAGTTCCCATAACCGCGATAAGGTTGAAAATTAGATTGAAATGACACTCGTTAATAAAGAAAGGACGTCACAGATTATTTGTTTTTCCCAAATTGAAATTTTTTATGTGAACATTGTCTAAGGAGGAGACACGTGGAAGAGTCTCCTTTCCTGAAAGAGTATGTACCAACCAAATTTTTCAGTCTTCAATCACCTTCAGCGCCTTTATGGAACAGAAACGCTTTACTATGGTTATACTAACGCATACATCTCTCTTTGAAACTTGTGTTGGGAAACTACAATAAGAAGAAATCTGAGTTATACTTCAGACTATCCAGAAATAAGGTGGCATCAGTCTTTTAAGAGGGCACTGTAGACTGAGAGTACACTTAATCTGAATGATGATTGTTTTGAGCCCGACATATGCATAGATTCTGTAACGATATGAATGGAACATCAGAGAACATATTCATGGAATCTGTGTGGCATTATTGCATCTCAAAACGAAACATCTGTGAGCATACCAAGTGCTGGACAGAGAATTGTCCTTCTTGATACAGAGCAGCATCCTGAAATTTGTTAAAGCAATAGGATTGAAGGAGATATTACAGGGGCACCCTATAAAGATAGATCATCGGCCTTTTTACAGAATACACTGTAGACTCAGAGTATAATTATTCAGAATCGAGCTTGTTTCGATGCGAACATATAAGTTCTGTGATAATGAGAATGAAACATCGCAACATATTATTCAAATCTGTGAGACGTTACAAGATGCTTTGCAGAAAATTGTCGTTATTGCAGTAATTGTAGGACCCGCCATTCATATATAAAATTAACTCACTTAACGTAAGTGGCGTGAGAAGCAATGATCAATCATGTATGTATACTCGTATGTGTGAGAGTATTCGATAGAAAAGTCCTATATAACGTCTTCGGTTCAGTGTGAGTTGACGATGATTTCCGCATCCGATCCAACAGTGAACTGTATGAGTTTCTCAACGATATAAACTTTGCGCAGCGTATAAACATCCAGAGGCTGCTCTATCTAAACCATGTCATTCGAATGGTATGGGATCTTCCGACGAAACGGATATTTGATGCGGAGATTTATGGAAGTCGACGCATATGGAAGGACCAAATCCAAATTGATTCCGCCTTTAATCTGTAGGTCCCGCCACTTATGTATAAAACTTAACACACACAACATAAGTGGTGTAAGAAACTAGGTCGTTGTCCTAATATAAAGGGTTGTGATTACTAATTATGTACAGTAAGACCTCGTTTAACGCGGGGGATACGCTCCTATAAGTTCCAGCGCGTAGAAGTCCAGTCATCAATTTGTGCAATCAACTGGCTTAGGCATCTGGAAGAATGTCTTAAGTCAGGGCGAAATCCGTTAACTGGGTTAGGTTAGGTTAGGTTAGAGCACGTGTACTTGTCAACTGTGACAAGTACAGTACTCGGTGGTCGAATTGACCCATTGTACTACGTCCTAGCTTCTCACACTACTTATGTTGTGTGCGTTAATTTTATACATGAGTGGCGGGACCTACAGTTTAAAGTCGACTCCGAACGACACATTTTTTGAGAAGCATTCCGTGGCAATTTTTTACTCTCAGAGTTTTTGCCAGAAATCTGCTGAGAGGAAGTCACCGAAAAATTATTTTCAAATTTTCGTTTTTATATCTGACCTGGGATTCGAACTCGGGTCTTTCGTCTAATAAGCCAACACACTACCTACTAGACCACGGCGACCGCTAACTGGGTTTTTAATGGCCAATTAAATCAGTAGGTATGTGAATATCGCTAGTAAAAGCAGGTAAAATCAGGTAAAAATGAGGAATTAAAATTTTTTTTCGAATAACTTTCTTAAAATCGAGAAATGTTTATAAAATGCATTTGGATTTTAAATGGATTTTAATTTTGGATTTTTTTAATACTTCTAAATTGCGTCTAGGTTTGAAAGAAAAAAAATTGTGTGAAATTTTTTTGGAATATTTAAATTTATTTATTAACTTATTATTGCACATTTTCATAAATAATATTTCATAAATTTCTTTAATATTATTACTACTACTTGTAAGACTATTTTAACATTTAAATTATTATTATTTTTTATTAATTTTTTTTAATTATTTATCATAAAAAGTTAACATATTAAGAAGCTTATTTGATTATAATTTCTTGTTACTATTAAATGAATGATTGCTAAAAATAATTGAATTTAATATTAATATTATTGCTATATAATATAATAAAAATAAAATAAATAATAAAAAATAAATTTAAAATACGAAAAAAAGGGAAAACAATAATAAATTCTAATAAATAAATATGAATTTATTATAAAAAAAATCTATCAAAGGTAATAATCAAAGAAAATAATCAAAAATAAAAATAAAAAAATGAAAATCATAAATGTAAACGAAAGAAAATAAATTAAAAAAAAAATATATAAAAATAACGATTGACAAAACAATTTAAATTCAAATTCAAATTCATGAGAAATAAACGCTTTAAGCAAAGTTATTTTTTCATTATTTCTAAACTCATCATCAATTTCATCGTCATCATCATCCGCTCATCACTATCGTTTATCAACCAACCACCAAAGTACTCGCATACCTGCCTGCAGTACCTTTACCATTGTACATCAGGATATTTGCTGTAGAGCCATTTAAATAAATCGCGTTATATTTATACAAAAATAATATTACAAAAAAAAAAACAAAAACAAAATGAGAAAAAGCAATAAGAAAACAAAAAAAAATAGAAGAAATTGTGATAAAAAAAATATCACAAAAATTGTTTCGCTCTCCGTTCGTTTTTTTGTTTTAATGTGTATGAAAATACATTTGAAACAAAAATAACGGGATTGTAAAAAAATAGCCAAAAGGTTATCAAGTAATAATTCTAACGGTTCTTATTTTTTTCAGTTATTTTTTTTATCAAATCTAACCACAAACTATACATGCCATGGCAATACCTCTCTCTCTCTCTCTCTCTCTCTCTCTGTGTGGATATTCTATATTGTACAGTATTTGATGAAACAATAACAATGAAACAAATAAAATTAAAAAATTTATTTTTTTAAATTAGAAGAGAAACCGCTAAAACGCGAAAATAAAAATATTGCCATGGAAAAATTCCCATGACATCTGGGGAAGGGCAAAAAAAAAAACGGAAAACAAAAAAATACTTAAGACTCGTCCTGTTAACGTTTGTGATATAACAGTCGGGCTGAAAAGTTCGTAACACTTGGTTAGCACTGCTAGTATAAAATCCTTATGTTTCGAAAGACCCGTGTACCAATTTTCCAGCAAACGGACTATCACACACATAGTCTGTCTGACCCGGCAAACTTCCTCCCGCCCAAAATTGATTTTTTTTATTGCCCAAAACATTTCACACTATATAGTCATTGTAATATGCTTATGAAGTCGCCGTGGTCTAGTGGGTAGTGTGTTGGCTTATTAGACAAAAGGCCCGGGTTCGAATCCCAGGTTAGACATCAAAACGAAAAATAATTTCTTCGGCGACTTCCTATCAGTAGATTTCTGGTAAAGACTCTGAGAGTAAAAATTGCCATAAAAAGCTTCTCAAAAATCTGTCGTTCGGAGTCGACTTTTAACTGTATGTCCCGCCACTCATGTATAAAATTAACGCACACAACATAAGTGGTGTGAGAAGCTAGGTCGTAATCCTGACTGAAGGGTTGTAATGGCCAATTATGTATGTTATGTATGTTATATGCTGCATAAAGCGCTGATGCAGTTGTAGTTGATGTAATCTTTCCAAAACAAAAACTAACAGACATACATGTTGTCTGTATATGCACATATGTAGTTATAAACCATTGAATTAGCCGAATTATAGGCATTTCTTAAAGGAGGAGGATTGCCACGCCCATTTTTGGTGAGTTTGTCGAAATCGACTCTACTAACTTAACCACCAAATTGCATTCGTCTACGATCACTATGTCACTAAATATTCAATTTTAAAAGTTTGCCACGCCTACTTTTTGCTATATCGAATATTTTTTAAACCATCTAAATCTTATAAGCTTTCGAAGAAGCTTAGGAGTTATAGGAGTTATAGGTATCACATGAAATCGCCGTGGTCTAGTAGGTAGTGTGCTGACTTATTAGACGTAAAACCCAGGGTTCGAGTCCCATTCCAGAAATCAAAATAAAATACAAAAAAAAAGTTTTTTTCCGCAATTTCTTCTCAGCAGATTTCTGGCAAAAACTTTGAGAGTAAAATAAACCTGCCATGAAAAGTTTCTCAAAAAATCTGTCATTCCAAGTCGACTTTAAACTGTAGGTCCCGCCACTTATGTATTAACTTATGTATAAAATAATAGTGTGAGAAACTAGGTCAATAATCCTGACTAAATGACCTGTAATGATCCATGTATGTATGTATGTAGGTATCACTTGAAGAGGAAGAATTGCCACGCCCATTTTTGGTGGGATTCTTAATATCGACTCTACGAACTTACCCACCAAATATTATTTGCCTACGATCAATATGTACCTAAATATTCAATTTTAACGATTTGCCATGCCCTCTTAAATTTAGGGATATGAAAAATAGATGTTGTCCTATTCTCAGGGCTACCCAGATTCCCAGACATACCAAATTTCATGAGAATCGGTCAAACCATTTCGGAGGAGTTTATTAACTAACACCGTGACACAAGAATTCTATATATCAAATATGTATAGTACAGGAAAATCCCGCTTAACGCTGTTTCAGTATTACGCGGTAGTATTGGGATTCCCCTAAATCGCACATTGTATTGATCCTTGTGGTGCACTATATAGCAACGGTGTATACTATGTATCTTTTTCAACGATCTTTCATTGCCCTGTCCAGGATAAAGATTCCAACTGTATTTTCCGAAGTTGCTATATATTTATATATACGTGCTAAGCTGCCTTGTTTAACGCTGTTTCGTTTAGCGCTGCAACTTATTGGAACGTGTCTCCCGCGTTAAACGTCTTACCGTTCATAATTGGTAATTGCAACCCTTTAGTCAAGACTACAACCTAGTTTCTTACACTACATATGTTGTGTGTGTTAATTTTTACACATGAGTAGCGGGACTGACAGTTTAAAGTCGACTCCGAAAGACAGAGTTTTGAAAAACTTTTTCATGGCAATTTCATTTACTTTCAGAGTTTTTGCAAGAAATCTGTTGAGAGAAAGTCGTCGAAGAAATACTTTTTTCGTATTTCGTTTAGATGTCTGACCTGAGGGTTTGAATCCTACCTTTACATCTAATAAACCAACACACTTCTTACTACTAGACTACGGCGACTCTAAGGCAACTATTGCAACTTTGCTTATCTTAAAGTCGGTTCACCGACAATCGTTTTATTCTGATGTGAAATTATTGGCACATATTTACTCATACATAGGCTTGCCGTTGCACTCGGTGGCCCATATGGGCTATTGTGTTATCGAGCGTGAGGTAAGCCCCCTTGTCGTGACCCGTCTGTGGTGGATTTGAGCCACCTCAAGCTCTAACGTCTGTTCTAAAGTGTAGGGCACTTGCATAAAAGATCTTATCGACTCATAAATTCGGGAATTACAACCTTAGTAACAGATTACGAACTACTTCTCACCACTTATCTGTATAGCTAACTTTATACATGAAGTGGGGGAACCTATATTTGTGTGACAGGTTGATGAAGCACATATTACTCATAATTTGTTACTCCCATAGTCTTGTCAGAAATCTGTGGTGGATCCCACAGCACTATTTGTGTGTTTTTTTATACCCGGGGGGACCTTACTTAACACGTCATCATTCGGAAGCTCGCACAGCTTTTAACAATAAGTAATGGATTTAATCTGGAAGCTTACACTCCAAGGCGGTACTCTTTGTCGGTTCAGAAATTTGGTGAATGAAGAACGGATCTTTAAACATGAACAGGAATTTCTGGAAAACCTGTCGTTCGGAGTCGACAGATTGTCCGTTACAACCCTTCACGGGCTTAGGATTACGGCCTAGCTAATTACGCCACTTATGTTGTGTGCGTTAATTTTTTACATGAGTGGTGGGAGCTACAGTTTAAAGGCGGAACAATTTTTTTTTTAAGTAATCTGCGATTGAAGATTGGGCGGTAAGTGACTGCGATAAGATGATGCCATAAGCCAGACAATTCGAGTGATTTTATCTAGAAATTTTAAATAAAATTAAAAGAAAAATGTAAGAAATAATAAAAACAAATTAAATTTTAAAATTAATTAAATAAACTTTAACCGTTAAAAAAAATTGTAAACTTATTTACAATAATTGCATAAACAACAATCGATTCCTATTTAATAATATTCTAATCTTAAAACCACTCGATGTATTTATTCTAAAGCCTCCTTTTATTTATCCTGCTGGTGATGGCCATTCAATAACAATCCAGTACCACCAACGGTTATCGGTACATTTGGTGTGGTCGGCTCCATAGTGTACATATCTCTTAATAATCTCGATATAGGCACATTACCAATGGTTTCCTTAAAAAATAAACTCTCGATTGTACACGCCCGAATTGCTCTCAGCGAAGGCAACAGCAACAATAAGCGTCCATATCTTGTAGCCTGTCGCGGATAACGTAAACGCACATGATCGGTTAATATACATTGGGCCTGATCTTGTAACATTTCAACGGGCTGTAGATCACACAGACCGGGTACATCGGGCGTAAATAAGGCAATAGCCTTCATGCAACCCACTTCACTGCCATCGGGTGCTATTTGACGAAATCTTAAGAGTACATCTTGTATTGTCTTGATTTCGGTATCGGTAGTATCGTCTTGTGGTAAACGTTCTTTAATCATAGGCGATTCAAAGATTGTGGCAAGATCTAATGGCGTAATCCATTGGGCTAAATTAAGTAGAAAGAGTTCTTTCCATGATTCCTGAAAAATAAAGGAAAATATTTTAAATATATTAACAGAGGTGGAAATATAATGTAAATATTATAGGGGTTTGTTGGCATGTCTTCTGTCTAAAGGTTAAAAGATCCAAACAGTGTGGTAGCAACACAGAAATTTAAGAAAAGCAAGCCATTCTAGACTTAAAGGTATGGAACTAAAGTTAGATCAAAGATCGTAGTCCAAAGGTTAAAAGATCCAAAAAAGTTGGTGGCAATACAGAAATTTAAGACAAGCAATGCATTCTAGACTTAAAGGTATGGAACCAATGTTAGATCAAAGATCGTAGAACAGAAGGTTGCAAACAGAAAGATTTCATATCTTACTGAACTAATCCTAGCAACCCTTTAGTCAGGTTCAGAACCGAGCTTCTCAAATCAATCCATATTGCGTGTGCTAATTTTATACATGAGTGGTACGATCCAAATTTTAAAGTCGGAACGAAGAATTTTGTGACAAACTTTTCACGGCATGGTTTTTGTCGGAACACAGTTGTGGCATTAGAGCTCAAATCCTTTGCCCATCTAGATTTAATCATGTTACAAGATGTTTGATAAGACGTGGAGATACCTGGGCTATTTATAATTTTCTAAGACATTTGACTTTAGAATTCTAAATAGAGGCTTCTGGTATAAAAATACATAGGTTTTCGGTGGAACCCTTGTTACAGATGACTTCAAAGTAGTAAAAATAGATAGAAAGCCTAAGGTTCCTAATATAAAACTTTCGTGAAGTGTTTTCCAGTATTTTTCGGAGATCATGGCACTTTTTATCGCGGTGTAATGCTTGAGGAGGGGAAATTCCCCGAAAATCTCTCAATTTACTCCGTTAGACAGACGAATGTTGTCTCCACAATCCGTCTTATCCATGAATACCATACCGGCGCTTTTTCAGAAGTTACTTATATATGGGTTCCAGGACATAGGGGTTTCGTCACCTACTGCATTGCAGCTAATTAACAGGCCAGGAAAGATACACGACTTACAGCGTCTAAAATATTTCGATTGCCTTAGTTAAACCAATTATTTTACGGCGAGACGCAAAGTCATTTGTAGCAAAAAGTTTCGTACAATAAATTCTGCGGGACTGATACTAGATAAAAAGAGGACTGATAGTGTACTGTCTTTAGATCGCATAGCTTTCAGTTGCCACAAGCCTCTGGTCTATTATAATACATTCCAATAGACTTGGCATTCCTTTAAATTACTTTAATCCTTCTGAGGAGGATGAGAGGAAAACTTTTAACTCACAAGGCAGTGTCCGACTCTTGTTATGAAAAGGCTTAGATTCTAATCTCAACAAATGCCTACCATAGATCGACAAAAGTTACGTAATTAAGGCAATACTTATTTCCTTCTCGTAATGAGGTAAGTCGCCGTTGCCCCTACTATACAACTAGGTAGTGTTTTGGACTCAATATACGAAAGTCCATAGTTCAATCGCCGTAACAGATATCTCGAACTAACCGAATTAGAAAAAAATATTTCTTTCGCAGACTTTCTTTCAGCAGTCCTCTAGGAAGTCGCCGTGATCTAATAGGTAGTGCGTTGGCTTATTAGACCTGAGACCGCGGTTCAAACCCCGAGTTAGGGTTAGGGTTCCAACTAAGCGGAATATGACAAAATATTTCTCGGCGACTTCCTCTCACCAGATACTCTGAGAGTAAATAAAATTTGCCATGAAAAGAGTCTCGAAAATCTGTCGACGTTAAACAGTAGGGTCCACCACACATGGATAAAATTATACTAACACCATTAGTGGTGTGAGAAGCTAGGTTATAATCCTGACTAAAAGGTTGTAATGCCCAATTATGTATGTAGTTCTCTAGGAAAATCTCTGAGAGTAAATTAAATTTGGCATGAAAAGTTTCCCAAAAATCTGTCGTGCGGAGTACACGTTAAACAGTAGGTCCACACTTGGATAATATTATACTAATGTCTAATGTCCTGACTAAAAGGTTGTAATGCCGAATTATGTATGCAGTCCTCTAGGAAAACCTTTGAAAGTAAATAAAATTGTCATGAAAAGTTTCTTGAAAATCTGAAGTTCCAAGTCCATGTTAAATAGTAGGGCGCACCACACATGGATGTAATTATACTAACACCATTAGTGGTGTGCGAAGCTAGGTTGTGATCCTGACTAAAAGGTTGTAATGCCCAATTATGTATGTAGTCCTTTAGGAAAACCTTTGAGAGTAAATAAAATTGTCATGAAAAGTTTCTTAAAAATCTGACGTTCCAAGTCCATGTTAAATAATAGGGTCCACCACACCTGGATAAAATTATACTTCCACCATTAGTGGTGTGAGAAGCTAGGTTGTAATCCTGACTAAATTGCAATTCTGGTTGATTGTAATGCTCAATTAAGTAAGTAAGCACTGTATAGCACTGATAATACTCCCTTTTAAATAAAGTGTAGAGGTCAAAGGTCATTAAAATATCTTATACTGTTAAATGATTTTTTCTATTTTAATCTTGCTTCTAACAAGTCCGTAAAGTTTTAAATTTTTTTTAAGAAACCATAAAAAAGGGTGGTACTCACCTGCAATAATAAGATTTGATCACTACGTGACAGTGTTTGAAATGGCATTAAAGCATTTCACCCAACGCACTGCCATAAATAACAAACGGGCTGTAGTCTCTTGTAACATTTCCCAGGAGAGGAGACGTGAATCCAAACCAATTAATTGCTGTGGCAATGGTGGAAACAAAATGGAATTGTGTACCTGATATTGAATGATTTCCTGACATTTGTCGGGACTTAAAAGCAATTCAATGAAACCATTTTGTCGTGCCGCATATAAAGCAGCAGCAGCATGTGTGTGCTGATTGTGCGAGGCCGTAGACGAGGAGGAAGTCGTTGAAGTTGATTGTGGTGGCGGTGGTGGGGCAGCAGTAGACGGTGTTTGGACTTGTGTGGGCGTTGGCTGGCATATCGATGCAGATGATGATGATGATGGTGGTTGTGCGGCTAAGCTAATATGATGGTGGCTGGTTTGTAGGGATGTTGTTGCAGCCGAAGAGGATGCAGATGTTGTTGCATTGTTGACAGTTGTTGGTATTGCCGTTGGTGGTGTTGAACGTTTTGGTATGTGTGTAAAGGCTGTCAAATGCAATGGTGACGATTGGTGTAAACGTATTGGCGATGAACAGGGTGAGGCTTTCAGTAGATTCAAGTTGCGATTGTTATAAGATGAGTTGTTGTTAGTTGTTGTTCGGATTGCTATGACTATGTAGTTGATGCTGACTTAGACTTAAAGGACTATTGAGCGTAATGGATGATTGTGAGCTATGCGTACGATTAGTATCTGCAGGCGATAAAGGTTCTTGGAGGCCGGGTGAGTTTGAGGGCGATAGAAGCGGTGGTGTAGGCGGAAGGTGTTCTCAGTTTCTACATTCACGCGTGGCGATTCACAGCCCGCTGATGAACGGCCGCCTACTGATGAAATTGATTGTATTGAAGCCGAAGGCGAGGGTGACGAATAATTTTGATTAATTGCTTTGCTATAGAAATCCAAACTATTGGTGCTAGCTGCCCCGGCACTGCCCGCCGATGAGCCCTCTCCACGGCTATTGGTAAGATCATAAGAGGCTACCACCGTGCCCGTGCCCGTTTGTCCGTGATGATTTAGTGAAGGTAAGTTTGCTAAATTCGTGTTATTGGAGGAAGCTACCAGAGAGGCGGCTGTTGCTGTAGTAGCCGCCAAGCCAGGCAATTTACTAGTCGCCTCTGCTATAAGATTGTGATGCATTTGTGGCAATAAGTGTGGTGGAAAGGGCAAATGAGGTGGTGGCACATGTTGTCCGGCAGAGGCGCTTGCACTGTGGCCATGTCCCGGATGATGAAAGGCCGTTGGATGAGAAGGTCCATGAAAGCCTGCAGCAGCATGATGTGTCGAAATATGGGAAGTATAATTAAAAGACGCTGAAACATTGGTGACCAATGAGACAGGCAAATGGGCAGCATGTGGATGATAGGTGGCTTGAGGATGCCCAACCAAGCCATTCATATGATGGTGACCGTGATGATGGCCTGGATGTTGATGATGCAGTTGAGGGATGGAGTTTGGGTTTGCGGGGTCCTCGCTCATGTTGTACCGCTGCAAAGATAAACAAGTAAAGAGAGAATGTTAAGCTTCCATATGGTAAATTCTCATCATCATCGTTATCATTATTTTCAAATTAACTTTGCATATGAGCGGGTATGTGTGTGTGTGTGTGTGTGTATTCATTTCAATTGAGTTCATTTCGTTTCATTTCGTGTGTCTTTATTTATTTATTTATGTTGTTAAAAAGTAGATTATCGCAATTATCCACTTGAATAGATTTTCCAAACACCCATTGATAATTTGCCCTTTTTTTCTACCCCCCCTCCCCTCCCCTCTTCTGCTTTAATAATATGGCATAAGTACGTCCGTGCATATGTCTCTCTGTCTGTCTGTCTGTCTGTCTATGCAAAAAGAGGGTTGCTTTTTATGTCTTCTTTCTTCATCGTCATCAGTTTTTCTTTTAAGCGCTGACTTTGCGCAACTTGAATAGGGGAAAGAAAAAGAAAAAAACCGTTAAGATGAACAAAAAAAAAGAAAGTTTTTGAAGAAGAAATCAAAATGGCGCTGAGGTTTGAGTTTTTGATTTTTTCCCTGTCAATGTGGTTGTTACTTGAAAGGGAAAAAGTTTTCCTTTTCCACGCATACATTTTGCATGATGTGTGTGTGTGTGTGATGATTAAATTTGCATACGGGCTGGTGGTTGAGTTAAAAGAAGAACGTGGAAGACAAAAAACGATTTTCAAGAAACTCATCCTTTTTTTTTCCACATTTTTTTTTTTGTAAGAAAAACTTGTGAAATCTTTTTGACAAACATGAAAAGGAAAGGAAGATTTAAATTAAAATGTAAGAATTTAATTGGGAAAAGAAAAGATTTTACTTTTGAAGCTAGGGAAAATGAGTTCAATTGTTTAAAGCTTTAAATATTGAAGGATTTTTTAAATTCATCAAATTTCGGAATAGCTTTGTTGCGATTACATTTGATTTAAGAGACACATACATACATACATAGACAATAATTGGTCATCACAAACTTTGAGATAGGATTACGACCTAGCTTCAAACACCAACTTATGTAGTGTTTATTAATCGTATGCATGAGTACCGAGGACCTAAAGTTGATTCCGTACGATAGATTTTTAAGAAACATTTTTTTGGCATTTTTAATTACACTCGATCCCAAGCTCAACTGGAGGGCGAATCTTGCTGCTAGGGCACGTAAGGCAGCATGTTTTGCTTACTGCTGTAATAGAGCGGTTGGAGCCAGATATAGTCTTTGGCCAAGGATCATGAGTTGGATATATTCTACAGTCATAGAACCCAACCTCTTATGCGGTATTGCTTTCTGGTGAACTGTTTTGGACAGACGACACAACGTCAGACTTCTTGACTAGGTCAGAAGGTCTACATACATACATAATTGACCATTACAACCCTTCAGTCAGGATTACGACCTAGCTTCTCACATCACTTATGTTGTGTGCGTTAATTTTATATATGAATGGGGCGGGATCTACAGTTTAAAGTCGACTCCGAACGACAGATTTTTGAGAAGTTTTCCATGGCAATTTTTTACTCTCAGAGAAATGCTAGAAATCTGCTGAGAGGAAGTCGCCGAAGAAATATTTTTTCATTTTGATGTCTGACCTGGGATACGAACCCGGGTTTTTTGTCTAATAAGCCAACACACTACCCACTAGACCACGGCGACTTCAGAAGGTCAGATGGTATTTATATAACTGACGCTCTGCACACTACCCCCACAAAAGCTTTGTTCTCCATGCTCAACTGGCTTCCTACTGTGCTTCTCGCTAACCAGGCGGCCAAGTTTGCTGCTACTAGATTTAATGCCATGTCTCGTTGGCACATGGCATCCTCTAGTCACTCCACTATTTTGGAAATTGGTTCAGTAGCCCTTGTGTAAATCGACTATCTCCGTGTTTAATATTGTCTCGACAGGGGTTTCCATTTTCTGATTCCGAGTAGGGGCGACTGAAATCCTAATACGGTCGTCCCCTCCGGAAGTTCTTGATATATATACCGACGGCTCTAAAGTCGATAATGGGGCTGGAAGCGGTGTCTACTCTGGGAAACTGAACCTGAAAATTTCTCTCCGTCTGCCGGACTACTGCTGGGTATTTCAGGCGGAGTTTATGGCATTTTACCGGGCCGCTCAATGTATCCTCATTAACGGTGCTCCTTTCACTTACGTCTCGGTCTTTTATGATAGTCAGACCGCGATAAGATCTTTATCAGGTTTCGTGAGTAACTCTAGGATCATTAGGGAATATCACCACTGTTTCGATCTTCTTTCTAGACGCTTCACCAGTGTGGGTCCCCGGGCACAGTAACATTCCGGAATCCTCTTCAATTAAATTGAGCATGCTACTTGCCATTGCTCGGAAATTCTTTCGGGACGCCAACCTGGGTCAATAAGGAGTCCTGCTCGTGGGCCCTTGATCGATAGAAAGCGCACCAACCAATTACTTAGTCTTGGTCGTAATGTTATCTCAACTCAACTAGTGTGGCCTGTAAGCACTGAGTCACTGAGTTATGGGCAGACACGCGGAAAGAATGAGTCTTCTATTTAACGACTTCTGCCGTGGATGCAAATCCACTGAGGAAGAGAAGACTGTTATCCACTTTCTTTGTCAGTGCCTGTCTCTTGCTAGGTCTAGATGTAGGTTATTTGGCTACCCATTTCTTGTCAGCTTGACGGAGCTATCATCACACAAAAAAAACAGTGGACATTGTTTTCTGAATTAATGGTTGTTGCTTAGCGTTATGAATGTTTAGTCATCTTTAAGCGTTACGTGAGCTGTACTTCATAAGAATGGACATGGATAGAAAGAATTGATGAAAATGCCGTGGAATCAGCAAATTCGTATTGTCTGTTATCAGTTTTTATAACAGAAGCCAGTTTATCGGGAGTGTGAACATTCTGAAGTTGCCGAAGTTTAGTAGGTACGATGTTAGCTTTTTAGATAAGCATTCGTGGTTCAAACATCAGCATAGACATCTCGAAAAAAAAAACAAAAAATAAAGAAATTATTCCTTTGACTACTACTTCCTTTCAGCAGTTTTCTGGCAAAAACTTTGAGCATAAAACAAAATTGTCATGAAAATTTACTCAAACATCTGTCATTTAAAGTCGATTTGACACTGTAGGTGTTGCCAGTTATTGGCAAAATTTACACACACAACATGGATCAGGATACGACCTAGTTTCTTACACCACTTATGTTGTGGACGTTAATTTTATACATGAGTGGCGGTACCTACAGTTTAAAGTCGACAGCGAATGATAGATTTTTGAGAAGCTTTTCAGGGCAACATTAGTTACTTTCAGAGTTTTTGCCAGAATCGACGAAGAAATATTTTCATATTTAAACTCGAGCCTTTAGTCTAACAAGCCAACACACTATCTACTAGACTACGGCAATTTAATGGGTAAGCCAACCATAATCCTGACTAAGGGATTGTAAGGACCCAGCCTAACCAGCGTCTTCGAATTTACATGATAATTTCTTCAATTCTTTGAGGAATAGGTTGATTATTATGGCGATAATTCTTCGGTGAAATACAAAAAGCTTTTGCCTTTGAGTTTTGTATGTTCTTCGTCTGTTACTTTAGGTTAAGTTAGGTCATAGTGGTAGCTCTGATATCACAAAGCTCAATTGAGCACGCATGGCGGCCCGTTGTGATGCCACGGGTGAAACGCAGTCCCTGTACTAACCAAGTTCCGCCAAATCAGGGAAAGGAAGAAGTTGATCAACGCAAGGGCTGCACAGACTGTTACTTTAGGTGGAAGTTATTTAACGGATGACAGCTTTGCCAGATCGTAGATCTTATAACCACTAAAGTGGTGACACTTTTGATTTGAATAAAGTGGTCCTTATATACGTGCAAGCAGTATAAAGTGCTCATTTGTGTTACTGCTTCAAATGAAATTAAAAAAAGAAAGTCATTTAAGCGTAATTATTGTTCTCTTCTTAAAACAAAACGTCTTTCTTGCTCTTTTTATTTTTCAGCTTGAATCTGCTGCTCACTTTCCTTAAAAGAATAAAACAAGGCCTTAAGACTTTTTCAACGCTTTTTTTCGCGCTTCCTTTAACAATTTTGTCGCACTTACTGTCTCAGGCAGGCATGTTGGTTAAAAAGTTTTATGAGTCAAAAGTTTTTTTTTTTCTGACAAATTGTCTCTTTCTTTTGAATTTTAATTTTTAGCTGCTTGAAAACAAATTCCGAGTTTCCTTTTTTTGTTTTTGTTACTTTTTTTTTTATTATAAAGTCTACTGATGTTTGTGCTTAATTGAAATGTTTGATCTTTAAAAGGGCTTTGAGGCTTTTTTCCATGGCAAAAAGCAACCACAATAAAACGGCGTGATTTCTACGCTGGCTTGTGGGAAAAATTAATGTGAGATTTTATTTTTTAAAACAAATTTTAATTCATTTTCATTTTTTGTGTTTTTTTTTTGGTAAGAGTAGCTTGAATGCCTTTAGCCTTGGCATCATGAAATTCAATTTAACTTTTCAAATGTTTTGCAACTTTTTCTCTTTTCCTTTCCTTAATCTTTAAGAAACATTTTTAATTTCTTTGTTTCTGTTTCAAAACAATTCTAGAACCCAGAAATACCACAGTCTTCTATTAAACACCACAAAAGTCTTCATTCTCTTCAAGTGGAACAAAAAAAAGGATAACGAATCCTTTTCTTCTTATACGATGTCTTTAAGTGTGTATAAAATTCACACATTATGTGTTGGAAAAACACCAACACCAACAACAACAACTGAATTAACATTGGCAATAATACCAAAAATAATACAAATATAAAGGCTTATAAGCCTAAATGTATGCAATACTATGATGCTTTCTACCACAAACTTATTATTTATTTAACCACTTACCCAACCATCCTTAGAATTTCGGTTTTCTTTAGATCTTTCTGTTGTTCTAAGAAATGTACGTATGTACATTTGTGTATTGTTTTAAGGACATTATGGCTGGCATTTTAACATTTTAGCATTAAAAATATTTTAAATAAATAAAAGACTTCGTATAATAGATAAATAGAATATTGAAATACAAATAGAAAATGAAAATATGTATGTACATATGTATGTATGTATCTATGTAATAATAATGAAAAGATGTTTAAATTTATGCATCAATTCTTTTTAAGTAAAAAAAAAATTGTTCTTACTTTTGTAATTTAAATAACTCATCAGACATATGTATGTACTCGTATTGTCGATTGCATTAAAGTCAAATTATAAATACAAATTAATTTTAAAGCTACAAATCAATTTGTATTTATTTAAAGTAATTAATATTTATTTTATTTATTATTTTTTTTTACCTAAAAATATGCTATAAAATATGTTTAACTTTTTAGCCTAAAAATAGGCAATATTTCTTTTACAAAGGAAATTATTGATTGTCTTTCAAAAGTAAGAAAAAATTTGTTTTTTCTTCGTAAACTAGCCTCAAACTAAAGGTATGACAACTATTGCAACTAATAAAATACTGTGAGCTGACCTTCGTTAGAGAGCAGTATTTGAATGGTTTTTCCAACGATATGAAATGCAACAACAAAAAAAAATGCCCAGAATTATGCGCCTAAATCTATGTATTTCATCCGCTTAATTAAAGTTGCAAGTGGTAACACCATCAGTCATCATATTTTTCACATTTACAACGCTGGAATGAATTTTGTCTGTTTTAATGTTTATCTGCGATTTCTAAAGGCTATGTGAGGCTAGGTCGAAATCCCGTCTGAACGGTTGTTATGACTAATTAAGTATATAAAGTAGTTGTAGGTAATCTAGTAGTTATTATTATTGGTACTGTAAGGCCATGGGACCTGACAAAAACTCTGAGTGTCAAATAAAATTGCTAAGAAAACCTTCTGAAAAAATCTGTCGTTCGGAATTGACTTTAAACTCTGGGTCCTCCGCCACTCATGTGTCGGGTCCGCCATCTAACGTTTTTTTCAACTAGTGCTTATTTCGTGAATGGTAACACTTAGAAGTCGCCGTGGTCTAGTAGGTAGTGTGTTAGCTTATTAGACCTAAAAGCCAGACATCAAAATAAAATACGAAAAAGTATTTTTTCGGCGATTTCCTCTCTGCAGGTTTCTGGCAAAAACTTTGAGAGTAAATAAAATTGCCATGAAAATTTTCTCATAAGATCTGTCGTTCGGAGTCGACTTTAAACTGTAGGTCCCGCCACTTATGAATAAAATTAACGCACACAACATAAGTGGTGTGAGAAACTAGATCAATAATCCTGACTGATGGATTCTAATGTATGTATGTAACACTTAGCTCATGTCTGATTTGACAGATAATTAGTTTTATCCTTCCGCTGAACGAATATGGTTGTGTATATGCATTTTCGCTAAGTGGGCCTGCGATCGACTTACAGAAAATGTCGATTTTGGCAAAAAAAAAAATCATCTTTGCAGATGAAGCTCATTTTGATCTTGCTTGGCGGGTATGTAAACAAGCAAAATTGACGCATTTGGGACACAGGAAACCTGCACGCTTACATTGAAAAGCCAACACACCCAAAACGAGTCACTGTTTGGTGCGGATTTTGGTCCAGAAGCATAATTGGTCCATTTTTTCTTCGAAAATGAGAAAGAAGTGGCCGTTACAGTCAATGGCGATCGTTATCGGACCATGTTGAACGAATTTTGTTCACAAAACTTGAAGAGGAGGATATTAGCAACATTGGGTTTCAAGAGGACGGCGCTACGTGCCACACAGCCGAAGCTACACTCAGTGTTTTGCGCCCTTTTTTTGAAGATCGCATTATCAGCCGCAGAGCTGATGTCGTTTGGCCACCTCGAAGCTGTGACTTGACACCGTTGGACTATTATTTGTGGGGTGCCGTCAAAGATAAGTGTTACGGCCGACAAGTCAGAGACAATTGACGCTTTAAAGGACTATATTCGTGAAACTATTGGTGAAATATAGCTGCACACAATCGATAATGTGCTTAAAAATTGGAACGATCGTGTAGGCTACTGCATGGCCAGCCAAGACAGCCATTTGAATGAAATTATTTTCCATTCCATTAAACGGAAGGATTGTACTTTGAAATATGAAAGGAAATTTAAGAAAATATTCGGTAGCTTTTTTTAAAGCATTCAAAAGAAAAGTTGTTTGGCGGACCTTTTATAAAGAAAACAGAGTGAGGGAGTAAGCAATGTATACACGTTAGGGACATTTAAAATTATGTATGACGATTGAATCTTGTTTTCCTTTTCTTAAATCCACAAAAAATTAACGTTTTTAGAAGGAAAATACTCAGAAATTTAAACAATAAACGTGTGATGCAATTATGAAACATTAAATCTTTATAAGTTACGATTAATCATTGTACTTTACAACTTTACTTTAAGTATTTTGCATTTGTTAATGAATTTAATTTCAAAATTTTTACTAGAAAAAATAAAACCCTTGAAAGGCATTGCATTACCCTCTCACTCTCTATAATTATTTGTCAAATAAAAAAATCCCTTTACATACGAGTACATTGCCCCCCCAAATAAAGGTGTGAATAATGTCAAGTGTTTACTTTATGCACTTGGCTCGGCTTTTGTCTATTTTAAGTCCTGGCCTTTGTTACAGTTAACCCGTTTTCTTTACATATGACTACATATACGATTAGCAATGGATTAAAATGTCATCCCCTTAGTATAATCATCCTTTGAGTGTGAGAGTGTACGTACATACAATTATAGAAGGATTGTAACGAGTATTGATGTACATGCATAATACACACTCATGCCACATTTTAATTACCCAAACAAATAAAAGTCACTATGATACGCCCCCTATATTACATGATACAGGGACATACATACATACATAATGTTAATAAATTTCTACCTTTCATTCATACGAATAGGGTGTCCCATATTATTATAAATTGTAATTTTCTTTTTTATTGAATTTGGCTTAGTAAGCTATTAGACCGCCTAAGTGTTTAAAATTTAAAAGAAAAAATTATTTAAATTGAAAAAAAAATCGCATTTAAAGGGACACCCTTTTTCATATCCTTTCATACATTGTAGCATTCAGTCGTTATTGTATGCATGCCTTTCATCATAATATGTGTACTTTTATTTGGTACTCAAATAGTTTTATTTGGTTATACACGTATGTACGTACGTATGTATGTACCATTGGCTGAGCACAAGTGTTCCTGGTCACACGTTCTCTTTTAAATCTTTTCTTAAGAATTTATTCCTTTTTTCTCATATGGCAACCAAACGAGGAAGAATATATAAAAAGGAGCGCCAGGATAAGAAAGAAACTAAAGAAAGTTAAAAAAAAAATGCTTTTTAATTAAATAAAGAAGTTGAAGTTAAAAGAACGAATTGTTTTCATTATTAATTTTAGCAATACATGGGATAGTCATTAATCATTAATCTTTTTAACCCTTGCCTTTATAGTAACTAGTGCAATGGCTGGGAGAGGGACACCCTAAGGTTTAAACACTAGGTCAGACATCTCCAACATGGCTCCAAAGTCTAGTAGGCAGTGTATTGGGGTATTAAACATGAGGCCTTGGTTCAATAAACACGTCAGACATCCACCCAACAAAACGACATACGAACAAATATTTCTTCGGCGTCTTCCTCTCAACGAAGCAAAAACTCCAAGAGAAAAAAAAAAAATTACACAAAAATCTTTAAATTGTAGATCACATACTCATTGTAGATTAAAATACTCAACATAAGTAGTGAAAGAAGCTAGGTAGTAATCATAGCTGAAGGTTTGTAATACCAAGTATGTACAAGTGTATGTGGATGAAACAAGTTGATGCATTGCAGACGTTAGCAAAACAGATTTACCATCGATGCTCTACTGTTACCAATAAACGAAACTGTAGTAAGTGACTCAAATTCATCATTATGACAACATCAGGTCACATACATTGATGACCTAGCAAAAACAGGAAAAGCTTGACTAGGTCGCTGGCGAGAAGAAGACCTACAACGCAGGAAGATAAAGAGAAGCAAAGACTCTTTTCAAACCAAACGGGCTAGAGGCAATCAAAAAGGAAATTTTATTAGGATACCGTATATAATTTGTGAGGAGTGAATTACATCATACGGTCACTTTACTATGGCACCACTTCACAATACTAGTCACCGTAGCCTAGTAGGTAGCGTATTGGCTTACTAGACGTGAAGCCATGTTTCAAACCCCAGGTCAAACATCTACAACAAACGGAAATAAAAAAAATAAATAAAATCCCCATGAAAAGTTTTCTCAAAAATCTGTCGTTCGGAGTCGACTTTAACCTGTAGACTCATGTATAAAGTTAAGGCACACAACATAAATGGTGTGAGAAACTAGGTCGTAATGACCAATTATGTATGTTATGTATGCATATGTTAAGTTTCTACAAAGCAATCGCTGAAAAGAATCTGAAACAAAGCCCAGCTGGCCTATTGCAGGATACATTGTAACGAGAAGGAGTTTGAAACCATCCAAAACCACTGTAGTTGTCCCCAGCCCTTAGTAGGTTGGGTTTGAGGACTCTGGTTAGGGGCTTCTTTGAGGCCGAGTGCCGACATATTGCTCTACATAGCTTAATAGTTTGAGTTAGTTGAAAAGTGCTAGACACTCTCTCTTGTTTGTTTGTGGTCTCTTTTATACTTTCGCCACCTTATCCTCCCTTTCTTATATTCTCTCTTTTCCCTATCTTCTTTATTACCTTCTCTCTTTTTTAGGACGTAATACAATGGGTTAATTTGACCTCTGAGTATCGTACTATTGTGGCCGTGGTCTGGTAGATAGTGAGTTGGCTTATTAAATGTAAAGCCCCGGTTCGTATTCCAGGTCTGGCCAGTGGTGTTATCGAGTCGGAACGCTCCGGAATATCGTTCCGGTACTTCCATTTTGGGGAAAATCGCCCTGCCCCCGTCGTTAAATTTGGGACATGAGACCTAAAGAAAAAAACGGCTCCGCCAGGATTATCATGGAAAATCACCCCCTCGTTAAATTTGGGACATGAGAGCACAGAGCGGCCGCCTACCCAGGATCGGCCGTGTCTAGATAATTATATATACGCGTTCCGGTAAAAAAAAAAATTACCATCACCACTGGGTCTGGCATCAAAATGAAAATATGAAAAAAATATTTCTTCGGCGATTTCCTCTCAGCAAAAAAAAGTTCCTCAAAAATCTATCCTGCGTTTCCGAATGTGCGATGGTCGTCCGATAAGTCTGCTTTCCTGGTGATTCTAGTCTCTCGCATTCCTTGTTATGTCATGTAATGGCTTTCGAAGAGTGTGCCCAATCCATACCCAATTGCGTCTCCTCATTTCCCTCTCAACAGATTGCTGGTCTGAATCTGACCAGAGTTGGGCATTGGATATTACGGAAGGCCAGTACATATGCAAGATTCTATGCAGTCATTTGTTAACGAATACCTGAAAATTGCGCGGTGCCATATTCTACGTTTCACAACCGTATAGCAAAAGCATTGCGCGCCATATTAATGCGACTGGCAACATCCGCTTATGAACCTCCGGATTTATCCATTATACTGCCCAGATAACAAATGTTATGTATGTATTAGAGGTGTGCACAAGACATATAAAATTGCACGCTATTGCATTTTTCTCAAGACCGAATATTGATTGTAGCTGCAAATGCAAATAAGTGTGAAGCAAAGTTAGAGTACATAAAAAAACAACTGAACTCGTAAACCATTGTACAACAGTATAAAAGAGAGTTGGGTGAAGAGTGCAACAAAAATATTCCACTCTTCATAGGGTCACAACATGCATTTCTTTTTTTTTTTGCTCTCGGCAACCGAACATCTTCGACGATACCAGCATTGCCAGTAACATTTTTAAACTTATTATTTCTGGGGAAAAACCTTTTTTTACACTACTGATATTCATATGGCAATACTGAAAATGTAGCTTCAGTAGTAAAATATGCTTTTACAACACAAAGCATAGTTCCGTTACTTCCAAGGTAAACGAGTGCTGTTGTATACATTGAATAAATGAGAAATACACATTTCAGTGCACTCGTAAAATCAAGAGCAACAGAAAAGAGTACACTATAGCATTGCATTCGGTGAAGGGTAAGCTAGTGGTCGCCGTAGTCTAGTAAGTAGTGTGTTGGCTTATTAGACGTGTAAAAGCCAGGGTTCGAGTCCCAGGCCATTCATCAAAACAAAATACAATTTTGCGATTTCTTCTCAGCAGATTTCTGGCAAAAACACTGAGAGTAAATAAAACCTGCCATGAAAAGTTTCTCATAAAATCTGTCGTTTGGAGTCGACTTTAAACTGCAGGTCCCGCTACTCATGTATAAAATTAACACACACAACATAAGTGCTGTGAGAAACTAGGTGAATAATCCTGACTGATGGGTTCTAATGACCAATTATGTTATGAAGGGTAACCTAGCAGAATGTCTTGTGCATACTTCTAGTATGTATTGTACCTATCTCAATGGCCAGTACATGTCCTCTTATTTAAACCTAAACTAAATCTTCTATAAAGGATAACGCATAACCAAATTTTTTCGTGGGCACTGCTTAAATTGACTTCTTTTTCTTTCAAAATTATTTTTTTTTGGCTTTATGAAGAGAAGAATATTTTTTTGGTCTACCTTTTAAATGAAACAAAAAGAAAAAACGCAATCAAATAAAATACTTTCAAAACAGATGGGAAAAATCACACACACGGTCAACTCGTTATTTTTTATACAAATTATAACGAAGAAAAGCGGTAATAAAAATGCAAAGAAGGGGGATGATTTGTTCCTTAATTTTTTTCTTTTTTTTATTTTTGATTACAAAAGCCTGTTGTTAGAGAAATAATAATAAAAAAAGAGAGAAAGAATAAATAAATAAATAAATAAGGAGACTGTGTAAACGGTTCACAATTGTGTTATTGTGACTGTTTAACAATTACAGTTACAATAAGAATTTAGCTTCTGATTGTATACTTTTGTTGCTTACTATATATAGGAAACAGTATCATTAAATTAAGATAATGATCACAATGAAGCAATGAAATGAAAATGAAAAGAAAATATTTATTTACGTGTAACATATTAAATGATAAAAACAACAAAACAAATATGTTCGAAAGGAAACAAACAAACAAACAAACACAGCCATTCAATTCAATCCAATCCAATTCAATTCAATTCAAACCAAATAAAAATAATCACAAACAATTATTATTACGAACAATAAAGAATACAGAATACAAAGAGAGACAGAGACAGACAGAGAGAGAGAGACAGAGAGCAAAAGAGAGAGAATAATTGTTGAAAAATATTAACCGTTAAATTACAAATAATACTTGTCGAGATTCGTTAAGGTACGGTTTATTCATGGGCCATTAAAATAACATTTTTTGAAGGGGGAGAACAGCAGCACAAGCCTCTTCATATGGATGATGAAACTGTTGCTTGTCATGAATTTGAATTTGAATTGAATTTGTTTTCGTAAATGATCATCATTTATTACCAACAGATGTTTTGTGGGTTTCTTTTTCTTTTTTTAATTTTTCCTTAAACATTTAATTCTAAAGGGTGATCCGAATAACAGAGCTAATGTAATATACTGTTGTTACGTTTTTATCCTTTTAAAAACGTTCAAAATATTAGTTCGTAGATTTCAAATAAAATAAGAAATAAATTTGTATTTAGTTTGCAAACAATTCTTTATTGTAAGCACAATTCCGTGTACCACCTTTCACGACTTGACTTCAACAACAACAATTTGTTTTAATTGTTATTATTCTTTACACTTCTTCCGCGTACACAATAACAATTGTTCGTTAGATCTTTAATACTACAATTATTCTCTTCATACGCAACGTGTCTTCACACAAGACTGACTGAATTCTTACTGACTCCCTCGTATCTTCAGACAAGACTAACTGAATTTCTATTGTATTTGCTAGATGTGTGCACAAGACATTCTGCTAGCTTACTCCTCACCGACTGCAATACTGTAGTGTACACTTTTCTGTTGCTCTTGATTTTACGAGTGCACTGAAATGTGTATTTCCCATTTATTCAATGTCTAGAACAGCACTCGTTTGCCTTTGAAGTAACGGAACTATGCTTTGTGTTGTAAGAGCATATTTTACTACTGAAGCTACATTTTCAGTATTGCCATATGAATATCAGTAGTTTAAAAAAAGTTTTCACCCAAGAAATAAAAAGTTTAACTGGCAATGCTAGCGAGCAAAGAAAGCGCCAAAACATTCGGACCTTTCTTATTCATTGTTGTGAATAGGTTACGATTTTACGTGCGCGGGTGATTTATAAGAAAAGATTAAGAATTACAAAAATAGTCTGTTTTGTATGAATGTATGAATTGGTTTTATTATTTTTATTACTTTTTTATAATTACACCACTATATTTTTGGAAAATTTTAAATAAAATTGCGTTAAAAAACAAAAACATCTATTGCTTTCGCCATAAACTCTAAAAAGAAAGGTTTTTCCCCAGAAATAATAAGTTTAAAAAAGTTACTGGCAATGCTGGCCTCGACGAAGATGTTCGGTTGCCGAGAGCAAAAAAAAAAGAAATACATGTTGTGACTCTACGAAGAGTGCAATATTTTTGTTGCACTCTTCACCCAACTCTCTTTTATACTGTTGTACACTGGTTTACGAGTGCAGTTGTTTTTTTGTTCTCTATGTTTGCTTCACACTTATTTATATTTGTAGCTACAATCAATATTCAGTCTTGAGAAAAATGCAATAGCGTGCAATTTTATATGTCTTGTGCACACCTCTACTTCATAGATTGCAAGAAGAAATAAATTTATGTTTAGTTTTAAATTAATTCTTTATTGTTCTTACAATTTCGTGTGCCACCTTTTACGACTTGACTTAAACAGCAACAATTTGCTTTAATTGTTATTATTCTTTACGCTTCTTCCGCGTACACAATAACAATTGTTCATTAGATCTTTAATACGAAAATCTTCAAACCACAATTATTCCCTTCATACGCAACATGTCTTCACACAAGACTGACTGAATTCTTACTGAATCCCACGTATCTTCAGACAAGACAAACTGAATTTGTATTGTATTTGCCTATTTTATTTTATTACCCTTGAAGGTGCTTTTATAAACGGGTTTTTAAAAGAATCTGTAAATAGTTTACGATCTGAAAAAAAATAATTTTTCTCTAACACAATTTTTCCCTTTTTTGAATGCACCAAATTTCTTGCCTTATTTGTAATCAAATCAGCACGAGAGGCATCTGTAGAAGTTCTCACACGACAACGAAATAAATTTCAAAATAAAAACTAAAATAAAGAAAAGGAAAGGAAACTGAAACACAAACGGAAACATTTCAAATCTAATTAACAGCTCATTAATGGTCAGAAAGTTTTTCATAGAAATTTTCCAAAGAAGGATAAAAACAAAGACAAGACAGAAAAAACTGGGGTTAGAAAAAAGGGAAAAAATTAAAGGCAAAAAGTAGAGCAAAAATCCAAAAAGGAAACAAAATCCATATTGACCGATTTAGCAAAGCTAATCAATTAATTAAGCGTGGATACATAAAAACAAAACTGATGAATTGAATGTAAGCATACAAGGCAATATGAAAACTCTCTCTCTCTCTTCCTCTGTGGTGATATATGGCAGATTCAAAGAAGAGTTCACTAGAATAAAAAGCCACGCATCATCATTTGTCTATGGTTGAGTGAGTGGGCGAATAAACTCGTACATACGCTGCTAATGATGATAGGGTCGCACGCTTTTGTTTTTCTTTTTTTCTGGTATAAGAAAAACACGCAATTTTCTCCATTCAAATGTCAGGGAAAATACAAATTATTTTCAATTCATTCAACCATAAGAGCAAAAAGCAAAAATGTCAGAATGTTATAGAATTGATAGACAGTTAAAAAGGGGAAGGAGAGAAAAAAAAAGGATAACAGGAAAAACAGGATTTCAAAACGTAACATAAAGGAAAAGAATGAAGTTGGAAAACTAGGCAAGAAAATTTTATTGCTGAAGTGGAATCATTTGATGTCAAGTATAGACTGGGGTGTTCATCTCTTGCCCATTCATTCTTAGGCCCTGTAGATCCATCATAGTACACTGGCAAATTCAATCGGATTTAATAGAAAACTATTTCCATGGCAACTCATTTTTAAAAATTACTTAAAAACCAATGCCTTAGTCAAGTTTCCCACTACAGCAGGACATTGTTAAACCTACAGTTTAACATCAACTCCGAGCGACATATTTCTGAGAAACTTTTTCATGTCAATTTTTATTTATTCTCAGAATTTTTTCCAGAAGAAGAAATATTTTTTATTTCATACTTCTTTTTCTTACCTGACCTTGAATACGAACTCAGGCTTTACGACTAATAAGCCAACAAACTACCTACTAGACTAGGGCAACTTTTTAAATGAATTCAGTTGAATACTCCGTTGCAAATGTATAAGCTTTGTTGTTACATTAATTGGACTGATCCCAATTACATCCCCTGTACGAGAAATATGAGAATTGCAAAAGTATTTTCACGGCATTAAAGGCTTCCTAAAAGATGCCTGGTTATTGCCAATAACAGTTTATGCAGCAAGTGTATAACAGAAATCCAAATTTCTCCAGTACAAACAATTTTCACTATGACTTAGTTATGGTTTTAAAATTTTAAAAATAAGAAGAAGCTGATCATTCAGTCAGTCACTAACACCTACACGGATAATATTTACAAAACACACCTTTAAAAAGGGCAACTTTCTTATGTTCTTTTCTGTGCAAGAAAAAGGGCAACTTTCTTGTGTTCGTTTCTAACAAGAAAAAGACCAACATTTTGAAAGGTTAATGTAAAAATTTTTAAAATACTTCGTTTAAAAAGGAGAAAATTGTATTTTAGAAATGATGAAACTAATTTATTCTTAATAATATTACGTAAATTAAAAAATCGAAAGGAAGCTGTTTAGTTTTAACTGAACAAATGGGGCGACATATCGTATTAAGCCCAGTCAATACCAATATACCTACAGGAATAATATTGTTACGTTTTTACCCTTTTAATAACGTTAAAAATATGAGTTTTTAGATTATAAATAAAAAATAAATAAATTTGTGTTTAGTTTTAAATCAATTCTTTATTTTTTGCACAATTCCGTGTGCCACCTTTTACAACTTGACTTAAACAACAACAATTTGCTTTAATTGTTATTCTTCTTTACACTCTTCCGCGTACACAATAACAATTGTTCGTTAGATCTTTAATATGGAGATCTTCAAACCACGATTATTCTCTTCACACGCAATGTGTCTTCACACAAGACTAACTGAATTCTTACTGAATTCCACGTATCTTCAGACAAGACTAACTGAATTCTTACTGAATCACCGTTGCCTGCTTTGTCTTGCCTTTTATATCGCAGGGTAAGTAGTCTGATGAATGCACTTGAAGGAGAATGTCTTTGTCTTCGAGAAATCTAAAAATAAATGTAAACAAGTTTTCTTCTTTGTCCCCTTATTTTTTTTATACTGATGTTGTTGCTATATTTTTGTTTATTCGTTGATCGTGAAAAAAGGCCATTATTTTGTTTTTGCCATTTTTGTTTTTCATTTTTAAGAACACCATTTCCATTTTCGTAACAATATTTCCAAAAAGAAAAAAACTTTAAAAAAGGGCAACTTTTTTGTGTTCTTTTCTGGCAAAAAAAAGGGCAACATTTTGAAAGGGTAATACAAACATTTTTAAAATACTTTGTTTAAAAAGGACAAAATTGCATTTTAGAGTCGATGAAATTCATTTATTTCTAATAATATTACATGAATTAAAAAAAAGGGGAAGGAAGCAGTTTAATTTAGCCTGAACAGTAAGGGGGTGAACAAGCCTAATTAACGACGAATTAAAATTAAAATCGTTTTATGCTATCACTTAATATCAATATTTAAAAGCTTTATCGCTTCACCATTAGACTTTCATTGCATATTATTCACAGATCAAGGCTATAATCTGGCCATTGTATACATACAAATTAAGATCCATTAAAATAAGAACACAAATAAGACATCGTTATTGTACATGAACTTAATCCCCCTATAAAAAAATGTTTTTAGCAGGATAATTTCATCCATCATTTGACATCACTTTTCAACCGTTTGTAAATGAATATTTTGAATAAAATTTTATTTAATTCTCCTCCAAGAAAGTGAAAATAAAATCAATATAAAGAGGAAGAAAAAGAAAAAGGAAGTGAACAAGCGATACATTTAAATAAATCCTATTTTGTAAGAGAATGAAAAAAAAGACGTTTAAAGGTAAGAAAGACTTCAGATGGAAGAAGATGTTTTTTAACAAATGCTTGAACAAATACTATTAAAAATGGCATCATAATTTGTCATGACCTCTACGCACCCACACTCTCCGCCAATTTCTCTTTTAAACAATATTTTTTGCCTTCTTTTAAATGTCAAAGTACGTGTCTTTTTTTCTCTCTTCCTTCCTTTTTGAGCAATACAAACGATAAGAAGACAGTGACATTTACTTGCTGAAAGAAATATTGAAGATGTAAATAGATGATGGTGTTTATGATGATGATGATGATGATGATGGCACATCATTAGCATAAAACCACTTGATATACCCAACATTTGCCATTTATTTATAATGAGCTCAAGACAAGACAAAAAAATGTTGACGAGGCGACACTAGAGTGTGGAGCTACTTTTCAAAAAATTTTGTTAAATTCTGATTTTGAAAAAAAGAAATCTCTTAGCGAAGATTCAAAAGAGCATTGCGTCCATTTTACGGGCAACATAATCAGCCTAGTAAGCAAGCATACATTCATTACTGGTCCTTATAAACCTTTAGATGACGGAGGTAATGCCCACCTACCGGGCCGAACAGCATCTCAATCTTTTCTGATAGCCAGGCTGCGATAAAGTCTCTGCCGAACGTTACGAATAATTCTAGGATCGTCAGGGAATGCTGCTGCTAGCTTCTCACACCACTTATGTTGTGTGCGTTAATTTTATACATGAGTGACGGGACCTACAGTTTAAAGTCGACTCCGAGCGACAGATTTTTGAGAAGCTTTTCACGGCAATTTTTACTCTCAGAGTCTTTTGCCAGAAATCTGCTGAGAAGAAGACGCCGAAGAAATATTTTTCGTTTTGATGTCTGACCTGGGGTACAAACCCGGGCCTTTCGTCTAATAAGCCAACACACTACCTACTAGACCACGGCCACGACGTCTTCAATGGGAATGCCACTTACCTCATTTAAACTGGCCATCACGCGGAAATTCTCCCGGGACACCAAGCTATCCTAAATCAATGAGGAGTCCTGCTCCACCGCTAGGCTCACTTGGCCCTCATTAGGTAGAAGGTGCCCCAACCAGTTACTTGGACTTGGTCATAACATCATCTCGATCACACTGGTCGTGCTTACAGGTCACTGTGTCATGGGTAGGCACGTAGAAAGAATGCGGTAATCATTTAACGATTTCTGCCGTGGATACAAATTCGCTGAGGAAGAGGAGAGATTGTTATACGTTTTCTATGTCAATGTCCATCTCTTACAGCGGTGCAGATATAGGTTTTTTAACTCTCTAACCCTTGTCAGCTTGACGGTGCTATTGTGCGTTGAGATCACGGACATAGCCTCGTTTATCAAACTTTCTGGCTGGTTTTCTAGCGTGAAGTAGTCGTGCTTTAAATATGCAGCTTTTGCGCTGACCAACTTCACCCTCATTGGCTCGGAGGAACATGGACAGTACAGGGACTGCGTTCTCCTGTGGTGCCATAGTAGGCCGCTATGCATGCTCAAGTGAACTTTTGGTACAAAGCTACCACACTAACCTAACCTAAACCTTTAGATAGGCTTTATGGTTTAGCTTCTCACACCATTTATGTTGTGAATGTTAATTTCATCCAAAAGTGCCAGGACCTACAGTTTAAAATCGTTTTCGAACGCCTGCATTTTGAGAAACTTTTTATGGCAATTTTATTTCACTCACAGAGTTATTGTCAAAAATATTTTTTTCGTATTTCGTTTTGATGTCTAACCTATGGTTAGTCGCCACGGCCTAGAAGGTAGTGTGTTGGCTTATTAGACGTAAAGCCCGGGTTCGTACCCCAGGCCAGGCATCAAAACGAGATTATGAAAACATTTCTTCGGCGACTACCCCTTAGCAGATTTCTAGCAACAGCTCTGAGGAGAGTAAATAAATCTGCCATGAAAAAGTTTCCCAAAAATCAGTCTCACACAGCATGAGTGGTGTGCTGACTCTCATCTGTGTTCCTTGAGTCTACAGTACTAAAAGAGATCTGTGATCGCTCTTAGATTATTTCTTGATAGAATATGACACGGTATCCAATTATTGTACATAATTTCTTAACAAAAATTTTAACGAAGATCCTTTGCCTCACTTTATTTTCGGTTTCGCTATCCCATATCATTTCAAACTGCCGTCTCTATTTCACAGAAGCTTTCTGACTCCATCAAGGACGTGGAAGCTCGCCTTCTCCTAAGATTACCTGCTTGCTCATGGTCGAAAATTCCTTCATGACCTGGCGCCAAGGAGAGAGTAACCGTATTTTACCTACCTTGCCGATTAAGGTTCTCCAAATTATTTTCTATTGAAACTCATAAAAGCTAAGTGCCCAAATGGCGGCTGTATCAGACAGTAAATGATAGCCACTTGAAAGCTAGGCAAAGGTTCCAAACGAAAACTATTCCAAGTCCAAAAGAAATCTCTCTATTACAGAAATTTTTGAATAGAAAGGCTAGAATACAAACCTTCTCCCAGACACATGACCTGAACGATATTCTTCTTCTGCAAAAGTTACCTGAAAGAATACCGAGCATGTGTACTTATGAGAATCGCAAAACTACTATGAATAGTCAAGCAAACCTAGCTTCTTATTCAACCAAACCTAGCTGTTCTGCATGAGTATTCTTATGTTGTTAATGAAATTGAGTCTTCTTATACACGGAACTTAAGATACGCAGTTTAACCGATGCAATTGGAATACCTAGGCTACAGAAATTCCAAGATCCCTATATATTTCGGGGCCAATTCACTAACAACCTGTCAGAATCGCAAACCTACTATGCATGGCCATGCAATTATAAGAAAGAAGACATTTTAGGGCCTTTTTATTCACAGAGCCTAGCAGTTCTGCATGTATTATTATGCTGCCAACGAAAGAACGTAAGACACCCGGTTTATCGGATTGCATATTGAACCCAGGCTGCATAGCTCCTATGTACTGGAACCCATACAAAAATTTATCTTTTATTTGTTAAATATTTTCCAGAAAAATAGAAGTCGCCGTGGTCTAGTAGGTAGTGTGTTGGCTTATTAGACGAAAGGCCCGGGTTCGTATCCCAGGTCAGGCAACAAAACAAAAAATATTTCTTCGGTGTCTTCCTCTCAGCAGATTTCTGGCAAAGACTCTGAGAGTAAAACTTGCCATGAAAAGATTCTCAAAAATCTGTCGTTCGGAGTCGATTTTTTTCCCGCCACTCATGTATAAAATTATCGCACACAACATAAGTGGTGTGAGAAGCTAGGTCGTAATCCTGACTGAAGGGTTTTAATGGCAAATTAAGTATGTGTTCCTGGAAAAATACTTAGCATCCATGAATGAAAAAAACCGGATAACTGGATTGCCTTGTCATATCCTTCCTTAAATCTTATATGCTTCACCCTACAAAATAGCTCTTCAAAAACCAACACACACACAAACAACACAAATTACAAAAAACAAAACCAAAACAAAAAAAATATGTTGTTCACCCTGTCATATTTTCCCATCATAACTTATTTGCTTTACATGTCAACGCAAGCCAATGTATGAATGAGACAAGAACCAAGCCAAGCCGAGCCATGGTATTTATGATACTGACTGGCTGCTATTGCGGCTTTTCTGTTCTGAGTGACAACGACAAACAGCAACAAAAATGATTATGATGACGATGATGATGATGATGAGTCTTTGAGGCAAATGCCTTAAATCTCTCGATGTCGTTTACAATTGGTAACACAAGCATCAGTAAACAAGCAAATAAATAGGCAAACGTTACAACATTTTGCTTTTGAAAATGAATGGTTTTCACAGTTTTTTTTTTTTTGTTTTTTTTTGAAAAGAAAATAAATTTTCTGTTTCTTTTCTTTTGACATTTTCTTTTCAAATTTTTTTTCCCCCCGTCATCAAAAAGTATTATTGTCATCATTATTCACTTGAATAAGCCTTAAAGCTCCTTTTCTCTCTCTCTCTCTGTTTTATTCATAATGTAAAGCGCCAGATATAATTTACTTTGTTTGCTAAGAGGGAAGAGTATTTTGGGCATATATAAAGTAGAATGGTTTTCAACCAATAATAGGCCCTTTTATCATATTATGTTATTGAGATATTATATTATTGAGATATTGATAAATTGTTATTTCATCATTGGTGGATGCTTTTTAAATAAAATCAATAAAAATACGAAATAAAAACAAGAATTTAAACCTGTTATCCTTATCATATTGCTGGCAATACATAGTGTTCCGTTTTTACCCATTTAAAAACGTTAAAAATATGAGTTCGTAGATTGCAAATAAAATAAAAATAAATTTGTGTTTAGTTTTGAATCAATGCACACAATTCCGTGTGCCACCTTTAACGATTTGACTTAAACAACAACAATTTGCTTTACGCGTTATTACTCTTTACACTTTTGTGCGTACACAATAACAATTGTTTAATAGATCTTTAAAACACAATTATTCTCTTCACACGCAACGTGTTTTCACACAATACTGACAGAATTCTTACTGAATCGCTATTGTTCTGTATGTAATATGAGTTCGTAAGTTGCAAATAAAATAAAAATAAATTTGTGTTTAGTTTTGAATCAATGCACACAATTCCGTGTGCCACCTTTAACAATTTGACTTAAACAACAACAATTTGCTTTACGCGTTATTACTCTTTACCCAATCTTCCACGTATACAATAAAATCTTCATACCACAATTATTCTCTTCACAAGCAACGTGTCTTTACACAAGATTGACTGAATTTTTACTAAATCGCTGTTGCCTGTTCTGTCTTGCCTTTTATGTCGCAGAGTAAGCAGTCAGATGAATGCCCTTGAAGGAGAATGTCTTTGCCTTCGCGAAATCTCTATAAATGTAAACAAGTTGCTTGCAGTGTTGTTGTTGCCTGTTTACTTGTTTATCTGCTGTTTTTTTTTTACTGAACTTTGTTGTTCTGCTGACATTAATCAGTATATATAGCTAAACTATGAGATCGTGCGGTTGACGGAATGAAATTCAGTATTCCACTGCCAATACGAACAAGTTGTTATACATCGGGTGTATCATCCATCGGTTTAAATTTGTATCATCGTTTATTTTAAATCTGTCAATACTTATGTCATTCTATTCTATCACAAAATTCATATTGAATTATCTCCATTGAACCGATTTGAATTATCTCCCCTGAACCGATTTACGCTTGAACACCGTTGAGATTAAATGGAAATTTCTTTCCAAAACAAACACAATTGGTCGGAAATTGCAAGAAAATGTCATAGGGAAAAACCAACAGTGCCCGGTATATGCAAGTTTATCGCAAAGTGTTCGCGAAACTGGTCTCATTTTTGATGCTCCAAGACATGAGCGTGCTCGTACAATGCGTACCCACGAAAATATCGAAGCTGTGGCTGATAGTATGAGTCAACTGGTCATCGTTCTCAAGAATTGAACATTTCACCAACCAGTTTATGTCGAATTTTGCGAAAAGATCTCGGTATGGCGCCTTACAAAATTCAATTGCTGTACGAGTTGAATCGCATGAGCATCTGTTTCGCTAGCTAGTCTTAGGTGTATAACGAACGGAACTGGGATTTACAAGTACAATGCCAGTTGACATATGAAATAAGCTGAATATACTTCCGCAGTCTTGAGGATCCATGACAAGCTGCGCTGAGGAACTTTGTGCAAATGCCAGTCATGAAGTGAAGGAGGATATTTCAGCTTATCCGTAATGTGAAGCTATCCATGCCTTCTAATGGTAAAAAATACTCTGAACTGAACGGAACATGATTACTTCAGCAAATTTCCAGCATAGATTTGAACATGATTGAACCCTGTAAATACGTATTTACATTACATACATAATTAGCCATTACAACTCTTCAGTCAGGATTTCAACCTAGCTTCTGACACCACTTATGTTGTGTGCGTTAATTTTATATATGAGTGGCGGGACCTACAGTTTAAAGTCGACTCCGAACGACAGATTTTTGAGAAGCTTTTCATGGCAATTTTTCGTTTTGATGTCTGACCTGGGATTCGAACCCGGGCCTTTTGTCTAATAAGCCAACACACTACCCACTAGACCACAGCGACTTCAACCCTATTTACCTATTTACATTATTTACATATTAATTCTTTATCTCTGGCCAAACCAGCTTATTCAGGATATGTTAAATTCTGAAATTCTATGAAATGAGTTAAGTCAACATAGTCTATCAGGCAGTGTGTTGGCTTATTAAACGAAAGGCTGTGGTACAAAACCTGGCTCTGACGAACAAAAGAAGGTTAGGTTAGGTTAGAGGACTAGTACTTGTAAACTGTGACAAGTACAGTACCCGGAGGTCCTCATTGTCCCATTGTACAACGTCCTAGCTTCTCACACCACTCGTGTTGTGTGCGTTAATTTTATACATGAGTAACGGGACCTACAGTTTAAAATCGACTCCGAACGACAGATGTTTGACATGCTTTTCATGGGAATTTTTACTCTCAGAGTTTTTGCCGGAAATCTGTTGAGAGGATGTCGCCGAAGAAATATTTTCATATTTTCGTTTTGATGTCTAACCTGAAATTCGACCTCGGGCCTTTCATCTAATAAGCCAACACAATAAGCTACTGGACTACGGCGACTTCTATGAATAAAAGAAAATATAAACTAAAATTTCTTTCGGCGACTCTGCCGTCTAGTGGCAAAAACTCTGCGATTGACATTAAAAATTCCTACAATCTGTAGTTCGGAGTCGACTTTAACTATAAGTCTTGCCAGTCATTCCTATGGGTCACCAGTCCCGAACTATTTGGGGTTCAACTGGTAGCAGACTGGATTGCGAAGCTCGACCGGAAGCTTAATTCTGGTACCACGGGTGTCGGGAGCTCCAGAGATTCGCCTCTGCCCGACAATGGTGCGGCCCCCTTGTGGAGCAACGTGGTGGCTGTGGTTTAAACCTAAATCGCGGGAAGAGCGCAAACTCGGTGTGGCGTTGCATTCTCAAACATTGTGAAAAGTGGAGTTTAGATAGTCTCCCACCCCTAACCAAGAGGGAAGCCTTGCCCAAATACAAGGCTTCGAATTGGTACTCACGTTTGGTGATGTGACCGGTGGTATGCTTATGCATATCATCTGGTTGCATCACTACGCGTGGAGGCGCTGGTAGACGCATTGTATTCACCCGTGCTTTGAGCAACGTGGGGTAAGCCATCTTGGCGGTACTCACGTTAAGCCCTGGACTCATGTAAGTCTTGCCACTCATGTAAAAAATTAACCCACACCCAACATGTGCGGTATGAAAAGTTACGCCGCAATCCTAACTAAAGTATGTAATGACCAGTTAAGTAAGCGTAAAGTCAACACCTGTAAACTCCATAGGTTTTAGAGACAGAGGCATATTTATTACAAATATAATAATACAATGAGTGTACGTATGTAAGACGAATTTTCCAAACTATTAATGAGTATAGCAACAGGCATAGAATATGGACTTGAATTAAAGCCTCCCATTCATGTTTGTTACTGGCTTTTACTTTCATATAAAAAGAGATTTATTGTTTTACATTAATACCGATCTTCACACACCCCTCTTTTTCATAATATTGTGTACGATCCATAAAATTTGATTGCACTTGGCATTCATAATCCGTTGAAAATAACTTTTCGAAGCGTATAAAGTCTGCATGAAATTAATAAATTATTTACGACTTTAATGCACATGAGTGGCAAACACAATAAAATGTTTTAAACGATAAATATTGTCAACTAAATGTGTTTAAATAACACACTCTCTCTCTTGCTCACTCACACACACGCAAGAGTATACAACCTCATACTCACACTCAAACTCATATATGTACTAACACAACGTGTGTGTGTGTCTGTGTGTATGATAATAAATGAAAAATTTGTTTTTAATCCTTTTCAACATGTGAAATTCTCATGGTAACACTTAATTGCAATGTGTGTGTGTATGCATGTATATTATAACCAATGCCCTCATTGCACGGCATTGCTACTATTTCATACACTTCTTCTTCTTCTTTTCAGTGTTGATAGCTTTGTCGTCACCTAAAGTGACTGCAAAAATCAAAATACATACGCAAGGTATGTGTATACAAACGGGGGTGATAGTGGTGATGGTGGTGGTGGCTTTTTTTCCAATTTGACATTTCAGCCTACAAGTGTGTGACATCAGAAAAGTGAAGTGTCAGTGACAACATTAAAAGCGGATTAAAATTTATACCACAACAACTACAGCAGTAGCAGCAGCAGAAGCAGCAGCAGCTGAAGCAGTAATGAAAGAAAAAGGGTGAAAGAGAGTCTACGTATAAAGGGTTTTAGTGTTGAACTCGTATAGAGAAGAATTGAAATTAAAAACCAAAATTTTTCGTGATATTGACACGATAGTTTTGAATTTAAAACAACTTTTGATAATAATCCTTAATAACTATCCTCTATAAGTCAGTTAATGGATTTAGAATCAGGAGAAGCCATGCAAATCTACTGTAAATAAATGCTGTAAAAATGGTACTGATAGGTTTTAGTTTTTAAAGGATTACAAAGGATTTATTTCTTATCCCTAGAATCTAGCTGTCACTGTTTGAAAGAAGTTTTAATCAGAATACAATCTTAAGCGTGCACTTTACACTGTATCTGTAGTGTATACATGGCAGAGATCAGCAATGAATCGTTTTTTCGCTACTTATAAGTACTCATGAAATTTTGAGTATGAGTGAGTGAACAGTATTGAAATTTAACGACTCTGATTCATTCGAACTCGCTACAACATTGATAAGTGTTTGTTTTATATACGTGGCAGAGATCAGCAATGAATCGTTATTTTGCTACTCATAAGTACTCATGAAATTTTAAGTATGTGTGAGTGACAAGTATTGAAATTTAACGACTCTGATTCATTCGAACTCGCTACAATATTGATAAATCAGTAGAGCTTGCAATGACTATGAGTACAATGTTGAAATCAAACTCATACACATACATAATTGGTCATTACAACCCTTCAATCTGGATTATTGACCTAGTTTCTCACACCACTTATGTTGTGTATTTTAATATTATACTTAAGTGGCGGGAGCTATAGTTTAAAAGACAGATTTTTCTTGGAAAACCTTTTCATGACAGATTTTTTTTACTCACAGAGTTTTTGCCAGAATTCTGCTGAGAGGAAATCGCCGAAGAAATAATTTTTGTATTTTGTTTTGATGTCGGGCTCGAACCCTGGCTTTACGTCTAATAAGCCAACACACTACCTACTAGACTACGGCAGCTTCAACTCATAACATTTGAAATATGTTTAATTCATACGCCTACTCATTCAGATTCATAAATTTAGAAAAATTCTCATAATATTTATTACAGATTCGAATGATTCGAATCATTCTTTAAAATTTACGGTCCTAGTTGTTGTTGCATTTACAAAAGTAGGTAAAAATAAAGACAAAGACAAAGAAACAAACAACCTTCTAGCGAGTATTGTGGTATTCGTACTCGAATCATATTTATTTTGTGCTTCGTGTAAACGTTGAGTCAAGGAGACTTGAAATCAACAACATCATGCATATTGTTAAGTATGAGTACGACGAGTACTTCCAACTTTGTGTATGAGTAGTATGAGTATCATATTAAAATAGGTAAGAATGCGTATAAGTATCAGAAATTATAAGTATGATTCGAATCTACTCAACGTTTTGAATACTTATTGCTGAATTCTGGTTTAAGCCCCCGAAAGATTAAAAAAACACAAAGACAAAGACAAACAAACACACAACCTCTTAGTGAGTATTGTGGTGGTCGTACTCGAATTAAATGTATTTTGTGCTTCGTGTATACGTTGAGTCAAGGAGACTCGCAATCAACAACATCGTACGTATTGTTAAGTATGAGTATGATGAGTATTTTAAACTTTGAATATAAGTAGTATGAGTACGATATTAAAATAAGTATGAATGCGTATAGGTATCAGAAATTATAAAGATGACTCAAATCTACTCATCGTTTTGAATACTCATTGCTGATCTCTGGTTTAAGCCCTCGAAATTTGAAACATTTTTGTTTGACGACTTCCGCTTAGCAGATTTTTGGCAAATAAAATTGTCCCATGAAGAGTTTTTTAAAAAATCGGACTTTAAACGGTAGGTCCCGCCACTCATGTATAAAATCAACACACACAGCATAAGTGGTGCAAGAAGCTAGGTTGTTATCCTAACTGAAGGGTTGTAATGACCGGTTATGTATTTAATAGGATTGTGTACAGGGATTGTGTGAAGGGGAGTACAACCGATCGAATGATCACAATACTAACGTAACCATCTCATCATGACATTCGATCCGTTTGAATAATTGCAATCGAAATGGCAATTTTTGAAAATTTCATTAAATTGCGTATATCCTGAATGTGGCCAAATTTCAATGTATTTTATGTATTGAAGCTCACACTCATCTCTTGCAATGATCCCCTTAGCGTATACGCAATGGAATACAATTTAAAATTATGTATTCGTACCCTTGGCCGTTTCAACACTTGCATGGCCTATAAATGTTACAATTTGATTGAGTGCTTTTGTGTGTGTGTTAGTACACGAAAGTGGAGAGTATGGAGAGAGAGATCTCCCGATTGTGCGTAGAATGTGTAGGTGTGTGTGTGTGTGCGTGTGTTTAATGTGGTGGGTAGGTGGGTGTTGAAAATGTATTTATAATTTGTATGTGTTAATGATGATTGAGTCTATATGTCACAATATTATGTTGACACAAAATATCCTCGGGCAAAACATTAATAAATCATTCACAAATGCACTTTCAGACTTTCAGCAACAATATGTGTGTGTGTTATGCGAATCATTGAATATTTGTACGACAGTGTGTCTGCGTGTGTGTGTGTGTGTAGATGATTTTATTGTATTTAAATACTTTATAACAGTATTTTCTGCCATTAATTTTTTTTTTTATTTTGTTTTTGTTTTTGTTCTTGTTTCAATTGTTAAGTCCTTGTATTTAAGCAGTAAAAACTACAGCAAAAAAAAGCTGTTTTTAATGAAAATCAAATTAAAATGTTTTTTTTTTTCTCTTTCGTTCATATAGTTTACGTGTGTATTTCATTTTAAAACATTTTTGTTGCTGCCAATAAATTATTAAAATATAACATTTTAATTAAATTAAAACTAGATGTGTTGTGTGACATGAATATATATATATATAAGTATGTATGTACGTATGTGTGTATGTATTTGTATTGTATATAAACATTTAAAGAGCTAAAAGCCAAAATTCAATGTCAAAGTAACTGATTTTTTATTGCTCTCCCCTTTTTTTTTGTGGGGTTTTGCGGATTTGTATTGTTTTTTCCTTGTTTTATTTTTTTTGTTGCCTTTTATTGTTGACGTTGGCAATACAATATCAAAATGTTAAAAGAAAACGTGCCTTTTAGGAATTTTGTGGCTTTTGTTTTTCTGTGTGTATGTATGTGTGTTTATAACTACCAAATATTTTCCATACTTTTTGTATCTTTTGGTAAGTGTTGTAAGTTTTTTTTGGTTCTTTTTTTTTTTTTTGTTCTGAACATCAACTTATTTTCAAATATTTAAGGTTTGTTATTTTTTGTTGTTGTTGTCTGTGCTTTGTCATGTGTAACAACAAACTATTGTTAGAACTTGGTAAACATGTCGTGCTTAAGTTAAGGTATCCAGCCAAAGAAATTGTTATGTCCTAAGCAAACAATAGACTACTAGTATCACTTTAGTAGTTCACGGCAGGCACCCTTCTTAGACTGGCACTTAGCAGTCAATTACATCATATCGGACGGAAATCAATCGAATTGTCTTTAAAAAAATGATGATAAACCAGACATAATTTCCGGTGTTAAATAGTGTGGAAGCTAAAAAGCACTGCAACCAAAGCAGGTCTATTGTGCACTTTCACATATGCTAACTTACCCATTCTATGTCATACATACATACATAATTCGCCATTAGAACCCATCAGTCAGGATTATTGACCTTGTTTCTCACACCACTTATGTTGTGTGTGTGTTAATTTTATACATCAGTAGAGGGACCTACAGTTTAAAGACGACTCCGAACGATAGATTTTATGAGAAACTTTCCAAGGCAATTTTATTTGTACTCTCAGAGTTTTTGCCAGAAATCTGTTGAGAGGAAATCGCCAAAAAATACTTTTTGTATTTTGTTTTGATGTCTGGCCTGGAACTCGAACCCTGGCTTTTACGTCTAATAAGCCAATACACTACCTACTAGACCACGGCGACCCATTCTATGTCCATGTGGAGTTTAAGGGCTATTTAAACCTTTAAGTTTCATTACTGATATAAAGGCCCATCTGCAATACCAAAGTGGTAAAGCCTACATCTTCCTAGAGCATGGCAATCTTATAAAAAAAGTCAATTGACTTAATCGCCTGGCTTTTGAACCATAGATATCAATAGAAGCCAAAATAATATATTTAAAAAGGCTTAAGGCTGCTTTACTTAGCATAAGTAGTTTACATAAGATACTTCTAGATTGGGATTGTCCTAAGTCTGGCCTGTAAGCAACGAAATTCCTCTACTTCCTTTGTATTTCTTTTAATATAGTTTTCTGTTAGCCCATAAAATGCGACTGTTCTAACTTGATAATAGAAACACAATTTGTTTGTTTGCTATACTTCTTTACACTTTTGTTCTCGTAAACACTAATAACTGTTCGGTATATCTTTACAACGGCAATCTTCAAACCATGTAACGCGTCATCACACAAGACTGACTGAATTTTTACTATTCGTTGCCTGCTTTGTCTTGTATTTTTATATGCGCACGCAAACATTTTGAAGAAGGGTCTTGAAGCAGAACGTTCGGGATTTCTCTATCTAAGGGAGTCTATAGCGACTTCATTGTTGTTTGAGTACTTATTTCACATTGTTTGTAGTTGCATTTTCGCTTGCATACCTATGTTACTGCTTTGCTTGTAACTTGTTCGTGTACTTGCTAGTGTAACTATTATTAATTACGTTTATGTTTTCATTTTCGTAACCATATGTTTCTTGAGTGGCTCATACAAGAGTTTTGATAGTTGTTCTAGGGTTTATCATTTTTAAACTCTGTTAGCTGACCTAAGCAATATTTTGTGTTTCGTGTCAAAATCTGCACCTCTGATATGGACTATCCATCTCTTACAACAACAAACGATGCGTTTCAACAACAGATTATTTTGAACTTGATGAAGTAACGCAAAGCAATGTGTAGTAAGTGATGCTTTGTAGGCACAAGATTTGATATTTTCAAAGCAAAAATACTTCGTTCTTTATTATCTTATTCGTTCAATAATGAGAATCATATGTATTATTTCTAAAGCAGTTTTTTTGCCGGTTGCAAATATCTCCCATACCACCGCATCAAATTTAATGAATGATATCTCATTTTAAAGCTTATATCTAACACTAATGGCAAAAAATAATTAGAAATTGAAAAATTAATATTTTCATTGATAAAAATTATATTTTATGTAGAACTACATGATAATATGATTATATGTTTTTCTTTAAGTGTGATAATACAGGGTCGCTTAACAGTAATACAGTTCTACAGAATATAGTATGTATTAAAATCCATTCTGGCAATACCGCTGTTTACTATAATGCCGTTTATTACTAAGTCAGTTATAATATGCATATTAAGTTGTAAAAAGCAGTTTTGGTAATACTTTGCAGTAGTTGTTAGATCAAGTGCGATAAACAGGGTCGCTTGATTGTAATTTTATTCCTCATAATAGTTGGAAAAGCCATTTTGGTAATGTCGTTATTGTCATGGCATTGTTTGTTTTATGAAGTGTAGTAATACGAGTTAATAAATGGTACCAGGCTAATCGTAACAAACTTGGAAGAGCACATCATAACAGCAAAAATTATTCATACCGATAAAACTGTACTCATACCCCGAATCATCCTTGCACCTTCTGATTCAACTGTGCCTTTCCGAATGAGGGTTGCTTTTGCTATAACGATAAACAAATCACAAGGTCGAACCCTTCAAAAGGTAGGATTGTATTTACCAGAACCGGTCTTTTCACATGGGCAGTTATACGCGGCTTTTTCTCGAGTACGTACGTTTAAAAATATTTTTGTTTGTATTGAAAAAAGGGAACTTTCACAAGCTCGATATTCTAATATTTTAGGGAAAATACTATACCACGTCACTCAGAGGTGTGATCTAGAAAAAGATAATAGTGTTTATATCATATACTGACTCCCTATTGAAAGTATGTTTGGCAAAAATTAATGGTGACTGCACAACAAGCCTACTTCAAAGCATAAGATCTAGAATTGTTTTATTGCTAACCCCGTCTTTAATCTACTCACCTACTTACTGGAAACTGCAAAAAAAAACTAAAATATCTCTTAAATTAATAATAATTTGACATTGGCAATCATTTATCCTTTATATTACACACAATATCAATACATTTACACGAAATGATCAATTATTTCAATGAAGTAACAGAGTAACCCTGCTTTTGTTGTCGCCAATATAATGGTAAAACGGTTTTCCACTTTTCAAGATGGGATAATGCATGTAATCCGCTATTAGATTGTTGAAAATTTTCTACGTTATACCCACCCTGTTGTATGCTTTTGCAATGCCTTTTAAGCTTAAAAATAAATATGCACACACGCACACATACATACGTATGGGAATTTGAATTGAAATTTGCCACCACAAGCAAAGATTCACCCTTAAAATGATTGTAACTTTGCCCATGAGGTGAAGTTAGAAAATGTTGTTTTTTTCTGTCTTCTTAAGTCCTTTTTTACACTATCTCTCTCTGTCTCTCTCTGTCTTTCTCTCGTTTGTTTACATATTATATTTTTAGTATACGATGCTTTCGTATTTTTGTTTTAGTTTTGTATGTAAATGTGTTAAAATTCTCACGTACATATTTGCTGCAGCATACCGTACACCATACCATACATATTATGTTCGTGTTTTGTTATTTTATGCCAGGCACGAGGACCAAGTGTTTATTTGTTTATTGTAGTCTTTTTTGTTTTTTGTTGTATTATTTAACGATTGCGTGTATTTGTTTTAGTGTAAATTCCATATCTATTTGCTGTAAATGAAATATTTTTGTTGTTATTAATGCTGCTGTTGCTAATGCTGCCAATGCTGACGCTGTCTCTGCCAACTGTTATGGACTTAATCGCTTTTGTGTCTTTATGCTACATTTAATATTGGCTTAAAAGCTTTAAAGTTACCCAATGTTGTCTAATATTCAATGAAATTTTATTTTTTTTTGTTTCCTCTTCTTTTTAGTTTTGTGGAAATTATCCCCAACATTAAAGGCAAATACATGCTGAAATGTTTCTTTTTTTCGTTTTTTTTTTTTGTTCTTTCAAAGAAAAAAAGGTCAACAAATAATAATTGAATGAATGAATATTTTCCCAATAATCCTTGTCAGGATACATGTGTATTCAAAGATTGTCATGCATTATCATGTCAATCTATAAGACAATATCGTTTAAAGAAACATCAAATCGTGCGTGTAATGAACATTATTTTAATGGAATACGAAATTTAAGTTTTAAGTTGAATTTTTTTCAAAGGGAAGAAGGGCTGGAAGCCCTTGGAAAAAGTCAATCTAATATATAAAACTCTAGTGTCACGGTGTTAGTGGTTAAACTCCTCCGAAATGGATCAACCGATTTTCATGAGATTTCGTGTGCATATTGGGTTGGTCTGAGAATCGGGCAACTTCTATTTTTCATATCCCTAAATGTAAAGAGGGCGTGGCAAATCTTTAAAATTTAGTTACATATTGATCGTAGATTAATAAAATTTGGTGGGTAAGTTCGTAGAATCGATATCGACAATCCCACCAAAAATAGGCGTGACATTTCTTCCCCTTCAAGTGATACCTATAACTACTACTACCTACAACTACTGAACCAATATTAACACTATACCACATTAGTCAGAGGTGTGGACTAGAAGAAGATAAGGGAAATTATACACTATACTCTCTCCATTATTTTTTTTTTGTTCGAAATAGCAAAAAGTAGGCGTGGCAAACCTTTAAAATTGAATATTTAGTGACATAATAATTGTAGACGAACGCAATTTGGGTGGTAAGTTCATAGAGTCGATATCGACAAACTCACCAAAAAAGGGCGTGGCAACCCTTCTCCTTTAAGAAATGCCTATAAGTCGGCTAATTCAATGGTTTATAACTACATATGTGCATATACATATAACATGTTTTGGAGTGATTACAACAACTACAACTGCATTAGCGCTTTATGCAGGTTATTACAATAAATATATAGTGTGATCTGTTTTGGGCAATAAAAAAAGTCTATTTTTTGTGCGGGACGAAGTTCGCCGGCTCAGTTAGTTTTTTTTTTATAAAAATCTCCCGCTGCTTAAAAACAACACTTTAAAAAAGTATTTGAAATATCATACTTTCAGAACACAGCTCGTTAATAGAGGATTACAACCTATCTTCTCCCACCAGACCCTAGTTGTGTAAGCTAATTTTACCTATGGGGTGGTGGGACCTCTGCTTTAACGTCGACTCTGAATAAGGAATTTATCATGACAATTATATTTTAGTCTACGACAAATTCGCCGAAAAAAATAATTTTTTCTTATTTCGTTTTGTTCGAGATGGACCTAAGGACCAGTAAACCATCATATTATCCACTAATCTAAGGCACACCTTCGTTGATTATTAAATAACAACAGCCGTACTCCTTTGCCATACTTTAGTGCCTATGCGAGCAAGTTGGACTGCCACTTAGTATGGAACAGCTTCCACTTTATCAAATATCCATCAAATATCTTGGAATCATTTTGAACAGAAAACTTAACAGCAACTTGAAAACCTAAACAAAAACCAATAAGACAGCAATGATTATTTATTGTTCTAAGAGATTTATAAACCAGCTGTATTCTATGGGACCGCGGCCCTATTCTCCTGACTAAATGGTTACTAATACGGTAATGCAACTGAGCCCCACTACAGTATACTAAGTATAGGTTTGGTCATGCCCATTGACTAGACGATACCTACACATACTTACTCGTTTTGCAACGATGATATTGACTCCATTGATATCGTTAAAATGGTGTATACCTTCCAGAGAACATCATCCACGTATTCCCTGATGGATCCAGGTCAGGAGGTAAAGTAGAATGTGAAATCTTTTTTGAACAACGGAATCTATGATGTTGAAGTCGTCGTGGTCTAGTAGGTAGTGTGTTGGCTTATTAGACGTAAAGCCAGGGTTCGAGTCCCAGGCCAGACATTAAAATAAAATACAAAAAGTACTTTTTCAGCGATTTCCTCTACCAGATTTCTGGCAAGGGCTCTGAGAGTAAATAACCCTGTCATGAAAAGTTTCTCATAAAATCTGTCGTTCGGAGTCGACTTTGACTAATTATGTATGTATGTAATCTATAATGGTCCCTTGAACCACCGAATTCCTGTAAAATTTTTCGGGTTGAAATAGTGGATTTAATGACTGCCGCTATGCGATTTCAGAATCAGAGTATGGTATGTCGTGTGGTGATATACGCATCCCTAGAATCCACAGAAAATGTCTGCACCAGATCAAAAATTGTGACAAGAAGCCTTCAGTCAGGATTACGGCCTAGCTTCACACACCACTCATGTTGTGTGCGTTAATTTTATACGTGAGTTTCGGGACTCCTCCGAACAACAGATTTTTTGAGAAGTTTTTCATTGCAATTTTATTTACTCTCAGAGTTTTTGCCAGAAATCTGCTGAGAGGAAGTCGCCGCAGAAATATTTTTTTGTTTTGCAAATTTCGTTTTTGATGTCTGATCTTCAGTCTAAATAAGCCAACACACTATCTACTAGACTACGGCGACTCCTACTAAGCCTAAATTTCTCCACTAATCTATATCCTGCAAAAAAATAGTCGTTGATAGTCCGATTCGTGCAAACCCAGTTTAATGCGATGTCTGAATTTTATATCCCTGCAAAGCTAAAAAGATTTTACAGGCTAACGTTATGCTGACTAATGCAAGATGATTTCGTGTACTCTAAGCGAAAGTATTCCAAAGTGTTTTTACCTTTTTTTTTTTGTTTGTTTGTTTGTTTGTGTTTCCTTCTCATTAAGTCATTAATATTCTACAATAAATTCTTGTAAATTCGCATCATTATCCTTGCGGTAGCTATCATTTACAATTTTAATTACTCCACTCCTGCCAAACATTCATCACACTCATCTTACTCATCCGCAACGAGATTACAATTTGAACGCCGCATTAATGCCATCGTCTAGTCTCATCTCGTCATCTTCCTTTTCAGCACTTATATTTGGAATTTGAAATTGAAATCGTGTTAATTAAAATACGATAAATGCTTTGCATAATTAATTCTATTTTCTTAAATAAAACAATAAAAACACACAAATTTTATGTGATTCTATGGGATTCTAATGCGTTTGTTATTTTAACACTCAAACGTAGTAAAAAAAAACTTTTTCCATTTGGGACCTTGTTTTTCCTATGAGAGAAAGAATGGATGCTTGGATGGTGGTATGGTACTTACCGTCTTTATTCATGGCAGATTGAAAACATTTTGCCAAACGACATGCCCGACACTGATTGCGATGTGTCTTATCAACGGGACAGCGGCCCTTCATATCACCAGTTGCTTTACAAGTGTAAATGCGATTACGATGAATGCTGCGTTTAAAGAAACCCGAACAACCTGTAAATTGTAAAAGTTAAAATGATAATTTTCTCTTTTGATTTTTTTTGGTTTAATTTAACAAACATGGTTTATGGTTTACAATTGTTAAAGTTTGAAATGTTTTTATGGGAGAATAATGAATTATTCTTCATAGAGGTATAAATCATAGCTAGAATAGTTTGTAACAAATAAACAATTGAAAAAAAAATGTTGTTACGAAAATAAATCAAAATTAAAATCATATATATTATTTTTAAAGCACTTTTTTTGTCGGTTGCAAGTATCTCCCATACTACCGCATCAAATTTAATGAATGATATCTCATTTTAATGCTTATATCTAACACTAATTGCGAAAAATAATTAGAAATTGAAAAAATTGATAAAATTTATATTTTATATAGAACTGCATGATAATACTGTTGTCATTTATGATTATATGTTTTTGTTCAAATGAGGTAATACAGGGTCGCTTAATAGTAATGCAGTTCTACATAATATAGTATGTATTAAAATCCATTCTGACAATACCGCTATTTACTATAATGCCGTTTATTACTAAATCAGTTATATATAATACGGATATTAAGTTGTAAAAAGCTGTTTTGGCAATACTTTGCAGCAGTTGTTAGATCAAGTGCGATAAACAGGGTCGCTTAATTGTAATCCTATTCCACATAATCCTAATATATATTATAAATCTTTCTGTAAGTCTGTTTTTTTGTTTGTTTGTTAGCCAATCACGCTTGAACGCCTGGACCGATTTTATTGAAATTTGGGATATAGATCGGGCTTTTGTCCGTGGAGGTTATAGGTTATAAATCTTTTCAAAATTTTGACCAAAAGGGGAGAAGAAATGGTAATAGGTATTTTTTTACGCTTTAGCTTGGTTAAGTTTCCCAAATAGCTATTAGAGGTGTTCCGTTTCTAACGTTGAAAAAGGGGGAAAGGGGCCAAAAAGGGGAAAATTAAGAGCATAACCAATCACGCCTGAACGTTTGAACCGATTTTCTTGAAATTTGGGATATTGATCGAGCTTTTATCGGTACAGGTTAGGGGCTATAAATCTTTTAAAAATTTTGAACCAAACGGAAAAAATGGGACATAAGGAGAAAAAAAGGGCAAAAATTAGTATTATATGCATAAATGCTGTATTTTATTTGTTTTAAAGGTATTTTTTTACGATTTGGCTTGGTTAAGTTTCCCAAATAGCTATTGGAGTTGTTCCGTTTATAAAGTTGGTCCAAAAGGGGACCAAAAAGCCGAAAAACGGGCAAATTGCATGCAATTATATTTAGGACTTATAGTATTCAAAAAACCGGTTTCCGAATAATTTGAAAAATTAAATTTTTTAAGAAGCCGATTTCGATACCGAATTTTTATTTATTGTCATTTTTATAACCCGCGCAACGCCGGGTACAATCTGCTAGTAACATATAAAGTTGTAAAAGCCTTTTTGGTAATGTCGTTATTGTCATGGCTTTGTTTGTTTTATCAAGTGTAGTAATGCGGTGTCTTTTAATATTAACAGTTAAAAAGGTTTTAAGGAAAATAAGAATAAAAATAACGTACAACGTAATAATATTAATAACACGCATTTGAAAAGGCAAATGCAATTATAATGTTAATCAGGAATCTTAATGCTAAACAGGGGTTAATAAATGGTACCAGGCTAATCGTAACAAACTTGGGAGAGCACATCATATCAGCAAAAATTATTCATAACGATAAAACTCCACTCATACTCCGAATCAACCTTACACCTTCGGATCCAAATGTGCCTTTCCGAATGACACGAAAACAATTCCCTGTGAAAGTTGCTTTTGCTATGACGATAAACGAAACACAAGGTCAAACCCTTCAGTTAGGATTACGACCTAGCTTCTCACACCACTTATGCTGTGTGCGTTAATTTTATGCATGAGTGGCGGGACCTACTGTTTAAAGTCGACTCCGAACGACAGATTTTTGAGAAACTTTTCATGGCAATTTTTACTCTCAGAGTCTTTGCCAGAAATCTGCTGAGAGGAAGTCGCCGAAGAAATATTTTTCGGTTTGATGTCTGACCTGAGATTCGAACCCAGACCTTTCGTCTAATAAGCCAACACACTACCCACTAGACCACGGCGACTTCTACGGTATACGGTGGTATACGCATCCCTAGAATCCACAGAAAATGTCTGCACCAGATCTAAAATTGTGACAAGAAGCCTTCAGTCAGGATTACGGCCTAGCTTCACACACCACTCATGTTGTGTACGTTAATTATATACGTGAGTTTCGGGACCTACAGTTTAACGTCGACTCCGAGCAACAGATTTTTTGAGAAGTTTTTCATGGCAATTTTATTTGACACTCAGAGTTTTTGCCAGAAATCTGCTGAGAGGAAGTCGCCGCAGAAATATTTTTTGTTTTTCAAATTTCCTTTTTGATGTCTGACCTTCAGTCTAAATAATCCAACACACTACCTACTAGACTACGGCGACTCTTACTCTATATCCTGCAAAAAGAATAGTCGTTTAAAAGGTCCTTTTTGATAGTCCGATTCATGCAAAACTAGTTTAATGCGATGTCTGAATTTTATATCCTTGCAGAGCTAAGAAGATTTTGCAGGCTAACGTTAAGCTGACTAATGCAAGATGATTTCGTGTCCTCTATACGAAAGTATTCTAAAGTGTTTTTAACTTTTTTTGTTTGTTTATGTTTCCTTCTCATTAAGTCATTAATATTCTACAATAAATTCTTGTAAATTCGCATCATTATCCTTGCGGTAGCTATCATTTACAATTTTAATTACTCCACTCCTGCCAAACACTCATCACACTCATCTTACTCATCCGCAACGAGATTACAATTTGAACGCCGCATTAATGCCATCGTCTCGTCTCATCTCATCTCGTCATCTTCCTTCTCAGCACTTATACTTGGAATTTGAAATTGAAATCGTGTTAATTAAAATACGATAAATGCTTTGCATAATTAATTCTATTTTCTTAAATAAAACAATAAAAACACACAAATTTTATGTGATTCTATGGGATTTTAATGCGTTTGTTATTTTAACACTTAAACGTAGTAAAGAAAAAAGAAAGTTTTTCCATTTGGGACCTTGTTTTTCCTATGAGAGAAAGAATGGATGGCTGGATGTTGGTATGGTATGAAGAAGAAGAATTGCCGTACTTACCGTCTTTATTCATGGCAGATTGAAAACATTTTGCCAAACGACATGCCCGACACTGATTGCGATGTGTCTTATCAACGGGACAGCGGCCCTTCATATCACCAGTTGCTTTACAAGTGTAAATGCGATTACGATGAATGCTGCGTTTAAAGAAACCCGAACAACCTGTAAATTGTAAAAGTTAAAATGATAATTTCTTTTGATTTTTTTTTTTGGTTTAATTTCAAACATGGTTTATGGTTTACAATTGTTAAAGTTTGAAATGTTTTTTTTTTGGGAGAATGATGAATTATTCTTGATAGAGATGTACTAAGTCAACAGTTTGTAAGAATTGAACACGGGCAGAAAATATGCATTGAAGAGATAAGGAATTTAATTTAGTACAGTAAGACCCCGCTTAACGCAGCTCCCCTTAATGCTTTTTCAGTATTACGCAGCTGTATTGGGATTCCCCTAAATTGCACACTATATTGATACTTATTGCATATGTGTTCAAATGAAACGGCCATTCACCAACCAAAATCGGTGCACTATATTGGTGTATACTATGTATCTTTTTCAACGCTCCTGTCTTAGTCTGTCTAGAATAAAGATGCCAACTGTATTTCTAGATACGTGTTAAGTTGCCTCGTTTAATGCTGTTTCGTTTAGTGCTAGAACTTATTGGAACGCATCCCCCGCGTTACGCGGAGTCTTACTGTATTAATTCAACTTTCGCAAAATTTCCTGCAGCAGGAACCCATTTTGTAAAGGTGCTGAGGTTTTCTGTAGGGAACTCGGTTTTCAACTCCGCTTCAGGTTAAACAATGACTCCAGCGTTTTTCAGGCGGAGATTTTCGCAATACAGAAGGCTATTGAGGCCATAGCTGGTGGCCCATCTTCAAATTCGGAATCTTACATGATCTTCGTTGACAGTCAGGCTGCCCTTAGGGCCATTGCGTCGGTCTGGTGCAAATCACGGCTCGTTCGCGAGTGCAAAGAGTCGTTGAGAAGTTTTGGACCAGACCGTATCCATCTCAATCATTATGCTAAGGTGTTTGATTTCCCCTTGTGAAATTGTCTTTTGTACCTTCGTTAGTGCACACTTATCAGCACTTCTTCCGTTTTCTGTGCCGTTAATATAGCTGTTATTGTCGCGAAGAACAAAAACCACACTACAACAATTGTACTATTACATACATACATAATTGGCCATTACAACCCATCACTCAGGATTACGACCTAGCTTCTCACACCACTTATGTTGTATGCGTTAATTTTATACAAGAATGGCGAGACCTACAGTTTAAAGTCGACTCCGAACGACAGATTTTTGAGAAGCTTTTTATGGCAATTTTTACTCTCAGAGTCTTTGCCAGAAATCTGCTGAAAGGCCGTCGCCGAAGAAATATTTTTTCGTTTTAATGTCTGACCTGGGATTCGAACCCAGGCCTTTCGTCTCATAATAATAATTGTCGAATGCTGCTCGGTGACAGCAATCACGTGCTTTCTTCTGAGAATAAATTAATGCCTCATAGGTTCTAAAAATGGGTTTCGTAGGTTTATTCTAATCGTTACGAAACAACCTAGATTCTGAATAAGAGTACTGTGAGTCTATAGTAAGCCTTGGCAAAAAATCGCTAATTAATCTTATGAAATTCCTGGATAGTATCATCCATAACTCAGTTTTCCCCTTATCGCAGTTACACTTCAAAATCTCTTTAGCTACACTTAGCTTTAATATTTCAAGATGTTTGTCTACAATTACGTATCTTATATCGACATATCTATCGTCGGGGAGTGTAAGTCTCAATATAATGTTGGTGTAAGTATAGAGGCTTGTGGAATACTTCCAGACAGAATTAAAATTGTACACATATGGGCAATTCATACGACTTTGTATCGTGTATGTTGTATTGAATACACTTGGTTGTGTATTGTGTATTTCGAATCCAAATGTATTTTTTTTTTTGGCATTCAAACAATTTGATAGCATGAAACCAACATGAAAATCATATAAAAATAATTAGGCAATTCACACAAGCCGTTGTATCGTCGTATTTATTGTATTGTTGGGCGATTATACAACAGTGTATACTTGTTGTTGATAATTTTCATATAAAAATCCGATATACTTTTACAAATTTTTTACATATGTTTTTAAAAGTTGCATTGGTTTCGAGCTATCAAATTGTGTGAATGCCAAAAAAACAGTTTTGGAATACGAAATACACAATACAGCATAGCATTAAGCATTCACAAACGATCAAATGTATTCAATACAACATAAACGATACAAAGTCGTGTGAATTGTCCAAATGTTTATAAGTGTATCGGACTTGTACATGAAAATTATTTACAACAAGCATACACTGTTGTATATTCGTCCAACAATACAATGAATACAACGATACAACGCCTTATGTGAATTGCCCAATACTTTTAGGTCATAATTGGTCTGGGAACATAAGCGGTTTTTAAACATCGAATTAGATTGTGCAGGGCACCTGAATAGAGGTCGTAATTGGTCATTACAATCCTGCAGTCAGGATTACGACCCAGCTTCTCACACTACTTATATTGTGTGTGTTAATTTTACACTTGAGTAGCGGGACCTATAGTTTAAAGTCGACTCCGAGCGACAGATTTTTTATGAGAAACTTTTCATGGAAATTTTTTATTTATTCTCAGAATTCAGGCCCGAAATCTGCTCTAAGGAAGAGCACCGATGAAATATTTTTTCATATTTTCGTTTTCATGTCTGACCTGGGGTTTGAGCCGATACACTACCTATTAGAATAAGGTGACAATCAAAATAATTTTTCTACTAAAGTAGCATATGTTGCTTGCTTACTTAATTGGTCCTTAGAATGCTTTAGTTAGGATTACAACATTCTCACATCTCTCATATTGTGTGTGTGTTAATTTTGTGCATGAGGGTCAAGACCTACAGTATTTTTGAGAAACTTTTCATTGCAATTTTATTAACTCTCAAAGTTTTTGCTAGAAGACTAAAAAAAAGGAAGTTGCCGAAAGTAATATTTTTTTTTTTTGTTAGAATTGAGGGTTCTCTATATAACTCAGCACCCTAACTACTGGACTGTAAGGGCTTCAATGTATATTTTTTCACTGTCTCTACCTTTTCAAATGAAATAGGTTACGTTAGAGGACGTGCACTTGACAATTAAGACAAGTACAGTACCCGGAAGTCGAATTGACCCATTGTACAACGTCCTTAAAAGAGGGAATGTAATAAAAGGAGAGTATGTGGGAAAGGGGAGAATGAAGTTATATAATTTTACAGATGTGTTTAATACTTACCATCACAACTGTAAATGCCATAATGTTTACCCGAACTGCGATCACCGCATACTTTACACGGTATATCCAAAAGGCGATCACCTGGTAATGAAAAATAAAGAAAAAAAATGGGACTTAAAATAAAAATCAAAACCTTCTGAATACATTGAAGAGATAATTATTAATATTTTAAGAAAATTATTTAATTTGTTTACAGCAGAAATATTTGAAAACATTTCAAATAAAATAATCTTAAAGGGGAATACCCTTTTAATTCAATTGTCTCCTTTTGGTCTATTTTTTCCTCATTTTTTTTTAATCCTTAAGATTTTTGCAGGCACGTAAAACATTTTAAAAATTTTAATGCCTTTTTAAATAGACCAGACAACCAGGAAAGGGACACACTTGTCATAATACTTACTTACACACTTACAAATAACCGGCGTAAATCGTATGTCAGAATATACATAAGGAAACAATAACAATTGACATATTGTCACTGTCATTGTCACTGTCACTGTCATTGTTATTGTTATTGTTTTTTCTTTACACTGATCCCTTCTTGTATGGCTCTCAGTGACGCGTGCTGGCAATTTTCTCGCCTCCCCTAAACTTTTCCTGGTCGTGTGTTGCCAATTATTGGTTGTTTACTTGGTTGTTTATTTGTTGCTTCTCCTTTCGTCTCGTCTCATAGTAAAGACCAACAAAATAAAAGGGTGCGGTGCGTGCATTGAAGGGTATAGGTCTAAGGAAGTTTAGCTGGTTTGCAAATATTTTTCGGTCATTTCGAGTGGCTTTTTTTGTTTGTTACTCAAAACATCCTTTTCTTTCTTTTGTGGTGTGGTTGAAAAATGTTTCAAAAGTTTTTCTATGTCAATGTAAACTATTTCCCTTTTTGGTTTCTGGTCGGTCTATTGTCACATGAAGTGTGTTTTTGTTATTCTTTCCCTTCTTTTTTTTGAAAGGATCGTGATTTTTATTATTTTTATAATTTTGTTTTCATAAATCTCTTTTCTTCTCTGCTCTCAAATTAAAAATTTTAAAATTTTAATTTTAAAAATTTAAAATAACAATAAATGTTTATTCAAATTATTAAATTTAAATTTTTAAAATATTCTCATGGTTGGTTGATGACTTATTTTTAATAGATTCCCGAGGGAAATATTTTTTCAAAGTCGAAGTTTGCGAAGATCTCACGCAGCATTTTAAAACTTTTAATTTTTTAATAAGGAAAGCAATACTTAATAATAATTATCATCTCCATTGCTAAATGACTCAGGGAATGACCCCTACCGTGCAATACATTTTGTTGGAATTAGGAGAACAAAGGGAATGGCGTTTGTAGCCATTAGATTTGTCTCTTTTTATGTTATAAGTGTAAGGAAAGACTTCTACAGGAAATCCTTCTATATAAGGATAGTTCGTCTAAAAAATAAACTCTGTCTGTAACGCTCTCACTTACGAATCAACCACAAACGAACGTACCCTATGAGAAAGATGCGTGTTACGTAAGAATATAAAATTTTGGTTAACAAGTCTCTTTATCCCGCTAGAGTTAAATCCTCTGTAGTAGCGACGGAACATGCATACATAATTGGTCATTACAGCCCTTCAGTCAGGATTATTGACCTAGTTTCTCACACTACTTATGTTGCGTGTATTAATTTTATACACAAGTGGCGGGACCTACAGTTTAAAGTCGACTCCGAACGACAGATTTTTGAGAAACTTTTCATGGCAGGTTTTTTTACTCTCAGAGTTTTTGCCAGAAATCTACTGAGAAGAAAGCGCCGAAAAAATACTTTTTTTTGTATTTTATGTCTGACCTGGGATTCGAACCCTGGCTTTACGTCTAATAAGCCAGCACACTACCTACTAGACCACGGCGTTCAGTAGCGACGGAACAGTGAAACCTAAACCACATTGCGATGATTCTCTACAGAATCATTAAATCGTTAATGAGTACCTCGCCCTCATCTACAAGTGATCTAGAAGCTTTAAAGTAGAGTTTGTGGCGCTGGTCCATAAACCAGAGTTGTATTCTATTTATGGATATAAATGATGTAAATAGCCGTAGTTTAGTACGTAGTGCGTTGACTCATTAAACGTGAGACCACGATTCGAAGCCTATTTCACACATCTCCAACAAAATGAAATGTAAAAAATGTTTTTTCGCCGACTTTCGCTCAGAAGATTGTGGCAAAATAGTGCCAGTTAGGTTAACGAGAGAGGCTATATTAACCAGCACTAGAATGAAATATTTAGAGTAATTGGTGAAAGTTCCGTGTCGCTTCGTAGCAAAAGTTTACACTAACGAAAGATGTGCTTGGGCAGGAAGTAGGACGTGACCTAAAAATTCTGACACTTATGTCGCACTCCTCGCACTGATCTCTTATGGTTTATAGTTGAATCAACCAGGCACCACTGAATCCCTAGTCACACAGAAATTCGGGTCAATGATCAGTTTGCTAAAAGGGTAACTTTCAATGGGATAGGAAGACGAACTAGGAAGGAAGACAAAGAGACGGATGCAGAGTGACAGACACTCTTCTGGAAATGAATAATCTTTTAACAATTGGAACTTTAGTTGGGTAATTACAATGAGAACTGATTAATGTTGTGCATCAGGCTATCGAGAAATAGCCTGAGGATTATAAAAGATCCAAGTCCAGAAGTTTTTTTTATTTAGAATTGACATTTAAAATTTTTTAGGGTAAAAAAGTTTCGTGGCATGTGGCAATATCAAAAATGCTTAGTAGATTTGTTATTTCACGATGAATAGCCTAACAAATGATCAACGTCTACAAAACAATACTATTTATTGTCAAAAGCCTTGATGTGTTAGAGAGATTTGCCGGATTTGGTACGAACATTAACGAAGTTGGTAAGCGGTTAAGCTTGCGTTTTATAACAATCTATTGGCCGATAAGATTATGGGTTTCGACCACACTAGGCAGAATTTTTGGTGAGAATAGAGTGGTGTACAGCAAGAGGGCTGTTATTATTCGAGCTCTGAAAAATATTATTTTAGCTGCTATAGCTGAACCTATGGGTGATATTGATTATTACAACCCTTTAGTTACAACCTAGATTACAATTAAGCTCCTTACACCAAACATGCTGCTGTTTGCCGAACAGATTTGGAAAACTTTTTAAAGGAAAACTTTATCGCCGACATATATTTTTCATATTTTCGTTTTGAAAGCACACTAACTACTTGATTTTAACTGCACTTTAGCTAAATATAGTTTAAAATCTACAGACTGCCTGGATTAGTATTCAGATGAACTTTTTGCGTTTTTTGAAAATAACACTCAGGAGCTGACCCCCATTCATGCAGAGCATTGTGTTGGATTACAAGAAAAATCGGTTGCAGGCGAAAGCAATTGTACTCTCAGTGTATATACATACCTTGCGGCACTTTATTTTCGAGAATTGTTTTTTAGTAATAATTCTCACTTTCTTTTTTTTTCTATTATAAGTAAGCACATATAATGTCAGATAAACAAACAGAAAATCATAAACAACCAGAATATCTAATGGGAATTGAACCCAAAACCCTGGCACTTGATGCTTAGCACATTACCAATTAGGCCTTCGTACAAATCTGGATAAGACAGGTTCTCTATTGAGATACGAACTACCTACCGGGACTACGCCCCGTCGCCGTGGTCTAGTAGGTAGTGTGTTGGCTTATTAGACAAAAGGCCCGGGTTCGAATTCCAGGTCAGACATCAAAACGAAAAATATTTCTTCGGCGACTTCCTCTCAGCAGATTTATGGCAAAGACTCTTAGATTAAAAATTGCCATGAAAAGCTTCTCAAAAATCTGTCGTTCGGAGTCGACTTTAAACTGCAGGTCCCGCCACTCATGTATGAAATTAACGCACACAACATAAGTGGTGTGAGAAGCTAGGTCGTAATCCTGACTGAAGGGTTGTAATGGCCAATTACGTATGTATGTTTGTACCTGGACTACGCTGACTTTGATTAATTAATTAATGGGTTGCAGTTGCAAGAAACATTGCGAAAGTTTAATTAATACAGTAAGACCCCGCTTAACGCGGGGTATACGTTCCAATAAGTTCCAATGCTAAACGAAACAGCATTATACGAGACAAGTTAACACGTCCATATGAAATACAGGTGGAATCTTTATTCTGGACAGACTAACAAAAGAGCTTTGGAAAAGATACATAGTATACACCGTTGCTATAAGTGCACCGATTTTGTTTGGTGCATGGCCGTTTCATTTGTACACATATATAGCAAGTATCAATCATTGTACGATTTAGAGGAATCAGAATACTACAGCATAATACTGAAACAACGTGAAGCGGAGCAGCGGAAAGCGGGGTCTTACTGTATTTATTTTTTTATTTGCTTATTTAATTGGTTTAAAGTCTATCATAATCTTAAAGCATAACTTTTAATAAAATTATTGTTTATACCACAAAAAATGCAAAAAAAATTGAGGAGTAGATTAAATTATTTATTAAACCTTTATCTACAGAGAAAAAATAGTTTTAAAAACATTAATAATAAAATTTAATTCATTTACATTGTAAAAAAAAGACATGCTTTTAATATTAATAATTATTCACTTAATATTATATAAAGAAAACATAGATAAAGAAATAAAATTTACTATAAACCGTCGGTGAATTTGAATACACACCACTTCCGGTACCCATCTTACGTTGATGGAAATACTTAAAACTTAGGGTATCCAGGTTGAAAAATTTATTTTTTTTTTTTTTGATGCTACAAAACGTTTAAGACACTTGCAGTGCACACAAACAATTTTAATAATATTTTTTTAATTTCTTTTTTTTTACTTTTTTTTAATTTATTTTCTTCAATTCATTTAATTTTATAAAATTTTTTGAATTTATTTTCTTAACATTTCTCAGCATTAGAATTTGTATTTTTTATATCATCACTTTGATTTTAACCGTTTACCGTTAATTTTATTTAATTTTTCTTTTTTTTTAATTTCTTATTAAAAAAAAAATAATTTTTTGAAAAACTTAGATGTTTTTTTCTTTAGTTTGAAATCCGTTTTATCCGTTTTTAGTTGTTAACGTTACGATTTGTTTAGAGCTACAGAGACCACCAATTATAAAAGTGAAGCAGCCAGTGCCAAAATCCTAGTTTACGATTGTTGGTAATGGTGATATGAAGCTGCTGCCTGCTAAACGACTATTTGACAGCAGAGCAGCAAAATAAAACAACAAAAAAATGTGTTTTTTTTCTCAAATACAAAAAAAAAAATGCCGTCTAAAGCCAAACCCATACTCTTGATGATGGTCTAAAGCTGAACTGAACACCAACATCATCAACACCACCACCACCACTTTCCACCTCTGCATACACTTAAAAAGCATCCACCATTTAAGTAACAAGCTAACACACCTCGTCAACCACAGTGTACTACTGAGTACATGACGAGTTGAAGGATATTGTACCAGAAAATAAGAAAAGCAAAACAAAAACAAAACCAAAAAGAAACGGAAAAAAAAATTTTTTAAATCAAGAAAAAATAAACAAAAAAGTCGACAATTTCGAAAAGCCACAAAAATGTTGAATGAGTAAATGTAACAAAGCGTGTAAGTGTGTGTGTGTGTATACCACCCACTTTAACACAAAAAAAAACAGCACCCTTACAACTTTACGACCTTTTTTTTAACTGCTGCCCTAACATACAACCATGCAGTCGTCATTCATTCAGCCAACCGGAAAACGCCTCTTTTTTTTCTCTGGCTGTCCTCTCTATACATTCTTTCCTGGTAGTGCAAGTAGCGATTACAACAAATCAAACTTCCATGCTATACACATCTATGCCACCCTCTCTATCCCCCTTATAATTTTACATGAAACGTCAACTCTCCATTTTTCCGTTTTCTTGTTTTTTGTTCGCTCTCTCTTAAGCAGAGGTCAGGCTTCTTGTATTTTTGGTAGAAATGATGATGGCTTTTAGACAGAAATTCACCACAAAATGTCAAGTATGATGAAAAAGCTACTAAATGTCACACTTATACACGCAGCCACATACACGCAGCAGTACATACTTATACGTGTGTGTGTGTGTGCATGTGTTTACAGGACTCATTTTAACGAAAAAAAAAAAACGAAATATTCCAACTGTTTATGCGTAAGTGTATGCAGGCCTCATGCTCTTTATCTCTCTTTGGTTATGAACAATACTATCCTCTATGCTTGACAGTGGATGTGTGTGTGTAGGTATGTGTGTTTATGGATATTGTTGTTATTGCCGTTGTATTTGTGCGCCTGATTCGGTAAATAAGCCAGAGACTTTTGATTTTTTTCTTTTTTTTTTGTACGTAATTTTGCTTCGCAGTTGGAGCCAAGCTGGATTACCAGTTGCAAAGTCAATTAACAGTGGCGTTACGCATTATATCTGCTCTCATTTCCACTATGGCAAGTTAATTAAGCAACGCCACTGTCTGTGAAATAAATTGAATGGGTGGATATTGAACAGTGGCACAATTTTAATTAAATTTCAACTGAAAACACTTTGCACTTCAAATTTATTGACATTTTTAATCGGCAAGGAGAAAGAATTAAATTTTGAAAAATTTCTCAAATCATTCTTTAGGTAAAGGGTCCGCAAAATAATTTTTTTTTGAAAATGTTTTAAAAAAAAACTACTGAATATTTATTCAAATTTCTTTTTTATTTGAATGTAAAATCTTTTCGGTTAACACATTAACTGCCAAGTACAAGTTCTCTTCTAGGGAGCCAAACTACGAGTTATCTCGTATTGGCAGTTAACGTGTTAACCGGAAGGATTGTACTTCTCCCTAGAAGAGAACGCATTCTCGTATTACTTCTCGTATTTACTTCTCCCTAGAAGAGAACGCAACCTACAAGTTATCTCGTATTTACTTCTCCCTAGAAGAGAACGCAACCTACAAATTATCTCGTATTTACTTCTCCCTAGAAGAGAACACATTCTACGAGTTATCTCGTATTTACTTCTCCCTAGAAGAGAACGCAACCTACAAGTTATCTCGTATTTACTTCTCCCTAGAAGAGAACGCAATCTACGAGTTATCTCGTATTTGGCAGTTAACGTGTTAACCGGAAGGATTGTACTTATCTCGTATTTACTTCTCCCTAGAAGAGAACGCAACCTACAAATTATCTCGTATTTACTTCTCCCTAGAAGAGAACGCATTCTCGTATTTACTTCTCGTATTTACTTCTCTCTAGAAGAGAACACATTCTACGAGTTATCTCGTATTTACTTCTCCCTAGAAGAGAACGCAACCTACAAGTTATCTCGTATTTACTTCTCCCTAGAAGAGAACGCAATCTACGAGTTATCTCGTATTTGGCAGTTAACGTGTTAACCGGAAGGATTGTACTTATCTCGTATTTACTTCTCCCTAGAAGAGAACGCAACCTACAAATTATCTCGTATTTACTTCTCCCTAGAAGAGAACACATTCTACGAGTTATCTCGTATTTACTTCTCCCTAGAAGAGAACGCAACCTACAAGTTATCTCGTATTTACTTCGCCCTCAGAAGAGAACGCAATCTACGAGTTATCTCGTATTTGGCAGTTAACATGTTAACCGGAAGGATTGTACTTATCTCGTATTTACTTCTCCCTAGAAGAGAACGCAATCTACGAGTTATCTCGTACTTACTAATGTAAAAAAATCAAGTTATAGGTTATTGGCCAGTTTTCTAAATATTGCTGAGGCAGTGAACGTGTTAATAATGGAAAATACACGATCGGTACAATTTTTAAGCACATTATCGATTGTCTGCAGCATCAATGGCTTCAGGAATATTGTCCTTTAAAGCGTCACATTGCTTCTGGCTTGTCGGCCTGTCAAATAATAGTCCAAAGGTGTCAAATCGCAGCTCCGAGGTGGCCAAATGACATCAGCTCTGCGGCTGATAATGCGACCTTCAAAAACAGGGCGCAAAGCATCTAGTGTAGCTTCGGCTGTGTGGCACGTAGCGCCGTCCTGTTGAAACCAAATGTTGCTTATATCCTCCTCTTCAATTTTTGTGAACAAAAATTCGTTTAACATGGCGCGATAACGATTGCCATTGACTGCAATGGCCATTCCTTGCTCGTTTTTAAAGAAAAATGGCCCAATTATGCCTCTGAACCAAAATCTGTACCAAACAGTGACTTCTTTTGGGTGCGTCCGCTTTTCAATGTATGCGTGCGGGTTTTCTGTACCCTAAATGCGCCAATTTTACTTGTTTATATACCCGGCAAGATCAAAATGAACTTCATCTGAAAAGATAATTTTTTTTTGCCAAAATCGGCATCTTCTGTAAGCCATTTGCGGGCCCACTTAACTGTGCAGTCATTTGAATGAAATTATTTTCCATTATTAAACGGAAGGATTGTACTTTCAAATAATAAAAAATAATAAAATAATAAATAAATAAATAAATAATGTATATATTTAAGGAGAAATAATTAAAAATATAAGAATATATTGAAAAATTTAAGAGTCCCTATTATTTTTTCCGGGCCTTTATTTCAAATTTTTTAAGAATTTGGCAGATTTGATGAAATATTTTTATTTCATTAGTTAGACTGTTTGAATAGCTTTTATTTAATGTATATTCAGTAGTTTTTCTTAAAGCATTTTCAAAAAAAAAGTTATTTGGCGGACCCTTTATAAGAAACCAGTATTCCTAGTAATCCAAACTAAAGGATTGTAATGTAATGAAGTAAATAAGCCATGCCTATGGAAATATTTTCTTAGCCCAACTAGCTCGCTGTTTGTAAATAAAAAGTGAGTTGTCGAGAAAGAAAAAATAAAGCTAGACTGGCCAGGTTTTGAGGAAAACACTGGTGGATAGAACGTTGAAGATAGAAGTGTGTTGGCTTATTGGACGTAAAGCCAGGGTTCAAACCCCAGGTCAGACATCTTTCGAACAGAACGAAATCAAAGAATAAGAAGATTTCTTCGGAGATTTCCTTTCAGCCTCAGATATTTGAGATCAACTCTGAAAGTAAAATAAAAAAAATTGCTATGAAAAGTTTCTTAAAAATCTGTCGTTCGGAGTCGATTTCAAACTAAAGCTTTCGGTACTCATGTATAAAATTAAAAGACACTACATAAAAGGTGTGAGAAACTAGGTCGTAAACCTAACTGAAGGGTTGTAATGACCAGTTCATGGATTTGACGGAATCACGGGAGCTATGTACGAGGATACTGAACTTTATGTTCTTTACAACGGGGATATCAGTCAACTATTTCACAGAAATGCTGGAGTAAAACAAGGAAACCTTTTTTCACCTCATCTATTCGTCATAGCGTTAGTTGATCTCTTTAGGGAAACCAATTCAGAGAGAAAAGGATTGATTTAGGAGCCTCTCTCAAGCTTTTTGACTATGCAAAGGTAACCAATGTTATTTTACTTGAGATAAAAATGCTGTCATGAAAATTAAGGAGCTTAGCTTTGATAACATCATGCCAAACAGACGAGGACATAGATACATAATTAGTCATTACAACCCTTCAGTCAGGATTATTGACCTAGTTTCTCACACCACTTATGTTGTGTGCGTTAATTTTATACACTAAGTGGCCGGGACCTACAGTTTAAAATCGACTCCGAACGACAGATTTTTGAGAAACTTTTCATGGCAATTTTATTTACTCTCAGAGTTTTTGCCAGAAATCTGCTGAGAGGAAATCGTTGAAAAAATATTTTGTTTTGATGTCTGGCCTGTGAATCGAACCCGTGGCTTTACGTCTAATAAGCCAATACACTACCTACTAGACCACGGCGACTTCACAAGGACATAGATAGCTTCTGTCATCTACGAATTTCAAACTGCAGCTCTTGCTAGTTCTCATGGAAGCCTTGAAAAAAAATACAAACAATCGATTTGTTGATTACTGGTCAGCCATAGCTCTCGCTAGATAACATGGAGCTCTATAAAACGCTCGATTCTTTCTTTAAACACTTTGGTAGCCAATATTGTTACTATTTTTTAACCACTGTAATTAAATTGTTTTCCTACTTCAAACAGGAAGGAAGGAAGGCAAAAAAAACTTGAACATTTTTGAAAAAATATAATCTTATGCAACATAGCTGACATAGGAAACGTACACACATACATACATACATACATACATACATACGTACGTATGTAATTGAGAAGAGGCGTGACAAAAATTTACGATACATACCCCGGACAAAGAAAAGAAAAGTCAAAATGGCACAAACACACACACACAAACAAGAATTTAAAAGAAATACAAACCCTTTGCAAAACCAAAACAAAAAAAAAAGAAAGATAGGAAGCAAGAAATCTATTTCGTTGCTATGGTTTGTTGCTCCCAAAAGCAAAAAAAAGGAAGAAGGATGAGGGTATAGAATATTTTTAAGACAAGATATCCTGCTGATAGGGGTTGATTTTGTGACTGAAAAGAAAAATGACTTATTTTGTTGGTGTTGTTGTTGTTGATTTGTAATATGTATTGGTTATAAAGTAAGCCACTAAGAAAAGCTAATTTCGTGTAATAGATAGGTTTTCTGTTAAAGGAGGAGTTTTGAAGATATTCAAAAATGGTAAGTAAGGTAAATAAGGTACGTTAAAGATCAAACAAATTTACTTTCTTTTGTAAATCATGCTTACCCAATAGCCCTTGCCTTACTATATCATGCCTTAAAATATCTAACTTCCTTAGGTTATTATTAATCAATAAGGGATGCAAGCAAAGTCATTTAAGGTTTCCACTTTACACTCTACATAATCATAGAAAAAAAAGGAAACATACACAGAAGAAAAAACAATGCTCTGCTTCCCTTACAAGCCAATAAACGTACACACTCGTACATACGTATACCAGCTAACAAAAAGCCAATTCACTGGGGCTCATTTTCCCTTCACCTTCATTTCATTAAATTTTTTTTTTAATCTAACATACCACCCACATGCACAGCACACTCACACACACACGCACACATAACTGCCACTATCCTTAACCGTTATGCCTTATACCAGCAACAAACAACAACAACAACCATTTGATTGTATACCATTACAGTCAAACGAATTTGTGGCATCAAAAAGTCGCTTTTTTTATTATGGTCCTTAATATCTGGTTATACAAGGACCTCATACCAGAGATTGCATGTATACGTGTATGTACATACATACTTACCTACACAATGACATCCAGTGCATATGGACTTAATGTATTGGTTGGAAAAACTCCACCCATTTTGCTAAAGCGTCCATTTTTTAAAACAATTTTTAACAACATGCGCTGCAGCACTGTGGTGAATATGTTGAATATGCTTCGTATCCTTACTCTCTTTAAATTCATATTGACTTTTCGCTATTTGGGGAAAGAGAGAGCGAAAGAGAGAGAGAGAAGAGAGCGAATGGTTGTATATAAGGGTAAGAGAAATTTTGGTGAAAATGTCAGGAGGCATAACGGTAATGTTATGTATTACTGATAACAGCTGATTTGTTTTAACTTTTTGATTTGTTTGGTATTAAAGTCACGTGATTGACTTTTGCATGTGTGTACGTAGACGAGAGGAACCGACCTGACAACAGTGGTACAGAATTGCAAAATAAGCGAACATATTTATTGATGAGTTAATAACGTCAAGCTTCTTCAATAAACAGCATACATACATAATAGGTCATTACAATCCTTCAGTCAGGATTATTGACCTAGTTGCTCACACTACTTATGTGTTAATTTGTATACATGAGTAGGGGGACCTACAGTTTTAAGTCAACTCCGAACGACAGATTTTTAAGAAACTTTTCATGGCAATTTTATTTATTCTCACGAGTTTTTGCCAGAAATCTGCTGAGAGAGGCAATCGCAGAAAAAATACTTTTTGTTTGTATTTTATTTTGATGTCTGGCCTGGGACTCGAACCCTGGCTTTACATCTAATAAGCCAGCACACTACCTACTAGCGCAGACCACGTCGACCACGGTACTGTTTCGGTAATTTTGCTGTCAAAAATTTTAATTTCTCTCTAAAATGTCACGATTAAACTAAACTTTAAGTCGCCGTAGTCTAGTAGGTAGTGGGTTGGCTTATTAGATGTAAGGTCCGAGTAAAAATCCCAGGTCAGACATCAAAACGAAAATATGAAAAAGTATCTTTTCGGCGACTTCTTCTCGGCAGATTTCTGGTAAAAACTCTGAGCGTCAAATAAAATTGCCATGAAAAGCTTCTTAAAAATCTAACGTTTGGAGTTGACTTTAAACTGTAGATACCGCCACTCGTGTATAAAATTAACGCACACAACATAAGTAGTGTGAGAAACTAGGTAAATAATCCTGGCTGAAGGCTGTTAATGACCAATTATCTTTAGAGACCACTGGAATACGACTGAACACAAGCCGAAGTTCCAAAACTGGTTCCAACACAAAGCTAACTTACTTAATGAGTCATCACAACGACTGAGTCAGGTTTTCAACCCAGCTTCTTACACCACCCATATTAAGTGGAGGGCCCTACAAATTAAATTTGTTTTCGAATGACGGATTTTTAACAAACTTTTCATGGTAATTTCGTTTTACCCATATAGTCCAACCTTAATCGGGGCACTAAGTATTGTTTGGCTGTCAAAAACGCTTATGTCCATACAAATTATATAAAACAGACCAAAATAGCGCTGCTTCAACGTTTTCCAATTTTTTTTTTTTTATAAAACTAGCACTCAGGGAATGACCCCTATCATGCACACCAGCACACTACCTACTAGACCACGGCGACAACAAACAGCAGCTTAATATAATTTTTGGAGAATAATTGGCATTTTGTTTGAGAAATTAGATCGTAATCCTTACTGAAGGTTCATCCTTAATGACGGGTTAAGTATGTATGTACAGTAAGACCCCACTTAATGAGTTGGAATCTTTATTCAGAACAAACTTACAAAAGAACGTTTCGTTGCTATATAGTGCAGTACACCATTTTTGGTTGGTGCATGGCCGTTTCATTTGCACACACACATACAAAATGTATCAATATAGTATGTAGTAATATGGTAAACCACCAGGGAAACCATGGTCATATCGGCCCATCTGTTTACTTGACACAATGGGAAAAATACAATCCAACAATACAATGGGTAATATACAACGGAGTACTGATGCGTGCCGACGCAGGAGGAGCTCTCTCGGACCTGCAATACGGATTTAGGAAAGGACGGTCCACTGTTGACGCGATCAGGAGGGTTGTCGACATTGCAAGAGATGCAATAGAAGGCGAAAGATGGAGATTAGTCAGCAAGGAATACTGCGCGGTTGTCACACTTGACGTTAAAAACGCGTTCAACTCAGCGAATTGGGGGCGGATTATGAGTGCCCTCTTTAACATGGGTACGCCGCCATACTTAAGGAGATTCTGAACAATTACTTTTAGGACAGGAAGGTAATATATCTAAGGAGATGAAGGAGAGCAGGAATACGTAGTGACGGCGGGTGTCCCGCAGGGCTCTGTACTTGGCCCACTACTATGGAACATAATCTAGGATGGAGAACTTCGACTGCGATTGCCAAACGGAACTACAATTGTAGGTTTTGCAGATGACATTGCCATAGTCTCGGTAGCTAAGACGGTACAGGATATAGAGGAGAAAACTAATACAGCGATTCGAAATGGCTGGATGAGGCAGGTTTGACACTTGCTGCACATAAAACGGAAGCCGTTTTGATAAGCGGCCGGAAGATAGTGGAGAAGATAAAAGTAACCGTTGGAGGCACAGAAATCGAATCAAAGAGGGCAATAAAATATCTGGAAGTGATTATTGACGACACGTTGAACTTCAAGGAGCACGTAAAATACATCGGCGAAAAGGCATCTGTAACGCAGGGAGCACTGGCGAGGATGATGCCAAATATTGGAGGACCAAGTCCATTCAAGAGGAGGATAATTTCAGCTGTAGTAACGTCGATAATGCTATATGGTCGGAGGCACTCTGCGTGAGGTCGACAAGGAGAATACTATCCTCGGTGTATCGTCTAAGCACGATTAGACGGATAAGTGGCTTCAGGACAGTGTTTGATGAAGCGGTATTGGTATTGACAAGGCCAATACCAATAGACATATTGGCGGATGAGATGAGGCGGATATACTTCCGCCGTCTTGAGAGTCCAGGACGGACAGCGGCTATAAAAGCGGAGGAAAGAATGACTTCCATGCACAAATAGCAGTCACGATGGGAGAGCAGTTTAAAGGGAAGATGGAGATTTCAACTTGTCCCTTCTATGGCCCAGTTCCTAACTGGTCATGGATGTTTTAGGAAGTACCTGCGCAGATTTGGACATGACACTTCCCCTATATGCCCAAACTGTGTAGACGAAGAGGAAGATGGGGAGCATATTCTAACATGCTGCCCCAGGTTTAGATGGCCCGGAGAAACTAGATTAGGACCAAACCGGCTCATGGAGGAGCTGTTGATTTCTAGGACGCTATGGAGCCAATACAGCCAGAAAATGGCGGAAGTACTAATAGTACTCCGAAGGTTGGAGGAACGAAGACGACATTTGATATAAAGTGATAAAGCTTTCGAGCTAACCAGCCCCCGCGAAGTAATACCTTACGGCAGTCCCACGAGGGGAGAGTGGTTGATGTGTGTAGGGGGTAGGTTTTAGTACGTAGGCACCAAGGATGGTGAATCGTGCATGCTTTTGTCGGAACAAAAGTATCTTTAGAAAATGTACCACCTCCGGCTCAAGGCAAAAAAAAAAATATATTGTATGCAATTTAGGGGAATCCCAATATTACTGGGTAATAATAAAACAGCGTTAAGCGGGGTTTTACTGTATGTATACATCCATGTACATAGTTGGAATTTTTTTACAGAATCTTTAGCTTTGTCATCTATAGGAAGTTTCATTTGCTTATTTGAAGAATTTTGGTTTGGACACTTTAGGAAATTTCAGAAAACCATGCTACTAACTGACAACGCTCGTTTACAAAATAAGAAAATGGAGTACAAAATTGTAATTAGTTGAGTTCATCTGTGAGTAAACTATGATTGATCTGGCCTTGTTATGATGAGCTTTCCAGTTACTTTTCTTGGAACTATATGCCTTCTACAAAGCATCTCCATCTTACACGATTTGCTGGTGTTATTTTCCCAAATTTTCCCCTTGTAAAATACTCTCAGAATATCATACGTCTGCAGGTGTATCTTGAAAGGTCAAGGATTCTTGAGACTTAAGCATTCCACTCTAACACTACCCTCATTATACTTTCACATTCTTTCTTTTAGTATGGCCCAACGACCAATTATTTTCCCCTCCGAGTCACATCGTCAGAAGCTCTGTGTGGTATTGAAACCAGGCGATTGTGGGAGATATTGGAATACATAATGTGCTCATGACATCATCCAACGCAATGACGAATAGATGAGGTGAAAGGCGGTATCCATGTTTTATTCCAGCCTTTATGGGAAATAGTTGACTGATATTTCCGTTGTGAAGTACTAAGAGTTTAGATTCCATCTAACCTGCAAACAGTAATTATAGTAGAGTCTAAAAATTAGGAGACTGTTTTATTATAAGTTCCCTCTTTTTAAGCCGGCCCTGTATTACGACAGCAACTGTCTGGTATAGGTTAGGTTAGGTTAGAGGACGTGTTCTTGTCAATTCTGACAAATACAGTACTTGGTGGTCGAATTGACCCATTGTACTACGTCCTAGCTTCTCACACCACTTATGTTGTGTGCGTTAATTTTATACATGAGTAGCGAGACCTACAGTTTAAAGTCGACTCCGAACGACACATTTTTTGAGAAGCATTCCATGACAATTTTTTTACTCTAAGAGTTTTTGCCAGAAATCTGCTGAGAGGAAATCACCGAAAAATTGTTTTCATATTTTCGTTTTGATGTCTGACCTGGGATTCGAACTCGGGTCTTCCGTCTAATAAGCCAACACACTACCTACTAGACCACGGCGACTTCAACTGTCTGGCATAAAGTGTAAAAGAAAAAAAAAATCCTGTTCAGTTGTAATCATTCAAGTGCAGCCCTTGTGCTGACCAACTTCTTTCTTCTCTCCGATTTGGCGGAACTTGGTTAGTACAGGGATTGCGTTCACCCGTGGTTTCACAACTGGCCGCCATGCGTGCTCAAGTGAGTGTTGTGATATCAGAGCTACCACTCCGACCCAACCTAACTAATCATTCAAGTTGCCCATTTTTGTTACCAAGTAGGAGAAAGTTTTTCTTGTTCCTTGTGCTGACCAACTTCTTTCTTTTCCCTGATTTAACGGAACTTGGTGAGTACAGGGATTGCGTTCAGCCGTGGCTTCACAACGGGCCGCCACATGTGCTCAAGTGAGCTTTGTGATATCTGAGCTACCACTCCAACCTAACCAAACTAATCATTCAAGTCGCCCATTTTTGTTACCAAGTAGGAGAAAGTCTTTCTTTCAGCGATATTATTGACTGATTTAAAATGTTATTTAAATTGTAAAGCTGTGGTACATTTTTGTTAGAAGAGATAATCAATCCAACTGAGATCCCGAGAAAATTGCTCATAGATTTTTGGTTGACGGAGTCATTGATTCATATTTCTTTGAGAACGAGCAGGCCATCACAGTAAACAGCGGGCAGTATACTTAGGTTGATAATTGCCAACTTATTTTGGCATAAATTACATGATTTGGATACCAAACACATGTGTCTGCAACAGGTGTGGTCCTACCTGCCACACAGCATTCTTCAAAGCCATCACAACCGATGCCATTGAATAAATTTAACCTGATTCATGCCACATGGAATTCATGGACATTTAGACGCCCTTGCAATTACGTTAAAATCCATTTGGGTTAAGCAAGTGCTAGGTTAGAGGACGTGCGCTTGTCGGTCAAGACAAGCACAGTACCCGGAGGTCGAAATTGATCCATTGTACAAAAATTGCTATCAAGAGGTGAAAACCGATTCAGGACAATAAAAATTGCTCTCTTATCAGGGCCAATCTTTCAAGACCGCAGAGTATTGTCCTTTGCCTTCTTACTTTTACTATCCGTATTTTAAAATGCCTTTAATTTGCAGACTTAAAATTATCACTTAATTTTATCATAAAAAAGAAAAGAAATTATTTTTAAGCGTTTTACTTAGAATTCTCTTCCTTTCACCAGAAAAAAGGCTTTAAAATAACGAAAAATAAAAAATTATTCAACGCCAAAACAAAGAACTCAAACCATTAAAGTAAATGGAATCCTTAAATCAATAGAAGAATAAAAAATCTCTCAAAAACAAAACAAAAAAAAAACAAATTTAATGGCCATTCTTTATATAAAAAAAAGAATGTACAAAAATATGGAATTAAAAACATTTTTAAATGTTTTTGGTTAAGCATTACAACTGTTTGTTGTTTGTGCTTAATTTCATTACACTCGAGAAAAGAAAACAATCAAAATGGATTTGGATGCGATACCCTGTCGTCAAATAACTCATGGGCTCAACCGCACATAGAAGATTTCTAACGTAATTGATTTTAAAGGCGGCAATCAAAGCACTGAATTCCAACGTAATAAACTCCAAAATACTGTACAGCCTTAACAAATATCTCAACGAGATAGTAGAACGATATGATATCCTTATCATATGGGCACCAGAACATAGTGACATTCCAGGTAACTGTAGACCGAATGCGCCGGCCGTTGTACAAACGTAAAATTTTCGACTTTGGGAATCCCTTTGAAAACCTGAAAGCTTATAATTGCCAATACGTTTACCAATAATAGATGGACAGCTTTGAACACGGGAAAAACGGCGCAAAGAATCTGACCAAAACTGGAAAGAGGACGCACAAGCCTTATAAACTTCAAAGAAACACGCTCAGTATAATTTCGGAATCATTACTGGGCATTGTATTTTAGGTACTCAAGCGAAACGCATTTGTCTTAAACACTTTGCTAATTATTTGTATTGAAGCTACAGGGAGAAGGAAGAAGAGGACATTGTGATTTACATACTGGCTTATGTCCGATACTATGTCGTAGAAGAAATCTTGGTCTCTACAATAAAGACGATCCGCATGACATTGGCTGTCTGAGCGGCTTCACAAGAAACTCTAAAAAGTTCTGAAACTAAGAGATTATGGAAAACTGTGGCATTACAATGTGTCCAATGTAACCTAAATGTGCTCACTTAATCCCCTTGGAGCATTGTGCCTTGACGATTTATTGTTTCGCCCTCAAACTATATTTCTCTTACATCTTCTTCAAATGCTAAGAGGCATTTAACTAACAGTGGCTTTAAGTATGTGGTCGGTTATTAGTTCTTCTAGTCACAGTGTCTGCATATTGGTCTTAAATCTCTTCCTATCTATTTCGACTCTCCTCTCCCTTCTTTTCGATAGTCTAATACATACATTGACCATTACAATCCTTCAGTCAGCATTACGGCCTAGCTTCTTATACCACTCATGTTGTGTGTGCGTTAATTTTATACGTGGAGTGGCGGAACCCACAGTTTAACGTCAACTCCGAATGACAGATTTTTGAGAAACTTTTTCATGGCAGGTTTATTTGCTCTCGGCGTTTTTACCTATAATCTGCTGAGAGGAAGTCGCCGTAGAAATATTTTCATATTTTCGATTTGGTGACTGACCTGGGATTTGAACTCGGGTCTTACGTCTAATAAGTCAACACGCTACCTAACAGACTACGGCTACTTCATATTAATTAACATTTAATTAAATTTGACTAACAGCGGCTTAAAGTATATGGTCGGTTATTAGTTGTTCGCATCACGGTATCTGTATATTGCCCTTGAATCTATTTCTATCTACATATCTCGACTGCCTTCCGGTACTTATCGATAGTCTCTTATGCGTATCTTAAAAAACTTTTCAGTGCAATAACCCAACAATTGTTAAGATTATCCCAAATCCATACAAGTTCAGAAGAGTGTCCGCCTGTTTTCATTTACGCTTTCGCCCTTCCAAAACTCTCTTTTTACTACCCATTAACGGCGTGGAAGCCACACTCTCCGAGAGCTGATCCGGCTGCACATTGCCACGAATATTTACATGATTGGAGATTCAGTATTGTCTAGTTGATTCAGCTTTTTATTAGAAACTCGTGCCAAGCTCAGGAGCAGCCTGAATTTCAGATTGAACTGCTATTTTCCGTTCTCTGTTTAGGAGAACATGTTCCCCATGTTCGCTGAATATTTCACTCTGAGACTATCCGACTAAATATCCGTAACCCAACACAATACTACAGTATGCTCTTTCTCTTAAAAGAGTATCAAATATTCCTAGAGTCTTCAAATCCAACTGTTTAGTTGAAGTTTTCCCAAATTAGTCTTAATAAAGTAATTAGACCCAGTACTGTCACGGAGACTGTTAGGGAAGGAACCATCAGCCATTCGATTTGTTAGATAATGATGCCCTCTAATTAATATTGCATTGAATTTGTCTCACACATTGGCCATTACAACCAAGAATGATAAACTAAAGATTACGCCATCACGCACACAAAATTAAAACTTTCTGCGCATGTTGAATCAATGACGTCACGCAAATTGTGTTCCTATTGGCTAATGATAATGTAAGTTTATTTTATTTATTGATTTAATAATTACAGTACAATTACAAATTATATTATAATCATATACGAGCTGAGTAACTTCGACCATATGCCCGGTGTAGTGTCACAGACCAGAGTCTCTGGTGGGAATCGAACAAACGACCCTCACGCTAATAGTCTAGCACACTACCCGCTAGACTACCAGGGCGCTCAAATGTAAGTTATATTGCACATAGTGCACACACTTTTCAAAAGAAATGTTAATTTTCACATATGAACAATACTTGGAAACCTTTAAAATAGCCCAACTACGTCATCTAACGGGAAATCATGCGCAAGGCGAAATCTTTAGTTTATCATTCTTGATTACAACTCTTCAGTCAGGATTATTGAACTAGTTTCTCACACCACTTATGTTGTGTGCGATAATTTTATACGTGAGTTTCGGGACCTACAGTTTAACGGCGACTCCGAACAACAGATTGTTTTAAGAAACTTTTCATGGCAATTTTATTTACTCTCAGAGTTTTTGCCAGAAATCTGCTGAGAGAGGCAATCGCCGAAAAAATACTTTTTATATTTTGTTTTGATATCTGGCGTGAGGCTTGACCCCTGGCTTTACGTCTACGGCAACTTTAAAATGCCTCCTTTGCAAAGTTTTATTGATGATTAAGCAAAGAATAATGTGGTTGCTATACCTCATACTGAGATAAGTTTGAAGCAAGTCGGAGAACTCTTATTGGACAACAACACCGAGTGTAAGATGTCCTGCCAACAAGTTTCATGCACTAATTTCCTCGAGTGTAATGGCTGCATATTAATAAGTTTCGCAAATAAAAGACTGTTGTATACTAGTATAGAAAAAATATTTTTAAAAAATAAAAATTGTAACAACGAAGAGTTTACAAAAAAATATTTATTTAATGGATTTATAATGTTTCATATTCTAATTGCTTTGGACAACAAAACACACTGACGCTGTTACGTGTCTTGGCAAAAATTTTAGAGTTTTAAGCATTCAACATGAAATTAAAATTAAAAAAAAAAACTTAAAACATAATAGAGGGATAAGAGAGGAATAATATTATTTGATTACTGCACCAAAAGAAAAAATCACATCACAAAAAGAATGAACACCAAAAATAAAATAAAAATTTACAATACCATTACTCCAGACATATATTTGAAATTAATTTTAGATTTTTAGTCAGTATACGTAAAGGCGAAAGTTAATTCGCAACGTTCCTTGTTCGATGAAAACCAGCGGGAAATAATCGTATATTCACCAGGCACCAAAGGCATCCATTTTAATTTTTTCATATCAATACGCATACGATTGATTTCAATGTAATCCTAAATAGAAGAGAAAAAGCATACAATTAAGGAGTGCCTAAGGAAAAATTTGTGGCAAAAATTTTTTGTTATAAAAATTAAATTTAATGATAAAATTATTTCAATCTTAAAATAAATTAACGGGAAATAAATATGTTCTAAACTTTAAAGAAAGTCCACAGTTTTTAACAGGTCCTAAGAATTTTTTTTATTTCAGTTCTGTAATCCTTTCATTAAGGCCTTAACTGTGTTAACTGTTCTCGGTCAGAGATCAGTAATGAATCGTTTTTCCGCTACTCATAAGCACTCATGCAATACATATGTGCATAATTAGTCATTACAACCCTTCAGTCAGGATTATAGACCTAGTTTCTCAGTAGCGAAACCTACAGTTTAAAGTCGACTCCGAACGACCAATTTTTGAGAAACTCTTCATGGCAATTTTATTTGCTCTCAGAGTTTTTGCCAGAAATCTGCTGAGAGAAAATCGCCGAAAAAATACTTTTTGTATTATATTTTGATTTCTGGCCTGGGGGTCGAACCCTGGCTTTACGTCTAATAAGCCAGCACACTGCCTACTAGACTACGGCACTCATGCAATACAGAATTGAAATTCAGCTACTCGGATTCATTCGCCTTGGCATCAAACTCACAACATTCGAAACATGTTTGATTCATACACCTACTCATTCTGATTCATAAATTTAGAAAATTACTTATAATACTTATAAGTAATTCAAAAGATTCGAATTATTCATCAAAATTTACAGCCTTTGTTGTTGTTGCATATACAAACAAAGAAGAAAGGAAAGAGAAAGACAACAAGCAAAGCATATACACAATCTTCTTGTGAGTATTACAGTGCACGTACGCGAAACATACTTATTTTGTGCTTCGTGTAAATGTTAAGTAGAGACGAGTCTAAGTCAATAACATCATGCATATTGTTAAGTATGAATACGACGAATGCTTCCAACTTTGACTATGAGTAGTAAGAGTATCATATTAAAATAAGTATGAAGTAAGTATCTGAAATTATAAGTATCACTCGAATCTATTTATCGTTTTGAATACTTATTGCTGATCTTTGTTCTCGATTACTTATTAAACTGTGTTTCATTTTTGACTAATTTTTTTTGTCTCCAAAATTTTTTCACAAATTCTTAGATTATTTACATGGCACTGCTGAATAACTTTTTTGCTGTAACTAAGTGCCAGGATCGGGTCAGAAAAATAGGGACAAATATGATTGAAGTTCTAATTGATAAAGAAAAGATTCGTATGTATTTGCCAATTGTTTGCACCAGCAATAAAGGAGGGCTATAGAAATACAAGTCCCATTAAATGCCAAAATTTTATAAGACCATAAAGCCCACAGTTCTAAAGGACTATTTACTCTAGAAAAACTGCTGTAGTGGGACTTCTATCTGCCGTTAAAAAGGACGGAGGTAACCCGTGCAGCCCACATAGTTTTCATAAAGCTAGGCAAACGATTGGCGCAATATAGTCGATCACAAATATATTCAGAAAAAACAAAGGCCGACAACATATCCTAGTATCACTAAGCAAGTTAAAAATACTCGAGTACTATATCTTAATGAGCAGAAAGTATTTCTTGTAGGGGATCCTATGTGATAAGTCACGCGAGAGTCATTTCGATAGGAATTCTTAATTTTCAGAATTACTGAATGATGATATTTTCAATTTCAAAATGGAATTTACTCAGGATGTTACGGTCATTCTGCAAACAGCATATTTGAAACATGTATAGTAAAATACGGAAGTCGCTGTAAACTTAAGGCCCGAGTTCGAGTTCCAGGTCAGACATCAAAATGAAAATATGAAAATATTTCTTCGGCGACTTCCTTTCAGCCGATTTCTGGCAAAAACTCTGAGAGTAAATAAAATTGCCATGAAAAGCTTCCCAAAAATCTGTCGTTCGAAACCGTCTTTAAACTATAGGTCCCGCCTTTCATGTATAAAAATTAATGCACACAACATAAGTGGTGTGAGAAGCTAGTTCGTAATCCTGACTGAAGGGTTGTAATGACCAATTGTGTATGTATAGATAAGCTCAATAAACCCAAAACAAAAGAATGAAATACTAAAGATTCGAGTTGCTGGATGCGATGAGTATATGGTGCATTAGCAGTAATTATTCACATATACTCGTATATGGCCGCAAATGAAATCTGAACAACTTAGATCGAATTACGCAAAAATTGAGAAAAAGTAGGCGACATACGCCAAGTGTTGGTCGTGTTTAAAAAAGAGCAAAGAAATTAAAATTTTCTACAAAAAAATACAATCACGAATGAACAAAACTTATCGAACAGTTGACTCACCTTAATCGGACAGCCATCATTTACATTCAAATACGCCTCAACTTGATTGTACAAGTAATTCGCTATTGGATATTTTGAACGTTTCAAAAAAAAATTACATACATCAACGGTAGTTTCGGGAAGTAAATACGGATTGTATTTGTTGGCCGATTTTTTCCAGAAGCCAAACTTAACCTATAAAACATATGAAAATGCAACACAATACTAGTAATTATAAAATACTTTTCACACTTATTGACAAATACTTGCCTTCACATCGGTTATGTCCCTATTAAGTGTAATGTTTATTGTGTTTTCGGATACTGCTCTTGCGACGCGTTTACTGTAACATTTTGTAAAATTCAGAAGTTCATGGTCAAAATTCTTACACTTTATCGAAGTCACATCAATATGGCCACCAAGAACCTTAAAATGAAATCGATTTTTATATTAAATTTAGATTATTTTTAATTAAATTTTATTTATTTTACTACCTGTATTGTTAAAGTAATTGAAATAAGTAAGCCAACTAGGACTTTATTAAGGCGATCCGGCAACATTTTCATTTTAAACTTTATTTTGAATAGTTTTGAATAAACTTTTCCACTGAAGCAACAAATGATATTAAAATGTTCATATTAATAATCGATTAAGTTTTTCATATCGATTGAATTAAATTGAGCGACATTTAAAATGCATTAAGTAAAGGGTAAATTTTTTTTTTAACCTTAAAATAAAATCTATTAACCTGATTTATTATAATTAAAATAAATATAAATTTAATTGAATTAAAACGATCAGAAATTAAAACAGAATTAATATTTTATATTCACAGCTAATGACAGACAATATGTAAAGGGTGACTTTTTTATAGGCTAACAATTAAGTGGAAATAACAACAATTAATAGTGAATATAGCCGCCATATTCAATTGTCATACAAAATTAATGTAAGCCTTTCAAACTATGAGAAAAGAAGTAAACAAATACAACAACAAGCAATGTATTGCGATAGAATTCTCGAGAAGGAGAAATCCCGAACATTTCACTTTAAAAAATTCATCAGACAAAGCAAACAACCAGTCAGTAAGAAATCAGTCAGCCTTGTGTGAAGTTGCGTGTGAAGAAAACAGTCGTGGTTTGAAGCGCACAGTTGTAAAGATCGACCAAACAGTTGTTAATGTTTTGCGTAAGCAGAAATGTAAGAAGCATAGCCAATAATTGTGTGATACATACATACATAATTGGTCATTACAACCCTTCCGTCAGGATTATTAAACTAGTTTCTCACACCACTTATATTGTGTGTGTTAATTTTATACATAAGTGGCGGGACCTATAGTTTAAAGTCGACTCCGAACGACAGATTTTTGAGCAACTTTTCATGACAATTTTATTTACTCTCACGAGTTTTTGCCAGAAATCTGTTGAGAAGAAATCGCCGAAAAAATACTTTTTTATTTTTATTTTGATGTCTGGCCGGGGACTCGAACCACGACTTTAAGTTTAATAAGCCAGCACACTACCTACTAGACCACGGCGATCTCAGGAATTCAGGAAGGAATTTGTGATCACCTTGTGTTAATCAAAAGCTTTTATGATAAGCCATATGTAACAGAGATCAGCAATGAATCGTTTTTCCGCTACTCATAAGCACTCATGCAATTTTGAGTATGAATGAATCAACAGAATTGAAATTCAACTATTCTGATTCATTCCTACTCGCTATAACATTGATTTATAAGTATAAGTAGCAATGAGTATGAGTACAACGTTGACATCAAACTCACAACATTTGAAATATGTTTGATTCATACGGAGTCAATAACATCATGCGTATTGTTAACTATGAATACGACGAGTACTTCCAACTTTGAGTATGAGTAGTATGAGTATCATATTAAAATAAGTATGAATGCGTATAAGCATCTGAAATTATAAGTATGACTTGAACCTACTCAACGTTTTGAATACTTATTGCTGATATCTGATATGTAAACATATTTGGGCAATTCACACAAGCGTTTGTATCGTTGTATTCATTGTATTGTTGGACGAATATACAACATTGTATGTTTTTTTATATAAAAATTCGATACATTTTTTTCATATGTTTTTGGACGTTGTATTGGTTTCGTGCTATCAAATTGTGTGAATGTCAAAAAAAAATATATTTGGAATACGAAATACACAATACAGCATAGCATTGAAGGTTCCCAAACGACCAAATGTATTCAATACAACATACACAATACAAAGTCGTGTGAATTGCCCAATTTTAACTACAAATAAGTTCTAAATACTATGCACCTTCGACTGTTCTACGTTTTCTAGAAAAACATCACCAAAACATCTAAAAACAGTTGTGTATGGACTCACATAGACTCTTTTAAATGGAACCATTAATCATTTATATCATTTTGACAGGAACCTCTGAACCTAGTTGTTTTTCTAGGCCCTCTAGGAGATCTTTAACTACCAGCAGGTTTAATCGGAAATTACATTTCATGGCAAAATGTATTCTTCAATCTTTTAGGCATAACAGATGGGTCCAGAGAAGGAGCATAAGCCTTGGGGGGGGAGCTGCGAATCGGGTTTTAATGTGTTTAGAAATCTATGGCCTTCATTAAATCGTGCTAACACAGCTTTGCGGCTGGATAAAAAACGACATAAGATTATTTACTGAATTTCTTATTGAACACACTCGCTATTATTGTTTAGCCCTTAGTGGGGTAGAGAACTCTGTGTAGGGCCATTATTAGGGCTCTCTTAAATCTATAATGGGATTAAGCTGATTTGCAGTTCTTTTCCCCAATATTTATCTCTTTCTATCTCTTTTTATCTATTTAGAATGAATACAATGACCTCCGGATATTGTACTTATCTTAATGACAAGTTCAAGTCCATTCACCTAACCTAACCTAACCTCTTTGTTTGAAGTCGTCATAGTCTAGCTGGTAGTGTAATTCAATCCGCAGCTCAGACAACTCAAACAAAATGAAACGAAATTTGAAAAACAAGACCAACTAAAATATTTGAGCGTCTAAAAGAACACCCTGTATTTTAATATGGTTAAACCAAGCGTAAAAATAAATCAACGCACAACATTGTGATAGTATCCCAGTATAAAAATCAATTTAAAATCAATAAAGACAATACCGTTGCTGGAGTTATTACGCCCTTGACATTTTACACCCTACATCACAACTATTTGATATTCTATTAGACTTGTGCTATTATTTTCAACGCTAATAAATCATAGCGTATTTTTATTCAAAATTAAATTCTCAGAGTATTAATACTCTCAGTAATGGAAGTATATTTTGAATTGAATAAAGCGGATCCAACAACGGCTATGCAAGTGGAACCGAAAATCGGATATCATTCCGTAGACATCTATTGCTTCAAATTTTAACTGGACTTTGCTAAAAATGCCATAAAATATACGTACAATCTGCGATCAGTCAGCTAACACGAGTTTTCCAGCATTGCATTTTTTCAAAGAACAATTAAAAACTATGGGCCTATACTGGGCTTAACTCCTGAATATTTAAAAAGTTTATTCTGAAAAATATTTCAGACGAAAACTACTACTCTAGGAGCCACGACCACTAATCACCAGGCATTTTCAAACTTTGACAGTTGATAACGGCCATCTTTTTGAAGCTACATCTGTCAAATTAGTTGTCATTTATTCAGTCAACATTGTCAATTCACGGTTTGAATTCAATAAATTGCCAATTAACCCCAATTTTAAGCGACTATATGATTGAATACACAAATGGATGAACAAGTGGCGTTATCGGTCCAATAGTGCAATTTGATCACATCAGACGTTCTTTTTAATCTCCAGCCACAAACTACAACAGAGATCAGCAACGAGTATTCAAAACGATGAGTAGATTCGAGTCATACTTATAATTTCTGATACATATACGCATTCATACTTATTTTAAAATGATACTCATACTACTCATACTCAAAGTTGGAAATACTCGTCGTACTCATACTTAACAATATGCATGATGTTGTTGACTTCGACTCGTCTCTACTTAACATTTACACGAAATACAAAATAAGTATGATTCGCGTACGAGGACTGTAATACTCACAAAAAGATTGTGTGTATGCTTTGCTTGTTATCTTTGTTTGTATATGCAACAACAACAAAGGCTGTAAATTTTGATAAATGATTCGAATCACTCGAATTACTTATAAGTATTATAAGTAATTTTCTAAATTTATGAATCAGAATGAGTAGGCGTATGGATCTAACATATTTCGAATGTTGTCCCATACTTTTTAAACCACGAAATGATTTGATTGCATAGTTTAACAAGTCGCCGAGGCTAGTACATAGTGTATTGGCTTATTAGATTTAAGGTCCGAGTTTAAGTCTCAGGTCAGACATCAAAACGAAAGTATGAAAATATTTCTTCGACGAATGCCTCTCAGCAAAATTCTGACAAAAACTCTGAGAGCAAAATAATAAAATTGCCATGAAAAGCTTCTCAAAAATCTGTCGTTCGGAGTCGACTTTAAACTGTAGGTTCCGCAACGCATGTATAAAATTAACGCACGCAACATAAGTGGTGTGAGAAGCTAGGTCGTAATCCAGACTGAAGGGTTGTAATGGCCAATTATGTATGTATGTATTATTACTCAGAAGTCGCCGTGGTCTAGTGGGTAGTTTGTTGGCTTATTAGACGAAAGGTCCGGGTTCGTATCCCAGGTCAGACATCAAAACGAAAAATATTTCTTCGGCGACTTCCTCTCAGCAGATTTCTGGCAAAGACTCTGAGAGTAAAAATTGCCATGAAAAGCTGCTCAAAAATCTGTCGTTCGGAGCCGACTTTAAACTGTAGGTCCCACCACTCATGTATAAAATTAACGCACACAACATAAGTAGTGTGTATCGACCCATATTTTCTAAAGAATGCTGTTGGCTAGGTTTAAAGAACGACATTGGATCGATGATCTGGACACCAACGACATGTGGCATCAATATGATGGCGTTAAGTGTCATACAGCTTATGCAACTTTGGATATTCTACTCTAGCCATTTGAGGACATGATGTAAAAGTGATGTAAACAGGTAACCAATATATTGCGATTTGATCACATCAGACATTACCTTATGGGACTTTTTTAAATCTCCACTTACAACCTACAGCGGTTAGACTTATGCACCAAAGTCATGGTAAATTCCATTGTTTGGATAAGTTGCACACAGAAAACTTGTGGCGGACATTGAAACAATGCTACTTTATATACATAAGGGCATTAATAGGTTTTTCAAAAGAACAAAAAGTTTCGGTGTTGTCTTAAATTTAAAAATAGGAAACCAACTAAAACAGAACCATAAGCACATCTATGAACTCGCGTAAATGCACTTTAATTTCCCATTCCCTTAGCGTTGCCAAATGTATCCATAAATGAATAATCGATATTTTCTAAGTATAGCTCTAATCGATGTATGCTGATATGGGACCTTAATAGCCATTACATAAACTTGAACAGTATTACAGTAATTGGATAGTCCAAATGATCACCTAAGGTTGAACTATTCCTAAGAGATTTCAAATATGGAATAAAAAAATTAACTCGGTCAGATATCATATGTTCAGTAGGTACAGTGAGCGTTAAAAGAAACTGTATATTAAAAAAATTATTAAATAAAATATGTTATTTTCATTTTACAATTGTTTCATTGTCAGTTTTTAAAATTGAAACCAAAAAAATTACAAAAAAAATTTCAAAATATTGTCAAATTTTTTCGGGCACTCTCCTCAAGTGGTAAAAGTAAAAGTTGAGTTTGGTGATTGTTACAATTTTATCCATAGTGTATAGTAGACCATGTAAAATATATTTTTTAGTTTGATTGTATAGTTTAGGAAGTCACCGTAGTCTAGTAGATAGTGTGTTGGCTTATTAGACTTAAGACCCGAGTTCAAATCCCAGGTCAGACATCAAAGCGAATATATGAAAATATTTCTTCGGCGACTTCCTCTTAGCAGATTTCTGGCAAAAACTCTAAGAGTGAATAATAAAATTGCCATGAAAAGCTTCTCTAAAATCTATCGTTCGAAGTCTGTTTTAAACTGTAGGTCCCGCCACGCAAGTATAAAATTCATGCACACAAAGTGATATGTGAAACTAGGTCGTAATCTTGACTGAAGGATTGTAGAAATCAATTATGTATGTATGTATGGATAGTTTAGGATATTAATCTCTGATCTCTTTTGATACTTGCTGTAGCAAATAGAGTGACCGAATTTTCGAACATAGGATATGCAGGCAAAAACAAATTAATAACAAAAAAAGAATATGAATTCTTAAAAAAAGGAGTTGAACCAGTTATGGTTTATTTTATTTTCTTTTCTTTCGGTTAATTTACAAATATCGTATCTCTTATCGAATTTAAAACTTAAGCACGTAATTTTGTTTTTTTAAGTAAATTTCACAAACTTCTCTCGTTAACTTAATTATACAGACTCTCTCAGCTTAAAATTTAAAAACTTAAAATAAATAAATGCTTGTAAATATTTCTTTTTTTTTTATAATTTTTTCTAAAAATAAAAAAAAAAACTTAATTTAACAATAAAAAATGGAAAATGGCAGTCATTATTAAATAATCAAGATTTTTTCTCTTCTTCTTAGCCAACAACTAATATTTTTGGTATACAGAGATTTAACAAATTTCTATTCAAATTCAATTTAAAACTTATTTAAAACAAACTGGCCCAACTTTGAAACCAAAGGCTTGGTTTTCTTTGCCATAATCCTTAGGCAGGAAATCGTTTAAAGGCAAATAATTTAAGCGTTTCGTTTGAAAAAGTAACTCCGTTGACCCGCTAGTATTAGGCATCTAAGGAAAGCAAAAACAAAAATTAAAAATTTCATCAATAAGAAAATCTCCATAATAAATTATACTCACTGCACATTCATCCTTAAGCACTTCGGGTTTTATACCACCCCCACCACCACCATCGTCATCCACTTTTATTTCCATTTCATTATCACCCAAAAACTGTAGGGCCTTGTCATAATTACTTTGTGTACTATCATGCCATGCTACAGAGTTACGACAGTAGTATGTAAAGTTTTGATATGCTTCTTTTGATAAAAGTTTCAAGAATGTTAACTGCACTGTGCCCACACCATCATATGTAATTTTATTGCCTCCGGGCATTTGTGAGAACCACTGCTTTTCCATGCCACCATAACGCATAGGGACCAGAGGTCTTTCTGTGGTATGTACATCCGGATATATGCACGATTCTCCCTTACTAGACATTTTGCAATACACTCGAATGGCATCATCTGGCATACCACCATTGGGATCAAGCCAATACCAATTGTCTTCAAATTGTGGATGGGCATAGTAAAGATCCCGACAAGTGCGCCCTGGATTGTCTTGACTACCGGTTGGTTTTCGTATTTTATCCATTTCTTGCCGTATCGAGTAGATCGTATTGTACATGTCCATGATTTTATCGCTCGTTTCCGAAGCATCAAGTTTCTTCTTTTTCTTACGTTTTCTCTTTTTATCTTCATTCGTTCGCATTGTCGGACTCGAAACAACGCCCATTAATTCGTTAAAATCGTCATCGTCTTCGATGGCTGCAGATATATCGATATCTCTACGGCGTCTGGTTTCTGCTTTGGTTGTGGAATACTGTTGCATTTGGAATAATAGCTCAGGTGGTATCATAGGACTTTCAGCTGGCGCTCCGGGACTGCCTGGTGGTCCCGTTGGCCCTATTTCGCCTTTGTTGCCCGCCCGACCTTCAACACCTTTGGGTCCAGTTGGGCCATGCATTCCTGGCAAACCTGGTGGTCCATCATTGCCTTTTGGACCCACGGCTCCCATGGGACCAGGATCTCCTTTAGGTCCCTCTGGGCCTTGTGGTCCTCTGAAACCACGATCTCCCTTTTCTCCCTGTTCACCCTTAATGCCTGCCATACCTAATTCACCGCGATGACCTTTCTGGCCTCTTCTGCCTCGATCACCTTTGGCACCTGCTGGACCCGGTAAACCAATTTTTACCTTCTTTTCCTTCAGGACCTGCTATACCTGGTAACCCCGTATCTCCTACTGCACCTTGAGGTCCTCTAGCTCCACGCGGTCCTTGCAGTCCTGGTGGTCCTTGGGTGCCTGTCATGCCTAAGGGTCCTGGAGAACCTAAATCACCCTTATCACCTTTTTCTCCCTGTAATCCCATAGGACCTTGCATTCCAGATGGTCCTTCAGGTCCCTGTTTACCAGGAGGTCCTGTTTCTCCTATTCTTCCTTCAGGACCCACTTCACCTGAAGGTCCTGGTTCTCCAGGCTTACCATCTTCTCCTTCTGGACCCACATCTCCCTTAAGTCCTACTAAGCCCGGCTCACCTCTGGCACCAGGAAAACCTCTAGGTCCCATATCTCCTTTGACGCCTTCAGAACCAGGTACTCCAACCCTGCCTTCAGGACCTATAGGTCCCGATTTACCTTCTTCTCCTTTCGCACCTGCATTGCCCTTTTCGCCTGGACGACCAGTAGGTCCCACGGGACCGGGGGGGCCTAGAGGACCATCGGCTCCTGTTAAACCAGGAGGTCCTCGTTGCCCAGGTTTTCCTTGGTGGCCAATAGCACCTGAAATATTTTTAATTTGTTTATAAAAGTTTTATTTGTTAACAGATTCAAAAACAAACCTTTAGGTCCCCTACGACCCTGTTCTCCGGGAGGACCTGGAGGCCCTACTGGTCCCATTAAGCCATCGTCACCTCTTTCACCTTTAACGCCAGCCGGTCCTGGTAAACCTTGTAAACCTGTCTTGCCCATAGGACCTGGTAGACCTTGCCTGCCATCTTCACCCTTTATGCCTCGATGACCTTGCTCACCTGTGGGACCCTTTTCACCAGGCAAACCAGGTGGACCTGATTCTCCTCTTGGGCCTTGAGAACCTGCAGAACCAGCGGGACCCTTAAATTACAGAAGAGTATATTAAAATCTAAATTATAAGAAATTGTGAATGCTTATATTTACTTGTTCTCCTTGATTTCCTTTTAAACCTTTTTCGCCTGGTATTCCAGCTTCACCTTTATCACCATCCTCACCGGGAGTACCCATTGGCCCAGGTGGTCCTGGTAAACCTCTAAGACCAGCTGTACCATCTCTACCAGCCGGTCCAATAGGACCTCTTTCGCCAACTTCGCCTTTAGCTCCGGGAGCTCCAGGATTTCCGGGATTCCCTTGCAGACCAGATGGTCCAGGTGGACCCAACTGGCCGGGCACACCAGCTTGACCTTTATCACCAAACATGCCGGGAGCACCCATCATACCTTGCTCACCTTTTAGACCCGGCAATCCAGGCTGTCCTTGATGACCTCTTTCTCCCGGAAAACCGGGTAAACCAGTGGGGCCTTGCGGACCTTGATTTCCCATAGGTCCCATAGGGCCTATGGGGCCTTCCTTACCCGCTTCTCCAGGTATTCCAGCTTCACCCGGTTGTCCTGGCAGACCGGGAATACCTGGTTCACCAATGGGTCCTATTTCTCCAGGAGAACCTCGGGGTCCAATAACACCTGGTTCTCCGATAGGACCAGGCTTACCAGGTTCTCCCTATAATATAGATTTCATATGATATCGACTCTTAATACTTAATTTAATATTTTATACTAAACATACCGGTTGACCTCTTTCTCCAGGCGGACCTTGAGGTCCAGGTTTACCATCTGCTCCAGGTACGCCAGGCATTCCTATAAAACCTCTTGAACCTTCTGCGCCTTGTGGACCTCTTTCACCTTGAATACCTGGTGGACCAGGTTGTCCGCTATCACCTTTTGGACCAGGATTACCATCATTGCCTCTTCTTCCCCGCGAACCGCGAAAGCCTCTGGGACCAGCTTCGCCTCTTTCACCTGCCGGACCTTGGGGTCCTCTTTCGCCTTTAATTCCTTGTGGTCCTGCTGTACCTGCTGCCCCCTTGTCACCTTTATCACCCGAGGGTCCTGGGTAACCTTGAAAGCCTTGAGGGCCTTGTTTGCCTTTCTCTCCCGGCAGTCCTTGAGGACCAGTTTCTCCTCTAGGCCCTTCAAAGCCTTTCGGACCCTCAGGGCCTTCTGGCCCTGGAGCACCTGCTGCTCCAGCAGGTCCCCGCTCACCTGGAATACCCATTTCACCTTTTTCACCATCTACACCGCGTTCACCAGCATCGCCTTTGTCACCTGCAGATCCTCTCGGTCCATCATCACCTTTCGAACCACGAGGTCCAGGAAAACCAATAGGACCTTGCACTCCCTGTACGCCTTGGTCACCTTTAGGGCCCGTCTGTCCAGGTATGCCAGCAATACCGGGTGAACCGTCAGCTCCAGGTAGACCAGGTAATCCTGGTTTACCACTAGGGCCGGGTATACCTGGAGATCCAGATTTACCTTGAGGACCAGGAGCACCGACAGGACCTTGATCGCCTTGTTGACCAGGAGATCCAGGTTGACCGACAGGTCCTGTATTTCCTTTAGAACCTGGTGGACCTTCATTACCTTGAGGACCTGGATTTCCTACGGGACCAGGAAAGCCACGAGGACCTGGAAAACCACGTGGACCCTAAAAATAAAAGTTTAATTGGTAAACTTATTACAAATTTATAGTAAAACTTACCAGTTCACCTGGTAAACCGGGCAGACCAGGAGGACCATCTTCACCAGGATGACCTTCCACACCTTGTTGTCCTTTTTCTCCTCTTTGGCCAGGTATGCCACGATGACCTTTTTCTCCCGGTATACCCATAGGACCCATTGGTCCCATTTCTCCTTTTGGACCTTGTGGACCCTGAGCACCTCGTTCCCCATCGCGACCGGAACGACCACGTCTTCCTTCACGTCCATGTTGACCGGTTGGACCGCGAAGGCCTCTTAAGCCCTGACGCAAGTAAATATTCTAAATGTTAAATAAAGAATTGCTATAAAAGAAAACACCATGACTTACGGGCTCACCAGCATCTCCGGGTTCGCCTTTCTGACCTTGTGGACCTGTAAGACCTACAGGACCAGGCGGACCTGTTAAACCCATTGGACCTTCTGGACCACGTAAAGCCATCTATAATTGAAAAGTTGTAAAAGAAGTGACATTCCTAGACGTTTAGTTGCATGAAACTTACCATATGCTGAGCAATCATTTGCTTTAGAGCTTCAGCCTGGGAATCGGGACCTTTTTCATTGCCTCCACTACCTCCCGGTAGAGTCTACAATAAGCAGGAAGATTATTAAAATCAGTTTTTCTATTCGAAAAGGGAAATTAAACACTTACTGGCACAACAAAAACATGTCCTGGAGGTCCTTGAACACCATCTGCACCTGACAAACCGTCTCTACCAGGCTCTCCTTTAGATCCACGATCACCGGGTGGTCCCGGCAGTCCTGTATAACCTCTTGGCCCTGGATAACAATTACTAGTGCCCGGAGCCATAGGCTTTTCGTAGGTGGTTACGTTATATGTTGTATTGTGAACGGGGAGTTCATTTTCCAAATCGATGGGATTAAAAAAGTCCAGTTCAGCGGAAACCTCTTCTCTTGATGTTTTTTTCGATTTCTTTCGTTCTTTTTTACCTTTTCGAATTTTAGTACTGTTTCTAGTAGCTGGAAGTTGGTGTTCAACTCCTAATTCATCTGATCCCGTAAAAGGTTCTAACGTAGACGTTTGTTCTTGTGAGGTGAAGGGAATTTCACTTGAATCGACATCACCATCTGTGTCATAATCCCTGTCGGCATTATTGGATTCATTTTTTGTATCATTGACTTGTGGCGTAGAGCCGAAACCATTTGAAGCTCCGCCAGCTATACCAAAATCATATCTGGGTGCACCATTTGAAGACCCCGTACCGGAAAACTCAGAATTGGCAGATGGAGTGTTAATTAGTTCTAAATTCATATTTGAACTTTGGCTAGTAGGCGTTATGGATGCATCGTTGGGTGCTCCACCAAAACCTATGTTCATGGATCCACCTTTTAAAGCACCCAAACGGCTAGAACTAGGATAATTGTTTCTAGATCTGGCCAAGTTGCCTCTATTTGTAGGTCGCCTACTCCCTGGCGAATTCTCTTCACCATAAAACGATTCGTCAATGCAAGGCGTAACATACTTTGTACAAACTTCATAACCTGCCTCCGGAGTACTCCAGATCGACATCATTTGTACATCACCCGTAAAAAAGCCATCATCGCTACTCATCTGTACACCAGTCAATATAAGACCATTGGTGGCTATTGAACTGCCTAGAGTACGCTCCAATCTTCGTGTCACTTGTTTCGTACAATCCAAATTCAAGGTTGCCGAACTTCCCTTTACACTCAGACCAATACGATGCCATTTATCATCATTAATGCCGATACCAAAATCGATATCATTATGCTGATTAAAACCGGCGTCCATATGTTCGTAGCTAAATTTTATTTGAGGACCAATTTTAAGCGACTAACACTTCTTCGCTTTCGTCCGAATATATTGTAAATATTGGTGCCGGTGTTTGATTAGTACGATTACTACGCAGCGCTAAAACTATTGAGAAATCAGTGGGGAAACCATCGGGAAATATTTCGGATGTTTGTATTGTTAGAATGGCATCCTTATTAATATTGTAGGCTGGGGATTTATGCAGCTGATATGGATTCCGTTCAAAGCCACACATGCCAGGCACACCGGTTATACCGGGTGGCAAATCGGGAAAACCAAATTCCTTAATAAGATCGACATAATCTGGAAGATGAAAAGGTTTTTGAGGATTAAAGTTTAAAAGAGAAGAATACGGGGTTAAATATTAGAATGGGTAGTATGGACCTAACAATATTACGAGTAAAAATTTCCAAAAGTAAAATAATTTTCTTTGGTCCAAGGGAGATCAAAATAATTTTGGAAATTTTAAACAAATTATCGAACAAACCCAAAAGTGTTCGAATAAAGTTGGACAAAGTAGAGGGAATAGCGTCAATTGATCATGACAATGCTTTAGTTAAGATTAAGACCTAGCTTCTCACATCACCCATGTATCTATTAATTTTTTCCATGAGTGACTGGACTTACAATTAGAATTTGACACCAGGACGACAAATTTTTTAAAAAAATGTTCACGAAAATTTTCACGACAATTTTATTTACCGCTGTGAGAGAACCGCCGAATGGAATATCTTTTTCTTATTGCGGTTTTGTTCGAGATATTTGATCTAGGGGTCGAACCACGGGCACGCGCCTATTAAGCCAACACGCTACCAATAGACCATTGCTACTTCAAAAATGTGTTTGTATAACTGGATAATGAAAATTTGTGCTTTAGAATCTGGAATTAAACCCGTTGCTCATGGTATTAGAGACCAGAGATTTACGGACTATGGATGGTATAACGAGAAAGAAGTCTATTACGAGATTCATCAGAGAACTTCCCTCTCCCATGATATTTTTTTATAAAACCAGCACTTAGGTGATGACCCCTACTTATGCAATGCATTGTGCAGGTTTTTTAGGAAAGGTGGCAAGACGGAAGGGTGACTATAAAATGGTATGTGCTATACCTTCATCATTAGACAGTCTACAGCAATCGTCCCCAAGAAGCCCGCAGTTTAACACACCACTTATGTTGTGTGTGTTAATTTTATACGGAAGTGGCGGGACCTACAGTTTAAAGTCGACTCCAAACGACAGATTTTTGAGAAACAAGAAAAGGAAGAGAAGAAATCGCCGAAAAATAGAGGCTATATACTCTTTTAAAAAGAAAAACCGGACGGATCGAGAACAGATATTAGAACTTGGTCGCATAGTGAAAAATTCTGAGTCAAAGGGGAAGTCTAAGTCGTTCGAATGGAGGAGGATGCTCCGGCGAGACGGGTATTTGATGCGGGGATTTGGGGAAGTCGGCGAAGAGGGCGACCTTGTATCCGTTGGAAAGACCAAATCGAGGAAACCCTGTCATCGATTGGTGTGCCCAAGAAGCAGAGGCGACTGGAAGGATGTGTTGTGGCAGCCCGAAATCCGCTAATCGGGTTGTTACGTCCAATTAAGTAAGTAATGAGAAAGTCTATGCCATCAAAAGATATTGAACTCTGATAGAAAATGAAAAGGAGGAGACACAGCAATACTGTCTCACAGTCAGGCCGCTATTCGAGTACTCAGTGCTCCTAAGGTTTACTCGAAAATAGTATCGATGTATCTGGGGAAGCTAAATCATCTAGTTGAGGAAACATAATACATCTTATACCCCTTAAAAAGGGCATACTCCAGCCAACGAGGGCACTGCATACTCCAACTGTAGTTTTTTAAAGTGTGGCTCGTTTCACACCCGTGAGGATGAATCATTATGGAAACACTTGGCCACATATCAGAGCGCATCACAGATGCCAATCTAGAAAGCTGATAAGTAGGACCGTTCAACTAAGCCCAAACTAATAAAAGCTGTAACGGATTTATCATTTTTTCTAACGCCAAGGCAGAAAAGGTGTATTGTAAAGGCCATTAAGAAAGCTGTAACCTTGCAGTGCTTCCTAGTTCTGGCGCAGTGTAAGAGAGAGAGAGAGAGAGAGAAAGAAAGAAAACACTTCAGATTGCTACAACAGCGTAAAAACGGTGAGGAAGTTAAAGACTTCACAAATAAATTCATATTTCCTATAAATTTTCCATCAGCAAAAAAAAAAAACACTCACAAATTTAATGACTTGCATACAAGTAGGCTAAATAGGCCTCTCATTTGCAAGTGCATTCGTTCTTAATTACCCAAAACAACAGAGGCAATAAAAACAATAAGACTCGTGTTTAGAAAATTCATTCATTGATGTGAGTAGCATTATTCTCTTCTTCTTTTTTTTTTAGATGAGAATTTATTAAAAATCAAGTCAAATGGCATTAGGAACACAAACTGGCTACCATATGATGTCCATTGAACAAGTACTTGTTGTGTTCCGCTAAATGCAAAATACACTTTCAAACTATTTGACACGTTTAGCGGAGATGAAACAGATGAGAGCAATAGAAAAAATGCATTTTAAAGCATTTCAAAATGAGCGTATAGAGATCGTTAATAAAAATTGTGAAAGTTATTAAGGTTAGGCGTTTCATAGCAAGAAAATTATGTTTGAAAAAGAAGAATTTTTTTAATAGGAAACGTACGTCAAAATACGTTAGAATGTGAAATTTTGTAATAGGAAATTTTATTAGACCTCTTAACTTGTAAGCAGACAAAAAGTTGATCTGCATAGTTTTTGTCAGATGATCTGTTTATCCGGTTATACGTTTTTTAATAAATTACAAACTTACTAAACTAATTAGTCAATACAACCCTTTAGTCAGGATTACAACCTAGCTTCTCACACCATTCATGTTGTGGATGGATTTTAAAATTGATCCACCTACTGTTTATGGTGACTGAACAGTTTTTCTGAGTTCTGAAAAGTTTTTGTCAGCTGATCTGTTTATCTTGTGATACGTTTTTTTAATAAATTACAAACTTACTAAACTACTTTTTTAATACAACCCTTTAGTCAGGATTATAACCTAGCTTCTCCCACCATTTATGTTGTGGGTGGGTTTTAAAATTACTCCACCTTCTGTTTATTGGCGACTCTGAACAGTTTTTCTGAGTTTTGAAAAGTTTTTGTCAGCTGATCTGTTTATCCGGTTATACGTTTTTTAATAAATTACAAACTTACTAAACTAATTAGTCAATACAACCCTTTAGTCAGGATTACAACCTAGCTTCTCGCACCATTCATGTTGTGGGTGGATTTTAAAATTGATCTACCTACTGTTTATAGGCGACTCTGAACAACAGGTTTCAGAAATTACAAACCTACAGTGGGTTAAAGCCCGCCTATTATTTCATTACAATATACTCGACTTTATTCAATCTCATCTTCTTTGCTCCATGTCCTACACACTTTAATTTATTCGATGCCCAATCTTCTCTATTTAAGTTGTTAATCGATCTACTTTTTCAACACCCGATAGTTGTCCGATTTTCTCTACTTAGGTCGACATCCGAAGTACTTTATGCGATCTGCTCTGCTTATGATGATATTCAGGTTGCTCAGATTAATGTCCGAAATGATTTACTTAACTCGACATGAAATCTACTCTATTACTCTATTTAAGTTAATATTTTGTCTACTTTACTTAAGTCTATGCTGTGTGTGGTTAATTTTATACATGAGTGGCGGGATCTACAGTTTAAAGTCGACTCCGAACGACAGATTTTTTGAGAAACTTTTCATGGCAATTTTATTTTACTCTCAGAGTTTTTGCCAGAAATCTGCTGAGAAGTAATCGCCGAAAAAACACTTTTTGTATTTTATTTTGATGTCTGGCCTGGGACCCGAACTCTGGCTTTACGTCTAATAGGCCAGCACACTACCTACTAGACCACGGCGACCTCAAGATTGCAACTAACAGGTAAATAAATCAATCGAGACTATCATAACGAGACAACAACAAATAATATCGGGTCTCTCAACACGATTTGGAAGTTGATAATGCCAAATGTTAATAATGTTGCAGCTACTTCCGTCAAATTGATTGTCAGTCTTTTTGGCTAATTCACCCCAGACTGGATATACCATTCAACAACATGTGCAAATAATAAAATCGAAATGGGTGCTCAAAACGAACAAAGTATCGCAAGCTTTGTCCATTTTACGATCGCCATAATCGGCCTACAGAAAGTACTTTTCGCAATCTGGTGCATAAATCTCCACTGCCATGGAAAACGATCCAACAAAACCTATACTTCGACGAATATACAGTAGAATCCAAGGCAATCGAATCGCAGACTACAATTTGGCGAATTTTGTAAAATTCAACTAACCTAGGAAACAACGTCAGACAACGATATCTGTTTTCTAAATGGGCTTAGGGGCATAACTAGCCCTAATTTTCAACGAATAATTATTTTGAGGCCCATTTCCCGAAAGTTATCGAATTTGAAACGATACCAATCCACATAAGATTCAGGAGCATTCAATGCATACCAAAGAAGGCACTATTTGCTGCGGATTTTAGGCTAGCAGCGTCATTATTTCTGATATTGGCCTGGTCGTCTCTGTAGATGAATACTGACTTCTTTGGATGATCTGGACACCAACGACATGGAATTTAAACAGGAATGAGCTACATAATACATAGCTGTTGTTACATCGAATATTTTACACGGACAGACATCAAAAACAAAAAATATTTCTTCGCCGACTTCCTCTCAGCAGATTTCTGACAAATACTCTGAGAGTAAAAATTGCCTCAAAATTTGCTTCTCAAAAATCTGTCGTTCGGAGTCGACTTTAGACTGTAGGTCCCGCCACTCATGTATAAAATTAACGCACACAACATAAGTGGTGTGAGAAGCTAGGTCGTAATCCTGACTGAAGGGTTGTAATGGCTAATTATGTATGTATGTATGTGATGTGAACTGGTCACCGAAATCGAGAAATTTGACCCAAATAGATGAGTTCTTGTAGGGTTTCCCCAAGTTACAGATTTATGTGAATAAGCCACTAACTTTGCGGTCCTCAAAGGTAATATAACACATGTCATTGGTCACATTTAGTTTAGAAAGCCAGGGAAAATCCAGGGAAAATCATGGACATTGTTATATTAAACTTAAAATGGCATTATTAGGTCTCTTACGTGAATAATGATTCGCTGATTTTCCCCACACATTCTTTGTGGTCGCCGGGGTCTAGTAGGTGGTGTACTGGCTTATTAGACGTAAAGCCAGGGTTCGAGACCCAGGCCAGACATCAAAATAAAATACAAAAAGTATTTCTACGGCGATTTCTTCTCAGCAGATTTCTGGCAAAAACTCTGAGAGTAAATAAAATTGCCATGAAAAGCTTCTCAAAAAAAAATCTGTCGTTCGGAGTCGATTTTAAACTGTAGGTCCCGCAACTTATGTATAAAATTAAGACACACAACATAAGTAGTGTGAGAAACTAGCTCAATAATGTATTCTGTTTTATTTAAAGTTAAAGATAGGAATCAAAAATGCATGTTCTAATAATTTGTGCTTTGGCTTATTATACGAGAGCCCGTAGTTCAAACCTCAGCTTCGTCATCTTCAAATATGAGAGAAAAGAAAGCTAAAGTATAAATAAAACGGTCATGAAAAGACTCTCTGGCGTTCAGAGGAGTCGATGTTAAACTTTAGGCCCTGCCGCTTATGGATAAAATTAACACAAACAACGCGGAATGTCTGGAAAGTTAGGTTGTAATCCTGACTATAAAGTTATAATGGCCAATTACAACAAAAATGTTGAATTTAATTTTCAGCAAATATACTATTATAGGCATTAATTTATTAAATCCAGGGGAGGAGTCCATTCTTGTAAGCTTAGAACACATTAGGGATGTCAAACGCGATCGATTTTTAAAAATCCCGGGATTCGGGTTTTGTATCGGGATCGGGATTTAGGTGTGTTCTAGGGATGCCAATCGATTTTTAAAAATACCGGGATTTGGAATTTTGTAAATCCCGATCCCTATACAAAATCCCAAATCCCGGTATATTTAAAAATCGATTGGCATCCCGGGATTTGGAATTTTGTAAATCCCGATCCCTATACAAAATTCCAAATCCCGGTATTTTTAAAAATCGCATCCCTAGAACTCACCTAAATCCCGGGATTTGGGATTTTGTATCGGGATCGGGATTTACAAAACCCAAAATCCCGGCGATTGGCATCCCTAGAACATACCTATTATAGGCATGGCGAGTCACTAATCCTGACTAGAAACCTTATAGAAAATAATGGAAAATAAAATATTTTTTTGTTGTTGCATAAATTGATAGAATATTTATGCAATTTAACAATTGATTGATTAACGAGATTGTTCGTGAAATTTTCTATGCGCCTTGCTTATTTCTGTTCTACTAAAGAACTTGACATTAATTTTTGTTTGATTCTTTTACAATTTTTTATAAGTAAAGTAAAGCAAAGAAAAAATTAAAAGAAAATATTTATTTTTAAAAAACTCTTCATGCGAAATATTGAGGATATTCATTTAAACCAAAAATAAATAAAAGAAAATGAAACTTTTCTAGTAAAATTAGGGCACTTTAATTAATTGCTGGCGACAATCAACGATTAATTATCTGTTAAAACATTATGAGTGAGTTTAATCGTTTTTTATTTTTTATAATAAATGCAACACTATTTATATGGTTAAAAAACCATTTAATATTTATAAAAAAATAAAAACAAACATTAAAATTAAAATTAATGGATTTTATTTCTTTTCTTTAAATAATAACAAAAAAATCGCATTAAGATACAATAATAAAAGTCAGCGGAAAGTTAGAATTTCTATATTCTATTGAAGCCTATATAAAATAAATTTTTTTATACAAGAATCTCTGTAAACTTTTATACAACACAGTATATACAGTGAGCATCAAAAGAAATTAATAAATTACCGTTATGTTTATGTTAAAATTATTTCATTGGCAATTTTTAAAATCGAAAAAAAAATACAAAACATTGTCGAAATATCATCAAATTTTTACTGGCGCTCTCCTTCAGTAGTAAAAGTGAAGTTTGTTGATTGTTATAATTTTATCCATAGTGTACACATTCTGGTCTAGTGGGTAGTGTGTTGGCTTATTAGACAAAAGGCCCGCGTTCGAATCCCAGGTCAGACATCAAAACAAAAAATATTTCTTCGGCGACTTCCTCTCAGCAGATTTCTGGCAAAGACTCTGAGAGTAAAAATTGCCATGAAAAGCTTCTCAAGAATCTGTCGTCCGGAGTCGACCTTAAACTGTAGGTCCCGCCACTCATGTATAAAATTAACGGACACAACATAAGTGGTGTGAGAAGCTAGGTCGTAATCCTGACTGAAGAGTTGTACTGGCCAATTATGTATGTATGTATGAACACATTCTTTTGACTCTCTCTCTATACATATGTGTACTATGGCACACTACCCTACATTGTATATTTGCACTAGGGATGCCAAACGGGATCGATTTTTAAAAATTTCGGGATTCGGGATTTTGTAAAGCCCGATCCCGAAATCCCGACATATTTCGGGATAATTCGGGATCCAAAAATCCCGAAAAATCAAGGGAAAAATCGCGATTTTCTCTTAATAATAAACAAAAAATTGTTCACAAAAATTGAAGAAAAGGATATTAGTAACATTTGGTTTCAACAGGACGGCGGTACGTGCCACACTAGATGTTTTGCGCCCTGTTTTTGAAGATCGCATTATCAGCCACATAGCTGATGTTGTTTGCCACCTCGGAGCTGCGATTTGACACCGTTGGACTATTATTTGTAGGAAGCCGTGAAAGATAAGCGTTACGCCGACAAGCCAAAGACAATTGACGCTTTAAAGGTCAATATTGGTGAAGCCATTGGTGAAATACAGCTGCACACAATCGATAATGTGCTTAAAAATTGGACCGATCGTGTAGGCTACTGCATGGCCAGCAGAGGCAGCCATTTGGATAAAATTATTTTCCATTATTAACCGGAGGAATTGTACTTTGAAATAAAAAAACTAATAATAAAAAAATAAATAAATAAATCTATTTCTTTGGAGAGTTAAGTATCTATATCAGTTAATTATTAATTTGGGCTTTTGCATTCTTCGATGGCATCAAATAACTTTTTATCAATGGATGTAGGGTTTTCCTTATCTAAAATGCTATTATCGGAATCAAGTGATATAGAAAATTTTTTCAGAACCTTTAGTAGGATCAAAATATATATGAATTCACAGTCCCGAAAATCCTGAAAAATCCCGGGACAAGTTTTTAAAAATCCCGGGATTCGGGATTTGAAAACCTTGAAAATCCCAGAATTTCGGGAATCGGGATTTGAAAACCTCGAAAATCCCGGAATTTCGGGATTCGGCATTTCCCGATTGGCATCCCTAATTTGCACATATCATATGATCGGATGTACCGAACATGACATACATATGTATTTATGTATGCATGTTCCGCCATAGATCTTGGCAATCTCAAAAGCGTTAAAAATTCCGGTTATGTAGAGTTATTACGATCAAATGCCCTTATTAGTGTTCCAATAATACTTATTATTATTCGATAACTTCAAAAGAACAATAATCTACACCGTAAACTTACTGAGATAACAAATATTCTAGAAAAGTACAGCCAACCATTCCAAAATTATTGCTCACATCGTTGCCATATTTTATTGACTAGAAAACCTTCGATTACCTGAATCTTAATTTGACTTGTTATGCAAGATAATCTCATTCTAACTCATTATCATATCTCATCAAGATATCATAATGCATTTTGTAGATTTCTATAAAGGGAGCTGCTAAAGTCTCCATATTCTAGGAGGCAGTAGGTGTTTCGATCTGAATTTCGAATCCCAGATCAGACAACTCCAACAAAACGAAATACGAACAGAAAAAACATTATTCAGAACTTGTTATGATCGAAAACATGAGAAATTGCACAGGCGTATAAAAATGAAGTCCCCATAATGTATTATTAGGTGGTGTATTGGTTTGTTAAACGGGAGAACGAAGTTCAAACTGCAGCTCAGACACTGCGAAGAAAACTAAATATTAAAAACAATTCCTTTTCTCTGAGAGTGAATAAAATAGCCATGAAAAGTTTCTCAAATCTGTTTCTCAACTCTGGCTGTCAAATCTTTTTGTAGGTCCCACAACTAATAAATAAAATTGACACGCACAACATGTGTGATAGGAAGAAGCGACTAAGTGGTTGTAATAACTAATTACGTAAGTGAGTATAAACTATGAGAGCCTTAGTATCCGCTGTTATTGTTAGCAATCCAGAGTAATTGACAGTGACTAGAAAAAAGAAAGGAACTCTTCTTCAACTGCTTTGTGGGTCCGAGACAATTGGGTTTTAGATTACGTGGTATTGTGATCTTTCCAAAGCATGGCAACTTCTGCAATCGTATTTCAGTATCAATTGTGGTTTAAGTAATTTGTGCTCATTTGGGCTCTCGACACAGAACTCAAGCTCTCAAAGAAGGCCCTGCCAAGGGTCCTCAACCTTAACCTACCAAGGGCTGGGCAGTTGCAGAGTAGATGTTCGACAGTCTCCAACTCCTTCTCATCGCAACATACCCTGCAATAGTCCGGCTGGGATCTGTTCCAGATCCCTGTCAGCGACCTAATCTCGTGGTAGAAAAATAAAAACTTTCGAGATAAAATCACAAAATAAAACTTTCCTTTCCTAACAATCAAACCAATCCAACGCTTGTTATAGATTTTAAAAAATTTATTACGTACGTTAACTACATGTGTCAAAATGAGGCAATTGAATTGAATTGTTTTGCCGCCATTTACGTCATTAATTGCAACGTGTCAATAGAATAAAGAAAAAGTATTTCTCTCTCTTTAAAAACAATATTCAATATTTTTTTTTTTTTTATTTATTTATCGCTTTATTTCTATCAATTTTCCTATTTTATTTTAAATAATAGTAGTTGCACATGCATACATTGTATTCGAACATTTATATGAACAAGGAGTGCAAAGTCCAAAATTAAATTGTCTTCAAATTTGTATTCGAAAATTTATTTGTGAATGTCCTATTTGGGCACCTGTCATCCTGACATCAAAGGCTTTCGCTAGTATCTAAAGAAATTTCATTTGGAATACCCCACATTTGAAAAATCATCTGAAAAGTTAAGATGACACCGTGTTTTAGAAGTCAAGAATAACGATCACGAAAATGAATCTAAACCACTTAAAACAAAATGTCATTAAGGATTTCTCAAAAGAATATTCCCACTTTCAGCATACGCATAATACAGTAGGACCCCGCTTAACGCTACATCGCTTAACGCTGTTTTAGTATTACGCAGCAGTAATGGGATTCCCCTAAATCGCACACTGTATTGTTACTTATTGATCCCGCTACTTCCGTATAAAATTAACACACACAATATAAGTGATGTGAGAAACTTCGGGCTTCTTGGGGAGGATTTCTGTAGACTGTCTAATGGTGAAGGTATAGCACTGGCCATTTTATAGTCACCAGCAGCAACTCGTTTCTTTACGGTTCGCATCTTCCCTCTCTCTTCCCCCTTTCCTAAAAGCCTCCCCTGAGTGCCGGTTTTATAAAAAAAAAAAAATGAAACGTCCATGCACCAACCAAAAGCGATGCATTATTCAGCGACGGTGTATACCACGTATCTTTTTCAAACACCCTTTTGTTATTCTGTCCAGAATAAAGATTCCAACTGTGATTTCCGTCGTCGTGGTAAGTTGCCTCGTTTAACGCTGTTTCGTTTAGCCCTGAAACTTATTGGAATGTAACCCTCACGTTAAGCGCGGTCCTACTGTAGTTGGTCATTACAGCTCTTCAGGCTCCATTACAACCCAGTTTCTCACGCTCTTTAAGTCGTGTGTGTTAATTTTATATATGAATAGCGAGATCTAGAGTTTAAAGCCAAAACAACAGGTTTTTTGTTAAACGTTTAATGGCAATTTTATTTTCTCCCAAGAGTTTTTGCTAGAAATCTGATTAGAATGTCTGAAATGGGGGTTTGAACCTTGGCCTTACATTTAATAAGCCAACACATTGTCTACTATACTCCGATGACTTCGATACATTCCATCACAATATATTTGGGTTTAAAGATGAGTGAAAACTCGATAAATTTTCGATCTTCTATTATAATGAAGCAATTAAACGGCCAAAATTGGTTCATAAAAAAAGTATTGTGTTCCTCTTCCCCTGGGACTGAGAATGCTTGCATGCATACATTTTTAATTATATCGGGCCATCCAACAAACACTTCCGAAATAATGCATTTGATAACAATTGGTTGTCATTCATTCAGTCTGTTTGGCTAAATTATCATGGACGACTATAGACAACAACGTACGTTAACTGAATGGGGTCTGTAACAGTTGATAGCTATGCCTAAAAGCCATCCAAAAATCATCGTCAGCGATTAGACGCATTTCGAAATGGCTTGGTACGCGAACAAATCGATTCACTTAAGATCCAAGACGTCCAATAAATCCCATAAAATCAGTGTTTGAAGTAGATTTTGGGGCTCCCATCATAATGGGCCCAAACTTTTTTGGGAATAACATTGACATTGAAGATCACCGTCAACGGTGAGCACTATAACTCAATTATAACCAAGTTCTTATGGCCTTAATTGAAAGATATTGATACTAACAACTTGTGGTTATAACACGACGGCGCTACATGCCTTACAACTCATGTCACATTGAATATTCTGCAAGACCGATTCGATTATCTCACTTGGAGATGATATAAACCGTCTACCGAGATCATGCAATTCAGCCTGATTTCTGCATCATGGAAAAAGAGTATATGCTCTCCAGCAAGAGGAACCGTGTCGGATATTTAAAGGATTTTATATTCCATACGTAATGGCATCAATTGCAATAATATTGCACAAACACTGTGTCTTAAATTAATTTAAAGATTAGAAGATCTGGAAAGTGGTCCTTGAGTATATCAACGCCTGCCTTCTATAATGTTCTAAGTGTACTTAGAACATTTTTAATGTTTTTGCATTTTTAAATTCTACGTTCTTAAACTTAAATACTGTCAAAAAAATTTTTTTTTTTTATAAAAACCAACACCCAGGGGATGGCCCCTATTCATCCAGTGCATTGTGCAGGTTTAGAAAAATAGGTTATAGGAAGGTGGAAAGACGCAGAAGTGTTTGTGGACATTTAATTTAAACTTTCCAATATCGTAATTGACGGGAAAAACCTTCGCAGGAAGATCATTCCACAAGCGAGCAGAGCTGGCAAAAAATGAATTCTCCCTGTAATGCATTGTGCGGTTCACTGGACAATCAACCATAAAAGGATGTGCTCTGAGAAAAACTCGAGTACCACGTAAAAATATGTGATTATCATGACCCAAGCCCCTTATCTCTCGAGAACACCTCCCAGTATAGTACCAATAGAACAATAAAACACACGCCACATTGCGACGATGCTTCAACGAATCAATAGAGTTGGATGCCCTACTGTCATTAATAAGTACCTTCGCTCTCTCCTGGTCGAGAAGCTTCAAAATATACTTTGAAGCACTGGCCCATACATGAGAGTTGTACTCCATCCGGGGTCGGATAAAGGTCCTGTAAATAGTAAGAAGGTCGGATGTTGTTTACAATGCGCCGATCCGTTCCGAAGTTATAGGGAAAAATCTACTTAGAATACAGTTGTAATCGTATGTCGCGTGAAAACTTTGAAAGCTTATAACTCAAAACATACTTTTTCAACTTAGAATGTTATTGAACGTAGGCGTCGATATGTACTGCTGTTAACACTTGGATCATCTAAAAGTTATGATACGGGCAAAGCCGTAAACACCTTATAAATATTTTTAAGATCAACCCAGGTAATTGTCAAATGGCACATTACTTAAATGGTCATTATAACTCCTCAGTTAGGAGTACGGCCTAGCTTCTCACACCACTTATGTGTGTTGCGTATTTGTTAATTTTACCGAAAAGTGACACGACCTACTGTTTAAAGTCGAATCCGAGAAACACAAATTCCTTGAGAAACCTTTTATGGTAATTTTATATATTCTGAGAGTTTTTTCTTAGAAAAATCTGCTAAGAGGAAGTCGCCTATTTCTATTTCGTTTCATTCCAGATGTCTGACCTTACATACTTTTGTCAATAAAAAGTTTTTTTTTTTTGTCAATAATTCTACATACATACATAATTGGTCATTAGAACCCATAAGTCAGGATTATTTACCTAGTTTCTCACACCACTTATGTTGTGTGTGTTAATTTTATACATGAGTAGCGAGACCTACAGTATAAACTCGACTCCGAACGACAGATTTTATGAGAAACTTTTCATGGCAATTTTATTTACTCTCAGAGCTTTTGCCAGAAATCTGCTGAGAGGAAATCATACATACATAATTGGTCATTACAACCCTTCAGTCAGGATTACGACCTAGCTTCTCACACCACTTATGTTGTGTCGACTCCGAACGACAGATTTTTGAGAAGCTTTTCATGGCAATTTTTACTCTCAGAGTCTTTGCCAGAAATCTGCTGAGAGGAAGCCGCCGAAAAAATATTTTTCGTTTTGATGTCTGACCTGGGATACGAACCCGGGCATTTCGTCTAATAAGCCAACACACTACCCTGAGAGGAAATCGCCGAAAAAATAATTTTTGTATTTTGTTTTGATGTCTGGTCTGGGACTCGAACCCTGGCTTTTACGTCTAATAAGCCAACACACTACCTACTAGACCATGGCGACTTCAATAATTCTATGCATTTCTTTAAAAGGAAATGAAAATCCCAAACGATCTGACCTGAACCCATGCAAAACTAATAAATTTCTTTTCAGGAATTAATTTTGATTGTATAAAAATGAGCGAATATTTTATTTATTAAATCAATTACTTACCTTCCGCATTTGTTAAACCAAATATGGCAACAATAATAAAAATTCCAAACGAATAAGGCATTTTAAAAAAATTTCTCCAACGATTTACAATTCCAATACACTGCCATCTGCCTTTCATATTGACAGAGGCAAACGATTATTAATAAAAAAAAAAATATGGAATAAATGTGTAGATTTTTCAAATTGTTAATAAATAAAATAGCAAACGTTCATTTAAATTTAAATTTATTAAACAAAATGTTTTTTTTATTCTTCTTTTATTTTTTTTATGATTTCATTTCATTTATCAATTAAACATGATGCACTACAACAAAATACAACAAAAAATATTAAAAATTAATAAAAAAAAACAATTTTAAAATGATAAGAATATTACAAAACCATGCTTAATTACAATATTTTTATAATTTAAAAGAAGGGAATTCCTTAAATGACTTTTAAACTCTTTGTTTTACAAAGTAATTTGAAAACACAATTACTACGTCATAAGCAGCTTATCTGTTGCATTGAAATTCACAATAGGCTCTGCCGCCATATAAAACTAAACGAAATTCACCACAAACGTTATTATTGAACGGTAATTACAGTATTCCAGTGATTAATGGAGAGAAATTGTCTACCGGCCGGTGTTATTTTGTTTTTTCTTTTTTTTATGCAGAGATTATCACCAACAGCTGTTTATTTTTTTAAATTTATTTTTATTAAAAATTTCATGATTTCATACATATGATTTAAAATATTAATGACCTCTTCTCTATACAGGCAATTATATACACTTTAATAAACCGGGAAACCGAATTTAAGAAAAAAGTTTTAAAAAAAATTTAAAAAAAAATTTAAAAAAAACAATGAAAATGAATGTGTCTCTCTTTTAGGAAGGCAAGCGATAACATTTTGAACTCTTTTCGAAAATAGTGCACCATTATCACTTAAATTTGGTATGAATTTTTAACGAAATTTAACAAAATTTCACTAATTTCAGCCAAATTTCTTGAAATTGAATTAAAAATTTTAAGAATTTTTTAATAAATTTAATAAAAATATATTCCAAAACTATTTCCAAAAACTTTTAGATAAAATTCTTTGTAAATATTTATTAATTCAATTGAAAAAAATTCATTAAAGTTATTGCAAAACTCTTTTTAAAATTTTGTGCCTTAAGATGACATCACTTCCGGTTAGTTAATTTCCCAATTTATATTTAAAATTATTTTGTAATTTGTTTATATAATTTAATTTAATTTAATTTAATATAATTACTTTAATTAATTTTATTAATTATTTATTGATTTTTATTTTAATTTATTATTTTTTACCACTTTATTTCACTCTTTTTATTTTATCACACTTTAATTTATTTTAATTTTTCTATTTTCCGTTTTAAGTACCGTTACAACCGACCGCCAAGCAGGAACTGAATCTTGAGTTTTCAAACTGATCTTCAGAATAATTTAAAAAAAAACACACACACTTTTTTTCTTTTGTTATCTTTGAAAGAAATTTATTGACTGCATTAAGCTTGATATTTAAGAGAACGTTCTTTTTTTTGATAGGAACAAGTATAAGAGAAAAATTTTAAGAGTAAATCCGTATAAGACATTCTATTCATTTGGTACTAAATAGTTAACATAAGTAGTAATGGTTGGCCATTACAATCTTCAGGATTACGGCCGATAACTATACTTTCGATATACATTGTCAAGGAATTTATTTATCTCGGCTCCGCCGTTACCACCGAAATGAATAGGATCACTCTTGCCTATGGTAGAAGAGACCTCTCTTGTACAGCAAAACTTATACTCTACAAGACGCTCATTATGCCCATGCTTCTTTATAGCGCAGAGGCATAGACCCTACTAAGCATTGATGCAGCCGCCTTGAAAGTATTCGAGAGAAAAGTCCTATGTAAGATCTTCGGTCCAGTAAGAGTTGGCGTTGATATTCACATCCGATCCAACAGTAAGCTGTATAAGCTCCTCAACGACATAGACGTTGTCTAAGGTATTAACATCCAGCAGCTGCCCTGGCTTGATCATGTTCGTCAAATGAATAAGTATGCTTCGGCGAGATGGTTATTTATTGCGGAGATCCGCGGATGTCGACAAAGAGAACAACCTTGTTTGCTGGGCTTGGTTAGGCCAGCTTAAGGTTGGTTGTCGGTTTTATCACGGGGCACTGTGAGATTAGGTCGCTGACTTGGTTCTGGAATAGATCCCACTCCAACTGCCCAGCCCTTGGTAGCTTGAGGTTAAGGACCCTTGGCAGGGCCTTCTTTGAGAACTTAAGTTCTGTGTCGAGTGCCGACATCAAGGCTCTCCACAGATTCATTAGCAGCTTGGGCTGGTTGAGAGGTGCTAGGGCTTCGTAAGTGTAGTCGCACTCTCAACCTCTTTTTTGGTTTGTGTCTGTTTTTTTACATGTAATTTCCTCCGTTTCCCTATTTCCTTCCTCCCCTAGTGACAATGTACAATGGGTCAATTTCGACCTCCGGGTACGTCCTCTAACCTAACCTAACCTAACCTTCCGTTGAAAGAATCAAATCTAGGAAACCCTGTCAACCATTGGCGTAGGCGCAGAAGAAGCAGATTTGTTACCACGGGCCGAAATCTATTAATCGGGTTGTTTATTTTATACATGAGTAGCGGGGACCTCCAATTTAAAGTCAACTCCGAATGACAGACTCTTTCGAGAAACTTTCCCATGGCAATTTTATTTCACTCACTGAATTTTTGCCAGAAATCTAGTGAAAGGAAGCCGCCGAAGAAATATTGTTTCATAATTCGTTCTGTCCGAGATGTATAACCTAGGGGTTTGAATCGCCAGGCCTCATTATATTATACATACATAATTGACCATTACAACCCTTCAGTCAGGATTACGACCTAGCTTCTCACACCTCTTATGTTGTGTGCGTGAATTTTATACATAAGTGGCGAGACCTACAGTTTAAAGTCGACTCCGAACTTTTTGAGAAGCTTTTCATGGCAATTTTTACTCTCAGAGTCTTTGCCAGAAATCTGCTGAGAGGAAGTCGCCGAAGAAATATTTTTCCCGGGCCTTTCGTTTAATAAGCCAACACACTACCCACTAGACCACGGCGACTTCCCTCATGTATATTAAGCCAACATAATATCTACTACACTGCGGCGATGTCATTCTGACTTTCAAATCTTTCCATAACTTGTTTTCTCCAAATGTAAGGAACAAACTCAATATGATTTTTCTATGTCGATAACGCAGTGTATCATCAGAATTTCGAAAATTACTTGTTACACTTTCAACTCTCCTTAAGCATGTAAAAACCAATCTAGACTGGCTTCGATTTTCACTTAAAACCCTAAAGGTTCCGAAAAAAACATTCTTCATCAGTTTCAAAATTAAGTTTCAAGCAAACAACCAAAAACTTCCTTTTCAAAATTTTTCGTTAAAAAAATTTAAAATAAAAATACAAAAAAATTGATTTTCTTTTAAAAATCTTCTTTTAAAAAAAAGTTAGTTTCCGTGTGATTATAAATAGAAAATTTTTGCTTAGAAAAATTCCATAATAAAATCTATAAAAATTTTTCCAGAAACTAAACAAATTCAAAATGTGTGATCCATGCTGCTCACCCTGTGGACCCTGTGGACCTTGTGGTCCTTGCAGTCCTTGCGATCCCTGCTGTGCACCCTTTGAGGTAAGTAAAGTCTCCCTCCATAGCGTCTATATTATTTATTCAGATTGTTTAAAAAAGAAGTCACCATTATTTCTCCATTTTATTTTATTTTTTTTCGAAATTAAAAAACCAATAATCGCCTTTGCTGTATGGTACGCACGCTGCTGATGGGTGCTTATTCTGTGAATGTGTCGTCTGCTCTATTAGTGCTCACCCAAATGTTATAACGGTGCTCAATTAGATGCGATACCGCAATGTGCACCACGTATTCCACCACCTTCACCAAAAAGTATAACAGTCCAACAACCGCCGCGTTTAATTTGTAAAAAACGCGTCGTTTTCACCGAAAAAATTGTACCCGAGCCGATGGTGGTCAATCGTTGCCGCCAGATAACCATACCGAAAGTTGTCGATACAACACGCGTAATTAAAGTACCGAAAATAACTTGGGTTTCTCAGATGATACGAGAACCCAAGGTTATATATTATCCGTCAATGATACCGGATCCTTATGTTGTTTGCTATCCGAAGCGTATTTGCGAGCCTAGAGAACTTTGTCAATCGATTTTGTGTCAACCGAAACCTCAAACTATTGATATACCGCCGCCTAGAGAATATTGCTGTTATCCCACTGGTCCTATTAATTACAAGCCCAGTGCGGCTTGCCCGCCTTGCCCCATGGGACCTTGTTCCCCCTGCGGGCCATGCGGACCTCTTCCATGCTTTTCGACAAATCAATATCCATTGTGTGAGCCGTGTGGTCCATGTGGTCCATGCGGACCATGTGGTCCATGTGGTCCTTGTGGCCCTTGTGGCCCCTGTGGTCCTTGTGGCCCGGGAGGTCTTCCCTGTATTCCTCCCAATTGTGGCCCCTGCGGCATGACAATGCCTTCAGGTCCATATGTTCCGGCTCCCTGTGGTCCGTGTGGTCCTTGCGGCCCCTGTGGCCCCTGTGGGCCCCGTGGGCCGTGCGGGCCTTGTATGCCTGGCTGTCCCTATGAAGCGCCTGAGTGTAGTGTTTGCTATCCGTGTGCACCTACTCCCTGGAATACCCACTGCGGACCTTGTGGACCCTGTGGCCCTCAAGTTCCTTGTGGCCCTTGTGGACCCTGCGTTGGTCCCTGCAACCCCTGTGGTCCAGCTTGTTAGGCCTTGTTTTCATGTCCGCCTTCCAACTGACGCAAGACTATTGTCAAGGTGAGTTTCCGTGTTAGGATTTACCTTGATTAGCCCCCCCGAATATCAAGGTGGATTCTTTGCGTTGAGACTATCCACCTTGGCAATAACCTTAGGGGCCAGTTAAGGGTTAATCCGTTATATGTTTATATGTTTGCATTCTCAATCTAAATCTAAATAAACGGTTTCTCTCTTTTAGCCTAAATCGTGCCGTAGTCGTGAATTGCGCTGTGGCATTATGTACACCACTTGTGACTGCATCAAACGCAATGGACTACAGGACAGATGTCCACGGTCTTTGTGTCAGGGTCGTCCAGCTTGCATGTCTTTTCCTACACCAGGGTGTTGTCCCGCCTCATTTCCTTTGCGTTATGCTAATTTCACCATGGGCTTTGACAAAAGGCGTTGCGGCAAAACATGTCCACCTCCTTGTGGACCAGCTTGCGGACCTTGTGATGCACCGTGTGGCCCACCTGGACCTTGTGGTACTACAACTGCCTGTTGTGGACCTCATAATCCTCCGTGTGGCGCTCCTTCACCTATACCTTGTTCTCCTTCACCAAAATGTTGTCCGCCCTTGCCAGAAGGCGGCATACCGGATCCACGCATTTGGAATGTTTGTAATACACCGCCCTGTTATCCATGTAAGTTTTTTTTTTCCTTTTCTGTGTTTGAGTTAAAATTGGATTACAAAAAGGCTGGTTGTTTCAAAAAAGCAAAAACTCAATTCGGGTAGGCTCTTCGAAATTTCGGAGATTTCTAAATATTTAGATTAGGAAGCAAGTCTCCGGGTTGTAGCAAATACTTCTTGAAAAGCGGTTCGTAATTCCTTTTTCAAATACCGGTAGGGTGGGATATACGTGGTGCACTTGTAAAGAGTCTCGGATTCCGAATGGAATTTTGGAAATCTCGAGGCGATTTATGGGTCTTCATTGAGTTAATATTTTTAGGGGCAATTTGTTTTGGGAGTGGGTGCTATTATCCCAGGAGATACGCAAGTAAGTTCAAAAGTGATAACTTCTACATACTAAATCCTTAATTTTGTTTTTAAATTATGAAAAATTTGAAAAGGTTACGCATGTCCATATTATGGATCGTGTAGCCCATGTTATCCCTACGTCTACTACAGAGGATACTGCTGTTAATGGCGAGAAAAGAAAAGAAAAAAGAAGAGAAGATAATTAGAAGAAAATCGATACAAAATTTCAAAATCAAACCGGTTATCTGGTTTACACGAAAGATAATCTTATGAACGAAGATTTTTGAAAAGAAACCCCCCCCCCACCAACAAAATATCCAAATGTAAGGGCATTGAATGAAATCGAAATCTCAATGCAGACAATTTTGAAAAACCAGTATTTTTGTAATTTCCAAGGAATATTTAGGTTTTCTACTTCTAATCTAAACTACATTTAATAATTTTGAATCGTCTTTGGATTTGACAGGTGGATTCTAAATATTCTACAACCCATTATATGTGGGAGTGGCGCGCAAATCGAATCGTTGGATCTTGTTGCATGATAATGGAAGCAAGTGTCTGCATTATAACTATAGCATTTGGATCAAACAGAATACAAATTTTGAACCAATAAAAATTCTTTGTACATTTAAGATACAATATTTTGAAAACATAGCCGTTTTTTGTTTTTCCTTTTCTTTTTTTTGAATAATAAAGGCTTGGCATTGTTTCAATTTTTGGTATAAAATTTCAACACAATCTTCTCTTATATTCCATCTCTAAAGATGGGTAAAGGATATCTAAATTGTTCTTCTAGGTAAAATTTCGAAATGCCAGCTATGCCTACGAGAGCGATAGGGATTAACTTTTCAAGTTTGTATCGTGTGGTCTGTAGGATGAGCAAGGAATTTTAAAAATTACGATGCTCATCCTTAGCATTGAAGACGCCGTGGTCTAATAGGTAGTGTGCTGGCTTATTAGACGTAAAGCCAGGGTTCGAGTCTCAGGCCAGACATCAAAAATAAAAATGCAAAAAATATTTTTTTCGACGATTTCTTCTCTTTCTCTTTTTGTTTCTCAAAAATTTGTCGTTCGGAGTCGACATTAAACTGTAGGTCCCGCCACTTCTGCATAAAATTAACACACACAACATAAGTGGTGTGAGAAACTGCGGGCTTCTTAGGGAGGATTGCTGTAGACTGTCCAATGGTGAAGGTATAGCAGTGGCCATTTCACAGTCACCAGCCGCAACTCGTTTCCTTACCGTTCGCGTCTTCCCTCTATCTTTCCACCTTTCCTAAAAAAAACCTGCACAATGAACTGCATGAGTAGGGGTCATCCCCTGAGTGCTGGTTTTATAAAATGTTTATCCTTAACGTATAGCTGACTATACTGTATCAAATTGGTCCAACCGAGACCCCAGTTACATAGATTGAAATGAAATTTATACGTAGGACTCCATTATGCATGGCAACTTAACCTCAAATTTTAGAAAGTTTTCAAAACAATTTGACTTATTAAATCGACTAAGTTTTGGAATAGTAATGAAAGGCCCCAGACAGCAAAGATCCTGCCCTCTTGCAACGTCTGCAAATAGAGTACATCGAGTAATCTTATGAGACTGCGGAACGTATCGATTACTTGATATCAGGATGTATTTTTTCAGGGCATTCATTTCGAAGGCCGTTCTAAATTGAATGGAGCTATAGGCGGCCGCACTTTTTCGGAATTGGCGAGCATAGCAAAATCCATCATCACTGTGCAGTGTCTTCCAGATGAAAGTGTCGGCAATTCAAATTAAAGGTTAAACTGATAGTTCCCTCTATGGGCTCACTTTACTTAGGTCCTATAAGATCCCATTGTAACATGAATTGGCACCCTAAGCCATAAAAATACTTTAAAATCCCCGGAGAATATATTACCATACTTCCTGACAGCCAGGCGACTATTAAGGCAGTAGGTTCTGCTGTCATATACTTCAAGAAGGTATAGAAGATTGGTATGACGTTCATGTTATGTGGGTACCAAGGTGCGATAATAATGCGAGTAACTGCAAAAATCCTGCTTCCATCGAACAGTCCGTTAAAATCTCTATTTTTGAAATCTCTTTAAAGACCTGCAGCCTCATAATTAACAATACGGCTTCGAAAACGGCAGCAAAAAATCTAACTGACGTTAGACAGGCAAGAGATAGACTAGGCGTCTATGGCCTGCTGTGGACAGCAAGATAACAGAGTGGCTACTGGGCTTGGCTTAAGGTTGGTTGTCGGTTTTATCACGGGACACTGCAGGGTATGTTGCGATGAGGAGGAGTTGGAGGCTATCGAACATCTCCTCTGTAACTGCCCAGTCCTTGGTAGGTTGAGGTTGAGGACCCTTGGCAGGGCCTTCTTTGAGAATTTGAATTCTGTGTCGAGAGCCGACATCAAGGCTCTACACAGATTCTTTAGCAGCTTGGGCTGGTTGAGAGGTGCTAGGGCTTCATAAGTGTAGTTGCACTCTCAACCTTTTTTATTTTGTGTCTGTTTCTTTATTTGTAATTCCTCCGTTTCCCATTCTCCCTCCCCTTCCCTACATTCCTATATCCTTCCTCTCCTAAGAACAATGTACAATGGGTCAATTTCTACCTCCGGGTACTGTGTACTATCTTGACCGACAGGTGTACGTCCTCTAACCTAACCTAAACCGCATCATTAGAAACTCTGAGAAGTTCAAAGGTTAAGGAAAGTTGTAAACTGTACTGTCACAATGGACCGTAAGTGGCCTAAGTGTTTCTATCCAATTGGGCGGACAAACGCCTCTACCTACCTGTATATGTTGCACAAATGTGTTGATGAACGCAAAAATCCTTTAAGCATTGTTACGATTGATATGTAGTTGCTAGTCTGCTCTTCCATGATGTCCGTTATTATTTTTATCCTACTCAGCGGGCTTCCTAAATGGGTTCTTTAAAATAAAATCAAAATAAAAATTTTGTCTTCTTTATACACTGCATTATGCCACCAACGGAATAGTCCAGTGATGCCACCCGTTTAAATTTAAATTGCCTGCACTTTAAAACTTCAGAAACGGGACACTTTAATTTTGTGACATTTTTATGGTTCAAACGTTTAGAAGCTGAAATTGCTATTAATACAACAATTTCGCTGGGGCCGGCTAAATATTTCTTGCAGCTTTCCTTTGTCCATAAATTACGCAAAAATTTGATGCCCTTATAAATATTAATGAATTCACCACACAATCCCAGAATCTTTCATTCAATTTATGGTCTGCCAACTATACACACTCACATTCTCATGCTGCCCTCATACGAATTGTCAAAATCGAACTGTCATTATAAAATAAAATAGAAGAAGAAAACTTCACACAGGCGACTCTTAAAAGGAATTGCAATTTATTTTTTTGCAGGTGTTGCCTTTTTTATAAAAATTCTTTACAAAATTAAATAAAAATTTATTAAATTTTCACGTAAAGTAAAGAGAACAACAAAATGGAACAAATGGATATGGAATTAAAGAAGGTAAGTTCGATGGGACATACGAAAATCACGAGAGGAGCAGATGAGTCACTGTCACAAGTGAAATGAATCCTGTTTGGAGATTCCAATTGATTTGGCACAACCTGTTATATCCTTAATTTGCTTTTCCTTCAATTGTAGGCATTCACCGAAATGCAAATCAATAAAATTGAAACAACGAAGAAGATGAATGTGATTGACATGAAGTGTGATGTGGTGAAGACCGGCAAACAAAAATATCAATTGACTGAAAAGGGTACCAGCGATCTATCGGATGACACCAGGTAAGATGGCAATGTAAAATGGAGAAAGAAAGAAATGTTAAATGCAAACAGGAGATTTATTTTGACAAGCCATTCCGATGCTATGAAGTCGCCGTGGTCTAGTGGGTAGTGTGTTGGCTTATTAGACAAAAGGCCCGGGTTCGAAGTCAAGGTCAGACATCAAAACGAAAAATATTTCTTCGGCGACTTCCTCTCAGCAGATTTCTGGCAAAGACTCTGAGAGTAAAAATTGCCATGAAAAGTTTCCCAAAAATCTGTCGTTCGGAGTCGACTTTAAACTGTAGGTCCCGCTGCTCATGTATAAATTTAACGCACACAACATAAGTGGTATGAGAAGCTAGGTCGTAATCCTGATTGAAGGGTTGTAATGGCCAATTATGTATGTGTATTCCGTTGCTGTTCTCATAATTCCCAATACCAAATGGCATAATTATTGGAACAGATCAGTACTTGTACTTTAGCGAGTTACTAACACTATTACTTAATTGATCATAACAATCCTTTAATCAGGATTGCGTATTAGCTTGTCACCATCCCACTCATGTTGTATGTGTGTGTTAATGTTATTCATGAGTGGCTGTGCCTACAGCCTAATGTCGACTCCCAACTATAGATTGTTTGAGAAGGTTAGGTTAGAGGACGTTCACCTGTCTGTCAAGACAAGCACACTACCCGGAGGTCGAAATTGACCCCATTGTACATTGTCCTTAGGGGAGGAAGGAAATAGAGGATATGAGAAACTTCTTGGCAATTTTACTTTCAGAGTTTTTGCCAAAAATCTGTATAGATAAAGACGCCGAAGAAATATTTTCTTATACAATTTCACTTTGTTATGTTTGAATCATGGCCTCTCATCTAGTAAGCCCGCCCGCTCACTATTTTGGAGTTCATAATACCTTATACATACATACATACATAATTACAACCCTTCAGTCAGGATTATTGACCTAGTTTCTCATACTACACTTATGTTGTGTGTTTTAATTTTATAAAAAAGTGGCGGGACCTACAGCTTAAAGTCGACTCCGAACGACAGATTTTTTGAGAAACTTTTCATAGCAATTTTATTTACTCTCCAGAGTTTTTGCCAGAAATCTGCTAAGAAGAAATCGCCGAAAAAATACTTTTTGTATTTTATTTTGATGTTATTTTTGATGTCTCGAACCCTGGCTTTACGTCTTATAAGCCAGCACACTACCTACTAGACCACGGCGACCTTGCCTTATAATTTAGTTTATTACTTCAGATCGAAAAACTTTTTATAAACTTTTATACAAAAAACCTTTTTTTATTTCAGAGTCTATTTATCCGTTGGCCGTATGTTTGTCTTGACCAGCGTCCAAGATATGCGCAATGACTTAAAAGCCAAACAAGAAAAATGTGATAAAGCAATTGATTTGTTGAGTAAAAAGAAAGAATTCCTGGTAAAGTCACTTAAAGATCAAGAGGATGGTTTACGTGAATTGGTACAACAACGCAAAGAAGCTGAAGCCGCCAAATGAATGAAAGAAAATTTAATTTAGAAACAAAAAAAATTCAATTTAATACGTTTATTTTGCATTTAAGCTTTATCAACAACTCAAAATCATTATAGAAAAAAAACAAAAGAAAAATAATGAAAACAAGTTTCAATTAAATACAACATTTGTGTTTAAGTTAAATTATAAAAAATTGATTTTTCTTCTTTTATTAATTAAGTTTTTACAAAATCGTCTAAATTAAAATTAGCATAGGATACAAATTCATTACCTAAGTTACGTTCATGTTCTGGTCGAAAATTGCATTTGTTTATGTTTAGATTAGCAGTTAACCAGGGTTCGACCACTTCTCCGGAACAGAAAATTATTTTGGCTTCGGGTTTAAGCAGGTTCTTAATGATTTTGGTTACTTTTGTTATACATTCCTCAGAAAGAAAAGGTGGATCTGCTATAATTAAATCAAATTGTTGCCATAACTCTTGCAAATAGTTTTCATTATCAGCTTCATTAAAATCGTAAAAAACAAAATCATCTCCATAGGCAGAAAAGCGTTTATCGAACTCGAAGATTTTTACTGTAAACCAAAGAAATTGAAATATTTAATGTCACAAGCGGTAGTAATATAAACAAAAGAGAAAATAGCAAATGAGCTCCATGATAAATGATCTGCTATATAACCTCTGACGAAGGATTAGACTATAAAATAATGGAAGCGACTTTCATTTAAGAACCCCTAATCACTCCTAAATGATTTTGAGGCTGTGGCAAATTTAGAAAGAGGCCATGACTAATGAAATCCAATCCACTGATGCCAAAGTAAGCTAACTATCCACTCCAGGAGATATTCAAGTACATAAAAGTAGCACTGGGACTATCTCCTTTACAAAAGGCGAAGTGAAGAACATAATCTTTTGATTCTGGTGTTATATTCATAATGTTTGCTGCCAGTTTTTTAATAATTAATGACTCACCATTCTCATGTATTTCCTTTATGGTGCTATACAGTGAAGGACATGATAGTAATGCTATGCTAAAGCTTGATTTATCTGTTTCGTCCTTAAGCAACTTTGAAATCACAGATCCCAAAGTTTGTTTGGTGGCAGAACTATACCAAAATTGGCTTAATTGCTAAAAAAAATACAATTAGGTAAAGTCTCATTAAACAATAAATACACAAAAGGATATTATTATACTCACCCAATCCTCTTCGAATTCGGCTTCTTTGCCTGCTTTTTGTTCAATCTTTTCCAACTCTTGTTGTTCCCTCTGGGCTTTTTCGGCCAAAAATTGATTTAGTATAGCCAAGGTATCGGCGGGCAAGGAAATATCATCATCAATCATTTTATTTACAAAATGAATGATTTTAGTATTTTAATTTATAAAGACGAATTACTAAATAAAAGTTATTTTAAAAAAGATTGTAAAAAAATAAACAAAGTTTTGTTTATCTTTTTCTGCACGTTAGAAACTAACCTTAAATTCGCATTGTTTTTTGTTATTGTTCTGTTGTATTTACTGTGATTGATTTATATGTTATAGCAACCCTGTTTTAATAACAAAAACTGGTTATTTGCTTTCGGATGAGACACATTTGACCAGGATACTGAAAGTTATTCTCAAGTCCCTGTCACGCCGTTCCCATTCTTAAATAAACGGGTGCTTCGTTGAACTTCTAATCATTTATACTGCGCTTCTTATAATGAGTATCAGTATCAGTGGTGAGTTTCAGAAGTTTGATAAGTTTCGATGTAATGAATTTTCAAAATGAAGTGGTGAATTAAGGAAGAAAGATGTGAATTTTTCAGTTTAAGTGAATAAAATGATAAAAGAAATGAAATATAAACTCCCCTCGAAATATTTATCAATTTTAATTGTGATTTCTTTCCCTTATTTAACGTCCCTGTTTTACTTTATACAGTTTGAGAGTCATGATTTAATTATGACATCTTCTTACTTTCTTATTGACATTTTCTTATTGTGATTGTGAAAGTTTTTTTTTTATTAATAAAATAGAAAACTGACGTGTGTGTGCGTAAAATTTATTTTTCTTAAAACGCGGACGTAGTAGAATAATTTCAGTTTTTTAAAAGTATTAGCAAAAAGAAATCATAGAAATTTACAACAATTTAAACTATTTACTATACGAAAAAGACGGGTAAGTTTAATTATTATGAATATTTTGTGGTTTATTTATAAAAGAAAAATTAAATATGCAAATAACCTGCAACCACTTTGTGTGATTTTTTTTTTCTTAATTAGAGGCCAATAAATGAGAGGCAATAGGTGACTTGTCTGTCCACCTATTGTATTTATGGGGGGGCTTTACGGGTAATGAATGAATGCATTTATATAGTCAGGTCTCCAACACAACGCATTATCACGACAATTTAGGTCAATAAAAACAACAAATTAAGCCTTAAAATATTTCCTCTAATCGTTTGAGGTTAATTTTTCTTTTTTTGGTGGCCCAAAATGAAATCACAAGACAAGCAGCGCCATTCATCTATTCATTCATATTTATTGTAGTGGAAATGAAAAGTGAAATTGAATTTCGTTTTTTGCTGTTTAAGGGTCAATAAACTGATTTCAATTAATAAATTTTACTTCTGAATGTTTTTTAAATTAATATTCCTTAAAACTTTAGTCAAATTCCTTAAGAAATTTAAGTATTAAAAATTAATTTTAATGGACTTTGGAGTTAAAAATGAGATTGAGTTGTTAAACACGCAAGTTTCGTTTTCTTTTGAAGTGTACTTTTAAATTTTAAATAATAATTGCAAGCAAAAGTTTTTCATTAAATAGTACTGCAAAGCGGAGCGGTACAGCAAGTAGTGTTGATTGTCTACATGATATGTCCCATTCAAGATTGAAATATAAAAACCAGAGAATTTACAAAAGTGAATAAGATATATAAAGTCGCCGCATTTTAGTAGATAGTGTGTTGGCTTATTAGATTGGAGGCCCGAGTTCAAACATCAGGTCAGACAATATATATCTTAGGTGGCTTCTTCTCAGCAGATTTCTTGCAAAAACTCTGAGAGCAAATAAAATTGCCTTGAAAAGCTTCTCAAAAATTGTCCTTCGAAGTCTACTTTAAATTGTAGGTCCCGCCTTTCATGTATAAAAATTAACGCACACAACATAGAAAAGAAGCTAGGCCGTAAGTCTTGCTGAAGGCTTGTACTGACCAATTATGTATGTATGAATAAAATATCTACTTGGGATGGTAGATGAGACATCTTTTAATTTTTAAAGATTATTTCATATAAATGTAGAATGTCTTTAGATTTCCCAGTCAATTTGAACGGTATCCTAAATGAGATGGAATAGATTCTAGCATAAATCTGAACACTATAAAGTTCTCGTATCCTCAAAAAATATTGTCTAGTAGAGTCAAATTTTATGATATTGGCAGTCAAAGGAATGCTCCAGAATATAATATTATTCGCTTAGTAAGAGGATACTCCCGTTAAGTCAGTAATTATGTCAGTATAGCAATGATGAAGTTCAAATTAAATTAGTGACGACGTTACGTCGTATTCATTGAGACTTAAATAAGTTGTGTGTTTGAAGTCGCCGTAGTCTAGTAGGTAGTGTGTTGCCTTATTACATGTAAGGTCACGGTTCAAATCCCAGGTCTAAGATCAAAATAAAATAATATTTCTTCGGCGACTTTTCACTCTTTTTCTGGTATAAACTCTGGGGGATAAAAGAAATTTACACTCAATGTTTCTCAAAAAACTCTCATTCAGAATCGATTTTAAACTATTGGTTCCATCAACATAAGTGAAAAACTAGGTCGTAATCCTGGCTGAAGAGTTGTAATGACCATTTAAGTAACGTGTTATGTATGTTTACCCTTGCTCCATGGACTGTAACGTTACAGTTTTCATTGTTTTTAAACAAAAAGCGGTCTACGTGGTAAGCATACATCTATCTTAGGTTAGAGGACGTGCACCTGTCGGTCAAGACAAGCACAGTACCCGGAGGTCGAAATTGACCCATTGTACATTGTCCTTAGGGGATGAAGGAAATAGAGGATACAGGAATGTAGGGAATGGGAGGGAGAATGGGAAACGGAGGAATTACACATAAAGAAACAGACACAAAACAAAAGAGGTTGAGAGTGCGACTACACTTATGAAGCCCTAACACCCTCTTAACCAACCCAAGCTGCTAATGAATCTGTGAAGAGCCTTGATGTCGGCTCTCGAGTGTCTTAGTGATCTAACCAATAAAATTAATCAAGCTCCTGTAGACTCAAATCATTAACCAAGTGTTTGGCCTGGCATTGTGCTGATGAAACACAGTCTCTATAATAGTATTAGCGAAAATACACAAGTTTCACTAAACGTTCCAATAATAAATAGCTTGCTTTTAAAGAACCATTAGTGGCTAAATTATAAAGCAGGCTTGGTTTCGTTTTGCTTTGACCTATGCGGTTTCGTCCGCACTAAAAAATATCATGTGATATTATCATAAACAACCAGATTTTCATATCTCTCAGCCCCATTAACTTCAAAATCTATCTTTTAGGAAGTAATTGTTGTAATTGTTATTTATTTTTTTATTTTGAAACTCTAAAATACTATTACAAAGTATATTATAATTACTACGAGCCCAGTGATACATGCCACATGTACTGCTATAGAATAATATCATAGCCAGTCCTATCCATGGGGCTACCGGGAAACCTAAATACATAAAAGAAAAATTCTTTAGCAAATATTTTCCAAATTTTTAAAAGATTTCATTTTAATACACAACAACGTTTAATCCCCTTTTTGAATAATAAAATAATTTATGTTTTGTCATTGTATGATTAGATAAAATGATTTTTGTAAATGGACACGTCATTTACAAATAATGTGCTTTAAATAGCTATTCAAACGTGAAAAAGTCAAAATGTAATGAATTTCAATAAAGAAAGCATTTGTTCTATCCATAATAATAGTGAAACTTGTTTAACTGATTATAAGAACTCATTGAAGCCATTACCAATTTTAATTTTCAAATATTAAAGGAAGTTTTAATTTAATTGATTTCGTATTATTAATTCTAAATAATACAGAACAATGAGATTTTATTAATATATTGCCTTATTATTCATTCATTTAGTCAATTTTTATGTTTTAAAATACATTATTTTATTATATTTATTAGGAATTCAAGCAAATCAAATTTACTTTTTAATAAATCCACATTTTGCCATTAAAATAGAATTAAAACTTAATAAAAAATTATAAATCATAATGAAAGATAAATACAAAATTTGAAATAGAAGCTGTATGACCGCTATTGTTATTTTGTCCATTCTGTTAGCCATGTAGGCGTACCATATTTTAAGTCTAATCTAAGATTAGATTAGATCGTTATCTTGCTGAAGATGCCACTATAATGGAATATTCTTCCACTTCAGCAAACGATAACACATAGTAACTTCAAGGATAACCTTATAACCTTCCTTATTTATAATTTCTTCATCAATATGGTCCCATATTAAGACCGATTATGCAGTAGACTTGTATTATCCCATTTAGCTGACTATAAATTTCCCGAAGTTCTAGATGTATTGGATATAGTTTGCATTTGTGTTGTATTTATTATTTAGGATGGAGGAATAGAAGATTATTTCTCTTTGTACACTTACATTCAATCCTTTTTCTTTAAAGCATTTTTTTTTAACTTCTCTTATGCCAACCACTAATGATAGGAAAATATTTGCTTCCTATCTGCCTTAAAACGTTATCCCCCTTCCTTAACACATTCATAATCTTATTAAACACACTGAACTAGAATTCAATTTTGCCCTCTTTTGTTTTTGTTCCTTTAAGGATATATAGGAAGCATCCTTCTATATTTTTACTATCATTTGATTCTACTTTTTTTAGTTTCATTGATCAAAATTTCCTAGCTTATCTGTTGCTTAGTCTAATTAAGCAATTTTCAGAATGATAAGGTTACCCGTTGTCGTGGTAGTAGCTGAAATTTATATATAATTTGCTGTTTATGTTATCCTCCTTGGGGTGACAGGATACTTTCCTGGATAGATTAAATGGGGAAGAAGCTTTTTAATTGGTTAATTCATGGTCCTGTTTATCTATGTCCATTTACCTATAACAGAAAACGATTGCATAATTTATTGCCTTACACCCAACAATGTCATTTTGATTAGTTCCAGTTGGTTTACCTTTTGATATATGTACGTAAATACAGTCAAAGAAAAAAGTCTACATACACTGTTTAAGTAGATTTTTTTCTCAGCGATTTTTATCAAATTGAAATTGAAAAAAATTGAAAATTATTAGGAAAAAAAAAACAATAAAAAATTATCAGGAAAAAGTCTACATACAACGGTATAAACTTCTTTCTGTGACTGTATGTGCTGTGCAATAAATAGTTTATGCTTGCGAGATTGTCTAGTCTTTTCAGTGAAATCAATGATATTGGCCTGAAGTTCTTTTTCGCTTTTTGTTTAAAGATTACTGTCATTTCCGACTACGCCTTGAATAATTTTTAGCAATTAAAATGTTCCATTATAAGGAAATTTGAAAGAAAACAAGTACAAGTTTTTTATGACCTAGTTCCTATTGTCCATAGAATATATTAGCTGTACACCTTGACCTATTTTTCTATATAAACTGTAAGACACGAAACTCATTAGAAAAATGCCTATTTGGCTTGGACAGCTGTTTCTTTCTACATTAGCAAACACTTTGTCATACAAATGTTGTCAATAATGCAAGTAAATCAATAGAAAAGAAAACGAAAACCAGGGGACAAGTTAATACAATACATCAGCGATTCAATATGTATATATGAACGTATATATAATCATGCATACTTAAAAGTTATTGATTGTTCAAATTATTAATTAATAGTACAAACACAACAAGTACACAAAACGTGCTTAGATTTAAATAAATACATTCAATAGAAATTGTGTTTTAAATTAATTTTTGGTAATTTTCCTTAAAATCCGAAGTCTAATCCAATGAAAGATGAACTCATGAGATTCAATGAATTCTTTAATGGCTAAAGATTAAAGAGAAATACATATATTGTGTTTGAAGGTACAAAAATTCGAATTTATTTCATATTTTTTAAGTGCCAGTTAGCTTGAAACATGTACTATTGTTGGTTCGTTTTGGTTTTTTTTTAAATATGAATTTAAAATAACTAGATGACCCGTGCGAATATTCCTTTGTATATTATTATGTGGAATAGCATTACAATTAAGCGATCCTATTTATCGCACTTGATCTAACAACAACTTAATATGCATATTATATATAACTGACTTAGTAATAAACGGCATTATTGCAAATAGCGGTATTGCCAGAATGAATTTCAATACATACTATATTATGCAGAACTGCATTACTATTAAGCGACCCTGTATTAGCATACTTGAACAAAAACATATAATTATTATGCCAACAGTATTATCATCCAGTTCTATATAAAATATGAAGTCGCCGTGGTCTAGTGGGTAGTGTGTTGCCTTATTAGACAAAAGGCCCGGCTTCGAATCCCAGGTCAGACATCAAAACGAAAAAATATTTCTTCGGCGACTTCCTCTCAGCAGATTTCTGGCAAAAGACTCTGAGAGTAAAAATTGCCATGAAAAGCTTCTCAAAAATATGTCGTTCGGAGTCGACTTTAAACTGTAGGTCCCGCCACTCATGTATAAAATTAACGCACACAACATGTGTGAGAAGCTAGGTCGTAATCCTGACTGAAGGGTTGTAATGGCCAATTATGTATGTCTATATAAAATATAATTTTTATCAATGAAAATTTTAATTTTTCAATTTCTAATTATTTTTCGCAATTAGTGTTAGAAATAAGCTTTAAAATGAGATATCATTCATTAAATTTGATGCCGTGGTATGGGAAATATTTGCAACCGACAAAAGAAAGTGTTTTTGAATAATATATATGATTTTTATCGCATGAACTATCATATACAATATTTTTAAAGACTCATAAACTGCAAATTATATTGCATTTCATTTTTTTTCACTTTGTAATAAACTTTATGAATGATTGTTAAAGTATTTTTGTATACTTTTAATATCGAAATTGTATTTTAAATTTAATTTGCATTATTTTTTAAGAAATTATTTCTATTTTAAATCCATTAACACTTTCTTTTAATTGCTATTGTCTCAGTAGCATATTAAATTAAATAAAAAAATTTACGTCTTAACATTACAAAATGAAATTTAGTTTAATAACAGGTTTTATTACTTTTAATTTCATTAAACAACGAAGTTTATAAAATAAAATTTCACCGATTTTAACATGATATTTAATATGTATTATTACATTATTTCTAGTCTATATGCATACATACATATGTACATACATACATACATACATATATAATAATAATAAAAAGTATAAGAGTGTTAATGTCTAAGATAAATACACGACGCAGTACATCTAAACATATTTTTAATTTTTTTTTTCTTTCGTAACAGTTAAGTTGAGTTTTGAAAGTTCTATTTTAATTACTCTACAATATTCATACTATATTTATATTTAAATATACAGTAAGACCCCGCTTAACGCTACCCTAACACCGTGTTTTAGAAGGCAAGAATAACGATCACGAAAATGAATCTAAACCACTTAAGACAAAATGTCATTAAGCACCTCTCAAAAGAACATTCCTAATTTCAGCATACGCATAATACAGTAAGACCCCGCTTAACGCTACATCTCTTAACGTTGTTTCAGTGTTACGCGGTAGTATTGGGATTTCCCTAAATCGCAGACTCAATTAATACTTGTTCGATATGTGTGCAAATGAAACGGCCATGCACGGTGGTGCACTATATAGCGACAGTGTATACTATGCCGTGGTCTAGTAGGTAGTGTGTTGGCTTATTAGACGAAAGACCCGGGTTCGTATGCCAGGTCAGACATCGAGACGAAAAATATTTCTTCGGCGACTTAGGTTAGAGGACGTGCACCTGTCGGTCAAGACAATCACAGTACCCGGAGGTCGAAATTGACCCATTGTACATAAAGCATGAAACTCTTCGGCGACTTCCTCTCAAAGCCCTGAGAGTAAAAATTGCCATGAAAAGCTTCTCAAAAAAAAATATGTCGTTCGTTCATGTATAAAATGAAAGCACACAACACGGGTGCTGTGAGAAGCTAGGACGTTGTACAATGGGTCAATTCGACTTCCGGGTACTGTACTTGTCACAGTTGACAAGTACACGTCCTCTAACCTAACCTAAGCTCTACCAAGGTGTGAAATGTCCATTCTGTCACAGATTTAAATGAGAAGAAAGTTATATCAATCGTGTGATTGATCGTTATGATTGATGGCCTTAAGATTTGCAATACAGGCACAAAGAAAGAAAATCTTTAAATTGTTGCAACCCCCTTAGGAGCAAAGATACTACAGGTAGCTACACAAATTCATGAGTATACATATTTATTAAATAATTTGAATTTTATTTTGAGGGTTGGAAGTTGTTAAGAGACTTTGGATAAAAATAAAAGAAATTTCAATATTTAGAGAAATTCTAAGCTCAAATATTTCTCTTTTTTTTGGCAATGTTTTCTTAAAACTAATAAAAAAAATTTTATCTTATCAATATACTCTGAGATTCCGGAGAACCATTTCTCACTGTGGTATTGTGTACACACATATACATTGTGTACATATGTGCGTTTAAAGTAAATAGATTTAAAAGTTTTAATTGGCAATGAGGTAGATTTCAATTTCGACCAAATCAAACCAACCTTAACCGCTGTTTTTTAATTGTTGAACTTTTTAATTTCATAAATAATTTTATCATTTAAAAAAGAAACCGTTTACTATTCATTTTTACAATTTATTTCATATTCTGTTGCTTTTATTTCTTCTTTTTTAATTTGATTTTCCATTTATTTTTCGCTTTTCAATTGGCATTTTGGTTTTAAAAATTTTATGACCGCGTTCATTTTAAATGTTTCTTCTTTTTTATTTTCGTCGTACTTTAATCATTTCATAGATAAAATTTTTAATGATAACATACATACATACTTACAGTGATCGCCATAAGTGAGTCAACACCTGCTATAATTTAAAATTTTCTATTATAAAGAATATATTTTTCAAATTTATTCGAATATTCTCATTTACTCTTCTCGCTATCCTAAGAAATTTAATTATTTCAGTGGTGTTTACTTACTTTTGGCGCTTAGCGTATAAACGTACATACTTCCATACATTCATATGTATTCGTAGAGGGTTTATTGTTTGTTTTTACATAATGTATAGCAATTTTATCACTTGCTAACTACTAAATTTACCTGCAATTATTTTTTTTTTGCCTTTTTTTAAAATTTATTTTTACGTACGAAATTAGTATGAAGTTGACTAGTGGAAATTAAATTGTGCTTTAAGTAGAGTGTGTCTTGTCTTGAATAAAATTTAAATTAAATTATGTATGTTGCTTGGAAATATTATTTCAATTGATAAAACTTAACAGAAATTATTAATAATTGTGAAATTATATTTGAAAAATAGGTTTTAAAACAAAATTAAATGTAAATTTGTTGAACTTTGATAAACAATTTAATAGCTGTTATCTTAAATACAATAAAATTAGTGTAAAAATTAAAATTTTGAAATTTCAAATCAATCAATCAAATTTTATTATGGTGAAGTGTGTAATAATCCAAAAAAAAAAAAAAAATTAAATTACATCGTGGTTAACATGGCAGTGTTTTGCAACTAAAAATTAAAAAAAAAAAAAATATACGCAACCCCATTTGGAATATATTTTTTTAAAATAAGGACTATTAAAAAGTCGCCGTGGTCTAGTAGGTAGTGTGTTGGCTTATTAGACGAAAGGCCCGGGTCCGTATCCCAGGTCAAACATTAAAACGAAAAATATTTCTTCCCTCTTTCCACCTTTCCTAAACCTGCACAATGCACTGCATGAGTAGGGGTCATCCCCTGAGTGCAGGTTTAATATAAAAAAAAAAAATCGTCGTAATCTATTATTTAGTGAGTTGGCTTATTAGACATGAGGGCAGTGTTTAAATCTCAGATAAGACCTCTCCATCAAACTAAAATATGAAAAATATTTCTAAGGTGACTGCCTCTCAGCAGCCTTGCACTGACCAAGTTCTTACTCTTCCGTGATTTTGGTGGAACTTGTTCAGTACAGGAACATAAGTGGTGTGAGAAGCTAGGTCGTAATCCTGACTGAAGGGTTGTAATGGCCAATTATGTACTGTTAAAAATAAATAGTTCTTTTTTAGGGGGCTTTCCGAATAAGAAATAGACAGAATTGTTTTCAATATTTAAAATCCATATGATAGTCTATGATAGTAGGCTATTATAGATATACAAAGTGGCATAAGCTAAGGCAACTGTCTTAATATTTTGACAATTTCATATGAATCGTGTTAAAAATGAATCTAAGAATTTTTAAAGATAGCTTTTTCAAATCTTCTATTGAAATACTTGATTTTAATTCAAAGAAAATAAAATAATAATGAAAATGTCTAACATTTCGGTGGCAAAAACTAAAGCAACTTCTTTAACAATGTTATTTATTTTTTTACATAATTAAACAACGGAAGATCCTATATTTTCAACAACAACTCATTTGCAAGGCATTAGACCTATTAATTAATCAATTTTGTTTGGAGGCTGCTAGCTTTCTGTATCCTCTACACGGCATAGTTTAATATTTTTACTACGTTCCATCCCATTTGGTTTGCAAATTGAGATATAATCCCTTCTTCCATTTTTGGTTGTAAAATAGTATCAATTGTCGTCCTTCACGGAAATCCTTCATATTTGCTGTATGATCATACCTGGCTTTCATTCTATTCATTTTCCCTAGGGGAATACTTGCGGAAAGTAGTGAGCGAGCAACAGAAAGACTGGCATGAACACATTCCATGGTTTTTACTGACGTACCGATCTGCGCTCTATGATTCAACATCTAGACCATCCGTCAAGATTATTTTATGGGCTGAGATAAAACTGCCCGGTGACTTAGGAGTTTGTTGTTAAGCCCACCCACAGAGAGGATGCCACCTATACTGGAAAAGAAGAAAGCCTAAATGAACTTCATGAATTTGTAAGCACCAGTCTAAAAATGGTCAATGATAGAAAGAAAGTCATGAATGATAATAATAATGACTACAATAAACTATCAGAGAATGCCAAAAACTTAATTTCGAAATTGAAATATTTTTTTTTTTTTTAACAAAGATTGAAATAATTCTATAAATAAATAATATACATACATACATAGTTGGCCATTACAACCCTTCAGTCAGGATTACGACTTAGCTTCTCACACCACTTATGTTGTGTGAGTTAATTGTATACAAGAGTGTCGGGACCTACAGTTTAAAGTCGACTTCGAACGACAGATTTTGGAGAAGCTTTTCATGGCAATTTTTACTCTCAGAATCTTTTCCAGAAATCTGCTGAGAGGAAATCGCCGAAGAAATATTTTTCGTTTTGAATAAAAGGCTTAGAAAAATATCTGTTACAAGATTATCTACAAAATAAATTTCATTGACAGGTTATGACGGCTTCACTTAATATTATTGTTTGCTTAGCGTTAAAAAATAGACATTGAAAATTCGTCGTTTCATAGTTTTTCCGTCTCACAATCACGCACAATTTTAGTCCAACTATTTAGCTCCTGGGATTTTAATATCACCAATTATGTTGTGTGAGTTAATTGTATACATGAGTGTCGACTCCGAACGACAGATTTTTAAGAAGCTTTTCATGGCAATTTTAATTTACTCTCAGAGTTTTTGTCCGAAATTTGCTAAGCGGAAGTCGTTGCATATTTTCACTTTATTCGTGATGTCCTACCTGGATATATGAACCGTGGCCTCACGTCTAATAGGCCAACACACTACCTAATATTAGACTGCGGCAAATTCATCATAAATTTTAAAAGCAATGTTCCGAAAATAATTGTCTAGTAAGGCCATTCGAAAAAAAAATCGTTGGTAAATCTCTTGAATAATTAGACTCTCATGAGAATTAGGTTAAGTTAGGTTGGAAAGGTGGTACATCACTGTATACATAATTGTATATAATTTTTAACTCAAAGGCCTATTGGGCCATTGTAACTTTTTATACAAGAAAATAATAAGAAAAAGGCAAAACGAACAGAAGAAGAGTGTGGGTACATATTAAAGAAAAAAGGGAAAACCAACAACTATCCATAATTGTGCTTCTGAAGATATTCCTTATAGGCAGTAAATTCCGTTTATAAACCTTATTAGATTCTGAAGTCTGTAGTCCATCTGGTCTAAGGTTTACTATGGGTTTACCTATCCTGAGAGTGGGTATCCATTTTTGTGTATCTGATCCTCAGTTTGCTTTTCTTTTACTTTCACTCACTGTATTTTTTATTCCTTTTTCTTTTCTAAAAGGAACATAATATAAAAACAACCATTAAATAAATAAAAACAAGATTAAATAAATACCAAAAACTCAAAACATTTCCTTTTAATTTATTTTGATTAAATAAAACACTCATAAATATTATCTTGTCTTTATTAGCTTTAATAACCGATTTCTTTGTTATCCTTAATTGTTCATTGCAGATTAATCAAACAAAATGAGTAACGAGGGCGAAGATCATCAACAACAGCGAGCCACAAAACGATGGCACATCATCAAATTCGAATACAAATTCGACAACACCACCACCACCCCAACAATCAGCCAATATTCCCGCCAAAATGATTGAACACTTCAAGGCAAATAAAGTTGATGGTGCCATGTGGTTTCTACGTTTACTCGCCATCGTTTTTACCATCGGCTATGTATTACCCATATTTGGCAATCAACAGAGTGCTTTCAATAAAGTTTTACTTTCGAATGCAGCAATATCGGCATTACGTCTACATCAACGTTTGCCATCGTTTACATTTTCACGGGAATTCTTAGCACGCCTGTTTGTTGAGGATTCATGTCATTATCTAATGTACTCATTGATATTCTTTAATGTACAGCCGACAACATTGATACTGATACCGGTTGTATTGTTTGCCGTGTTACATGCCTCCAGTTATTCATTGAAATTGTTGGATGTAAGTAGTAGAGCGTTAACTTCAATTGCTATGCGTTTTATTTACTATTTTTTTTTCTTTTCTGTTCGTGTAGATTATTGGCCAAAATTCATGGTGGGGAGCACGTTTCCTTATTTCTTTGGTTGAATTCCAGGCAGCAAATATTTTAAAAGCAGCTTCATTCTCCGAAATCTTTATTATGCCCTTGGCTGTGGTATTGACTTTTATGTAAGCTATTGTTTGTTTTACTTTCATTTGATTTGATTTGATTTTTTTTTAATAAATTTTTATTTCACTTTACAGGGGAAGAGCTGGCCTTATGACACCCATTGTCTACTATCATTTCTTGGTTATGCGTTATAGTTCACGTCGCAATCCTTACACCCGTAATGCCTTTGCTGAATTGCGTATGACTGCTGAAAGTCTTGCTGCCCGTTCGCCTCCCTTTGTGGGGAAGGTGGTGCGCGGTGGCATTGCATTTGTCAATCGTTTAGCTCCCCAACCCCAGCCCGTACCAGCGCAATAATTCTAAATTGTTATTCAATTTTTTCTTTTTATACATCCCTTATATAGTACGAGTATATAGAACATATTTTTAGGGAATATGTTTGTATATGTATTTAACTTTTTTCCTTTTTGATTTTGTTTGTTGTCGAACAAGTGTTTTAATACTTTAATCATTGAATTCTAATTTTAATGTTGTCTATAGTAGAACGTATTACTTTCTCTATTTAATTTTCACATTGTTTTTTCCTCTCTTCATAATTCCATTTAATTTGAAAGACAAAACAAAACACACACGGTTTCTTTAAGAAATAAATCTTGAAATATTGTATAAAAAAATTAATTTATTTATAAATATTTGCTATAATTTAATTACTATCTGGTATTTAATACATTTCTAAGTAGTATCTACTGTACGAAAATCTGTATTTACTGCAATTATTTTAAATTTTTATAAATTTAATTCTCTTGAGAAGTATTATAAATTATGTTTTATTTCTCTTTATCATCACAATTATGTCTAGTTCGTAACTATCTCCTCTATCGAATTATAATTGAAAAATCTATTTAAAAACAAAACCGAGAATTACACATAAATTATTGACTTTATTTCATAATAAAAAAAATTTTTTGTCGTGGGAACAGTTTAAAAGTAAAACAAAATGGAAATGAGTTTTATTGGATTTTATGTTCGAAATTTTTTCTTGAGTGTATTGAGTCATTATCATCACTTAAACCTTCTTTTCGGTTTATAATTTATTGCTAGTCCGGCAAATTTTCCACAAATTCATATGGATTTCAATGTTACCCGTGTACAATTTGATGATTTTATCTATAATGATTTCCCAGATATAAGAAGTTTTAATTGTAATTCATATGGGATGTACCACGCCCCCTTTTCCCAGTCAGCCCATTTTTGTCTAAAATATTCATATTGATACTAAAATGGATTCGACAATATTTTAGGACTCTGTTATATTTTCTTAGATATATTAATTTAATATTTTAATAGGAGGTGCCACGCCCATTACTTCAAGTCTGCCTATTTTGTTCATATAGATGTCAAAGTTGTTCATACACAATTTGAAAAATCTAGCTATTGCAGTTTATGAGATATGCAACATTAAATATTTATTGGGTATGTGGGCGTGGCATCTCCCCCGCTTGAAATTTTAAAATAAAAGAGTTATCTAGCAAATAACTTCTGCATGCAATTGGTTTCATATGTAGATAGCTTTGGTGATAATTTCAGTCATATTACGATATAGTTCTGGCAACATTCTGGTTGTTCGCAATAAAATTCATGACATGGTCCTGATAGTCGTTTAACACTTTCCCAATTGGCAATATTTTCAGTTGCTCTATAAAACGATAAACTGTCTGCCTAATACTTGTCAAAAGATAGGTATAAATTTCAAATTGATATTTACAGGATATGTGGAGCTGAGGAGGGGTTGGAGACAATACAGCTTCTCCCCTGTAACTGTCCGCCTCTTGATGTTGAATAACCTGGGAAGTCGTTTCTTTGAAAGTTTATACTATCTGTTGATTCGAGATTTTATGGATTTGTATTGGGTGAGTGTGTTTTATTTTTACTCTTCCTGTTGCAATTATTTTACTTCGCTCTCCTGTTTTCTACGATAAATACTGAATCCTATGACCTCAGAGTGTCATAGACTCTTCAACCTATCTATGATTCAGATTTTTTATTTCAACTTCAGTTCCTCCTCTTTAATTTTTCATTTGCTTCGTTCGAAGTAAGGCAAAGTTCCCTTGCTATCAGTAATCGAAACATGACTCTAATCAGTTCTATCCTACCCTGTCTTTGGTCTCCAAGCTAAGTAAAATTCTAATATCTTTTGTCAGTTTTATAGTTTAATACTTCCTTCTCCATTTCCTTTAGATTGTTTTCTTTTTTAATTTATTGAGCACAAAAATATAATTGCCGTTTTGAGATAATTAACCAATATGCTGTTCAATAATTCTTCCGATTTCATTGCCTCTTGATATGCTATATTCATAAAACTTGTTTTATTAAATATATTGTCTTTTTAAATACATTTTTCTCTAACTTAAGCATAATTTGCCGAACGACAAGCGTTCCATACCTTCTCCATTTCAATACTGTCACCAAATTCATGAGAGGCAACAACAAAACGATAACTATCTGGACCACTATAACGTGGACGGTGAAAATGAAAGTTGCCACAATGTGTTAAATTTATGCGGGCTTTTAATGCTACCAGGCCCAAATAAATATCATCGAAACGAAAATGTTTTGTATACTGGCTGACATAGTGTAAGTCGATTGCAGCGGCCCGAGATAAAATAAAAGCTCCAGCTGTTACATAGGGCGGCCATTTATTGAAGGGATACTCTTTAAGAGTAACATACCATTTGCTAAACTTATGACGCAAAGGTCTGGTCTGGAATACAAATCCACCAAATAGTTTTTCATGTTGTACTTTGGCTTTATGCTCCCATATACTATTAAGAGAAACGGCATTCTCCGGATATAGAGTGGGATGGGCTATGAAACGTAAAACATTTTTCATGGACACATAATAATCATCATCCACAAACATATAGTACTGGGCCCGTTGGCAGTGTTCCACTATCCACTTGAGACCCATCATGGTCTTAATGGTATTATTAAAATAAGCATCTATAAAATCTGATTGTACTATATCACCATATTGGCGGGCCTCTGAGTCTGCCATATCCATTAACGGACTGCTAACACTAGACCCCAATAAAAATACTCTTCGTATATGAACATCAGAAAATCGCTGTTCATAACCCCAGGTACGTCTAATGGCTTCACGCCGCTTTGCATTGGGCAGTGCCGATTTTATCAGTAGCGTCAGTTGTGGCTTTTCGGCACGCACCACATCACATTGGCGCTGATGTAAAAATGTAAAATTATATAAATTTATAGGGTTTGGCACAATGTCGCCATCCTCAAGTTGGCTGCGTTTCTCTCTAATTGCTTGGGCATATTTCAGGACATCGCCATCCATGGGATAATGAAAATACTTGTCATATTGCAACTCAAAAAGATGTGTAAACACACCAAACAAATCCAATAGGAAAATTCCGGCAATTATGGCAGCACATTTGTAAATTCGTTTACTTTTCGTTTTCATGCTTCAATGATTTTTATTAATTTTTAATTAAATTAATATTTTTTTTTCACTTTAATGTCACCATTGTTGACTGAACAAAAAAAGAAAACAATGGACGCCAGCTGCACGCACCCACCCACCACCACAAAACACAAAATAAGTCCAACAGCTGGTTTTATCAGCTGTTTGTCACTTTGCTTCGAACAGGCAGACTCATATGTTTATTGTTTCAATAGTAGGGTGGCCAATAGATTAAGTAATTAGGCCGTTATTTTTTTGAACACAATGTTCGTGTTTAAAAGTGTTTTAAATTAATTTCAGGGATATACATACATAATTGGCCATTACAACCCTTCAGTCAGGATTACGACCTAGCTTCTCACACCACTTATGTTGTGTGCGCTAATTTTATACATGAGTGGCGGGACCTACAGTTTAAAGTCGACTCCGAACGACGGATTTTTGAGAAGCTTTTCATTGCAATTTTTACTCTCAGAGTCTTTGCCAGAAATCTGCTGAGAGGAAGTCGCCGAAGAAATATTTTTCGTTTTTGATGTCTGACCTGGGATTCGAACCCGGGCCTTTTGTCTAATAAGCCAACACACTACCCACTAGACCACGGCGACTTCAGGGATATAGATAAATGAAAAAAGGTTCAAATTACTAAATATATTAATAAGTTACCACCAAAATTTTATAACGAAAGCGGGTACACCTACTCACATCGGCCCTTTTTTTTTACGCCGAGGAGGGGCAAATGTATCTAACCGCACCATAGAGGAAGTCGTCACGTCCTCCGTGTGTGGGGCCCTCGTACCGTGGACTGTGGTGTCCACTCCGGAATTACGGTGGTATTACTTCGGAGTGGAGTCCTTTTTGGCCCTTTGGCCGCCTTCATGCTCAGATCCGCGTCCGGACTCCGTAATGAAGGTTGGGGAGACTTCTAATTGTCTCCACTATTCCTTCCGTCCAAGTTCCCGACTGGGACTTCGTTTGACACGTGAGCTAGTGTCATCTATGCTGGCGTGCCCGCATGCTCCGCAGCCTCCAGATCTCTCTTCTTCAGTCTCAGAATGCGCTCCACATAATTCGCCACTAAAGCCCAATTCTCTCTGCTCGTAATCATAAGCCCGACAATGTTAGCGGCCGTTATCGTTCCGATCATCGACGTCAGTGCAGAGCGATAGCTCTGCCAGCGCACACATTCGAAGATAGTGTGTTCCGCATCATCTATTTCCTCCCCTTCTTCGTAAAGGCAGTAAGGGGAGGTGGTCTTGCCCATTCTGTTGAGATATTTCCTAAAATATCCGTGGCCCGATAGCATCTGTGTAACATAAAAATTTACTTCTCCAAATTACTGAAAGTTCTCGAGGGACTTATAAACGTATGCTTGAGTTATAACGTAGTCCCATTCCCTTCCCCTTACCTACATTCCTATATCCTCTATTTTCTTCCTCCCCTAAGGACAATGTACAATGGGTCAATTTCGACCTCCGGGTACTGTGCTTGTCTTCACCATCAGGTGCACGTCCTCCAACCTTACCTAAGCTACAACATAGTCCGGTCTCCCTTGAGTATATCGGAACATGCTTACATTATGGCTGACTCAGTTTAAATTGCTCATAACGATATTAAAGTCTTAGATGAGGCAAGTTTGGCTAGGCATGAGTACACTTTGTTAACCTGCTTGGACATTGAAGGGGCTTTTAACAATGTAACCACCTCTTCAATTAAAGATTCCGCATTTTCTGGTACCTTCCATCATTCACATTGCTTAATAATAGACCGATTCAACCGGGGGGCTATGTTTCAAGATGTCGTTTGTTCCCCCTTCTATGACTCCTGGTTATAAACGTAGTTTTAAAGCACCTGAAAAGTGGGGGCATTAAATTTGAAGCATATTCCAATGTTATTCTGGTGGGGATAAATTTCTATTGAAGCTTAAAGAACTAAAGGATTCAAGCTGCCTGCTTATAAGCACAAATAAGAAGGAAACTGAGTTATATTCACGCAGGCACAAAACTCACACCTGGAGCTTGTCTAAGTTAGATGGCATGATGGGTTAGGATCTTAGGCTTGAGCTACTCTTCACCATTTAACCAGAAATTTATACTATCTGGAGGCCGTTTTTTGAAGTCGCCGTGGTCTAGTAGGTAGTGTGTTGGCTTATTAGACGAAAGGCCCGGGTTCGTATCCCAGGTCAGACATCGAAACGAAAAATATTTCTTCGGCAACTTCCTCTCAGCAGATTTCTGGCAAAGACTCTGGGAGTAAAAATTGCCATGAAAAGCTTCTCAAAAAATGTGTCGTTCGGAGTCGACTTTAAACTGTAGGTCCCGCCACTCATGTATAAAAATTTACGCACACAACATAAGTGGTGTGAGAATCTAGGAGGTTCTACAATGGGTCAATTTGACCACCGGGTACTGTACTTTTCAGAATTGACAAGTACACGTTCTCTAACGTAACCTAATCTAACCTAGAGGCCGTACAGCCCTACCCACTTCAGATACAGACAGTCAGGCTACCCTAAGAGTTATTGGGTGGATCTTGTTTAACTCATGACTGATTTATTTATTGTAAGAAATCTATGAAAACGAGATTGGATCTGGTTAGGTTAGAGGACGTGCATTTATCGGTTAAGACAAGTACAGTACCCGGAGGTCGAAATTGACCCATTGTACATTGTCCTTAGGAGAGGAAGGAAATAGAGGATATAGGAACGTAGGTAAGGAAAGGGAGAATGGGAAACGAAGGAATTACACAGAAAGAAACAGACACAAAACAAAAGAGGATGAGAGCGCGACTACACTAACGAAGCCCTAGCACCTGTCAACCAGCCCAAGCTGCTAAGGAATCTGTGGAGAGCTTTGATGTCAAATATCTCTCAAAGAAGGCCATACCAAGGGTCCTCAACCTACGAAGGGCTGGGCAGTTGCAGAGAAGATGATCGATAGTTTCTAACTCTTTCTCATTGCAACATACCCTGTAATAGTCCGGCTGGGATGTGTTCCAGATCCCCGTCAGCGACCTAATCTTGCAGTGTCCCGTGATAAAACCGACCACTAACCTTAAGCTAGCCTTAACCAAGCCCAGCAGCCAATCTGTTCTCTTACTGTCCACAGCAGGCCATAGACGTCTAGAAACAGAACAGAGATTGGATCTGTGTCTGTTGGATTTCGAGCCTTTCTTTAAAATTTCTTTTCTTTGATAAAATCTTCGAATGTTTTTTTTCTCCAAATATTGATTTCGCGCCAAACCTTTTAAATGTCGAGACTAATAACCATAAACGTGTCCCCTTTAAACTCTATGCATAAAAATAAACACATTAAAACTTATGTACGTACATCAGTACAGTATTGGTGGTGGTTGTGGAAATCCATGGAATGGTGCGGTAGCAATGAACTTAAAATTGTACTGAAAGCTTTTCTTTTTGTTGGTTTCTTCCAAAAATTTTCTTCCCAAAAAAAAAAGAAAAGAATCCACCAACTATAAATGGCAACAGAATTTTCCAACGAAATACGGAACTGTGTCAGTGTCAATGACCGTTACAAAATGTCGGAAAGCAAAAAACCGAAAAACAGAAAAACTCATGCATGAATTGAATTGAATTGAAGGGGGGACAAAATGAAATGAAATTATTTTGAGATGGCGAATATAGAAAAATAATAAAAAAAAAAACAAAAAAACAATTAGGAAATCTGAAACGTAAATGAAATAATGCACAATTAATATTAAATGGTCATTATTTATTTATAATTCAAAATGAAAACAAAAAAAAAAATGTATTGTATTGGATTGGATTACAAAACCATTTCAAATAGAAAATCAAAACTTTTTTTCGTATCGAAAAGTTCAATGAACTTTGCTTATTAATGGAAAACTATATTAAGACAATAAAAATAAACTTTTTTTAAGCACGGAAAATGTTCTTCAATTAATTATCTTAGAAGTTTTCAAAATTTATTTTCATTCTTGTTTTTTATCAAATCGCAATCAATTATATTTTTTTTCAATAACTTTAAAATTTGTATAGTGGCGGGCAATAGAAATGGTCTATCTGAAATGCTTATAAGAAGTATACTGTGTTGCAAAAATCATTTTACACAAGGAAATTGTATTTGAGACCATATGGCTTTAATAAAAATTTGGCATCTTTATCATTTATTGCTAAAATTTCAATTTCTTACCTTATGTTTGTCATCATGCATTCTCTATACGGTCTTGAGAATTTCATTCCAACACTTTTCTAGTATTGCTTGACAGGGATTTTCTTTGGCTAGACTAAGACAAGGCAACTATTTCCATTTTCTTCACTATATTTGTTGGAAAATTTATTAGCATATCTCACTAAAATGGTATTGCTGACAATTCACGACCCGCTCTAATTGGAAATATTTAGAATTTATTAACAAACTCCTTTAGTATGCAATTTACAAAAGCATGTGTGTTGGATATCTAATTTAACATCCCGACAAAGGATGTGAGACAGATGTTCTACACATAATCCACATACTTTAGGTGACGATTGATGTCTCATTGAATTCGTATTTTCTTCTTGCATAATTTAAATATAACCTCATCAGGCATTCGTCCTTGTGTCACGCTAGCTATAAGTATAAAATAACTCGCTTAACACCTCATTAAGGATAAGGATATGTTCTTGATAATTTCTATCGTATTATGTGCCAGTCATTCGTTAGCTAAAGCCTTTTGAAAATAATGCCTGTAAGAAATTTTTTGATTCCAAACAAAAAATTTGTATTGCAAACACTACCTTTATTATGTTCCAAGTGACCATGGTCGAAACTTTCTCTTCTTTAATATACGATTACTTGGCATTGCCGTGTACTTTGAATTTCCAATTCAGAGAATTTTTCTAAGTTCGAAAAGATGACACTGTTTTCCTCAGGGCTTTAATGATTCTCGAAAAAGCTAAGGATTCGACCACTTCATTATTGATTTTACTGCATAAATAGCTAATTCAATAGCAATACGTAAGACAATTAGTAGCAGCAATTTTTTCGTTAAGGCAGTTAGAGCAAACCCAAAACAGATCTTAATCTCCCCAGCTTGTTAATAGTTCCTTGGCGTTATATTATCACAATGGCCTAAGTAAGTTTTGATTTCAGCAAAGCTACGACATCCTTCTGTCTCGGTAATAAATTTTCGTGGCTTAGCCTTTAACGTATTATTGCCTTGGAAAGTTTCTCAAAAATCTGTCGTTCGCAGTCGACTTTAAACTGTAGGTCGTGCCACTTATGTATAAAATTAACATACACAACATAAGTAGTGTGAGAAACTAGGTTAATAATCCTGACTGAAGGGTTGTAGTGACCAATTATGTATGTATGTGTGTACGACATCTTTCTGTCTCGTTATAAATTTTTGTGGGGCTTTATCGTCTACAGTTCTCAGTATTAAAACCGTATTGTGATTGGGCAGACGGAAACACAATTTATATTCAGTTTTTAAATGATCTAAAATTTGTGGGCATTTCCTTGCTTTTGAGGCGTTTATATGGAAATATATTTTGTTGGGCTCTTCATTTCTTTAGTTCGATCTATATACAGTCATTATTAATGGAAACGATTTTGTTTGCACGGCTTATTCCATTATAATCTTGACGGATATTATCTGATCTTTACAAAATCTATCACTTCTGAAGTTTTATAAGTTTTGATTCATTCCAAGATGATTTTCATAAAAATAATTCTTATCCGAGAACAGAATAATGATACGTTAGGTTAGATTACAGGACGTGCACCTGGGCCTTAACCAAGCCCAGCAGCCACTCTGTACTCTTACTGTCCACAGCAGGCCATAGACGCCTAGAAACAGAACAACCCGATACGTTCCCCCAACGACTCTGCTCTTCCCTCCTGACCCATCCATCGATGAGGCCATAGAGGTGGCAGACTGGAGGGTCAGGACCAACTGTCAAATCGCCAACTAAAAGCGAATCTAACATAGCGAGGGCATCCGCCGTCTCATTGCCCAGTATTCCGCTGTGACCCGGAACCCAGCATAGACGGATACGGTCCGGTAATTATTAATGATACGTTATTTGTCACCCCATTTGATTGCATCTTCTTAGTTATGTAAGTAGCTTAGATGGCTTAACGATGAAACTTTTTAAGCAACAATTCTGTATCCCATTTATAGAGAAGCAATAGCTAGCATATGTTAGCAAGTAATCATACGTTGATACCACATTCCCACGACAATCGTATTTAGGTTCCGGTACGACCCAATCAATCATTGGCCAAGGATGGACAATTCTCCGAAAGCTTTATCAACCATAGGATTTTTCCCAAGGGCAGATACTTCCAGAGGCAACAGCTGAACTGTTACAACAACAACAACCATCTTGATGCCAGTCAGTTCAGCATACTTCTGTTAGCCATATTTGAAGAAACTAGGGGTGGAGCATATAAGCAAATAATGTTGCAATTACTTTAAATACATACCTCAGCAGTTATACCCGGCTTTGGACCTTTACGGGCATCCATTAAGTCTATTTTACATGGTTCCATACACTGTTTAATTAAAGAGTACAAATTTTGAATACTGCTGGTGGACCAGTTTCTTTGTGATACACTGTAGAAAGCATCCTCATTAAGAGCACTTGTAAGTAATATTCCCCTATTAATAATCATTTATAAATAAATCACAATTTTTCCAAACTTAAGTATTTAAAAAAATTTCTTTTTTTTATTTTGTTAATTTCATTTTTAAAGTGTAATTTTGTTTTCCAAGTGTTTTCACCTAAAACCGTAATGCCGAGAGTGAGTATTGTTTGGGTGGTTGGTTGGTTGTTGTTGTTTTTTTTCTTATTATTAATATTGTGGCGGCGGGGTTGGTTGTTACGATGGAAAACTTTATTTCTTGTCTATGTTTCTGTTTATTTCGTTTTTTTTTTTTTTGTTTTTTGTTTTCCCCAAAAATGATTTCCAAGATATTTTTTTTTCAAGAACAAAAACCACCAAGAAAATGTCTTTCTTTCTACCGCAAAGGCATAAATCCAATGAAAGAGGAGAGAAACAGAGAGAGTTCATTGAACTTCTTCAAAAGCTTTTGTTTTCTTCTTTTAGTGCTGTTTTTGCTATTAAATGTTGTAGTTGTTGTCTTACTTACCATCAAATATTGTGTTGTTGCTGTCACTGGTTGGTTGATGGTGGTGTTGAATTCACTTTTCATATAATTTCAGTTTTTTTTTTTTGTTTTCTTAATATGAAATGTGTAATTCAATGAAAGGGAAGAGAGAGTCAAAAACAGAATGAGGGAAATAAACATCAAATGTAATACAAGAAGTGAAATAAAAATAATAATAAAAGAGGATGTAAAAAAATTTCTTCTTATGACAACAAAACAAAAACATTTTATTGGCATTACTATGAATGTTGTCAACTCCGAAGTTTTACCACTTTTTATTATCGGTTTTCAATGTGTAAAATTTTTGTAACTCCCTTTCAGCGAACCCTATTTTACCTATCTATACTTGACAAAGTAGTTTCCAAACCGTTTGCCTAACAATTTGATTTATTTGCGATTTTCGTTAAAAATTAGTTTATAATTCCCTTAAGCCATTTAATAATATTTTTTCTTTCAGTGTATTTCCTACAGACGTAATTACAGTTAATGTAGTCAGCCATCTCCCCCTATGCGCTCTTATTCTCTTTTCAAGTTTCATTCTTATGTTTTAATAAAATTTTCTTAAAAACTGCTTTAATAAAGAGGAAAAGAGAGTGATTGTTGTACTTGAGTGTACAATACACAATAACAACAACAACAACAACATCAATTTTATTTCAATACATTGCGTGACCCATTTTTTTAGTTTCATGGCAGTGTTTACCGAAAAAGTTCAAAGACCTTCGTTTAACAGACACTATACTCTACTCTACTCTACGCTACTCTACTAGCAACGACAAAAACAACAAATAAACAAACATAAACAAAACTGAGTAGTGGTAATTACACGCACACCCATATACAGAGCATACATTTTTATGTATGCACATACATACATACATATGATCTAGTGCAAATGGTTGTGAGAGTGTCAAAGAGGAAGAGAGTCATTTACGTGAGCATTGAATGTTATTGGATTTTTAATAGCATAATTGACAGGAATAGCTGACAATTAGAATGACGTTTAGGTGTTTGTTTATCAATTCTTTTGTTTGACATCATGCTCTATAATTGGCGGGAATTGTTGTTTTTTTTTCTTCTCGGTTATCTAGAAAACACTTAATTATGCAGTGCGAAAAATAAAAATCTATTTTTAAAGTTTATGAAATGTTGTGTGAGATATAAAAATAAATATTGTGTGTCTACTACAGTGGAGTTTCGATTGTAATACATAAACGACAAGTAATTTAATCGATTAACAGTGCTTTATATAATGGAATATTAATTCACCATAGGGATCGGGGTGAGTTTTTCATAAGTGAATCTAAATTATTGTCGGCAGTTAGCGGGATAAGTAGCGTCAGGTTAATGAATGAATGTAATATTCTTCAAGATGAAATCTCTACAATACTCATGGCAGGTAGCAGGTTAAGGTAAGTTCCTATATGTCCATATAATGTAGATATTCTTATCCTTACGAATAGTCTGGTTGCCCTACAAGCTTAACACTTGAAAAGTTAGATCGTGCTTTACAAAAAAAACTAAGTAGCCACTGCATCATTGGAGCTCATGTCAAATTTGTTCTTTTCCAATAGGAGTTTTAGGTTTAGGTTAGAGGACGTGTACTTTTCAAATGAGACAAGCACAATACTCGGAGGCCAGTACAATGGGTCAATTTCGACCTCCGGGTACTGTACTTGCCTTGACCGACAGGTGCACGTCCTCTAACCTAAACTTGGAGGCCATCTTGACTCATTGTACAAAATGTCCTTAAGACGAGAGGATAAATAGAGGGGATAAGAAAAAGGAGAGGTATGTAATAGGAAAGGGAGAATAGGAAGCGGAGGAAATTATACAGACCAACAAACACCCAATGTGGAGCGGGAGTACACTAATGAAGCCCTACCACTTTTCAACCAGCTCAAGCTAGTAATGAATCCATGAAGAACCTTGTTGTCTGCTCTCGACACAGAATTCAAACCCTCAAAGAAGCCCCTGCCAAGGGTCTGGGCAGTTACAGAAGAGGTGCCCGATATTCCTGAATCCCTCCTTATTGCAACATACCCTGCAATAGTCCGGTTTTATATGGATTGCATTGGCATGGAGGAAAATGAAACTTCAATTCCTTTGCCATTATCAATCGTTGTCTATCAACAAAAATTCTTGGAAAGATATTCTCTTCATAGATTAGATTAAGTACATACATGGCGTTATTCAGTCCTATTATTTTATGGTTTAAGTTTATAAATAATACCCATCGAGGCCGTCCCTATTTATATTCGTTGTCAGAGTAATCGAAGGGGAAAAAAATCCCTTCCCTCCCACTCTATAAAATCTCTAGAGTGTGTACACATCGATCTAACGTTGTTTAAGAAAGCCGCGAATCTCTTGCGAGTTAGGCAAACATTCGACAAGTACTCCCATACAGGTCCATGGCCACGGGACGTTAAATATAACGAGGCTAAGCATTTGCAATCAGAAAATTCTAAATATTCATACGTGGTATCAGCATTTCTCTACAGACGTCACACAAATCTCACGGCAAAAGAAAGATGGGAAGGGGCAATAGATTTTAAGAGAGAACAGACAGATCTAAGCCTTAACGGGCGTAAGCCTATAGGCCGACTTCTGTGAAATCTTTAATGAAGACCACAGAAAATCTCCATCATTGTTCGATATTTGTTTGCCCTTATCCGAAACTGGGTGAAATATTCTTCCCCCCTAGAATTTATTCAAAAAATCAGTGCTAACCAAAGGTAATTTGGATAGAATCTACTGTTCTAAAACAAAGGAATGGCTGAGAGTATGACGGAGTGTGTAATATTGACGTTACAATGTAACGTTATGAGGCCCAAATAAGCTATGCTACTTCAGATGCCTGTCAATTTTGAGTATGAATCCGTTTGGTTCTAATTCAGCCTATTCCCGATGATATTTTTATTGGACTAGTTCCGTGGATGCCGTAGTTCGAACCTTACCAATTTATATTACATTGGACAATGCTTTTATAAAATATCATCATAATATCATATTAGAAGGCAGCCCGATAGTATTACTAGGATAGCGCAATAGTGCGTATAATAAGGCTTAAGAAAAAGGCGTAAGCCAAAGATGAGCGGGAGCTACGATAGAGAGCAATATGCAGCAGGATAAATCTCACACTTTGATGACCAAGAATCGTTGTTACTTTCATGAAAACGATTGATTCACCAGCAAAAAGCCTAACGCCGTTATTAGACTGCTTGGGATACGCATTATCCCTTTATTAACCATATTTTAACATATGCAAAAACCGAGATAGAATTTATAGATTAGAAATCTAGCATTGAACTCGAATAACCATCACGAATCTATTCAGAAGTACCAGGAAATATGTGGCAATACGAATTTAAGATTGCCTCTAACAAATTTCTTTTGAGACCAATAATGATTTCTTTCATAAAATAGTTTTTAGATTATTCAGATACCTTCTAATTCATTTATTATTCTCTTTATATACTCGCCACTTTTCCCATTTCTTCCAAAGAACACAACAAATTCGAAAGCTTTCTCTTTGTCATATTTGTTGTAACTTCAATAACTTCTTTTTGCCTTCTTAACTGGGGGGAAGGGGGGTATTTACTCAGCAGCATTACAGGAATAAGAACAAACTTCCATTTCCATTAACATTTTTGGGGGATGGCAAATGAATATGTGGTTTTTCCTGCGCTCTATATTCGTTATTTAACAGGGATGATTTGGGGGGTTGGTTAATGTAACTTTCCATTTTCTTTGACCTATTTTATGGAATGTTTATTAAACTGTCACATGCACGCATAAACATTATCTGTGTGTGTAGACATTACAATTTTGTCGTGCTCATTTCACTCTTTATCAGTAAAAAGTTGCGGTATGAGTTGCGGAGGAGTTGGTGTTTAGAGTTTACCAAGTGAGGTTATGTTGTAATGCAAACAATATTTTATTGACGGGTCTGGAAAAACCTTGTAATTTAATTTGGAGTCTTTTTTTTTGCTTCTTTTTACATATCATCCCTTGACTTCTAGAAATGTATTGTAAAATGTGGTCATAAAACAGACGACAGTGTAACAAGATTTTGTGAATAATTACGGAAGGAAGAAAAGGAAAATTTTATCTGGTTTTGTATGGCTGTATAAGGGGCATATGGCTTTCGCAGAGCATTGACCTTTTACGTAGTTATACTGCTAAAATCGTACTATTATCGATTTTACAATATAGGGAATCCAGAGATGTTCCTTGGCCAATTAATGCTACATAAGTCTTGAGGATTCCATCTTTATGTTACTATCGAGGTTTCTATAAATATTAAAATTTAATAGTGTTGGGCCACTAAATTCTCTAAAGCATTTGCTGATGACTATTACTCCTGCATTGAATATTCTAAGCTTGGTTCGTCTGAACTTCTTCCCCAATTACAGTCATTCTGTATGACTTTGTTGGGCGATTGTTGATGTTTGCATTTGATCTTGTGCCGTGATAGAAAACTTGTATGCATTTAACTGGAAGGCCTAGTAGTATAAGGTTCTCAAGTCTATTGTTATGTGCTAATATTCCTAAGTCTTCTAGTTTTGCTTACATGTTGGAGATTTTGTGATAGATTCCATTCATATATGTCCTCTTCCCTCTGAAAAGGTTCCACTTGTGATATCATATCGCACAATGGATTTATTTAAGTTGAAAAAAGACATCCATCCTTACTCCATCTTTGGTTTGAAAAGATAAACTGAAGCATCCGTTGTGAAGAATGGAAAGTTCTGAACGCCTTCCCTTATTAGAGCCTTCCATATAGCATTCCGTCTGATGATGGCATGCTTGAAATCGTTTTATAGTTATCGGGGCAGTTTTGCAATTGTTTTACTTTGAAACTGCCCATATGTTGGTGTTAAGCAGAGCAGTTTTTCGCCAACATGATGTAAAATTAGAGAGGCCTTTTGTTTCTCCATCTGATATGATGTAAGGTTTAGCTGTTGTGGACAGTATAGGTTCGAATAAAGTGTAAGGCCATGGAAGAGAGCTCCAGACAACTCCAGAATAAATTTAGTCCATGCTGGATAAGTCTTGTTAACTCATGCAACTCACCTTTCTCTATTTAAAACAAGCAACTTCAGGCGGTGCACCTGTTTTGTTAATGGCGTAGCAATAATAGCATCGACCGGAAATGTTTTCAAAAATTGTCTCAAAACGAATTGCTAGAGACGAATTGCCGGACTATTGCAGGGTATGTTGCGATGAGGAGGAGTTGGAGACTGTCGAACATCATCTGGTAGGTTGAGGACCCTTGTCAGGGCCTTCTTTGAGAGCTTGAGTTCTGTGTCGAAAGCCGACATTAAGGCTCTCCACAGATTCATTAGCAGCTTGGGCTGGTTGAGAAGTGCTAGGGCTTCATAAGTGTAGTCGCACTCTCAACCTCTTTTGTTTTTGTATCTGTTTCTTTCTGTATAATTCCTCCGTTTCCCATTCTCCCTCCCCTTCCCTACATTCCTATATCCTCGATTTTCTTCCTCCCCTAAGGACAATGTACAATGGGTCAATTTCGACCTCCAGGTACTGTGCTTGTCTTGACCGACAGGTGCACGTCCTCTAACCTAACCTAACCTAATTGCTAGAGATTTTGGTCAAGTGTAGAAATGTGGTGTACCTGGGCAAAAACACGCCTTGGTGGATATGGAAACTCTTTTAAGCACTCTTTTTTTCATCTGTAATTTTGGAACGACAAGATGTCTGGCATTTATCAAAGGAAACCCGTCCGCGGTATCCATTTTTGGCATGGGCATGTGTAACACTGAGTCGTAAAATCTTATCTATTGAATGGCATAGGCTATCTACATATTAGAAAAAGAATGGATATGTTTTTACTACATTTTATATTTCGTTGGTCTCATGTGGAAAGGCCCTAACCCACAATTTTTTTCGAAATTGATTTTTTTTGTGATTCCAATACATAAACCTCCTCAAAAAAATTAAATAAAAAAAAATATGCCAGTTAGGGACCTTTTTACATAAGACCAACGATTTTAAACCATTAGTCTTACTTCTTTGGATATGTTTTGACAAATTTCCCATGTAACCTTTGTTTTTGTTTTCCTCCACATTAACTTGTTATACCGCCTTCATACACACATACTCATAGTCGTAGATACTTTAAAAATATTTCGTAAAACATTATTTTTGAAAAACAAAGTGACAAATCTAAATAAGAAATTTTAATTGCTCCCTGTCTTGTTTGACAGATCAACTAATGAAACTGTCATTTTCAAATTGAGTTAAAATTCATCAAAACAAAAAATAATTTTTCCCACCTAAAATATCATAAAAAAAAAGTATTTCCAACAAACAATAAATATTTCCCACTATTTTCTTTAATTCATAATATTTCCCTCTTTGGCCATTTACGCACTCAATGTAAACAAAAACAAAAGAGAGAAAAAAAACTCACACTCATTAAAGATGTTTGAAAAGTTTTCAGTTGTGAAAACAACAACAACAAAACAAAATAAATACAAAGGGCACAACAATAAAGTAAAGCCATTGAAAATACGTACGTTAAAAAAAAAGTGACGTAACGTAACATATAAAATACAATGAGTGCGTGCGTGCGTCGTTTGTTATTGTTTACAAGTGCGTAGTATTATGCGTGTAAGTATATGGCATAATTTTGTGTTTTCCTGTTCTCCTACTTTTTGTTCCTCTTCTTCTTCTTCTTTTTCTTACAATAAATGACAGTGCGTACAAGAAGAAGAAGAGAAAAAAAAACAAAAATAAAAAACTAACAAGAGCAATATTTAGCGGGCAATGACCCTGCTCCATCTAACGGTACTATTCGTATTTTGTATGTGTAGTATGTGTATGCGTGTGCGTATACATATATTGACAACCATAGTTGTTGTTATTGTTTTTTTTTTCTTTTCGGAAGTTTAATTTTGTTTATTTTTGTATTTTAGAGGGAGTATGTGTCGTATGTTTACGTATTTTTTTCGTTTCGTTTTTATACTAAACATGGCGTTTTCTATTGTCTGTTTATGTTTTTCTATGCGAGAGTGGGCAAAGCTTTTGCTTTATTTTTATTTTTCCCAAAAAGGGGGGACCCAGTCAATAAATAAATTATAATTTGTTTTTGTTTTTTTTTATTGTAATAAAATGGTTTTTATTGTCTATTTATGCAGTGGAAACTTAGTAAATATTATTGTTTAAAAATAATTTATAAAAGAAAATGGATTTTATTTTTGAAATGTTATTAAAAAAAATGTAGATTTTTATTTTTATTGCGGTTTTATTTATAAATAAATACATACGTACGTACATATGTATTTCCTATATACGCACTTTATCGATTTTTTGTTTCTAATGTTTTTCAAACAAGAAACGATTTCCTTTCAAGTTCCAGGGATGAGTACGTTTTATTTCTCTCTCTCTCTCTTTCTCTCTCGCTCTCTTGTTCTAATTGTAACATTAACCATGTGTTTTGGGATGGGGGCTTAAAGAGCCACTGTCAAAAATTTCTGCGTATAACTGATTATTAAAAATACCCAAAATACAGGGCACTACGATTGAAATCAATGACATGGTGCCTAGGTAATCCGTGAAATAACGTAAAAAATATAAGTTTGGTAACATCACATCAATTTTGAGCAATATCCCTCAGGGGAAGATCCCCTTCGGCTTTTTACACACACAAGACACGAACATCAACCATGTTCGTTAAAAAAAGCATAAAAATGTATTCAGTTGCTTGTCAGCTTTCAGTAAAGCGCAGGTTCTTGTCGCTTCTTTTTGAATTTTTTTTTTTTTTTTTGTATATCAATTATACACCCAAAGAAAAATTACAGTAGGATTCACTATTTTCTAATGAGATTCACTAATAACAATGGGAAATGATCTCCATTTTTGAAAGAATATTTGTCAAGTTAAATGTGCATTCTTTCGGGATTTGTCACTATACATTTTCCATTATTTTTTCAGGGGATGACCCCTCCTCATGCAATGCATTGTGCAGGTTTATGAAAGTTGGAAAGAGGGAAGATGCGAACGGTAAGGAAACGAGTTGCTACTGGTTACTATAAAATGGCCAGTGTGATACCTTCATCATTAGACGGTCTACAGCAATCCTCCCCAAGAAGCCCGCAGTTTTTCGCAGCACTTATGTTGTGTGTGTTAATTTTATACAGAAGTGGCGGGACCTACAGTTTAAAGTCGACTCCGAATGACAGATTTTTGAGAAACTTTTCAAGAAGAGAAAGAGAAGAAATCGTCGAAAAAATATTTTTTGCATTTTATTTTAATGTTTGGCCTGGGACTCGAACCCTGGCTTTACGTCTAATAACCCAGCACACTACCTACTAGACCACGGCGACCCCTACTACATAAACATATTAATAAGTTACTTTAGAAAATATTACTAACATTTTTCCTCTGGATTATGCACATGCCTCTCACAAATACACTCACATTTTTATCATGTTCTCTTTGTCTCAAAAATGGCCAAAAACGCTGTTTTTAGGTGTTTGAACCCTCTTTTTCTCGAAAACCTGACGTGATGGAAAGTTCAGATTAGTGTTCAGGACACAAAATGCCTTCGGAAACACCTGGAGCCATCTTATTTGCACAAAAAAGTCCAAATTTGGAGGGCTGTGTACACAAGCAGTTAAAAATCAAGAATTGCATAGGTGTGCCAATTCCTGAGAATTCCTACGTATTGATAGAATGTGGAACTCCTAAAAAATGAAGAGGGCTTCCTTTTTAAGACCAATGGAGGACCAATGCGGCTAATGGATAATCAGCGAAAGCTTCCAAAAGCAGAGTTATCTTAACCCAATAGATAAAGATGATCCGCTACAATTGACTTAATCACATGTTAATCACAGTTTTCCTAAGAAGGAAAGAAGTGCCAAAGACAGTTTAATTATTTGAATAACATTACCTTCAAATTCCCTGTAGACACCCTGTATAATCAGGTTAAACAAATTAAATTTCCAAAATATGTAACAATTTAACAAAATGTACACCCCACCTTGCCCACAAGCAATTTCGAACAAAAGTATCTTTTTTATCAAAAGCAAAACACCCCAAACACACTAAAAAAAAAGTTGAAGAACTAATGTAAACAGCTATCAGCTTATGCGTGGGTAAATTTACAAGTTATTACAGAGAATAAAAAAAAAAACAAAACAAAACATAAGGCTGTAACATCAAAGTTGTAAAGGTTAACCACATAATTGTGGGAAATTACCCAGACCGATGATAGTAAATCTCAAGGAGTGTGAATAAATTTAATCGAATTTCAAATAGCATTCGATACACTGCAACACTCTATAATTTCGAATTCTTATGATGGTAGCAGTACTAAGGCCTCCTCTTTACGACAATGATAATTATAAGAAGACTAGATGACCCGTACGAATATTTCGCACCGTTAGTTGTCATTTTTAAAACATATAATCATAATAACAACAGTATTATCATGCAGTTCTATATAGAATATAATTTTTATCAATGAAAATATTAATTTTTCAATTTCTAATTATTTTTCGCCATTAGTGTTAGATATAAGCTTTTAAATGAGATATCATTCATTAAATTTGGTGCGGTGGTATGGGAGATATTTGCAACCGACAAAAGAAAGTGCTTTAGAAATATTATATATGATCACGTGAAAAAGCCCTGTATTGTTACACTCCTCAAGAACGCGATATAATACAGTAATCTTTCGATTTAAGGTCGCCTCGTTTAACGTTGTTTCGATTTGCGTCGTCAAATTTTTTATTCCCTCTAACTTCAATTTGTGTCGTCTTTCGATTTACGTCGCCTTTTTTTTAGAACCAAATCGAGAGATTACTGTAGTTCAACATTCTTTACCAAATATTCCGTAGGTAGTGTGGCCTCCGCGTGAATATAAACTTAGATTTCACACTTGAAATATATCAATAAGACGACAAGCCACGTAATTAGACATCATCATGCGTGGCTTGTCATCATTCTGATGAAAAACTTGAATGTGTTGCCATACAAAGCATACATCAACTGTTAACCACTGCCTGCAAAGAACACGTAACATATGCGCCTTAAGCCATTCAGAATCTTGAACAACAGGAAAAGACCATCATGAGTAACACGATCTATTTTCATCACTGTAGATATCTTTATTGTCTGCACTATTTTATGTGACGCTGTTTCCAACTTATGCAACACTAACCTGCTTTATTCGTTATTCTTCTTTGCTTACAACCTTATTGTACGCAACAAGACTTGTTCGTTAGATCTGTATAGCGGAGATCTTCAAAACACGGTTGTTCTCTTCACACGCAACGTGTCTTCACACAAAACTGACTGAATTACTACTACTGCCGTTTTATTGTCCAACACAAACAGTCTAAGGAACGTTCTTGCTATATGGAAAACATTGAATAAGAAAGGTGTTCTACAGAAAATTGTCAAAATAGTTAGAGTTATGTACGGGAATGCAGACCTTTCAGTCCTTCACAATGGCAACATCAGTCAATCGCTTCAAACAAGTTAAGCAAGGATGCTTACTATCTTTTCTGTTATTCACCATCGTGCTGGATGAAATCATGAGCAAAGTTAGTTAAAAAAGAAGAGGAATAACATGGAGCCTCTCACGCCAACTCGAGGATTTGAATTATGCAAAGTTTCCAACATGCACTTAAAACTCAAATACCTGGAAAGATTGGCTCGCAACGTTGGACTTGAGATAAATATCAAGAAAGCGATGATAATTAACAACACTAGCACAGCAAACAACATGCTACAGGGCCACTTCTGTATAAAATTAACACACACAACATAAGTGGTGTGAGAAACTGTGGGCTTCTTGGGGACGGTTGCTGTAGACTGTCTAATGATGAAGGTATAGCACTGGCCATTTTATAGTCACCAGCAGCAACTCGTTTCCTTACCGTTCGCATCTCCCCTCTTTCCATCTTTCCTAAAAATCTGCACAATGCACTGCATGAATAGGGGTCATCCCCTGAGTGCTGGTTTAAAAAAAAAAGAAAAAAAAATTAGTCGGGTACGTCGATAGCTTCTGCTATCTAGGCAGTACAATGACAACAAACGGTGGCGCAAAAACAGACTTAGATAACAGACTTAATAGAGAGATAGCAGTACTCGGGCGACTGCACTTCGCATGGAGTACCAAGCTAAGAATGTTCAATGATTGTGTAATGTCAACGTTACTATATAGTAGCGAAACTTGGTTCTAACATATATACATAATTGGCCATTACAACCCTTCAGTCAGGATTACGACCTAGCTTCTCACACCACTTATGTTGTGTGCGTTAATTTTATACACGAGCGGCGGGACCTGCAGTTTAAAGTCGACTCCGAACGACAGATTTTTGAGAAGCTTTTCATTTCAATTTTTACTCTCAGAGTCTTTACCAGAAATCTGCTGAGTGGAAGTCGCCGAAGAAATATTTTTCGTTCTGATGTCTGACCTGGGATACGAACCCGGGCCTTTCGTCTAATAAGCCAACACACCACCTACTAGACCACGGCGACTTCTCACTTCGTTCTAACACTAAAAACTTCAGATATTCCTCAACAAATGCCTAAGAATCTTACGCAGAATATTCTGGCCCAAGATCATCAGCAACGCAGATCTCTAGACTCTCACAGAGGACAAACCCACAGAGAAGCAAATCAAACAGAAGAAATGGGAGTGGATCGGTTGTACATTGAGAAAGATGCCCGGCAGTATTACAAGAATGGCGCTAGAGTAGAATCTCCAGGGCTCAAGAAACCATGGCAGACCAAAAAAACACCTGGAGGCGCACGGTCCTGGAGGAACCTAAGGCTTAATGACGCAAAAATAACGGCGAAGAATCTTGCTAGATGGACATGCTTTGTGGAAGCCATATGCTCTCTAAAGGGGTAATGGAAAGAAGAGAGAAGTAAGGAAAGATATTGAAAATCCGCCTATTATCTGAAGATCCATCCATTACACCCGCTTAAAATTATCATACGATGTGGTGTTGACTTCATTTTGTGGATTTTTTTTAAGTCACGAGTACGATGTTAAAAACTTCATACTATTCTCTTGGAAGAGAATACTTGTAGGAAATGCAAGAGAAGCTAACCTGGACAGAAAATACAATCCAAATAATCGTATTATAAAACCTTCTGAAACCACCCTCGTTATAAATGTAAATTCAATGCAAAAATAAAATGCAAACCGTATTGGAAGCAAATGTTATCACCGACAAATGTTACGAAAACCCCACAACACACAACACCAAATAATAACGAAACAGAAACCAAATGAGAAAAGTTTTCAGGGAACAGTACAATAGACGACAGCAATAGCGTTCCAAAAGAAAATTTTTTTGTTTAATTCAATGAAAAAACAAAAAAGAAAAGAAAAACAAATTAATGAAAATTGCGTATCAAGAAGGGTGTTGATTTTATTTTATTTTCTTTTACGTTTTACGTTTTACGTTTTTCCTTTTCTCTTCTTTTTTATCTGTTTTACGATGTTAACAAACGCAATAAAGTGATCCAGAAACATGAACGAATAAATGTACGCATTAACAGGATATACAGGATACAGGACCGTAATTAATGTCACCCTACAACCTACAAGTGGATAATGTGGAAGTTGATGATTGCTCCACGGGTATTTTAGTTTTTCAGTGTAAATTTCTTCAGTATGAAAAAAGGATTCGCAACACGTGAAGCTTATTTTTCGGAGTATTACTACGTTCCTACTACAAGAAGTCGCCGTGGTCTAGTGGGTAGTGTGTTGGCATATTAGACAAAAGGCCCGGGTTCGAAACCCAGGTCAGACATCAAAACAAAAAATATTTCTTCGGCGACTTCCTCTCAGCAGATTTCTGGCAAAGACTCTGAGAGCAAAAAAGCTTCTCAAAAATCTGTCGTTCGGAGTCGACTTTAAACTGTAGGTCCCGCCACTCATGTATAAAATTAACGCACACAGCATAAGTAGTGTGAGATGCTAGGTCGTAATTCTGACTGAAGGGTTGTAATGGCCAATTATGTATGTATTACTACATTCCAGATAACTGTAGAGCTTTGTTGTTGTTGCACAACCATCGAACCATCTCTGGAAAGTTCTTTACATTGGGAGTCTTTCGAATTCGAACGATTGGATGCCTTATGCTGGCTTTGTATTGGGCATATGAGGCACAACAAGCGAACCATCCCTGGAGAATTTTTTACATTGGGCTTCTTTCAAATCCCTTTTAGGACCGTTGTCTTGTTGGCATACGCCTACGACTTTAGAAAACCCCACAAGAAAAGGTCTAAAGCGTTCAAAACGCGCACTCGTGGCGGCTAGTTTCCATTGAGGTGAATATGTCTTCAGGAGACTATTCAATGTCTCATGAGCTGACTGTGTCGCACATAGCGCCATCCTGTTGAAATCACATGTCATTAACGTTTAGATAATACAATTCAGATCATAAAAAGTTGGTAACCATCGAACCATAGTGCTCGGCATTGGCAGTAATGGCCTGATTTACGGTAATTCACATCAAACAGTTGGGTTGTCTGAAATGTATTACGCCCTCTTAGATCTTATGTGGATTGTTATCGTTATCAAATTCGACAATTTGGTTCTGTTACAGGGCCCGCAGAGTTATGGACTTTATTAGACACTAATACAGCAGCCTTGAGAGTATTCGTGAGAAAAATCTTAGGTAAAATCGTTGGTCCATTGCGAGTTGGCGATGATTTCCGCATCCGATCTAACAGTGAGCTTTATGAGCTCCTCAACGACGTAGACGTTGTGCAGCGTATTGACATCCAGCGGCTGCACTGGCTAAACCATGTCGTCTGAACGGCGGTGGATGTTCTGGTGGAACGTGTTTTGCTGTGGGGATCTGTCGGCGAAGACTTTGGAAGGACCAAATCGAGGCGCGCAAAAAGTAGAGGCGCCTGGAAGGATATTTTGCAGCAGGTCGAAATCCGTTAATCGGGTTGTTAATCGGCCAATTAAGTGAGTAAGTAAGTAAGGACGTAATTGAAACTTGTTGAGTTTCTTTCCTTTGTTATTTAATTTTTTTTCGGCGAAGAGAACGATCTTGTTTGAGTTGGAAGGACGAAATCAAGATAGCCCTGTCATCGATTGGCGTGACCAACTGCCGTAGGCAAGCAGGAAGCAGAGGCGCCAGGAAGAATATGTTACGGCAGTGCGAAACCCGTTAATCGGGTTGTTAATATCTAATTAAGTAAGTTAAGTGAGTACATACTGAATCCATCCAGAAATCGGTTTTTCTCATGAGTTGGAAGATGATTTTTCGTTGAAAATTTAAAGCAAAAGCCAACTGCTCTAGCAGTTCCAGGCAGTGAACAAACGTCTGTCGTCTATGGCCCTTTGCGAATAGTTCCTGGATAAATTTAATTTTGTATGGGTGCAGGCCCAAATCTTAAGCAAAATTCGCCAAGTTGTGGTCCGCGAAAAGGCGGAGTTCCTATAAGAGACACGAAATGGACTTCCTCGGATTTGCCTGCACCTTCTGCTGAACAGCGGCAATGTTTTCGATAGATCTTGAGTTTCGTTAACGTTCGGAAGGCGATCGTTAGTTTGCTAAACATTGCAAATAGTTGTCATTTCTTTAGCACGATTATGGTGATCATGAAAGACGACCAAGTGACGACATTTAATTCACACAGTCTTGTTACTACGCCAGTCTAGAGACATCAATTGTTGGAATTACGATATACTGTGTTGCAAAGTCGTTCTTTTTCCGCAAATTTCCAAACTTCTTTAAACATTGAAAACTTATTCATATTTTTTTCCTATTACCGGTATTCCTCGCAATTGGAATTTTTCCGAAAGGGGAATGAAAATGTAGAAAATATTTTGCATGATACACGCTTCCAAACAAAATATTTATTTATGTCAACTTATTTTCACTTCATGAGTATTTTGAGCGGAGGGGAGGTGGAAAGGAGGAGGGAGCAAACAAACAACCGGCAGTTTTTGCTCTCTCAAATTGTTTTTCCAGTGAAAGTTGAGTTGAGGAGAGGTTTCCATACAGCATGCTGGCTTAAGGCAAAGTTTTGTGGAATGTTTTTAAACCCCCCTAAAATACACGTGTGCCATGAACTTTCACTCACTTTCTTCTCACTTTCTCTAATGCTTGCCATTTCACTTTGTTGGCGGGCTGACGTTGTGTTATGCCATTAAAATTGGGGGTTGTTTAGGAAGAAATTGGGAAAAAAAAGCTGCAAAGCTTTTGCTCTTCAAAGCTTTTATTGGATTTTGTTTATTTTTTTCTCGTTCAATGCGAACCTTGAGTTTTTCTTGGCCAAGTTCAATGACCTTGCAAAAAAGGAATTTCCCTTTCTTTATAAGGAAAAGTGAAATTCTCCATTCCTTATACAGACTGTTTTGAACTTTTGGAGTTGGGTTTGGCAAAAAGGGGGAAAGGATATAGAAATTCAGAGGGAGATTGAGAGAAAATAAAAAGAAAAAAAGGAGGCACATGCGCCTTCTCTTACCACCAATTAGGTATCGATACAAGGAGTGATTTTCCATTGTTTGCATTTGTTTTTCCCCCACAACTAGACTAAGAGATTTCTTTTACATTTCCTTATGTATTTCCTTATTTGCTTTAATTTCATTATTTTTCTGATTTTTTTTTCAGTGTATTTCTGTTTTCCATTTGTTAAAATGTATTCGGTACGTATGTATACTTTGATTTTAGTTTTTAATTATAGCCACTGTTTTCATTACCACTCTCTATCTTTTCCTATACTTTACCTCTCTTCTTTAAATTTCTTTACAAAATTGTTGCGAATTTTATTATTATGCCCGTGTAAACCTCATTTTGTTTACTCCGATATCGTAGTTTTTACTCTGGGAAACTTGCCTTGTGTTCGAACGTAAATATGTGTTCATATCAGAGGACTGTTGTTGTTTTTATTGCATGAGAATTTAATTAAATTTGTTTCTGTGTTTCATTCTTTATCAATTTCTTTTTTTAAATCTTCGTTGCTATTTTTAGTTCAAAAAAAAGAAAAGAAAACTTTTTTTATATTTAACTAGTCAATACCCGCTATGCTTTGCTGTCCCTTGATGCTAAAATAAACATATTCAAACCCCGACGGCTATTACAACACTATCGCTGATAGATATGGCGACGTATTCACATTCGACATCCGTTAAAAAAAACGCGGTCACTTGCCTTCCAAATAAACCATCTAATAAGCCACTCTCATCCCATACACCCAAGAGGAGAATCTCAAAAACGATTATCATTAGAAGTTTAGGATTCAATGACCCACGTAGTCTCTAATACACACAATACAACACACATACATACATAATTGGTCATTACAACCCTTCAACAACCTAGCTTCTCACACCACTTACATTGTGCACATTAATTTCCTACATGAGTGGCGGTATCTACTATTTAAAGTCGATCCCGATCGACAGATTTCTGAGAAACTTTTCCTAACAATTTTATTTATTCTCAGAGTTTTTGCCATTTTGTTTTGATGTCTGGCCTGGAGCTAGCTCGAACCCTGGCTTTACGTCTAATAAGCCAGCACACTACCTACTATACTACGGCGACACAATAAAGCATTTCAATTAATTTCCCAGAGGATCGACAGCAGGGATTATGTTGGTTTTGATGACCAGTGTAGTTATTGGCTTGACTTCGCAGTAGGAAAATACATAAGAAATCCCCACAAGGAAAAGCCGAACGGGGTCAAATCGTACGATCTCAGTGGCCAGTTTATACGCCCTCAAATCACACTTGCAGGTTGTGACTTGAAGTGTGTGGCAAGTAGCGCCGTCATTTGTATCCAGATAATCAAATTCAGTGGTGTTGTGCTAATTTTTTTTTACCGGAACGCGTATATAAAATTATATAGACAGGGCCTAATCAGGGTAGGCGGCCGCTCTGTGCGGTCTTAACTTCCAATTTAACGGATTCCGGTTCACGTATTTGTTTCGGTTCGGGTCGAGTTCCGTTTCAGCAGAAAAAAACGTTCCGCACTCCGGTTCACGGTTCGGAAAAACAAGCCGGTTCCTTCCGGTTTTTGTTCCGATTCGGGTTCGGCTCAATCCCTTGTTTATAAAAATACATATAAAAATTCAATAGAAATTAAAAAAAAAATTCAGAAAATTCTTTTTAATTTTACAAAATGTCAGCCCAGTCTCATTATCAGAAATCATCTTTAGTTCCCGAACGTGTTCCTATCCCAAAAGGAAGTACCGGAACGACGTTCAACGTTCAACGACGTAATCATCGACCTATAGTGCCCACCGTTGGCAGGGGCCAACGATGTTTTCACAGATATATGAACCCAGGTTGTCGCCAGAATAAAATCCATACTAAAGAATAAAGTTTTCGGGACATATTAAACGGACTTGGATCTCATGTGTATTGGTATCGTTTCAAATTCGACAATTTTGTTTGTTAATGTACCCATTCATACAGAAATGGGCCTCTGCGCTGAACATGATTTCACGATAATAATTATTTTTAGCTGCCATCTGCATTAGAATCCATTCACCGAACACATGTTATTGTCTATGATCGAGTGCTCTTGGATCAGTTTTACGATTTTGCACATGTGCAGACACCCAAGTCACGACACAAAATTCGCCAAGTTGTGGTTTGCAAAACACGAAATTCTTGTCTTGTGAGTGACGTTTGCAAATAGCGGCGTTACTCTTTATGAGCCACGTCGCTGTCCATCCATCAATGGTGGTTTGACAAAACAGTTTGACAAAACATGAATGACGCACTCACAGGTGACCTGATAACATTGTCTGAGTGGGGCCGCGCGAACAGTGTCGATTTCAATGCGCGCAAGACCAAATATTGTTTTTTGACACACCGGCTTGATGCTGGCGCTGGTGTTCTGTCATCTGTAACTATGGGTGATGTAAATATTGAGGAGCCAGATGCTCTTCATGTTCTGGACATAAGAATTAGTTGTGATGCTCACATTTTTCGAGTGTCGAAGGAAACAGTCAAGTGCCTTGGTTTTTTGAGACGGTGCAGAAAATACTGCACTCCATCCGACCTTCTTACTATTTACAGGACCTTTATCCGACTCCGGATGAAGTACAACTCTCATGTATGAGCCGGTGCTTCAAAATCTATTTTGAAGCTTCTCGACCACATGCAGGAGAGGGCGAAACTACTTATTAATGACAGTAGGGTATCCAAGTTTATTGATTCGATGAAGCATCGTCGCAATGTGGCGTGTGTTTCATTGTTCTATCGGTACTATAATGGGAGGTGTTCTCGAGAGATAAGGGGTTTGATTCCCGATAATCACATATTTTTACGTGGTACTCGAGCTTCTCGCAGAGCACATCCTTTTGTGGTTGATTGTCCAGTGAACCGCACAATGCATTACAGGGAGAATTCATTTTTTGCCCGCACTGTTCGCTTGTGGAATGATCTTCCTGCGAGGGTTTTCCCCGTCAATTACTATATTCGTAAGTTTAAATCAAATGTCCACAAACACTACTTCCTCTTTCCATCTTTTTATAACCTATTTCCCTAAATCTGCACAATGCACTACATTGTAGTAGGGGCCATCCCCTGAGTGTTGGTTTTTATAAGCAAAAAAAAAATGGCAACTAATTTGATAGATGTTGCTTCAACAAGATGGCCGTTATCAGCAGTAGAAGTTTGGAAGTCGCAAATATAAGCATAGAAACCTGCTATCGCTATATCTGTACATATCTGGTGTCAAGAAAATCTAGATTTTGCTTCTTTTTTTATTATTATTATTAAACCTGCACTCAGGGGATGACTCCTACTCATGCAGTGCATTGTGCAGGTTTAGGAAAGGAAAGATGCGAACGGAAAGGAAACGAGTTGCTCCTGCTGACTATAAAATAACCAGTGCTATACCTTCAACATTAGACGGTCTACAGCAATCGTCCCCAAGAAGCCCGCAGTTTCTCACACCACTAATGTTGTGTGTGTTAATTTTATACAGAAGTGGCCCTGTAGCATGATGTTTGGCTGTCAAAAATGCTCATTCATGTTCATACAAATTATATAAAACAGACTAAAATAGCGCTGTTTCAACGTTTTCCAATTTTTTTTTTATAAAACTAGCACTCAGGGGATGACCCCTAATCATGTAGTGCATTTTGCAGGTTTTTAGGATAGGTGGATAGAGAGGGGGTAGACGCGAACGGTAAGGAAACGAGTTGCTGCTGGTGACTATAAAATGGCCAATGCTATCTATATCTTCATCATTAGACAGTCTACAGCATTCGTTCCCAAGAAGCCCGCAGTTTCTCACACCAATTATGTTGTGTGTGTTAATTTTTATACAGAAGTGGCGGAACCTACAGTTTAAAGTCGAAGAGAAAGAGAAGAAATCGCCCAAAAAAAATACTTTTTGTATTTTTTTTATTTTTGATGTCTGGCCTGAGACTCGAACCCTGGCTTTACGTTTAATAAGCCAGCGCACTACCTGCTATGCTAAAAGTTTCATATTTCTTAAAAATAAGGAGGGGTGTATATACAATCCACATACGTCGTTGTACTTACATAATCTAAATCGTTGTACTTACAACGGCGTATGTAGACTTTTTCCTGTGACTGTACGAGTATGTGCTATATTCTCTAGTTTTGTGTGTCCTAAATGAACTTGTTGTTCAAACGCAATTCATTTTCATATTTGAGTGCAACGGAATCAATGTTTTTAGCACACTTTGCAAATAATTTTCAAACGTTCGTTGACTTTTCATTTTATAGTTTTTCATTTATTTTTATTATTTTTATTATTTTTATTATTATTGTTATTGTTGTTTTTATTATTATTATTTGCTTATTTCAGAATTTTTTTTAATGTTTTTTTTCATTCATCATGTGATTCATGTTGTTGTTGTCAATCCTCCCTTTAGAGGACACCACCAATTGTTTGCCATACAGTTGTGACACTGAATGACAATGCAATACACGATTGAATTGTATACACTGACGTACGATTTTGATTTAAATTCAATTTAAATTTTTTTTTTATTAAATTGTATTACAATGTTGTAGGAATTGTTGCATTTTCTATTAAAAAAAAAACAAAAATTTACATTTCTTCTGGCTTATGAAACAAATCAAAACAAAAGAATAAAAAAAAAATCTTTGAATAATTAATTGGCAATTTAACCTGCCTTGTCGTGGGGCATTAATTTAATTTAATTTTATTTTTCCTTTCTAACTTAATGCCAAGACTTGTTTAAACAAATTAAATTAAAATGCAAGTGGTGTAAAACACCCGTAATTACCCTGTATTTACAGTGTTCTGAAATTGTAAAACTCTCCATAGAGTATGGAAATCATAGCTTTCCGTTCTTGCCAGAGATCTGCAATGAATCGTTTTTTGCTACTCATAAGCACTTATGAAATTTTGTTTATAAGTGTGTCAATAACATTGAAATTCAACTATGTACTCTAATTCATTCGTACTCACTACAACGTTCGTTGCTTTAGAAGTACAGGTTCCAGATAAGTATGCGTACAACGTTGACATCAAACTTACAACATTCGAAATATATTCGATTCATAAGTCTACTCATAAGCAGACACATAAAAAAAGAAAACGGAGCAGCATACAGAGCAAACACACAACATTTTAGTGAGTATTTTAGTATTCGTACGCAAATCATACTTATTTGGTGTGTTTCGTGTATATGTTGAGTTATGGAGAGTCGAAATCAGCAACATTATACGTGTTGCTAAGTATGAATATGATGAGTAGTTCAAACTTTGAATATGAGTATGAGGTTCCAGGACTTATTAAACATAAGGCACGAGTTCATATCCTATATGAAAATATAAAAATATTTCTTCGGCGACTTCCTCTCAGCAGATTTCTGGCAAAAACTGTCAAAAAAAGTGTCAAATAAAATTGCCATGAAAAGCTTCTTAAAAGTCTGTCGTTCAGAGTCAACTTTAAACTGTAGGTCTCACCACTCGTGTATAAAATTAACGCACACAACATACATAAGTAGTGTGAGAAGCTACGTCGTAATCCTGATTAAAAGGATGTATGATCTGAATTGGATGATCTGAACACCAACGATATTACATATTCAATAGAAAGATGCTGCGTGCCCAACAGCTCTTAACAAATTCGATATTTTCGCATGAACTATTTAAGGACAGGGTCATCTCATGGGCAGATGATTTAAACTGGTCAACGAGATCGTGAATTCAACCTATTGAGATCTTTTTTCTTCTGGAGTTTTCTTAAGTCTTAGACGCAGATGTATACGAATAACCCAAGTCCTTACAGCAAACCTGTTCCGTCAGTCAAATTCAGTTTGATTGATGCACCAGGAACATGACAAATTAGACATTTCGGATCCACTCCACCTATAGTAGCCTTGACTGATATCTGAACGATGTTATATTTCAAACGTAACACCTTCAATAGGTCTTTCAAAAGTATGTTGATGTGTATGAAAATAAATACGAATTTAAAAACCAAAGACGCAAACCCATGCTTTTAACAGAGCCACTTTTTGCCTTTAATAGGGTAAACTTTACTAATAACAAAGCACTGTTAACTGTTTAACACCGGCATTAAGTAGATTAGTCTTCTGCTTTGCAATTATTTCAAGTTACTGGCATAAAATTTAATTCTCATTATGAAATTTATAGGATGGTTGGTGGGGTAAAACACAAATCCCAAAAGTATTCCAGCTATCCCCAACTACCACGGTTCGAAAGAAGACGCTCTGCACTACCATTTGTATGTGACTATATTTCGGATTATATTAAGAGGCCTTGAAACTTTCCTTTGTATATAGTTTGGTTCTCAAAGCCCTGGATTATTTCCCAAAATTGTGCTCCTACTGTTAAATAGCTAACAGTGCTCTGTTAACGCAAATGTGGCGCTGCTAAAATTTGTGGATTGTGTCTTGGATTTTCAAATTCGAATTTATTTTCCATCATTCCATACAGACACTGTTAACATAGGCAATATTTGAAGACCGATATCTCAAGTTCTAAAATTATTTGGAAAATACCACTTACTGCGTTGTATTAAGGACACCTAAGGCTACAATTTATATATAGTAGGATATGTGCAGTAAGTTCCATTTTTTCACAAAATCCGTCATCCCACCCAGACACTGTTAATATAGGCAATATTTGAAGAGATCCCACTTGTTACGTTTTATTAGGGACACCTTAGGCTACAATTTATATATAGTAGGATATGTGCAGCAGGTCCCATTTTTCGACAATATCGATTATCCTACTCAGACAATCTGATACATTTTTTGTCGATTTTTTTTTACCAAAGCAGCTGTTCCACTCAGGAATGTGTGGAGCACAATTTTAAAGGAATGGTTGAGGTGTTCCATTTTTTGATATCGTATATTTGGTTGGTTTGTACATAGTCGCCATGGTCTAGTGGGTAGTCTGTTGGCTTATTAGACAAAACGCCCGGGTTCGAATCCCAGGTCAGACATCAAAACGAAAAATATTTCTTCGGCGACTTCCTTTCAGCAGATTTCTGGCAAAGACTCTGAGAGTAAAAATTGCCATGAAAAGCTTCTCAAAAATCTGTCGTTCGGAGTCGACTTTAAACTGTAGATCCCGCCACATAAGTGGTGTGAGAAGCTAGGTCGTAATCCTGACTTGAAGGGTTGTAATGGCCAATTATGTATGTATATTTGGTTGATTTCTTCCTTGACTATTAACACTTAACATTGCTTTGTTAACTTTAACATTAGCTTTGTTAAAATTTTTTGGTTTTTGTCTTTGCTATCTTCACACACAACCATTTGGCCTAATTTAAAGTCAATTATTGCAAGACAATAGACATTTTTTTAATCGATTTGTAACATTATCATTAGGCGAGATAAAATTAAATTAAATTAAATAGAGCCAAACACAAGCCATAACACAAAATGGCATACAATAACAGCAAAGAAAGAGAGGAAATGAAAAGCAAAAAAATAAAAACACACACAATACTTTGCAACAATGTTGCCACTATCGCGTACTGAATGTAGAACAGAAAAAAACAGAAAATTCTAAAATTATAGTTTAATTACCAATACAAAGTATGTACAAATGTCTGTCGGCAGCGAAAACAAACAGCAACAGGCACAAAAATTTTACAATTTCTACACACGTCACGTCACATTGAAACACTAATACACTTGCAAAGTAATTTTCTATTTGCAATTGTAGAAACACAAACAAACAAACAAAATGTAAAAGTTGTTAGCACTGTACGAGTAGTTTCTGTCTAATGCAATGGCGCATGTGTCCTTGGCCTTGTACTGCAATAGAAAAAGTTCATTCAACTCAACAACACTGTAAATAAGTATACAACACCTCGTGTCTCTCTCGCACTATCTACCACCACCACCCTCTTAAGGCATTTCGTGTTATTAAAACTGCATGTACTAGTATAAGTGTGAGGTGGAGAGTGTAAAAGTATTTTAGCGAACAATTGTTGTAAATTCTTGTACTTTTTACATTCTCTCTCCCACTTTCTTGCTCTCTTTTTGAGAAACTTTTCATATGAAAGTTTTTTTTTGCCTAATCAGTTAACCTAAACAACTGTGGTGTTCCTAAAAAGGAGAAAATCTATTAAATTATTAAAAAAAAATCATTTGGAATAGAAAATACGAAAAATAAGTAAAAAAATTGCATTTTAAAAAGTATTATTAAAATGAATTCTATTTACACTTTATGACAAGATTTGTTTTCTTTTTTTATGATCGTTTAGCGTTTTTTTTGTTTTTTTTGTCTAAGGGGCCTAATTAAAATTTATGAGTTTTTCAACTTGTAAAAGGCTATTAAATTTAATGAGTTTTTTTTTGTTTTTTTTGTTTTCGCCAACTTTTACAATAAAAACGTTAATAATTTATTAATAAATTAAAAAAAAAAAATGCAACAAATTTAGCCGTTAATGTGACATTTTTCTTAGAATATGACAGGCAAGTCGCTGACATTTAAAAATCTAAGCAAAAAATTTCAAGGTTTTTTTGCAAATTCTCAAATGAGGCCACTCTATCAACAAAATTTACTTAAGTTGGCCACGCGAGTGGGCTGGAATAACCTCAAGTGACAAGATGATCTAGATTTGGGCAACATTTTAGTTAATTGGCAACTTATTAAACAAAAACAATAATTTTATAATACAGAAATGAAATTAAAAACAATTTTCCAAACAAAAAATTTTCCCCAATTTTACTGCTTGGCTATATATCAGAGAGATCAGCAATGAATCGCGTTTTTCGGTACCCATAAGCACTCATGAAATTTTGATTTGCCGGGTGCGCCAGCAAACGTTTTTTTTTTTGCAACTAGTGCTTATTTCGTGAATGGTAACACTTAGCTTATGTCTGATTTGACAGATAATTAGTTTTAGCCCTCCGCTGAACGAATATATGACCATCCAATGCATTTTCATTTCGCTGAGAGGGCCTGCGATCGAATTGTCACATTTGGGGCACAGAAAACCCACACGCATACATTGAAAACGCGGCGCACCCAAAACGAGTCACCGTTTCGTGCGGATTTTGGTCCAGAGGTATAATTGGGCCATTTTTCTTCGAAAATGTGCAAGGAGTGGCCGCAAAATTGTCATATTTGGGGCATAGAAAACCCGCACGCATACATTGAAAAGCCGATGCACCCAAAACGAGTCACCGTTTGGTGCGGATTTTGGTCCAGAGGCATAATTGGGCCATTTTTCTTCGAAAATGTGCAAGGAGTGGCCGCAAAATTGTCACATTTGGGGCACAGAAAACCCCAAAACGAGTCACTGTTTGGTGCGGATTTTGCTCCAGAGGCATAATTGGAACATTTTTCTTAGCAAATGAGCAAAGAGTGGCCGTTACAGTCAATGGTGATCATTATCGGGCCATGTTGAATGAATTTTTGTTCACACAAAAATTGAAGAGGAGGATATTGGCAACATTTGGTTTCAATAGGACGGCGCTACGTGCCACACTGTCGAAGCTACACTCGATGTTTTGCGCCCTGTTTTTGAAGATCACATTATCAGCTGCAGAGCTGATGTCGTTTGGCCACCTCGGAGCTGCAATTTGACGCCGTTGGATTATTATTTGTGGGAAGCTGTCAAAGATAAGTGTTACGCCGACAAGCCAGAGACAATTGACACTTTAAAGGACAAAATTCGTGAAGCCATAAATAAATAAAATTGTCATGAAAAGTTTCTCATAAAATCTGTCGTTCAGTGTCGACTTTAAACTGTAGGTCCCGCTAGGTTAGGTTAGGTTAGAGGACGTGCACCTGTCGGTCAAGACAAGCACAGTATCCGGAGGTCGAAATTGACCTTAGGGGAGGAAGGAAATAGAGGATATAGGAATGTAGGCAAGGGGAGGGAGAATGGGAAACGGAGGAGGAGGTCCCGCTACTCATGTATAAAATTAACGCACACAACATAAGTAGTGTGAGAAACTACGTCAATAATCCTCACTGATGGGTTCTAATGACCAATAATATTATGTTATGTTATTCGTGAAGCCATTGGTAAAATACAGCTGCACACAATCGATAATGTGCTTAAAAATTGAACCGATTGTGTAGGCTACTACTTGGCCAGCCGAGACAGCCATTTGAATGAAATTATTTTCCATTATTTTCCATTATTAAATAAAAAAAGAAATTTGAGAAAATATTCGGTAGTTTTTTTAAGCATTTTCAAAAAATAAAAGATATTTGGCGGACCCTTTATATGGCATTGGCATTGGCATTGGGATATCGCTGACAAATTTTGTATTACAAAGGTCATAAGGAAGTCGCCGTGGTCTAGTAGGTAGTGTGTTGGCTTATTAGACGAAAGGCCCGAGTTCGAATCCCAGGTCAGACATCAAAACGAGCAGATTTCTGGCAAAAACTCTGAGAGAAAAAAAAATTGCCATGAAATGCTTCTCAAAAAATGTGTTGTTCGGAGTCGACCTTAAACTGTAGGTCCCGCTACTCATGTATAAAATTAACACACACAACATAAGTGGTGTGAGAAGCTAGGACGTTGTACAACGGGTCAATTCGACCACCGGGTACTGTACTTGTCAGAATTGACAAAGTACATGTCCTCTAACCTAACCTAAGGTTATAATACGAGTATTCTGCACTTCTGAAGCTGTTCAGGCAGTCACTATAAGACTCTGCTCTACATTTGCATACTTCTTGACTTGGGCTGTATCACTTCTTGAGAATGGAGTGATTACACTACCTGTTTCAAGCGGCAGTCCCATATGCATAAGAAATTTCTTCAAAACAACTTCACATGTTGTGGCAAACCATACAAAAGAAAAAAAAATTGATATTTTAGCGGAAATATATTGACAGAACAAGTCACGTCTGGCTAAAGTCATATTGTTTTGTGATTCGAATTGTTTTGTGATGTTATCGATAATTTATTGCATAATTATCGCAAGATTCTTTGAGAAATTTCGTTTATTTTTGGCTCAAATGCAGGTTCTGTTGTTAATTGTTAACAAAACTTTTTGTTTCACTTAAAAAAAAAATATAAACTGCTCCAGATGTTTTAAACAGAATGCAAAGACATGAAATTGATTTCCACTTCCGCTAATATGATGTCATTATCGATAACAAATGCCGCATTTTCCTTTGAAATCCTTTATTAAACACACGAGCAAGCATCACAAGAATTAATGAAAATATTTTAAATGCGTTGCTAATTGATTCGATTACGTAAATAAATAAAGAAAAAAACAACAATTTAATAATTTTGTTAAAATAACAACAAAATTTAAATAAAAAATAAAAAAAAAATAAAAAGAAAAATTACAATTTAAAGTATGGAATTTAATTTTGTATGCAAATGCGGAACTGTAAACAAACGAGGTGTACGAATAAAAAAAAAACAACAACAACAAAAACAAAAATTACAATTCTATTTAAAACAACAACAACAACTTGTTAATGACTTGAATGATTTAAGTACGAGTATTTGGCAAAAGTTTACACAGAGTTGCCATATGGAATGGTAAAAACAAAACGGCAAATGGCGCATGGCGACGTAACAATTTTAACTGATCAAAGTTGCTTATGTGTTAGTAATTAAACTGCATTGCCTTTCAGGCAATAAAGCCATAACGGTAGCGCTGTGCGACTCCTGATCCCTCCTTGTAGAAACCTCTTACTGTTCAGTTCATAACACAGCCCTGGAAATTTGGACTTTTCCGAAGAGATTTTGCACGCTAAATACGAATCTGGGTTTTCCCATTCTCCCTCCCCTTCCCTACATTCCTATATTCTTTATTTCCTTCCTCCCCTAAGGACAATGTACAATGGATCAATTTCGACCTCTGGGTACTGTGCTTGTCTTGACCGACAGGTGCACGTCCTCTAACCTAACGATTTTCAAGTAAATCTGATTGACATTTAAAAACTTCCGTAATGTATTTCTTTTTCTCTTGCAACCCTTGACATAAACCCACCTTCTACTTTAAGGGTGCATGCAATCAATTTGGATTTTCTGACAATAGCAATGGAGCTCTACAATTTTTCAAAAATGACCAAAAATGGCCCAAAAGCCCTATTTTTATGGGTTTCAACCCCCTTTTTCTTGAAAACCTGACGTGATGGAAAATTTTGGAAACCAAAATCCGTTCTGAAACTCCTGGAGCCATTTTATTTGCAAAACCCAAGAAGGGCTGTGTAACCTTTCAAATCACAAAAAAAAGTCGATTGTCGTACGACTATAGCTCTAGGAATTTTTGGGTACAGCAATTCAACCCCTTATCAGACAGGCTTTTGATTACTTTTTCTTCCTTTTCGAGAGGCAATCGAACCCCTTCGAAGGAATTTTTGATCAGTTTTTCTTTCTTATCGAAAGTTATCTCGGTGATAAATTGACAAATGCTGGTATTCATATGCTGCAAGGTTAGGAAATTGTATGCCTCGACGTATGTTTTGGTCAAGGCATACAAAAATGGCCTCCGATCACGTCAAACTTGAAATTATTTACTACTTCTCGTGCAATAAAGCCGCATCGATTGCAGTGTAAGGCTCATGAAACTGTCTTGTTGAAATCACATAAAGGGTTGCAACCTCTACAACACTCACATTAAGGAACTTCCAGTGCAATCAACCATCCTCAAGTCACTTTGTCATTACAAGGTTTTAGTAAGGATTGCGTTTCCCACACAAGATTTTATACATGAGTGGCGAGACCTGCAGTTTATAGTCGACTTCGAAAGATAGGTTTTTTGAGAAACTCTTCATGGCAATTTTTTTTTACGCTCAGAGTTTTTACCAGAAATCTGTTGAGAGAGAACCAGGACTTTACGTCTAATAAGCCAACACACTACCTACTAGCCAAAGTCGACTTCTTAACTACACTTTTTCAAATTCTGAACAATGTTTTAATATAATTTTATATTTCAAAAGCATGGCAACACTTGTAGATTTTATTGTTGCACATGCCATACATAATAAAATCTGCAAGAGAGATTGTGTGCACATGGTACAATAAAACGATCAAACAAAAATTTACAAATTGACAAAAACGAATGTCGCCATAAACATTTTTACATTAAACTGTCAGCACCTTGGTCGTGTAAAATCGCTCACAGAATAATGGCGAATAAAAGTTTGGAATTCAAGTGATAATGATAGTGTTATACTCTACAAATATTCTCATATATTTACATAAAGGGCGTCATTTCTAAGCAAAAGTAGCTGGCAACCCTGTTATACCAAAACTTGTCAGATATTAAACTGATTGCTAAACGAAGGTTGTCCAGAGGGCTCTAATTTAATTGAGAATCCAAGGTCTCTTCTATCAATTTTAGAAAGCGCTCAGGACTTTAAGTCCGTGTTGAGGAGTGATTTCTTTCTGTATGATAAAAAAAACAAGCTATGGAAATGGCACTTTAGCATTAGAGATTTTTTAGACAGTTTGCAGCCAAAATTACAAAAATTCTTCTGTTCGAAACCCTTAATCGATCAGAAATAATTTATTGGTAGCAATTGGCCTAATTGCTCAGGATTACAACCTAGTTTCTCACGCCACTTATGTTGTGTACGTTAATTTCTCCACATGAGTGGCGGGACTTACAGTTTGAAGTCGACTCCGAACGACAGACGAAGTCGTCTAGTAGTCGAAAGGCCCGGGTTCGTATCCCAGGTCAGACATCAAAACGAAAAATATTTCTTCGGCGACTTCCTCTCAGCAGATTTCTGGCAAAGACTCTGAGAGTAAAAATTGCCATGAAAAGCTTCTCAAAAATCTGAGAATGAAAAACAACAGACACAAAACAATAGAGGTTGAGAGTGCGACTACACTTATGTAGCCCTAGCACCTTTCAACCAGCCCAAGCTGCTAATGAATCTGTGGAGAGCCTTGATGTCGGCTCTCGACACAGAACTCAAGTTCTCAAAGAAGGCCCTGCCAAGGGTCCTCAACCTACCAAGGGCTGGGCAGTTGCAGAGGAGATGTTCGACAGTCTCTAGCGCCTCCTCATTGCAACATAACCTGCAATAGTCCGGCTGGGATCTGTTCCAGATCCCCGTCAGCAACCTAATCTCGCAGTGCCCCGTGATAAAACCGACAACAACCTTAAGCTGGTTTTAACCAAGCCCAGCAGTCACTCTGTCCTCTTGCTGTCCACAGCAGGCCATAGACGCCTAGAAACAGAACAACCCGATTCGTTCCCCCAACGTCTCTGCTCTGCTCCCTCCTGACCCATCCATCGATGAGGCTATAGAGGTGACAGACTGGGGGGTCAGGACCAACCATTAAATCGCCAGCTGAAAGCGAACCTAACCTAGCGAAAGCATCTGCCGTCTCATTGCCCAGTATTCCACTGTGACCCGGAACCCAGCATAGACGGATACGGTCCGGTCCAAAACTCCTAAACGACTCTTTACACTCGCGAACGATCCGTGATTTGCACCAGACCGACGCGATGGCCCTAAGGGCAGCCTGACTGTCAGCGAAGATCGTGTAAGATTCCGAATCCGAAGATGAGCCACCAGCTATGGCCTCAATTGCCTTCAGTATTGCGAAAATCTCCGCTTGAAAAACGCTACAGTCATCATTCAACCTGAAGTGGAGTTCAAGACCGAGTTCCTTACAGAAAAGCCCAGCACCTGTACATCCACCTAACTTAGACCCATCTGTGAAGATGGGTATACCACTCTGCCCCTGGAGTACCCCACCACTCCATTGTGTCCTATCCGGTATGAGTATACTCAAACCAGGTACGAACCTCACTTATGAATGCAGTTTTCTCCGTGAATTCGAGGTTTTTTCAAATTATTTATGAAAACTGTTTCACGCAAAGTCTTCGGTGCGCTAATCGGTGATAATTTCCATTTCTTGAACGATAAAACTTATGTTTTACACCCGTACATAGGTCACAAAACTGTAACGTTCAAGATGAAATCATAGTTTTACGTGCGTATGTTTCATTTAACTTGATTTTAGGTTAGGTTAGAGGACGTGCACCTGTCGGTCAAGACAAGCACAGTACTCGGAGGTCGAAATTGACCCATTGTTCTGTCCTTAGGGGAGGAAGGAAATGGAGGCTATAGGAATGTTGGAAAGGGGAGGGAGAATGGGAAACGGAGGAAACGAAAAACAACAAACACTAAACAACAGAGGTTGACTTGACTTTTGTAACCCGGAAATTCAAGAACAATTTATTAAACGTTGCAACACTGTTCACTTGGAAGTAGGCGTGTCTCGCTATCTTAATCGCCCCGTGTTACAATTTAACAAATATTTACTAATTCTTCATAAAAATTATTCAAAATAATTTTTCTTTTTATGATTCACATTTTATGGGCACCACTATTCACAATAAGAACTACAACAACAATAACGGCAGTGTAGGGTTACAAATTTATGCTTCAAAATGTTTTTTGTATTCCTTTAAGCTGAAAAAGTAAAACAAAACAACTTTGGCATTTTAAATCATAAATTTATTATATTTTTTAAATGCTAAATAATAATAAAAAATAATAATAAAATGACAATAATAATGCAGTACAAAAACAATAAACTTTTTATTGATGCTGAAACATAACCAAAAAAAACAAACAAACGAATTCAAACAACACCCGCAGCTGTTGGGCAATAAAAAAAAACAACAAAAAAATGCAGAAAAAAAACGTTAAAATAAAAACGACACTTTAAAAGCAAACACACAGATGAACTAAAAAGAACACTAAAATTTGTCTTGACATACACATCTGTACGCATTAACCCTGCACAACATAAAAAATTTGAGATTTTATTGTTGCATGTGCCGGCCATAAATGCAATTCAACTTTCTTATGCTCTTTGCTCTCTCTCTCGCTGCTGTCTTCATATGATAACAATCCTCTCTTGCATTGAAGAAAAACCAGCATGAGGTTATGTTAGAGTTTTCAACATTAAAAAAAAAATGACGTCATAACATCATAATGTTCATAATGATTAACATGTTGAAAAAGCTTTTTACGTATGTGTCTGCGTCTGGTCGTTCCTTACAGAACCAACACAACACAAAAACCAACAGCAAACAAGCAATGCAGCAGGCATTTACATACATTCGTACCAATAAGTTAAATGCAGGAGGCAATGCAAGAGTTTTTGACACACTTTTCTAAAGGAAAAAGAAATATAAACGAACAGAACTCAGGCACGTGTAGAACGATGAATTTATAGCGGTCAATGAACTTCCTTGTTGCTGTTGTTACACATGCCGACATTTACAAAACAACAACAAAAATAAAAACGAATACAACAGAACAACTATAAAATACTCACTCACTCCCTCTCTCTCTTTTAATTCTAGTGTTCTCTAAAATACAAGTATAACGACTGCACTTGAAAACAACTCTCTTTGCTCTTACCCGTTACAATTGTCAACATCCTCAGCAACACACACACACACACACATACAGAAATTGCTAGAACTCAGCAACAATGCAGTTTAATACACATTACTGCTGTGGGTTTTTGTGAGACATGTGAGAGTATGCATGTGAGTGTGTAATTGAATTGTATTGTTGTTTTCATTTCTGTTGTAAAGAGCACACGAATGCAGTGAATTCGTTTTTTTTTTTTTTCGTAATATTTGTCTGGTTGTTTGTTGTTAGTGTATGCTTTATTGGCTGGTGTTCATTTTTTTTTTATCAATTGTTAAAATAATTGTTGTTGTTTTTAAGTCTCCTTGTCTGCTGCTAGTGTTCCATTACATATATTGAAAGAGCAAGAGAGGACAAGAGAGGACAAGTCTACAGTGTAACTTTATTATTAATGGTGTCGCTGGTGTTGGTAAAACAAACATCAACCAACTCCTATAAATAAAATAGTAGAAAAAAATCGAACACACACACACACATACACAAACATCGAATAAACCAAAGCTTCCAAGTTTATTAACTCACATACACTGTTATGCATATTGAGGCATAGATAATGCAGTTAGAATTTTAACAGAGGCGTGATAAATCGTTTACAGACAATATAATAAAGGGTGTTAAAAACATTTGTAATGTGTTTTGTTCTTGGAATTGGAAAATTATTAATTTTTTAATAATTGTCTGATTAACAGCAATTGTTCCTGTTATTGTTGTTGTTATCAATATTGACAGTATGAGTGAGGTTGACCAACAGATGATACAATAAATTCTGTTTTGCAAAAGAAATTCTTGGAAAAAAAGAATTTCATAAAGTTCGAAAATAATTTTGTTGTCAAGACTATCAACATTAATCCCCATGGTTAGTTTTCTATTGAAAATAGAGCGTAATCGGACGCTATCAAAGTCTTAAAAGACAGCTTTCGATGGCATAATATTATCGGATTAAGGCCGCAGATACGGAGATATAGCGATGAGTTTCTCTTTAGCGACCCAGTGCTGTACATGTGCGTAATAAGTAAGAAATAGTTGTGCAGCCCTTGCGCTGATTAACTTCTTGCTTCCCTGATTTGGAGGAACTTGGTTAGTACAGGGACTGCGTTTCACCCGTGGCATCACAACGGGCCGCCATGGGTGCTCAAGTGAGCTTTGTGATATCAGAGCTACCACTACGACCTAACCTAACCTAGAAATAGTTTCCTTATCTTCTTCGTTTCTACAGCTCTAGCAGCAGCTCTTGCACGACAAATACGTCTTGGAAGAGCTTCCATAATATCAATGATCAATAAAATGCTGCAAACTACCTTATCGAGTGGCTTTAAGACATGCTGCATTATTCTATCTGAACCAGAAGCTGCCCACTTGTCGTTGACAGTTCCTAATCGCGATCATACGATCTCTGCAAACCTCCGTGCAAAAAGTCCACAAAGCAGTTAACTGGATACGGCCAGCTATTCTAAAAGTGTTTACACGAGATTCATCCTGATTTAAAGATGCCAGACTTTTCTTTGTAAGAAATCGAGGCAAATGTTGAGCGTGTAATGAGAAAAATCTAAACAAAATGTGTCGTTCGGAGTCGACTTTAAACTGTAGGTCCCGCCACTAGTGTATAAAATTAACGCACACAACATAAGTGGTGTGAGAAGCTAGGACGTGTACAATGGGTCAATTCGACCACCGGGTACTGTACTTGTCAGAATTGACAAGTACACGTCCTCTAACCTAACCTAACTGGATACCGTTAGCTATTCTAAAACTGTTTACACGAGATTCATCCTGATTTAAAGATGCAAGACTTTTCTTTATAGGAAATCGGGGCATATGCTGAGCGTATAATGAGAAAAACCTAAACAGAATTAGGTACTATGATGTCAATTACGGGAATTGACCCTCATAATGGGATTCCCTTTCCCCTCACTTAATTCAAAGGGAAATGTGTGTTTTACATACTTCGAAACTGATTTTATTTTATAGGAAATCTATTCGTACTATGATCCGGTAGATCAGCTTTAATTGGCCTTTACCAGAAATCGCAAATCCTCGGTGAAATGGAGGATATAGGAATGTAGGGGAGGGGAGGGAGAATGGGAAACGGCGGAATGAAAAGAAACAGACACAAAACAAAAGAGGTTGAGAGTGCGACTATACTTATGAAGCCCTAGCACCTCTCAACCAGACCAAGCTGCTAATGAATCTGTGGAGGGCCTTGATGTCGGCTCTCGACACAGAACTCAAGCTCACAAAGAAGGCCCTGCCAAGGGTGCTCAACCTCAACCTACCAAGGGCTGGGCAGTTGCAGAGGAAATGTTCGAAAGTCTCCAACTCCTCCTCATCGCAACATACCCTGCAATAGTCCGGCTGGGATCTGTTCCAGATCCCCGTCAGCGACCTAATCTCGCAGTGCCCCGTAATAAAACCGACAACCAACCTTAAGCTGGCCTTAAGCAAGCCCAGCAGCCACTCTGTCCTGACTGAATCCATTTTTTATGCATTTTTTAACGAACAATGTTGATGTAGGGGTCCTATGTGTGTAAAAATCCGAAAATGATCTTCTCCTGAGACATATAATCTTGAGTAAAGGCCTTCGATTCTTGGATTTACATGTTTATCGCGTCTATATTAGATTTTTGTAATTATCTTCCGTGGATAACGCCCCTGTAAATTTTCCTATTTGTTTTTTTCTTTCTTTTTTTCCTTTATTATGATACTTTGTCTGCACATGCCAAAACAAGTTGACGCCTTAATTTCTGACATTCACTTTTTTTGCAACGATGTTCTGTTGTTGTTGTTTTTAATACTTTTAATCTGCATAAGAATTCAGTCTCGTATTTATCTAAATTCTTCTGAAAGGTAAAGTCGTTCGTTGTGTGAGTGCAGTGTGTATAGAGAAGAACACTTGTCTTGTGGTGGACTAGCATTAGGTGGGTATGCAACAATGTAACGGCATTTGTTTTTTTCTCCGACACAACACCCTCTCTCTTATTGACCACTTTGTTTTCCTCCTTCTCTCTCGGTTCAATCCCTTTCTTCTACTCTTTGTTGCTGTTGTTGGTTTAAAGCTTGTGTATTAATCTACCTCACCAGCGTTGATTTTCTAACGAATGTGTTTTTCATTTCTCTGTTGCTACTTGCAAAATAACAAAATAAAGAAATTGAAGAAGCAAAGCAACACTGTTGCAGTATGTATTTGTCTGTCTGTTTGCATTTGGATTTTAATTTATTTGTTTTTCTTTTGTTTTCTGTATTTTTTATTTATTTTTTTTCTTCTTATTTTTTATTGTGATAGTTTGTTTTGGCTTGTTTACACAATAATTGTTAAAAAGTATAGAAAAGAAAACCTATTTGGCATTGAATAGTAAGTATTGAAAGAAAATTAATTAAAATTTAGCGCACCATTACATTACACGTGTAGCATTGAGAAATTCAACACACAGGTTCGCATACACTATTAGTGACAGGAGAGAATGCAAGAGTGTTGAGAATGCATTGTACACTGTACGTATGTATGTACTTGAATATTTAAATTTAATTTTAATATTTATTGGCAGGGATTTTTTTTTTCATTTAATTTTCTGCTTAAAATGTGTAACGAAATTATTTGTACAGGTTGTTACAGATGGGAAAAATTGTATTGGACAAGTATAATGTTATGGAGACGAGACAGTCAAACGGAATGTTCTTCATAGACCACTCACTAAAGCAACCCTGGAATAGTGCACTTGATGCACTGTATACTAGAGATCAGTTATGATTATTCAAAAAAAAAAAAAAAATGAATCGAATCGAATCATAATCATAATTTCTATTACTTACACGCATTCATTTTTATTTTTTAATATCATGGAAACTCTTAGTCGTTTTCAAAGTTTGAAGTACTCATCATATTCATACTTAACGATGTTGCTGATTTAGAGTCTCCATAAGGCAAAATATACGCGATTCACACAAAATAAATATGATTCCCATACGAATATTTAAATACTCACTAGAAGGTTATGTGTTCAGTGCTCCGGCTTATTTGCTTACGTGTCTGTAACAGAGATCAGCAACGAGTATCCAATGTGTAGATTTGAGTCATACTTAAAATTTCAGATGCTTTTACGCATTCATACTTATTTTTTAATATCATTGAATCTCTTAGTCATTTTCAAAGTTTGAAGTACTCATGCATACATACATAATTGGCCATTACAACCCTTCAGTTAGGATTACGACCTAGCTTCTCACACCACTTATGTTGTGTGCGTTAATTTTATACATGAATGGCGGGACCTACATTTTAAAGTCGACTACGAACGACAGATTCTATGAGAAACTTTTCATGGCAATTTTTACTCTCAGAAATCTACTGAGAGAAAGTCGCCGAAGAAATATTTTTTCGTTTTGATGTTTGACCTGGGATTCGAACCCGGGCCTTTTGTCTAATAAGCCAACACACTATCCACTAGACCACGGCGACTACTACTTGAAGTACTCATCATATTTTATATCTAACAACACTTATGATGTTGCTGATTTAGACTCTCCATTAGGCAGCATATTCAAGAAACACATAAAATAAGTATGATTCGCATACAAATATTTAAATACTCACTAGAAGGTTGTGTGTTCACTGCTCCGTCTTTTTTGCTTATGTGTCTGTAACAGAGACCAGCAATAAGTATTCAAAACGATGAGTAGATTCGAGTCATACTTATAATTTCAGATACTTATACGCATTTATACTTATTTTGATATCATATTCATACTACTCATACTCAAAGTTGGAAGTACTTGTCGTATTCATACTTAACAATACGCATGATGTTATTGATTACGACTCGTCTCTACTTAACATTTATACGAAGCACAAAATAAGTATGATTCGCATACGAACACTACTATAATCACAAGAAGATTGTGTTTATGCTTTGCTTGTTGTCTTTGTCTTTCCTTTCTTCTTTGTTTGTATATGAAACAACAACAAAGGCTGTAAATTTTGATAAATGATTCGAATCACTTATAAGTATTATAAGTATTTTTCTAAATTTATGAATATGAAGTCGCCGGGTTCGAATCCCAGGTCAGACATCAAAACGAAAAATAATTCTTCGTCGACTTCCTCTCAGCAGATTTCTGGCAAAGACTCTGAGAGTAAAAATTGCCATGAAAAGCTTCTCAAAAATCTGTCGTTCGGAGTCGACTTTAAACTGTAGGTCCCGCCACACATGTATAAAATTAACGCACACAACATAAGTGGTGTGAGAAGCTAGGTCGTAATCCTGACTGAAGGGTTGTAATGGCCAATTAAGTAAGTAAGTAAGTATGAATCAGAATGAGTAGGCGTATGCAACAAACATATTCCGAATGTTGTGAGTTTGATGTCAACGTTGTACTCATACTCACTGCAACCTGTACTTATAAATCAATGTTGTAGCGAGTACGAATGAATCAGAGTAGTTGAATTTCAATTCTATTGATTCATTCATACTCAAAATTTCATGAGTGCTTAGGAGTAGTGGAAAAACGTTTCATTGCTAATCTTTGGTTGGCATATTAGTGTGGTTCAAAACCACATATTATTAGTTGTTATATTAGTGTGGTTCAAAACCCAGCTAAGGCAAATGTATCTTTCTAGAACTCCTCCTTTGCTGTTTGTGGCAAAAACTCGGAGAGTAAAATGAAAATGTTGAAATGAGTAGTGGAAAAACGATTCATTGCAGAACTCTGGTCTGTAAAGCATTGTGCGTTGCACTACCCAAATCGACAACAAACGGATAAACTCTGCGTGCTTAAGACATAAATTCCTTTGTAATGTTAGGATTATTTTTTTGATTGACAGTTGTGCAGCGTATTTTTTTTTTTTTTTTGAGTTGCCAGATGTAATCCCAGTTAACTGTTGGACACACCTGCACTCACTGCAATCATTGTTTACAAAGTAATATGCAATAACGGTGTTCATTTGAAAACTTTATTTTTACGATTTATATTAACACTGGATTTGGAAAACAAATTCATTTTAATTGTTAAATTAAAGAAACAATTTAATGGCCGACAATAAATCAAAGGAAATTGTAAAGATTTAATACAAGTTTTTAATGAGCAAACTTGGTATTCTATTGAGCCCTTCATATATGAACACGTATAACGAGTTCTTACCCCATGGCTGCTGTGGTATGTTGCTTCAATCTTTCACCACATGTTCATTGTGGCAGGGTGGCCGCGTTTAAAACATATGCAAACTAGCTACACGTTTTTTTTTTTTAGAAGAGATAGAATATTTTTTTGTACTTTAAAGAAAATTTCATTTGAATTGCTAATGTTCGCTATTGTACGTCCGTAGTACGTAAAAGATTACGTAAAGTAAAGTTTATCGGAAACATGTCATGAAAGTCGTTTAGCTTATTTCAGTTTCCACTTGTATTTTGCAAATCAAAAATCAAAAATAAAAAAAAAGAAATTTAAATGTTTTTTTTTTTATTTTACTTTTAAATTCTCGCTGATAATGCAAATAAGCTTGAGGCAGTCATTTATCAATTTCTTGCTAAAAAATACAACTGAAAACCAGCAAATCTTTTTTAATAATGAAAGAAAAATAAAGAAATTTTGATAAATTATAATTGCTGCTGGCAACATACATACATAATTGCATATACGAGGTGTGTAAAAAAGGTCAGGCAAACATAGGTTATTTTCATACATGCACATTGTACAGTAAAACCCCGCTTAACGTTCCAATATGTTCCAGTAACACGTCGTAACGTTGATGACGACATAATAAATCAACTGTAACGCAGGAAAGATGCGTTCGTATTGTAATTACGACTTCGGAAAATACATTTGGAATTTTTATCCTGGACAGACTAACAAAAGATACATAGTATACGCCATTGCTATATAGTGCACCGATTTTGGTTGGTACATGGCCGTTTCATTTGCACACATATATAGCAAGTATCAATAGAGTGTGCAGGTTAGGGGAATCCCAATACTACCGCATAGTACTGAAAGAGCATTAAGCGGTGCAGCGTAAAGCGGGGTCTCAGTGTATTCGTCCCTTGGCCGGACAACTCTTTACCTTTAGAGGTCTTTCCTATCACTTGTAATATAAAAAGCATTCAAATCTAATTCTAATTCCATAACATATTTTTCTAATTCGAATTCAATGCTCTGCAAGAGTAGGGGGTCATCCCCTAAGTGTTGATCTTAAGAAAAATCATACAGAAATGCAATGATCTTATTTATCCTAAATTGCTGCTCAATTGTAATGAAAAAAATTCTAATACAAACACATGTTTGGACCACAAAGCGTATAAAACTTCACTCAAACAAATCTCATGCAGGATTTTAGTTGTAAGATTGCTTCCAACAAGGAACATACATAATTGACCATTGCAACCCTTCAATCAGGATTACGGCCTAGCTTCTTGTATCACTCATGTTGTGTGCGTTAATTGTATACGTGCGTCGTGGGACGGCAGGACCTACAGTTTAACAACGTCGGCTCCGATTGACGAAATTTTTTTTTTTTGACAAACTTTTTCATGGCAATTTTATTTTTACTCTTCGAGTTTTTGCTAAAAGTCTGCTCAGAGGAAATCAGCGAGGAAATATTAAGGATACGAACCCTGCCTTTACGTCTAATAAGTCAACACATTACCTACTACACAATCTAAATTCTTGAGTTATACTAAAACGTTTAGGTGATACTATCGCTAGAAGTCGCAAACCCATGGTTTAAATCCAAGCTTAGCCATCACAAGCAAAGCGAATTATGAAAAAATATTTCCTCGGCGAGTTCCCCTCAGCAGACAAAAGCTCTGAGAATAAATAAAATTGCTAAGAAAAGATTCTCAAAAATCTGCCGTTCGCAGTATTATTGTAAAGATGTGAGAGTTTTGCATTCGGCTTCGAATTATTTCCTGAGGTACTCATTTCCTTCTAAATGTATTCCACATATGACTATTAGCCTGTTGATATAGAAAATTTACTTGAATGCCATAAGCAGTAAATATTATTAATTGCTCTATTGTAGTGCATCATAGCAGCTTCTGTATGATCGGATAAGCTGTACTGTCCTGTCCTGACTGTCTGTTTAACTTGCATCTTTGGATTGCAAAAATATTTAAATATTTTGAAATGAATTTAAGAACTTTTACAACAACAACAACAACAACAACAATTTTTTTTTTATTAATTACCCCATTAGACAAATTAGTTTTTTCCCTAGAATTATTTCCAAGAACGGTTAGTCCGCAAGTCGTAAGTCATAAATTGATAACATTCGCGTAGTTTTTTTCTTTTATTTTTACAACTTTTTTCGTTGGTTGGTTAATGTAAAGGGAATAAAGGCACTTGCTGACCTTGACAATGCAACTGGCAACTAAACTAACTTTATCTATTGTTTATTGACAAATTGCAATAATTTCGAATTTTTCTTTCATATTTTTTTTCTATTTTTTCATATAAATTTTGTTGTTTTGTTTTTTCCATGTAAAACAGCAAAGATAGGGGGAAAAAAGTCATTAAATTACATGTCTGGCACCGAGTAGAACAATATTAAGGCACCTAAGGCTATTTGTAGTGACAAGATTTTATTTGGTTTTAAACTGTCAGACTAAAAAAATGATTTATTTTGGAATCCACATAGTATTATGACATAGTATTTTAACCCCCCAGTCAGCCACCTCAGCCTCATCGATTGATGAGTCAAGAGAGAAGAGCAGAGGCGTTGGGGGAACGGATCGGGTTGTTCTGTTTCTAGGCGTTTATGGCCTGCTGTGGACAGCAAGAGGACAGAGTGGCTGCTGGTTAGGTCGTTGACGGGGATCTGGAACAGATCCCAGCCGGACTATTGCAGGGTATGTTGCGATGAGGAGGAGTTAGAGAAAGAATTGATATTTTCAAAGCAAATTTTCACAATACCATAGCACTTTATATGATACCATGTTGTTGATTATATTAAAAAGCCTTGGAACATACCTTTCAGTATATGGTACTTATAGACCTAGTATATGCCCTAAAATCATCATATATATTATTTCTAAAGCACTTTTTTTGTTGGTTGCAAATATCACCCATACTACCGCATCAAATATAATGAATGATATCTCATTTTAAAGCTTATATCTAACACTAATTGCGAAAAATAATTAGAAATTGAAAAATTAATATTTTCAATGATAAAAATTATATTTTATATATAACTGCTTGATAATACTGTTGTCATTATGATTATATGTTTTTGTTCAAGTGTGGTAATACAGGGTCGCTTAATAGTAATGCAGTTCTACATAATATAGTATGTATTAAAATCTATCCTGGCAATACCGCTATTTACTATAATGCCGTTTATTACTAAGTCAGTTATATAAAATATGCATATTAAGTTGTAAAAAGCTGTTTTGGCAATACTTTGCAGTAGTTGTTAGATCAAATGTGATAAACAGGGTCGTTTAATTGTAATGCTATTCCACATAATAAAATATATAAAGTTGTAAAAGCGATTTTAGCAATGTCGTTATTGTCATGACATTATTTGTTTTATAAAGTGTAGTAATACGTGTTAATAAATGGTACCAGGCTAATTGTAACAAACTTGGGAGAGGACATCATATCAGCAAAAATTATTCATACCGATAAAACTGTACTCATACCCCGATTCAATCTTATACCTTCTGATCCAACTGTGCCTTTCCGAATGACATGAAAACAATTCCCTTTGAAAGTTGCCTTTGCTATGACGATCAACAAAGCACAAGGCCAAATCCTTCAAAAGGTAAAATTTTATTTACCAGAACCGATCTTTTCACATGAGCAGTTATACGTGGCTTTTTTCTTGAGTGCGTACGTTTAAAAATATTTTTGTTTGTATTAAGGATTCGTACGGGCAAAAAGTTAACGATGATCATGTCATTACCACTAACATTGTATTCAAAGAAGTATTATAAAAGCATTTAAACATATTTATGTATGTGTGCATGTATGTAAATATGTATGATGATATTATGATTTCTAATATTTTTATACTTTTAATAAAATTTCTATTAATTATTTCCGTTTTATGTTACAAAAATGACAACTAACAGTGCGAAATATTCACACGGGTCATCTAGTTAACTCCTAAACATGAACTCTTATTCAGATGGATACCGGTAATCAGTTAACAGTCCTCTGGTGTGGTCAAATTTTGCACTGTTAATGTTAAATGTGGCGCTGCTAAAATTTATGGATTGCGTCTTGGATTTTCAAAATCCAATTTATCGTCACACACATTAAAAATTTACATGGACAATTTAGGACCCAGAAAACCTTGCTACTCTTGATTCTTTGTTCTTTTTTTATTTATTTCGTAAATATCTGTCCATGTTTTATTGCCTCTGATCTATTCGCCTGACTATAGTATAGGTATAGCGCAGTGCTATTTTGAATACTTGCAGATTACACAACACACCACCACCATCATTACCACCACCACCGACCACCGTTCACTATTATCACAGATTGCACTCACTAGCTAAATAAACAATAACAATAAATACATAAATAAACAAATAGTACAATAAATAACAACTAATAATATTCAACACTACATACAATAACAACAACAACAACATCAACAACAATAGCAATTGCAAACAAATAAAACTACACTGACTGACTGACTGCTACAGTGTATAACAAAGTTAAATAGCAAGCAAGCAAACAAGCACACACAAAAAAAAATATTTTTAAAAAGAAGAAGAAGACGACCAACAACAACAATAGCAATACGAATGTTTTATTATTTGCAAAATATTTTCAATGTCAATGTCAGACATTGCCCACAACAACAATAGGAAAACGGTATAAAAAGCCAAAGCTGCTGCCATTGCTGTTGCTGCTGCTGCAGTTATTGCTGTAATTGGTGTATGCATGAAATGGAAAGAAAAAACAAATAAGAACAACAACGACAACATCATGCAATACAAATAATAGCTAAATTGCTAGGCAAACAGAGAGAAAAACAGAGAAAGAAGGCAGATAGTGAAAGAGAGAACAAATTGAGATCGAGAGAGAAGAAGAAGAAGAAAAAAAGCTTAAAATGTGTGTAAGTACATACCGTTTGTCATAGATCAGTGTAACAACGAGCAATTTTTGCTTTCAAAATAGAAAATTTCATTATCAGATGCAATCAAATGTAATGTGAATGCATTGAATGTAACAACAACAACAAGAAACTGCAACAACATCGTGTTATCAATTATCACCATTATACAATACAATATAGTGGGGTATCACACAACACTACAATACAATATTAGAGACACACAATATGAAAATGGAATATTAGTGTGACAAAGTAAACAGAGGAAGAGAAAGAGAGACAGACGTATGTATGTAATGAATGTTCATACTGAAGAACACATTGTATACGTTGGTACAATAACAAAAAGTTAAACAAAATTTTATAAAATCTAATGTAAAGTCTAGGCCAGAGGTGGGTAAACTTAATAAAACAGAAAAATGCAACGAAATGAAAAGATCGTTCATTTCATTATGATCAACAATACCTAGAGCTTGTTTTACCTAATCTTTTAGTCAGGATCACAACCTAGCAAGAACTCCAGCTTACTAGCTAACTCGCAAGAACTCTGAGAGTAAATAACATTGCCAAGAAAAGTTCGAAGTCATCTTTAAACTTTAGGTACCGCCGCTTCTGGCCGATAATATTTTTAGGCTATTTCTTGATAGTTTAATACAAGACTCACATATCGTACTTACTTACGGAGCTGTTGACAGTGGAATTTTTTTCGGAATCAGTTGCAATAGCCCAGTCAATAAGACTGTCAGACCACTGCAGCGTCTTTCAGGCGGAGTTGGTGGCAATACAGGCTGCGCCAAGAATTATTGGGGATGGAAGAACCTCTAAGCAGAACGTCAATATACATTCTGATAGCCAGTCGGCTATGAAGGCCTTAGGTTCCAACATGATGAACTCCAGGACGTTGTACGACTGTCGCAGATATCTTGACGAGATGGCAGAACGAGAACGTCACCATACATTCTGCTAGCCAGTCGGCTATCAGGACCTTAGGTTCCAACGTGATGAACTCCATGATGTTGTACGACTATCGCAGATATCTTTACGACATGGCAGAACGAGAACGTTACCATTCATTCTGATAGCCAGTCGGCTATCAGGGCTCTATGTTCGAAAGTGATTAACTCCAAGACGGTGTATGACTGCCGCAGATATCTCGACGACATGGTAGAACGAGAACATGACCACACATTCTAATAGCCAGTCGGCTATCATGGCCTTAGGTTCCAAAGTGACTAACTCCAAGACGGTGTATGACTGTCGCAGATATCTAGACGAGATGGCAGAACGAGAACGTCACCATACATTCTGATAGCCAGCCGGCTATCAGGGCCTTAGGTTGCAACGTGATGAAGTCCAAGACATTGTTACACTGACGCAGATATCTCGACAGTTTGGCAGAACGGGGACGTCACCATACATTCTGCTAGCCAGTCGGCTATCAGGGCCTTAGGTTCCAATGTAATGAACTCCAAGACGGTGTATGACTGTCGCAGATATCTAGACGAGATGGCAGCACGAGAACGTCACCATACATTCTGATAGCCTGGCGGCTATCAGTACTATACGTTCCAACGTGATGAACTCCAAGACGTTATACGAATGTCGCAGATATCTTAACGACATGACAGAACGTCGTATCCATATACATATCGTATGGATACCGGGGCACAGAGGTATTCCAGGCAACTGTAGAGCTGATGAACTTGCCTGGCGGGGCACGACCATCGATCTCTCCGATGAATTCTTGAATCTGGGTGTCCCTATGAGGACCTGCAAGCTCTTAATTGATAATGCGATCATCAGTTCCATTAACAACATGTGGGCGGCCTCAGATGCGGGTAGAATGATTCGTAAAATTTGGTCAAGGCTGGATGTAGGCGGCTTAATGAGTTAAACTCCAAAGAGTCGTGCTCAGTGTAGTTATCGAAGACATTACGGGGCATTGCATTACGGGAACGCATGCGAGGCGCATTGATCTTGGACAACTTTCTCAAAATTTCTCCAGAAGCTGCATAGATGAGGAGGAATAGCAAACTGTCGCTCACCTCCTCTTTGCCAAAGGAGAAAGAAGTACTTGGGTGGCTATCACATGGATGATCTGCAAGAACTGCCTGTGGATTGACATTGGTAGCTTTTATCGCTTCATCAGGAGCTCCCAGTGGTTTCGATACTAGGGGATTGCGGATAAATGTAGTAACACAATGCACCCAGTGCGGCCTTAGTGAGTCCAGCTTGGTTAAGGCCAGCTTAAGGTTGGTTGTCGGTTTTATCACGGGGCACTGCGAAATTAGGTCGCTGACGGGGATCTGGAACAGATCCCAGCCGGACTATTGCAGGGTATGTTGCGATGAGGAGGAGTTGGATACTGTCGAACATCTCCTCTGCAACTGCCCAGCCCTGGGTAGGTTGAGGTTGAGGACCCTTGGCAGGGCCATCTTTGAGAACTTGAGTTCTGTGTCTAGAGCCGACATCAAGGCTCTCCACAGATTCATTAGCAGCTTGGGCTGGTTGAAAGGTGCTGGGCTTCATAAGTGTAGTCGCACTCTCAACCTCCATTGTTTTGTGTCTGTTTCTTTTTCATTCCTCCGTTTCCCATTCTCCCTCCCCTTCCCTACTTTCCTATATCCTCCTTTTCCTTCCACCCCTAAGGACAATGTACAATGGGTCAATGTCAACCTTCGGGTACTGTGCTTGTCTTGACCGACAGGTGCACGTCCTCTAACCTAACATACACGAATTACAAAACCTTTTTCCTTTTTTTATTTGCTGAATGATTCGAGTGATTCGAATCATTTCTAAGTATTATAAGTATTTTTCTAAACTAGTATTTTTCTAAATGAGTAGGCTTATGAATCAAACATATTTCGAATGGTAGTGAGTTTAATGTCAACGTTGTACGCATGTTGATTGCAACATGTACTTATAAATCAATGTTGTGGTGAGTACGAATGAGTCAGAATAGTTATTCAATATTGTTGGCTCACTTATATTAAAAATTTCATGTATTTCTTTAGTTTATCATTCTTGGCTAGTTCCACGTTATGCTAAGCAGACCATTAGATACAATTTAGGCAATCTTTAGATGTATATCCCTTCAATACTTCGTGTTTTCCTTTACAAACTTCTTGCAATTGAATACACAGTCAATATATGTACTTTATACAGTGGACTCAGGTCCAATTATAACGAAAAACGGTTGTAAAAACCAATATGAGTCAATTGCTTATTTTTATTAAGGCCTTCAGCAATCGATTTAGGGGGAGACATGAATCAGACCTTGCAAGCGCATACGCTTTATCTACTATAATCCATTGCCCTTAGATAATTTCTATAGAAAATAATAGCCAACAATAGACGACTTAGTTAGGCATTTACACCAACATTGTTATCTATACGTCGAGGCATAACGTTTATTGCCTCATTACGGGACTTTATTATCTAATGGACGGGGCGGCATTAAGTCACGAGCGAATTTTTTTGGTTTTTCTTTTGTCATCGTCTCTTCTATCACTCACGAGAGTGTCTGTGTATTTATTAAACCCTTTTGAGGCGAAAAGTCTGTCTGGTTGGCAAATGGTTTGTATTGTTTTAGTTGTTATTGTTGTTATTGTTATTGCTTAAGTAAATAGGGAAGTCTGGGGTAATATCAACAAATATAATAACAACAACAACAACATCAACAACTGAAATGAACTGCACTGAACTTCTCTATAGACACAACGTATGCGCCTGAACGTTTTTTTTTTTTTTGTTTTTTTTTTGGAAAACTTAATGCGCAAAATGAAATTAATTTTTGTTTTGTTTTTTTTTTTTTTTTTCTTCAATAATTATGCGAAATATAAAAATAAAAAGTAAATAAAATAAAAAATTAAATAAAAAAAAAATAGTTGAAAATATATGCCGTAATTGTAGAGGATCATCATAAAATATTGTAAAATCGTAATTAAAGTCACACAATAAATCAAGTATCAGACGGACTTACATAAAGAGATCTGCTATAAATAAAGGTAGTAAAACAAAAATATCCCCAATAATCATATATATTATTTCTAAAGCACTTTTTTTTTTGTCGGTTGCAAATATCTCCCATACCACCGCATCAAATTTAATAAACGATATCTCATTTTAAAGCTTATAACTAACACTAATGGCAAAAAATAATTAGAAATTGAAAAATTAATATTTTCATTGATAAAAATTATATTTTATATAGAACTGCATAATAATACTGTTGTCATTATGATTATATGTTTTAGCTCAAGAGTGGTAATACAGGGTCGCTTAATAGTAATACAGTTCTACATAATATATTATGTATTAAAATTAATTCTGGCAATACTGCTATTTACTATAATGCCGTTTATTACTAAGTCAGTTATATATAATACGCATATTAAGTTGTAAAAAGCTGTTTTGGCAATACTTTGCAGTAGTTGTTAGATCAAGTGCGATAAACAGGGTCGCTTAATTGTAATCCTATTCCACATAATAAGATATAAAGTTGTAAAAGCCATTTTGGCAATGTCGTTATTGTCATGGCATTGTTTATTTTATGAAATGGAGTAATACGGGTTAATAAATGGTACTAGGCTAATCGTAACACACTTGGGAGAGCACATCATATCAGCAAAAATTATTCATACCGATAAAACTGTACTCATACCCCGAATCAATCTTACACCTTCTGATCCAACTGTGCCTTTCCAAATGAGGGTTGCTTTTGCTATGACGATCAACAAAGCACAAGGTCAAACCCTTCAAAAGGTAGGATTGTATTTACCAGAAACGGTCTTTTCACATGGGCAGTTATACGTGGTTTTTTCTTGAGTGCTTACGATTAAAAATATTTTTGTTTGTATTAAGGATTCGTAGGGGCAAAAAGTTAACGATGATCATGTCATTACCACTAACATTGTATTCAAAGAATTATTATAAAAGCATTTAAATATATTTATGTATGTATGTATGTATGTAAATATGTATTTTTAATAAAATTTCTATTAATTATTTCCGTTTTATGTTACAAAAATGACAACTAACGGTGCGAAATATTCGCACGGGTCATCTAGTGTTTAAAAAATCCTATTTGAAAAAAAATTAAAATTTTGATTATTTATATTAGAAATCAATGATTTTTTCAAAGTTTTCTTAATTTTTCTCTATGTGCAAAGATTTTTTTGACAAACTGTATGTCGTAATTGTAGAAGATCATAAAATATTGTAAAATCGTAATTAAAGTCACACAATAAATCAAGTATCAGACGGACTTACATAAAGAGATCTGCTATAAATAAAGGGGTAATAAAAAAAAAATATCCCCAATAATTAATTTTAATAATGCCCATAAAAGTCCGAATAACTAATGGAATACTCAAGTTTTATTGCACAATATTATATTCACCTTGAAACCAGTTCGAATCTAATGACGGCATCTCATATGTGAAATTCATTGGACCAACTGTCCTAAGTAAATACAAAAATTAAAAGCAATTGAAAAAAATTAGGAGAGAATTTAACAGAGAGAGAGAGAGAGAGAGAGAACGAGACAGTCTCATTAAAAGCTAAACTTATTTGAGTCGCCTTAATCTACTGGGTAGTGTGTTGGCTTATTAGACAAAAAAGGCCCGAGTTCGTATCCCAGGTCAGACATCAAAACGAAAAAATATTTCTTAGGCGACTTCCTCTCAGCAGATTTCTGGCAAAGACTCTGAGAGTAAAAAATTGCCATGAAAAGCTTCTCAAAAATCTGTCGTTCGGAGTCGATTTTAAAACTGTAGATGCCGCCATTAATGTATAAAATTAACGCACACAACATAAGTGGTGTGAGAAGCTAGGTCGTAATCCTGACTGAAGGGTTGTAATGGCCAATTATGTATGTATGTATTTGAGCACACATAACGTTCCTTTATGTTACCACATGAATCGTTGCTTCAGAGCTAAATTATCCAAAGACCTGTTTAACCGATCTCAAATATCATTACGAATCTGAAATTTAACATAAAAGTTCTACGAATCTATTCATCGGTCTGATAGAGAAAATGTAACACAAGTTAACTTGTGTTGGAACCAATTATGGTACTTCTGCTTGTATTCAGCCTTATTACAGTGGTCTCCAAAGATAATGGGTCATTGCAACCCTTCAGCCAGGATTACGACCTAGTTTTTTACGCCACTTATCTTCTGTGCGTTAATTTTATACACGAGTGACTGGACCTCAGGAGATTTGTGGCAAAGACTCTGAGAGTAAAAAATTGCCATGAAAAGCTTCTCGAAAATCTGTCGTTCGGAGTCGACTTTAAACTGTAGGTCCCCCCGCCACTCTTGTATAAAATTAACGCACACAACATAAGTGGTGTGAGAAACTAGGTAGTAATCCTGACTGAAGGGTTGTAATGGCCAATTATGTATGTATGTGACAGGACCTACAGTCTAAAGTCGACTCCGAACGATAAGTTTTTAAGATGCTTTTGCAAGGCAATTTTATTTACTCTTAAAGATTTTGCCAGAAGTCTCTTGAGATAAAGTCACAGTACTTTCATATTTTCGTTTTGATGTCTGGCCTGGGTTTTGAAACATAAAGTTCCATTATGTTACCACATGAATCGTTGCTTCAGAGCTAAATAACTCCAAGTTTTGTGTCGCAAGAATCATGATATGATTCCCCTTAGATTCTTAATTTCAAAATTAGCCTAAAAGGTCTGTGAATCTATTCATCCATCCTACATAGCTACGTTAAACGTTAGAGAAAAATTAATGCAAATAGGAAAAGTCTGCGTCCATCAAGAGATGGACAGTGGTAAACTGTGCAGAAGTAATTTTTCAGCTAAAAGTATTCTTTACTATTTAATGCTGCCGTGAGAATAAATAAAGGGAGATAGAGGTCATTAATCCCATCAATGAAGTTGCCCTAGTTTAGTAAGTAGTGTGTTGGTTTATGTAAACGCGAGCAAATAGTTCAAATTCCAGCTCAGACATCTCGTACAAAACGAAACATGAAAAAAATTTGTCTTTCGGCAAATTCCGTCCAGAAATCTTGTGGCAAAACCTCTGATTCCATGGATAAAATTAACACACACAACATGAGTGGTGGATTAACTAGGTTGTAATCCTAACTAAAGGACTGTAATCAAGAGATCCTTTGGCCTCAGTACTAAAACACCTCTTCAGGAGTTAGTGAAAAAATTTCTGCGTCATTAAAAATTTTAAGTTTTTGCATTCGAAACAAAGTGACACTAGCTGAGTTTCTATGAGTTATTAACATAAATTTGCTTCATTTATATAATATTTGAATCAGACTGTTAAAAAAATATTTGCTATGATTAAAAGAAAATTCAAATTTAATTTTTTCTAGCCGAACCTACCCAACAAACATTTTTAAAGACGATCCTCTTCAAATGCTTTTATGACCTGAGATAATAAAAATTGTGGTAAGACACTAAATCACCCACATATGTGCGTACATTCATACACTTCATGACAAATTCACACACACACACACTAAACAATAAAATAAAACGCGAAACGTGAAAACTGTCAATTATTGTAACGGAGAAATAGCTCACATTCAATTATAAACAATTTATTCACATGTTTCTCTCTCTCTCTCTCTCACTGTTCCTTTCTTGAACACCTACACATTAATACCACACAGCCAAGGGTGAAACTTATAGGCACACACCACACACCGTTAATTTAATGCCCAACGAAAACAACCATGGCCCATAATAAATTCCCTTGCATTACTCATAACAAGCAACCCAACATGAACATCACTTATACAGACACACACACAGATGCATTACATTACCGGTACTGTGCAGAATTGGAAATTTTTAGAATGAGAACAGGAACGAACGCACACCAATGCAAAGGAAGAAAAAAAAACGACAATATTTTGGGAGTAACTTTTTTTTTACACAGAACAAGTCTGCATAAGCATTACAAAAAAAAAGTACCAGAAAATCAGATGATGATGACGAAGTAGATGAGAAAGAATGACTGTTGCACCAACAACAATTGAATAGGGTTGCCAAATTGAACAAATACACTTATTTCAGAGGTATTCAGAGAGAAATTTCATAAAAAATGGAAAAATTAAGTGAAAAACAAATGATTATCTTAAGAAGGACAATTATTTTCAGAAAGCATAGGTAGTCCAGTAGAATCTCTACTGGTTTCGACATACATTTAGCCACAAAAGTATACATACGGTTAATAAATTTCAGAAATTTTTTAACCAATCCGTTTTCGTTATAAATCTTTATAATTATGTGACAACTTTCCTTGATTTTAAGACGGAGTTTGAGGTCGCCGTGGTCTAGTAGGTAGTGTGTTGGCTTATTAGACGAAAGACCCGAGTTCGAATCCCAGGTCAGACATCAAAACGAAAATTTGAAAATAATTTTTCGATGACTTCCTCTCAGCAGATTTCTGGCAAAAACTCTGAGAGTAAAAAATTGCCATGGAATGCTTCTCAAAAAAAATGAGTCGTTCGGAATCGACTTTAAACTGTATGCCGCCACTCATGTATAAAATTAACGCACACAACATAAGTTGTGTGAGAAGCTAGGACGTAATACAATGTCAATTCAACCACCGAGTACTGTACTTGTCAGAATTGACAAGTGCACGTACTCTAACCTAACCTAACCTAAGACGGTGTTTTAAGATTGGTTAAGAAATTTTTATGTTAATCGTATGCATACTTTTGTGGGTCTGTGTATTTATGAACAAAGCCAGATGGGAGTTGAATACCATAGGTAGTACAAGGAAAGAAAAAATGAAATGCTGCTAACACTTTGGAACACTTAACTAACTTTCCAATTAGGTTAGGTTAAACTAGCAGGCCCTTGCTTACTTGGGTTCTATATGGCCCCCGGATTAAACCAATATCAACAACTTAACAACGTAATAAAATAAGTTCTTCTTTAAATTTTTAATTTTAACCATAAAAAATGTTTATTTTAAGAACATAACCTAAAATATCCTTTCCCTTACACTTGGGCAACTCTTACACTTTCTGTTGACATTGTCTGTGAAAGCTTGTCGAAAACTCGGTCACAACCTCCACATGTGTGTCTCCTCAGAAACTTTTCTCTTTCACTCTCCCCTCTAAAACTTCTTTTATCCAACGAGCCGAATGTCTGGTTCGGTTACATTTTGTATTGTTGCAGTAGTAGTAGTAGCAGCAGCATGGCTTTTATTGTTGGACAACACAAATACACAAAAGGAAAGGAAAGGAAGGTTGCATTCAAAATGTTTTCTTTTTGCATTCTCCCTAAATTCTCATTCTCAGTTATTGCTTTTAGCATGGCAAACATAGTGCATTGATGTAATGGTAGTGGTAAAACGTTTGCGTCAATGTCAAAATGAGGGAGTTCAAGTGTTCGGTGTAGTGTTGCTGGTTTTGTAGAAAAAAGGGGTTGTTGGAGCTGCCGCTGTCTCAGCTGTTGTGTTCAGGACAATTTAGTGACTGCAACGGATATGTTTTTTTATTTTCTTCGTTTCGTTTCATTTTGTTTGAGCATCCCTTGGCAGATTTTTGTTTTGTTTTTTTTTTTGGAAAGTTTTCTAGAGTATTTAGCAAATAATTGTTTAATTAAGTGCAATACTCTCTGAAATGTTTAATTAGTTTTAATTTAATTAGTTTTAATGGGTTTTTTTTTATAGAAATAAGCATAAACTTACCGGAGTAAAGTCATTTTATAATCTCCTTAACATGTTGACTGCCTACTACGAGATAACTCGTAGATTGCGTTCCCTTCTAGGGAGCTAAAATACGAATTATCTCGTATTCCCTAATGGGAAAAAATCAAATTATAGTCCTAGGTTGGGTTAGGTCGTATTGGTAGCTCTGATATCACAAAGCTCACTTGAGCACGCATGGCGGCCCGTTGTGATGCCACAGGTGAAACGCAGTCCCTGTACTAACCAAGTTCCGCCAAATCAGGGAAAGAAAGAAGTTGATCAGTGCAAGGGCTGCACAACAAAAGCACGACTACCACGTACTGGAAAACCAGCTAGAAAATTTGATGAACGAAGCTATATCCTTGATATCAATAGATGATAGCTCCGTTAAGCTAACAAGGAATGGGGAACCAAATAACCTATATCTACACCTAGCGAGAGACGGGCACTGGAAAAGAAAATGAATAACGCTTTCCTCTTCCTCAGTGGACCTGCATCCACGGCAGAAGTCGTTAAAAGGGACCCTCATTCACTACAGTCGAGATGACATCACGACCGAGACCAAGTAATCGGTTGGTACGCCTTCCATCCATCCTGGGCCAGGTAAGTCTAGCGGTGGAGCAGGACTCCTCATTGACCCAGGATAGGTTGGCGTCCCGAAGGAACCTCCGCGCAATGGTCAACTTGACCGAGGCAAGTGGCATATCCAACTCAATAGAAGAGGATTCCAGAAGAAGCGCACCAGCTCTGGCGAGCTCGTCGGCTCTACAGTTTCCCGGAATATCACTGTGCCCGGGAACCCACACCAGACAGACACCGGTGAAGAGCCCCGAGACTAGGTCGAGACAGCGGCGACATTTCCTAACGATCGTAGAGTTGATCACGAAACCCGACAGAGATTTTATCGCAGCCCGACTGTCCGATAAGATCGAGACGAATTATAGTCCTACTAAGCAAGGATTTGGCAATATTAGAAAGGAATTTCAAGGGACTGGAGGCATAATAATGTACGCATTACGATTATCTATCTTGTAGCCATTTTCGGCTCTTTATATTTATATTTTTATATTTTTCAACATGGTTTTCCACCTTCATCCACATATAAAGTCCAATTCAAGCAATAATTAAAGCCATCAAGCTGATTGGATGCTAAAGGAACAGGATTTCAATGCTAATTTTTCGTGTTAAATTTTCTTCAATAAATTTTTCTTCTTCTCGTGATTGTTAGCAGAATACACAATTGTAGGGCTTAGGAAACTCATAAATTATTGTGGAACAGCCACTGGTACACATAGTTTCAGGAACTATGGCTTCAGCTAAACATGATTAAGTGGTTTTCGTGGATACTAATATGGATTCCTACCAACATGCTGTCAACATTGTTCAGGATCGACTGTATATAGGCTCTATAGGTTCGCAGGCAGCTTAATACACAATCCTGCTTAACAAAATGTACCAAAATCGAACATATTTCGAATACCTATCTTCAAAAAATTACTGCAAGAGTAAGAAAAACGAGCACAATGCTTGTTTGATGCCAGAATTTTTCCAGCAACTCTGTTAATCTATTCAGACTGCAAGCCTTCGGCTAAGACCCTTACGCCGGGGACTTGTCAGAGCAAATTTCGGCACAATCGAAAGTTACTGCCCCTAACAAAAAGCGAAATTGTGTACCAAAGTCGCCGAAATGTATTTAGTAAGGTTGGCATGTTAGATGTGAGGCCGTGGTACGTGGGGTTTGTAGCGACATTCTAAGACTGAAGAAGAGAGATCTTGAGAAGATGTAGGTACGGCGGCATAGAATACACTGACATCCGTGTGAAACGAAATTCCATTCGAGAACCTGGACGAAAGGAACAGTGGAGCCACTTAGATGTCTCTTCAACTCGCGATACGCAATCCGGACGCGGATATGAGCATGCTGGTGCCAAAAGGAGTCCACTAGGAGGTAATACCACCGTAGTTCCGCAGGGGTGCACTACAGTCCATGAGATAAGGAGGTGATTTAGTGGGTGACGGGTCCACACACGGAGGATGTGACGACTTCCTCTGTGGTACGCCCCTCATCGGAGAAAAAAAAATAATCAACCACCCATGTTAGGTTAGGTTAGGTTAGAGGACGTGCGCCTATCGGTCAAGACAAGCACAATACCCGGAGGTCGAAATTGACCCATTGTACATTGCCCTTAGGGGAGGAAGGAAATAGAGGATATAGGAATGTTGGGAAGGGGAGGGGAGGGAGAATGGGAAAAGGAGGAATTACATGTAAAGCAACAGACACAAAACAAAAGAGGTTGAAAATGCGACTACACTAGTCCTAGCACTTCTTAACCAGCCCAAGCCGCTAATGAATCTGTGGAGAGCCTTGATGTCGGCTCTCGACACAGAACTCAAGTTCTCAAAGAAGGCCCTGCCAAGGGTCCTCAACCTGCCAAGGGCTGGACAGTTGCAGAGGAGATGTTCGACAGTCTCCAACTCCTCCTCATCGCAACATACCCTGCAATAGTCCGGCTGGGAACTGTTCCAGATCCCCGTCAGCGACATAATCTCGCAGTGCCCCGTGATAAAACCGACAACCCAGCCCAGCAGCCACTCTGTCCCGACTGAATGCATTTTTATGCTCTTTTTAATGAACAACGTTGATATACGCGCCCTAAGTGTGTAAAAATCCGAAAATGATCTTCTCCTGAGACATATAATCTTGAGTAAAGGCTTGTATTGGCCTTGCAGAGGATATGTTCGACAGTCTCCAACTCCTCCTCATCGCAACATACCCTGCAACCAACCTTAAGCTGGCCTTAACCAAGCCCAGCAGCCACTCTGTCCTCTTGCTGTCCACAGCAGGCCATAGACGCCTTGAAACAGAACAACCCGATCCGTTCCCCCAACGCCTCTGCTCTTCCCTCCTGACCCATCCATCGAAGAGTCCATAGAGGTGGCAGGCTGGGGGGCCAGGACCAACTGTCAAATCGTCACCTGAAAGCGAAGCTAACCTAGCGACGGAATCCGCCGTCTCATTGCCCAGTATTCCGCTGTGACCCGAAACCCAACATAGACGGATACGGTCCGGTCCAAAACTCCTCAACGACTCTTTTGTCAGATTATAATGCCATTTATCCAATAATAGCTCCCGGAGCCCAAACATCTTCGGTCTTTTATACAAATTGGACACGAACATCAATATTGTTCATTAAAAAGAGCGTAAAAATGCATTCAATTGCTTATCAGCTTCTAAAGAATATGGTTTATTTCGATTTTTTCAGGTTTCAATTAAACACCCAAAAAAATATTACAGTAGGAGGCATTATTTTCCAATGAAATTCACTAATAACCATGAAAAATTATCTCCAGAATATTTGTCAAGTTAAATACTCTATCTTTCAGGATTTGGCGAAGTAAATTTTTTTTCTACATTTTCCTTTACATAAACATATTATTAGGTTACACTTGAAAATTTTACTAACAATTTTCCTCTGGGTTAAACACATGCTTCTCACAACTACAGTCACAGTTTTATTATGTTCTCTTTGTGCCGACGACAATTACATCCATGCATCTGATCGTAAAAATGCTTTCTTTCCTTGATTGTAGTATGTGTTGGTAATTAAACTTCAAACACTTCTATTATGTACTCTCTATCTAACTCTCTCTCTCGCTCTATTAATGGCCTCTTTACAGTTAGAATTCTAAAATTCATTTCATTTTAATAAAGAAGAGGAAATATTTTGCATTTTTTTCTGTTTTGTTATCAAAACTAATCACTATTGTGTGTGTTTTTTTGTTATGCTGCTTCTGATGTGTAAGACAATTTTTACGTCATAAATTAAAACAAACAGTAACAGTGAAACGATGGATGGATGATCAGCAGTAAAACAATAACAAAAACATGCAAACGAATAAAATACAAAGGTCAAGAAATTTTACACATACATACGTACGTACATAAGTAATAAAGCAATGCAAACAACAACAACAACCAAGAATCCGAAAACCGAAAAAAAAAAAACGATGTACCCATGCCCAAAAAACAAAAATAAAAAAACGAAAACGGTTGATATCATAATAAAAATTTTATTGAGTAAGTAAACAAAGAAAGGCAACATCAACAACAACAACAACAGCAACATTGGCTTAGCAAAGTAAATTTGTTACTGTAATGATTGTCGAAAAAATACGACGACCCAAGAAGCAAAAAAAAAGAGTGCGTAAAAAGCGGCTTTTATAATAAAATCTAACCCCCCCGCCCTTCCAAAAAAAAAACCCAATTCGTATCAGAAGCATAAAGAAGAGAGTAAGAGAGCGACAGAAAAACCCGAAAGAATTTTTTGGCAATCGTTAACCAAAACACAAACACACACACACATACACGCACTCAAACACATTACTATGCAAAGAAGAAGCATTAATAAATTTTTGTTAAGCAAGTAAGTAACAACAGTGAGTGTGTGTAAAATTTATTCGGGTTTAAAAAGAAAAACAGCGGCTTTAATTATCAAAAAAAAAGGCGTTTTAAGTTTAAAATTCATTTAAAAAAAAAACAAAAGCACTTAAAAAACAAATTTTTGTAAATTAAATAAAATAAATTCCAAAAAAAACCCTTTTTTATAAATATGTTTCAATACATATAAATAAAAATGTATGTACATAAGTATTGGTAAAAATTCTAATGTTTTGTTTTTTTTTATATACGCTGCCTTTGTGTTTGTTTTTTAACGTTAGCTGAGCTGTTAGCGTTAGCTGAGCATTTGTTATACACTCTCTGCTTGCTCTCATAAGTTTATTCACGATATGCATACATACATAGGCATTGTATTGAGTTTTGTTTTGTTTGAAAAAAGCTTTTTTTTTGTAGGTTTGTTGTATTATAACAGCACCATAACCCCTACCAATACTTCATACCCCCTAATATACTCACACACACATACACATATTGTTCTACTGTACTGTGTTGTATTGGATGTATATGTCAGAGTACTTAATACAAAACGGTAGTATTTTCTGTGTTTATACTATACTATACAACACATACATACATACATACATATATAGAAATATAAGTTTCGTTTATGGTTGTATAAGTGTATGCATGTGTAAAGAACCAAAATAATATTAACGAGCCACACAGAGAAGCTTTGCTGTGTGTGCTGTCTACTCGATATTATTATTCTTGGTTTTTTTAATAACGCTTTTGCCTTCGAGTATTTCAAAATTAACTCGCAACGCGTAAACAACACATTATAAGAATAGAAATTAAATAATCATTTAGAACAACAAGAAATAATAAAAAAAACAAAAATTAAAGATTGAAAAATATCATAAGACAACTTGAAAATTATTAACCTTTAAAAAAGAAATTGAAAAAAGAGTTAAAATTGAAAAAAAAAAAAAATTAGAAAAAAATCCTAAAAAAAGAAAGAAGATCTCAAAAACGTTAAAATATATTAAATGCCTTAAAAAAATTTTTTTGTAAACATATTTAAAAAAAAAGTGCAATTTCTTAAATTTTAAAACAATTAGAAAAATTAATTTAATTCCAAAAGTTTTTAACAAGTTTAATATAAAAATAAATAAAAAAAAATATAAAATTAATTAAACAAAATGTGGTTTTTAAATACCAAAAATATTAAACACTTTAAGCAAGTGGTACAGTGGAACATATAAACATGAAACAGAAATAAAATTTTAAAAAGAAATTTTTTTTCTTTAAAAAAAAGTGGAGAAATTAAATTTACTGGAAAATCAAAACAAATAAATTAAAAAATTTAATTATTTTTTAAAATAAAAAAGGGGACTAAAAGAAAATTATTAAAAAAAAATTTCGAAATCAATTCTAAAAAATAAAAAATAAATTTTTAAATAAAAATAAAAAAATAAACTCAAAAAATTCCAAGAATAAAAAAAATAAAAATATTTTTTAATAAAAAATCTTAAAAAAAAATTTTTTTTATGAAAAATAAAAAGAAAATAAATCGTAAAAAAATTTTAAATGGAAAACATAAAAACTGCAATAAGTTTTTTAAATAAAAAAAATAAATAAATACTAAACCAAGAACTTAAAAAAAAAATTAAAATTAAAAAAGTTGTAAAAAACCAATTTTTTAAGACGGTTATACCAAAAACCAATTTTTTATAAAATTAGAAAAATTAAATGAAACAATTCTAAATAACATAAAACCCGGAAATCCTTGAAATAGAAACATTTTTGTAAGAAAAAATATTTTTAATTATTTGAAAAACTAAAAACATTAAAAATAAATTTAAAAAAGAAAAAAATTATACAAAAAATTTATTTAAATTAAAAAAATAATAATTATTTTGAAACTTTATATTTTAAACAGAAAAATCTAATAAAAAAAACGCAAAAGAAAATTATAATTTAATAAAAAAAAAATAAATAAATTAATAAAAATTTAATAAATAATAACCATAACAAATAAATTTCATATACAAACCTATATCAAGACTGAATTTCTTACAGTGTAATACAATAAATACACCGCAAAAAAAAATAAATTAATTAAACCAACAAATTCTACAAGGATATAAGCTGAAAATATCTCTCACTTAACCTTTCCCTACAACAGCGAGAGAGAGAGAAAGAGAGAACTAACGGAACGGTTGTAACGGAACATTTTAAAATTTACTTCAATAACAAAGTAAGTATTTAATACTCATTTATTTTATTTAATCGAACATAGAAAATCTATTTTATTTTATGTTTGAAATTTAACGTTATTTTCTAATCAAAATTTCTTCAGGCTAGTGCTTGCCGTTTACCTTTTTTCGTAATAACTTTTAAATCAATAATGACCCTGCTCATTGAATCCTTACGTGCAGCCATGCAGTCCTGAAGACTTTGAATGTGTTTACACGACATCGATTCTTATTAGAAAATGTGAGATATCTTTCAATGAATTAGCTAGACTGTTACCTGTAAGAAGCTAGGCCGTAATCCTGACTGAAGGGTTTGTAATGGCCAATTATGTGTGTTATATTACCCTGGACTAGATAATAGGCAATATGGGAAGAAGAAAAACTCCCAGCAGCTGATGGGATAGACTAGTTAGACACCAATCGGCCAGTTACGGATATTGAATAAACGATTTTTGCACCAATGTCCGTAGTGACATCGCCGTATTTTGGAAGATAATACGAGACTGACAAAAAATATGAACAAACATTTATTTCGGCTATATAAGCCCGCTTAGCCAAACGTCCATAAACATAACAAAACATTCATTTATTTTCACAATATGAAAAGCAATTCTCTTCGTATAGATGCTAAAAACGTTTCGTGGACATTTGGCTAACCGGGGCTTTACTTTCTTAGCAGTCTTCTGGCAAAACTTCTAAGAGTAAATAGGTCTAGCCACTCAACATAAGTGGTGTGTGAAACTAGGTTGTAATCCTAACTAAAGGATTGTAATTACCAACCAAGTAATTTATTACATTAAGGTTTATTTTTTTGCGCTTTCTGTTTAAAAAATATTTTTCTTTTTTTTAATTTTTTTTTTATTATTTTTTTGTTTTAATATTTTTTTAAATATTTTTTAATATTTTTTATTACTTTTTTGTTTTAAAATTTTTTTTATTATTTTTTAATTTTAATATTTTTTTTAATATTTTTTTTTATTTTAAAATTTTTTTTATTATTTTTTAATTTTTCTTTATTTTTTTGTCCTTTTTTTTAAATATTTTTTTATTATTTTTTAATTTTTTTTTATTATTTTATTAATATTTTTCTTATTATTTTTTAATTTTTCTTTATTTTTTTTAATATTTTTTTTATTTTTTATTTTTTTCATTATTTTATTTTTTTTATTATTTTATTTTTTTTAATTATAGAAATATGTACTATTAAATAGTACAAATTGTTTCCTAATTATTAGCAAGAAGGCAACCCCTTTTTCTCCCTCTTCGTTTACATTCTGTGAATATGTAAAAGCCTCTCTCTCTCTTTAGTCACTACGCCATGTAGAATATTCATATTAAACCGTTATACTTTTGCTTTCAAACAATAATTGAAAAATTACTTCTTATACGTCCATTCTATAAAAATAACTAACAATTGTTGTTTTTTTCTTTTTCTATTAAAACCACAAAATATTTTTTCTACAACTACAACAACAACCTAGGTCAATATTGTTTATAGTGACACATAATAAAAGATTAGACACAAAACGCAAAGAGAAGATCGAATAAAAAAAAGAAAAAAAGTACAAAAAACAAAATCAAATTAAAAAGGAAATAGCGACAAAAGCTAATTTCTGTTAAATACATTTGAACGCACACACACAAACACTAAGAAAATTTCAATTTAAAAACCCACCCACTTCTAAATAACAAGCAAAAGCAAAAAAAAGTAAAAAAACAAAACGAAACAACAACAATTTATCATATTATAATGCTTTAATAATATAGAATAGCAAATCACACAGAAAAAACAACAGAATTCAAGTTTAATTTGAAATAAACAAGCAAGCAAGTAGCAATAACAACAATAACAACAATCTATACGATTTATAAAATAAAACTCATACGTCTCCATACAAACACAAATCTATTCTATACTAAATAATAATAAAAAAAAATATCACGTGTAAACAACAATAACAATAATGAAAATATTTATTGAGAGAGAGACACAGGGAGAATGTAAGTGAAAGCCAAGAAGAGAGTGAGAGCTTTTTTTTGTTCGCAAAAAGTAAAAACACCTTACGTTCCCTATTGTCCCTGTGTATTGTAGATCCTAATATTATTGTTTTTGTTTTGTTTTTTTTTTTTCTCAATATTATGAAATTCTCCTAAGTATTGAAAGAGAATCATTCTCTCTCACAGTTTTTTTATAACTGTTTTCATTCATCAATTAATTGAATTTTTCAACTGCCAAAGGCACAATTACACAAATCAATCCCAAATATAAAATGCCAATGTTGTGTTATCGCTTGTTTTTGTTTTTTTGTTTATGAAAATCGCAAAAATATTTGCTTAGAAAATAATTCCTGGAAATTTAAATTAAACAATAAAAATAAAAAAAATAAATTTTGTAAAACTAATGTTTTGTTTATATTAATTAATGAATCATTCTTGAAATTTCATTTATTTCATAGGAAAATGGGGATTTTTTAAAAGGAATTTCGAAACATTGCGTTAGTAACATACATAGCATACGTAATTGGTCATTACAACCCTTCAGTCAGGATTATTGACCAAGTTTCTCACACTACTTATGTTGTGTGTGTTAATTTTATACATAAGTGGCGGGACCGAACGACAGATTTCTGAGAAACTTTTGATGGCAATTTTATTTACTCTCAGAGTTTTTGCCAGAAATCCGCTGAGAAGAAATCGTCGAAGTAATACTTTTTTTTGTATTTTATTTTGATGTCTGGCCTGGGACTCGAACTCTGGTTTTACGTCTAATAAGCCAGCACACTACCTACTAGACCACGTCGACCTCATTGCGTTAGTAAAGTCAATCTAATTTGTTTTCCAAAAAAAAAAGTAAAAAACACTACAAGAATATAAATTTGTCCTGTTAAATGTTCTCTCTCTCTCTCTCCCTCCCTCACTCTCTCTCTCTTTCCCTCTTACATTTAAAACCAGCTTCGTTTAACAAAATATGTTCCCTTTTGATCGATAAGTTAGGCAAGATTGTATTAGCTTACCCTTTAGTCAGGATTCCGACCTAGTTTCTCTCATCACTCATGTCGTGTGTGTTAATTTTATACATGAGCAACAGGACCTACAGTTTAAAGTCGATTCCGAACGACAGATATTTTTGAGAAACTTTTCATAGGTATTTCAGTTTCATTTACTCTTAAAAGTTTTTGCCAGAAATCTGCTAAGAGGAAATCGCCTGTAAATATTTTTTCATATTTTTTTTTTTTTTTTGATTAACCTGCACTTAGGGGGTGACCCCTACCCATACAGTGCATTGTGCAGGTTTAGGAAAGGTGGAAAGAGGGAAGATGCGAACGGAAACGAGTTGCTGCTGGTGACTATAAAATGGCCAGTGACAGCCTACAGCAATCGTCCCCAAGAAGCCCGCAGTTTCTCACACCACTAATGTTGTGTGTGTTAATTTTATACAGAAGTGGCGGGACCAACAGTTTAAAGTCGACTCCGAACGATAGATTTCTTTGAGAAACTTTTCAAGAAGAGAAAGAGAAGAAATCGCCGAAAAAATACTTTTTTTTTTGTATTTTTTTATTTTGATCTCTGGCCTGGGACTCGAGCCCTGGCTTTTACGTCTAATAAGCCAGCACACTACCTACTAGACCACGGTGACCCACAAACCTAGGGTTTGAACCCGGGATTTCGGCTTACTTGGGTTTTACAAAGTCTCATTCAAACATTAATAGAAGCTATTCCTTCGTACAAGCAAAAGTTCTAACTCATACTTACCCACAGCCATCGCAATTGTTTTATGAAACTGTAGTCTGATAATAGTGTTAGCAACACTAATCAATAGTACCTTTAACCTTCTTCTTTCTCTCTCCCTCTCTCGCGCTAGTTCTCTAGTATAAATATGTACTAAAAAGAATAGATTTTTAGGATTTTGACAATTATTGCTGTACAAACGATGATACCGTTAAAAATAAAATGAGGTGTGTTAGCATACTGTACACATGTATGCATGCAATAACATGTTTGTATATGTAAACAATACATACACATGTACTATGTATGGACATTGCAATGTTAAAAGAGAAACAAAATTATCGGGCATATGCAAGTTTTATAATTTATTGTTTGTTTGTTTGTTTGTGTGTGTGTGTATAACGATTTTCTTATTGTATTTCAACGAGTATAAACGATTCAAAGTCATGGTCATTATGAAAAACAAAAACAAAACAAAAAAATACGAACATCGACACAAAAACGAGAAAAAATAAAACAAAATAACACGAATGAAATAAATGCACTTACTAACGCCAAAGAGTAGCAGAGCAGTTATCCTTGAACTTGCAAAAATATTCCAAACATAAGAGAGCTTACAAAAAATTCAAATGAAAACAAATACATGCACAACACACAGAAACACATTTACATGCATACATATCTGCTTATATGCCTGCCATTATTAATCTCTTTTCATATGCCAACAAAAAAAAAAACTAAGTAAAACACACGAAAACAAATTAATAACCGTACTTACGCATCATTCATTACAGAATAAAAGTAAAAGAGATGATAGATAAATGCCTTGTAGGAATTTTTAATGAAATTAAGAAAGAGTTATCATTAGATTTTGTTCTTCTTTTGTTTATTTATTTTTTTTTTTGTTTTTTGTTAAATATTAGCAAATTAATAAATATTTTATTAAGTTTGGTCAGTATTTCTGCTGCTAATATTTTAAAAACAAAAGCAATTCAAAGAAAAACAGGTTTTTTCTTGTTAAAAAAAATTATTTTTTTTTTTTTATTTTCTTAGAATTTTAAACATTTTATAACAACAATTTGTACAGTGTGTAGGAAAAAAAACAAAAATCATGATGAATAGAATTTTATAAGATGAAGAAAAAATAAAAACAAATAAAATATTCTAATGAAATGGAATAAAAAAAAAATTCTGATTTGTTTTGTATTTCATTAAATTGTTTATATAACAAAATATCTTTAATAATATAACAAATACCTGTTTGTTATTATAAATTTTAAAGAAATTTTGTAAATCATATAAAAAAATTTAAATTAAAAATTTTTTCTTATAAACATTAAGTAATAAATAAAAAATGTATTAAAAATAATCTACCTATAAACAGTAAAATGCTATGAAAATATCTACAAGCAAACAGTGAGCGTTAAAAGAAACTGTACACTAAGGATAAAATACTAACAATCACTAAACTCTAGTTTTTGCAATATTTCGAATTTTTTTGTATTTTTTATCTCAATTTTAAAAACTGGCAATGAAACAATTTTAGTATGAAAATAACGGTAATTTATGAATATACATAAATTTTTTAATGTACAGTTTCTTTTGTTGCTTACTGTATGTTCATTGTTTTCAAACAATTGTACAAAAAATTGTTTTAAAAAAATTTTAAAAAACGATAATTTTTTTGTTAATCAAAATTTTTAAATATTTTTGTGTAAGCTTTGGCTTTTCATATCAGAAAACAAATAAAGGCCGGAAATGATGTTAATAAAACAAAAAAATTTTAATTTATTGCAAATAAATTCTTGCGTATATACAGTGATGTTCAATAAAATAGATTTACAGCGATCTAACATCACAATCAAAACTATATTGAAATTAATTAAAGAAGAGTGGCACTTTTTTTTAATGTAATGGAATTATATTCATAAGAGGTCAGTATACAAAGTAAACTTTTCGGAGATTAGGTGAATCTATTTTTTTGAATAGCACTGTATATACTGTTCTATCAATGAAAAAATTTTTTTTTTTATTTAAAAAAAAACCCTATTGTTATCATTGGCACGTGAGAAATATTAAATTTTTTTTTAATATACAAAAGAATACAAATTTGGCTGATATTTTCCTAAAAAAAAATTTATTTTTATTGAATTTTTTTTTTTATAAATCAAACACCCAAAAATACCAAACATGATCTGTTGTGCCCTTAACCTTACGCAAAATCCTAACAAATGATATACATACACGTGTGACACATGCACACACACACATATACACAATACAAAATAAAAATCAGCCATATTGTTCTTTAATGCTTAGCCTACCACATTAAATTTTATGTTAGAGAAGAGAATAATACACACACAGCAAAACTCAACTCCACCAACATTCGTTTTTGTTTTCTGTTGTTTTTTTTTTGCACAAAAAGAACACAGAATATTACAAACACACGAGCTTACACACAGGCAATAACAAAAGCCGGCTTGTTTTAATGTACAGTTTTTATATTCGGCAATATCTGTTGGAATATACTCTCAACTCAACATGGATTATAGGTATGAGTTAACGAAAAATATGTTCTAAGAGCAGAGAAGAAGAGTATTGGGAGTCTGCTTAACTTACCTCATCATATCTACTCTGGTATGAGTTGACGAAAAATATGTTCTAAGAGCAAGAGAAGAAGAGTATTGGGAGTCTGCTTACTTACCTCATCATACCTACTCGGGTATGAGTTGACGAAAAATATGTTCTAAGAGCCGACAACACAATATTGAGATTCTGCTTATACATACACACATACATACATATAAAGGTATGTACGCTTTTGTTTTGTATACATTTATGGTGTGGCTTGTATTTGTGCATATTTATGTATAAGTAAGCAAAATTCTAATGCGTATTGTTAACTGTATAGGTTTATGCATGCGTATATGTATGTATGTGTGTATTTATGGGTATGAGTCAAAGATATTCATTTTCTTGTTATACAGAAATATACAATAAACACCGCCATTTTGCGTTTATTTATTTATTCTTTTTTTTTATTACTTTTGTTTATGTTGCCATACTCAATTTACCAGAATCCAAGTAATGTAAACAAAATGACAAAAACAGCAACAAAAAAAATTATACAAGTTTTTGAAAGCATAACATTTTTTGATATCTAATGGCAAAGCAAAGGAAGAGAGTAAATTTTCTTGATCTCTTGTTTTTTCAAGAAGACAATAAAGTACAGTAAGGAATGTATGCATGTATGTGTGTATGTATTGTTTAGAACTTTAATCAATAAAAATAATATTATGACAGGTCATTTCATTTTAAAAATCTGTTATAAAACACCGTTTATTGGCAGAGAGAGAGCAAGAAAGAGAGAGGATCTTTTTAGAAAAAATGTTTTTAAATGCAAATTAATAACCAAACTGTTACGATTGAAACAGTAAAGGATGTTTAAATAAGTACACTAAAATCATTTTCATTTTTTTTTTGTTAATTTCAATTATTTTTTAATGCAATAAATAAATACCGTTATCATGTGTATATATATACATTTAAGTGTTTTTTTTTTAGCAAAATAATTGAAATATTTCAAGGTCTTTACTGAAATATTTATACTTTTATAAACATTACGTAGTCTAAGCAAAAATTTTTGCCAACAAAAGAGAATATCTAAACATTCTATATCACATACATACATAACTTTCATAAATATTATGAATGTATGTACGACAGGAAATAGGCAAAAAAAAATTTTATTTTGTATTAAAAATAGCAAAATAGCAAACAACCAATTGAAAACGGTGTTATAAATATTGATATCAGTTAGAATTTGTATTATTTTTTTTTTTTTTGGCAAAAAAACGATCATGAAAAGCAGTTTCTTCCGGGAGTTTTGGGGAACAAAGAAATTTTTGAAAATATTTTGTTTTTTTTAAAATACTCACGTGACGCCGCCGTCCATTAGTGTTTATAATTAGCAATGGAGTAATCAGGGAATAATACTGCATTCAAGAATGCAGAACCATATATATTATTTCTTAAGCACTTTTTTTGTCGGTTGCAAATATCTCCCATACTACCGCATCAAATTTAATGATTGATATCTCATTTTAAAGCTTATTTCTAACACTAATGGCAAAAAATAATTAGAAATTGAAAAATTAATATTTTCATTGATAAAAATTATATTTTATATGGAACTGCATAATAATACTGTTGTCATTATGATTATATGTTTTTGTTCAAGTGTGCTAACACAGGATCGCTTAATAGTAATGCAGTTCTACGTAATATAGTATGTATTAAAATCCATTCTGGCAATACTGCTATATACTGCAATAATAACATTATTTATCGTTTCATATTTATTTACCTTCGACCCTCGCTAATATTATTATTATTATTATCAAAGCAAAGAACAATAACAGTAACAAACTAACTTGGTTTTTATGATAAGAACCGTAAAGACAAAAAAAACATAGAAAACTTTGTCCACTTTAACATTGAACAAGGGGTGCCATTCATTCAGCAAAACATTATCAATAGCAACCAGACGACGAGGTTGCTTGGGGAGCGATGTGTAAGAAATCTAATCTTTAAATTAGAAATCAAACTCTACCTCAACATAAATTTGTTAGAACCAGAACCAGTTAAAACCGAACACATACATTATCTATCTTAATGGAACGATTCCAAAGTTTCATGGAAAAAAATTTTTTGTTGTTTTGGTTTTTGGTTTTTTTTAATTTTTAATTGAATTTTCTTTGTATTAAATCTCTTGAAAAACAAGAAAAAAGCCACGAATTTTGTATGATAAAAACATATTACTTGAAGGTATTTAAAATAATCCATTAATTTGCCATTGCTAGTGTCACGTAATTGAAATTTTTTTATTGTTTACAAAACAAATACCAAATCATCATTAAATTGATATTATCACAGAGATTAAATAGCAAAGAACGTGAGAAAACAGACGTTACTTTAACAAATTCAATTCAATATCAACAAATAGGAATAGATAATTAATAATAATTGTTATAAAACTGTGTTCTGTTATTATCATTTCAAAAAAAAAAAAAACATTTCCACTGTATTGTTAAAAATGTTCTTAACTTAACGCTAAAGATCAAATTACAATAACAAAACTACATAGTACTGCAGTAACGATTCTAGAAGTTGACAAAACGAAAATAAATGCAGGATAAATACAGTAAAAGCAACATTGTCAGGCTGAAACATTAAAAAACAATCCAGTGTAGAGCTTCTATGCTCCTATGTCAAGCGGTGTGCAGCGCATAGTGCCATACGCCTGAGGGAATCGGGTTGTTGGAAACAGCGCTTGATAGGTCACTCCAGAGTTCTGAATACCGTCTTTCCTGACTTTCGGAAAAAGCCACTGATTATATTGTGCCTGAGGCTATGTTCCTACCTGGTTTGAGTATACTCATACCGGATAGGGCACAATGGAGTGGTGGGGTACTCCAGGGGCAGAGTGGTATACGCATCTTCACAGATGGGTCTAAATTAGGTGGATGTACAGGTGCTGGGGTTTTCTGTAAGGAACTCGGTCTTGAACTCCACTTCAGGATGAATGATGACTGCAGCGTTTTTCAGGCGGAGATTTTCGCAATACAGAAGGCTATTGAGGCCATAGCTGAAGGCCCATCTTCGGATTCGGAATCTTACACGATCTTCGTTGACAGTCAGGCTGCCCTTAGGGCCATTTTTGAACTGTCAATAAACAAATTTTTACTTTACTTAGCCGCGTTGATTTGCCTATCAAAAACAAATTCAAGCGGCAAATAAGCCAGCTGATTGCCGAACGTTGCCGCATGCCGCGGACATTGGCCTTTCATCTTTAAGCGGAGCAGCGTAAAGCGGGGTTTTACTGTACAAAGATGATTAGAAGCGAAGGAGGAAAATCCATGTTGTAGTAACTACAACTACAACTAAGTCTACGCATAATGACTATATGCATCAAAAAATCCAATTAATTTTCTTTATTTAATTGTGGTTTAATGATAAATCATTATAATTTTTATAAATAGAAACAAATATAAAGAATTTTCTCAGGAAATCATAAGAACTTAGTAAAACCACAGCGTTTTTTCTTACTTTTTGTATATCGTCATAGTACAGTACATAAGCCTTTCAGAACAGCAAAAGTACAGCTAACAAGTGCTTGATATTTAAAATTATTTGAAAATAAAAATAAAAAAAATAACTGTTTTATTGAAATACCGTAAACATAAAGAATAAACGTAGTTCTCTGGAGGGGGTTTTTTGTACTTTATTTTTATAATTTTAAAATTTTTTATTATATTTTTTTTTAGTTTTTACATATTAATATAACGTAATAAATTTGTTTATTTATTAATTTTAATACATATTTTTGAAAATATTTTGGAATTTTTGTAAATGCCTTTTGTAAGGCATGCAATTTGTAGGTTAAAATATAAAAGTCATCTTTGTTTACCACAAATAATATCACCATGCAGTTAATGTAATAAATTTCCCGTTAATCTCTCTTAAAAACTTATGAAAATAGTTCAGAGAGAGAGAGAGTATTTGTTGTAGTAGTTGTTTAAATTATTAATTCGTTTTATATTAAACGATACCATTTCTCCCTCTCACACTCTCTCTCTCATTTTTCTCTCGTCCACACAAAGTCAATAGCCAAAATTTACAATTAAACAACAACTGTAACAACAACAACGACACGCATAGTATAATACATTTCTTTTGTGTGGTGTCGTGTATTACGTTGTCTTCATTGTGCTTTTCGTCTTGATATTTACGCCTCTCGTTTTAATAACGGTGATATTGTTGTAGTTATTGTCGTCGTTGCTGTGAAGTGTTCATTGACCCCTTTTTTAACAGTTTAACTGTATGTATACAATAGTATCAGCTTTTGTAATTATTTTATTATTGTTATTATTATTGCTGTTGGTTTTTCTTCTTATTCTTTTCTTTTTTTGGTTATTATTTTTCTGCTGAGCTTATAAATAATTTTTGATGTTTTCATCAAAGAAAAATCAAAAATTATTTATTAATAGTTGATTGATTAATAACCAATAATAGTTTTAAAAATATTGCCTACTTCAAGGGATTTTTACCTAGTCCATACAAAATTGTCTTTCATATTTGTTGTCTCTATGATAAATTATGCATACACCCTCTTTGTAATTAAATTTCCTTTCGTATTTTTTGATTTGAAAACAACAAAAAACAAGCACAATGACGATAACAAAAAGTATGCTCGTGTTTGCTTAAAAAAACAAAAATAAATTCAAACAAGAAAAACAACTAATAATGACGCTAAACTAAGAATCCATAAGAACATAACCACACTTACACTTCCATATGTATTGTAATAATACACACAGGAAAGTAATTGTACAGCTTCAGCTAGCGTTAACCGCAAGTCCACTATACTAAAAAAAAAAGCTCTAACAGTAGCAGAGCAGCACGATTTAAAACATTGTATAATTTTGTTTTTGTGTTTTTTTGTAAAAACCCCTATACCAGTAACTGCTTGAATTTTGCGAGAAGGCAACTACTACTACATATGCAGGCTTTTTTATACTCGTTTTATTTTTGCAAGCAAACATTGTTCGTTTATACAACGAACCCCACACTAAGTTAACACAAACACAATAAAAACGAAATGCAAAAAAAAAAATACACGAAATGGAACAAGAACAAGCACATTAAAAAACAGCTTTGAACTTGAACTACACGTGGAGGCAGTGCAAGAGTTTTCAACATATTGAAAAACATTTAGAACAAACAACGTCACACGTTGAGAATTTGCAAAAACGAAAAGTTAAGAAAACGAAGAGAGCATACGAAAGCACAATCGTGTGCAGAAAGAGAGTAATATAATGTATGTATACGTATAAATGTATATTAAATGCACAGAACATAGGCAGTGCATGAGTTTTCAACTTAAGGCAGGCCTGTAGAAAATAATACAAAATGTTGATGATGATGATGATGATAATAATACGCATGACGTAGAGGGTTGTTTTTACAAATCCATATACGTACGTACATAATATAATTTAAAACTGTTAATTTTTTTGCTTGTATTTACTCTCTCTCTCCCTCTCTCTTTCATTCTTTTATTAAAATAATAATGGTTCTAGTATTTGTTATTGTTAAACTTGTTTTTCGTTATTTAGTATAGGATTTTTGTAAAATATTATTATTGTTGTTGTTTTAAACTTTATGCTTTAGGGTTTATTTATTTATTTTTTGTTTATTTGGGTGGTTATTTTAAGACAACACGCGTCAATGTCAAATCTATGTACAAAATGTCCATATATGTACAAATTTTTATTGTATATAAGAGCTTGTATACCAACACACACATACATACATACACACAAACAAATAATGTAACGTATATATTAGGCCTTTATTAGAGGTATTATTGCTGCGTTTCATCTCATTCTCTCTCTCTTTCTATTTTTATAGGTATGTGTGAATGTGTGTGTGTGTGTACTTTTTTGCAGATAAAGCTTTAACAGGATGAGTTGAAAGAAACAAATCAAACAATGAAATGAAAGTGAAAGGCTTTTACCGTTTAGAATAGTAAATTTTTACGCAAGAGTAAGAGAGTAAGAAAATTAATAGATTTTACAGGGTGAAGTAGACAAACTTTAATTAACGAATTTAATTGTCGTAAGGGAATTTTTTTAAAGATAAAATATGAAAATTTAAAGACAAAAATTAAAGTTTTTTTTTAATAAGTTGATACAGTTAAGGAAAAAAGTCTATAAACAGTGTAAGATTTTTTTATAATTTTATAAAAATTTCCCATTACAACTCTTTAGTCAGGATTCACACCAACCATATTAAGTTTTGTCCAAGATGTCTGTGCTAGAGTTTGCACCTAGGCGTCTAATAACCCAGCGCACTAGGTAGGCAGCGTTACCGCTGGAAATTTTTAAAAAGTCGCACAAAAACGGGATTTTTGAAAAAAAAAAGTCGCACAAAAAGTGTATTTTGGCAGTAAAAAGGAGAAACATTTTTAAAAGAAAAGAAAATGTCTATAGTCTAGTCTCTAGTCTAGTCTGTACTCTAGTCTCTAGTCTTCTCTCTAGTCTCTAGTCTAGTCTAGT